>JARYHS010009186.1:85456317-85772281 GCA_031002005.1 Vandiemenella viatica
GCTAGAGGGGTGCGTGGTCAAGGACAATAGGGGTGTAACTGAGGTTAGTCAAGTGGGTTAGTCAAGTGGCCCTCAAGTCAAGTGGCCAATAGGACCAGAGATAATACATGTCAAGTGGTTAGTCAAGTGGCACTCGAGTCAAGTGGTTAGTCAAGTGGGAGGGGGGAGAGAACAATAGGTGTGAAAATGATTGACAGGTGGGAGGGGGAGAACAATAGAGGTGTGAAAATGATTGACAGGTGGAGGGGGAGAACAATAGAATGATACAATGTATCAAATTCTTTTGTTTGGGCTCACACAGACAATTCATACCTACTTGGGAGCAATATCAGGAGAAGATAAATATGCTAATGGAACAGGAGAATGTTGAGGATGGCCAATTACAGCAACGATACAATAATTTCGAGGGAATAATTACATCTGCAGCCAAAGAATGCATACCCCTGACCAAAAGCAAGGAGAAGACTTCCGCAGAAAGGAAACCGTGGTGGACAGCAGAATGCTCCAAAGCCATAGCTAGGACGACGCTTAGCCATCAAAGCATATAGACAGTGTCCGACAGTGGACAAATTTGCTACGCTCAGGAAGGCAATAGTGGAAGCTAGGACAACCATAAGAAGAGCCAAAAGGAAAGGATGGGAAGAGTTCTGCGACAACATCAAATATGGAATCACGCCTCAAGAAATGTGGAAGAAGTTAAGATGGTTTAAAGGCAGCCAAACGAACTCTAAATGGATCACCAGCAACAAAGAAGCAGCAGAACAATTTTTGGCCCTGACAGCGCCCTCGTACGTCCCGCTAGAACGAAGCGTGGACTCTGCTATAGAGCGAGACACTCAGCCAAAGAGACCAAATCACAACAAGTTTGAAATGTCAGAGCTACGATGTGCAATAAAAAAGGAAGATACGGCCCCCGGACTAGACGGCATAACATACTCCATGATAGAAAAACTTCCACCAAGAGCGAAACAGAAGTTACTGGAACTGTATAATGACATGTTGGCAACAACATATGTGCCAGAACAGTGGAGAAATGTCCTCATCATACCAATCCTAAAGGCGAACAAGGACAAAACTAAAAGCGAATCATACAGACCCATCTCACTACTATCCTGTCTTGCAAAGATCATGAGTATAATGATCAAGAACAGAATGCAGTGGTTCATCGAGCACCACAAGAAACTGGACAGCAGAACAATGGGATTCCGGAAAGGATATGGAACATTAGACAACATAACAACATTAGTCACGGACATACAACTAAGTTACGCTAGAGGAACTATCTACTTGCGGCCTTCCTTGACATCAAGGACGCATATAACAACGTTCAGATCAACATAC
Organism: Vandiemenella viatica; assembly: GCA_031002005.1. Lineage (NCBI taxonomy): Eukaryota > Metazoa > Arthropoda > Insecta > Orthoptera > Morabidae > Vandiemenella > Vandiemenella viatica. The sequence continues at coordinate 85,457,659 of JARYHS010009186.1, forward strand.
TCCAAGAAGCCTTGGACAACATGGGTCTGCCAAGAGAAATAGTCAACTGGTACACTAGATACTTTGAGCATAGAGTAAATATACTATATACAGCAGAAGGAGAGTTACTTGCTCGTCATGTATATCAGGGACTACCCCAAGGAGATCCCTCGAGTCCCACACTGTTCAACATATATACTACAAAAACGTTCAACCGGTTGAGAAGCCTAACAACATATGCACAATACGCGGATGACTTCGTAGTATATGTGACCCATCCAAACAAAGAGAAGGCTAGAACCATACTTGAAGAACAAGTGAAGGAGACACGAAACATCTTGAAGGAGAGAGGGATGGATCTATCCATTCAGAAAAGCAAAGTAGGAATTTTCACGCAAAGACAGTTTGCAAATGAAGATTTCGAAATCTGCATAGACGGAACGCATATGGAAGTAGTTAGGGAAACAAAGTTCTTAGGCATGTGGCTGGACACAAAGCTGTCCTGGAAAAGACACATAGGAGAGACAAGACACGCTGCGTTACAAAGATTAAACATCTACAAAACGTTGGCTACACCAAACAGAGGCACGGACCCCCGACAGCTGCGAAAGATATACTTCGCCTTAATAAGAAGCAAAATTGAATATGGTGGATTCCTATATGAAAACTGCATCCACGACCACACTTAAAAAACTGGATACCGTACAATCTGCCGCCTTGAGGATAGCGGGCGGCTTTCTAAGAACAACGCCAGTCATGGCAATGGAAGTGGAAATGGCAACGCCGCCCCTATCATTAAGAAGGAAGAAATTGGGACTAAAATTCTGGACAAAAGTAAGGACCAACACCAGCCATCCTCTGGGGAGAAAAGTGCGTACATTGGTGCATGAATATACAGCGAAACCCCAAAAATTACATAAGTGCCCAAGTCTCATAAAATACTGGGAAATAACTAACCGATGGAACATAGCAACCTCTGAGATCAACGATATGTATAGAGAACGAGAACCGTGGCCAAGGTTGGAAATGGATCAATATGTATACACAGAACTGACAGTAGATGTATCAAAGAAGAAAGAACAAAATACTGAAATCATAAAGCAGCTGACCCTGCAAACTTTAAACACAAGATGGGAAGGATGGAGACAAATATTTACCGACGGATCAAGAGAGAACGAGGAATCCACCACAGCAGCGTTCATCGACATGGCGCTAGAAGTGCATGAGGCGTACCGACTACCAACCCCAATGTCCATATTTTCAGCAGAGATTATAGCGATACTAAAAGCAATCAAGTACATAAATGAAGTGGGTATTGTTAAGGCAGTCATCTGCTCGGATGCTAAAAGCGCCCTACAGGCCATAAAAGGAATCCCCAGAGGCACGTGCAAAAACTACCTAGCGTTTGAGGCAGCCAGGCAAATAATCAAGGCAACAACGGAAGGAAGAAGAGTCAACCTACAATGGATCCCAGGGCACGTTGGCGTAAGAGGAAATGAAGCGGCGGATGCCATAGCACGGGGACAATTAAATGCAGCAGATATAGAGGAGATACCCATCCCCTACACCGACTACAACCACACAATCACACAAATAGTGAAGAAGGATTGGAAAAGAAGATGGGTAGAAGAAGAACCGACCAAGAGCCTCTGGTACAGAACCATAGCAGGGGAACCAGACCACAAACTATGGTACGCGCCCTTTAAAATAAACAGAAGTGAGATTAAAACAATATGTAGACTGAGAACAGGACACGCACTCCTACGAGACAGAATGTACACCATGAAGATCGTGGACTACCCGAAATGCCAACAATGCGACGATGTGGAAGATATATATCACTTCCTTTTAATATGCAAGCAGTATAGGAATATAAGGCAAGAGATAATAGAAGGCGAACTTAAAATCAAGGACATAGCAGACCTAATACAAGTCTTATCCTCACCATCGCTGAAAGCAATAAAAGAAATGCACAAATACGTAATAGAGACAAAAAATAGAATATAACAACAAAGGGATATTCAATGCATCGAGCAAGAAAATGTTCTCAAGATTCTCTGTGTATGTCATATGTACTTAAAGTGTAATTCATAAGCAGTTGAATGTATTACATTATGTTACTGGCTGTATTAGCCTATGGCTAAAGCCACAATTAAAAAAAAAATAATAAAAAAAAAAAGATATGGTGATAGAGTTTCTTATCGGCTGCACAATCTTCCCCTATCGGATTCACTTAGCCTAACCCCGAAATCCTAGCTGGTATAGGGAACCTACAGTTTAAAGTGGAATCTAAACCACGGAAGCATTATTGCGTACTCTACATTAGTACACACCAAGCGGTGTCAGTACTGAAGGTCGGGTTAGGGGCCTATGAACATCCCCGCCGAGACTGGGTTTCGAATCTGGGGCCTTTCAATCTCCAGTCAGACACCTTAACTAATGAGCTATGAGACCGCTACTAAGTCTGCGTTTAGCCGATTTATTGAAATTTGAAACTACTTCATCATAAACTATCACTTCTTTGAGTGATACTTCTTCTCCATACTCGTTGTCGATTTCACTTAAAAAAATAGATTAGTTAGAAATGTTAAACTTTTCCACGTAATTATTCACTTTTATCAGTTTTTAGCAGCAAATAGCAACAAGTATGAATAATAAATTCTATTGAATTAGTTTGCATAGGCCTTAACGCAATTGTTTATAAGGCTCTTTTGGGGTCTTCAATCGGAGAAAAGCTACAAGTAGATTGAAAAATCTGAAGGTGGTATACGACTTCATTGCTTCGCTCAAAGATGAAATCGCAGACTGACTTCAAAACGTTGCATCTGTTTGATGTGCTTGCCCATTGGGAGACCCGAGAACTTTTATAACGTTCCGTAGCCAAAATGGTAAAAACTGAACATTTATAATTTCATCATTTCGTAAATCACAGGGATCGTGATTCCGTCATATTTTCACCGACTGTTATAAAATTTCACAGGAAGGTGTTTACATACTATTATTAAGCATACGCTACCACCAGATAGTTGAGAAATAATGCGACTTTTGCAGTGTTTGTCACCAAGGTGCAGAGACAAAACGCTCCAGGATGAAAATACTAATATCGAAATGGTAAGCTTCTTCTTTATATGAACGTCTTGCCCGTGTCCGAGGGTAGGCGGTTACTATGGGGGATATTTATCCCTCTATGGCAACGTCAGGGTAGATGAACTGCTGTGGTCTCCCATTGTCTTCCCCATTGTGAGAGCGTTCGTAAGTTATGATGACTGTGAAAGTATGTGTGTGTGTTTAGTATACAGTGTTGTGGAAGAGAGATGAAAGAAGGGAGATGGTCACAACAGGTGCCGCCCCATTCAGGCCTACTCTTTCGAAAGACACCACGGGCCGCTATGCTTAACGTCCCAGTACGATCAAGGAATTGCCGTCAACAATGCCGAATGCTCTCACTCCATACACACTGCGGTGAGGTTTGGGATTTAACTCACGGCTTTGGTGCACAATCTGGTGATGTGGAATTGTGCACCACCACCTCTGCTACTCTGCCGTCAGATGAACATTTCTTTTCCTACCAGGACTCAAACCAGTTAACCCTGGACCTCATCACGGTGCCGCAGTCTACTTAGCCAACTGGCCGTGCATTGTTAAACTGATAAGATTTTCTTATAGTAATTATACTGATACCAAATGAGATCAACATGATGAAGATTTTCATATTAATTTTGGGAACACTACCATCTGAAACCTTCATTTAAATTTTTTTCACTGTTAATACACTTTCTCCAAACTCTCCTACGGAAAGAAAACAAAAAAATAGTATCATATGTCTTATGAGCCTTTTCGTGCTAATGAGACTATATAGTTTTTATTCACGTGTGTTAACTATCGGAATTCAGAGTTCTTACGCTTAGAATCTAGGGCCGTATTTCTTGTCTGTTACTTCTTACAGCTGTTGTAAATTTGATCACTTGTGGTTGTGTCTGCGGACTATATTTTTTGCGGCATTCCGGAGCAGTTCTCCTTGAAGGCGGCCTATTTTACGGCTCTGACCACATCACAGGACCAACGCGATGCGGTGCCACTCTACACACAAAGCCGCTAATAAATGCCTTCGCAAGATTTACACCAATGTTCTCCGGAGTTGGTAATTCGTCGTTTGTATTATCTTTGTTTTTTATACACTCGTGTGCAATTTTTGACACTAACACATAGCCTAGATATCACTTTCCTCTGCCTGTAGTCCGTTAAGTTGCTCCACATGATTTTACACATTCTGCTCACCCATATTTTACTTTGCCATGCATGTTACAGAGGTATCATGTTGTGCGTGGGGGCGCAGAAATATAATGAAATATAGTTTCCGAGATTGAAATTTGTGATCAGCTGCAGAATTCACTGAGATCACTGCCAGAAACCGTTAGCATGCGGTTCATAGTGGCTTTCCACACCCCTTATCTCATGCACCCTCACCCCTTTCCTCCGGTTTACCGCCCCTCCTTGGTTTACGGGAACACATCTGTAGATGTCTTCACCTATCTCTCATTTGCTCCAACAATGACATAACTCAAACCTGTTTCGAGTTATCATCTTTGGATAAACCATTTTCGTATATATTGCAACTGATACTATACATTTTCCCCTCTTTGATGTTGTATTATTTCAATAAAAAATGCAGATAAGTTTTTTTGAATGCATAAAGTTATGCATAAAGTTATTGCACATGAAACATTTGAATTGAACCTCCAGTAAAATTTAAGATTGAGTTATGTCACTGTTGCAGCAAATGAGATCGCCTCAATATGGTCTCCCTCATGCGCACGCAGGGACATGTACAGAGGAAATGGATGAGCAGGGTGATCCTGAGACACCTATTGAAAATTAACTGGCTATAGTGTATGCCTACATTGTACAGTCCACCCACTCACAATGCTACAAACTTCAACCAAACATGAATGGTGTATCTACGCTTATATGACCAGAAATCACGCGGCATGGACAGTCGGTGTCTTGCTGTCACAGTGTCAACTTTGACCTTTTCGCCTGATGAAGACAACAGAGGTATTGCCGAAACGCCGAACATGGAAGAACTGATCCTACAGAACACCCGAGAAGAATTTTTGTCATGAATGAGATTAAAAATAAAATAAAATAGGAAAACAATCTCAGAACTATTTTTCTATTTAGGTAATAAAAATTTGTTTGGTATATCCGTAGTCATTTGTGTTGAGTAGCCCTCATACACATTTGTATGGGTCACGGATAGTGACGCCATTGTGGTTGTATGTTTATGAGATGCAACAGCAAGGAAAATCGTACACTGGATGATATCGCGACCACTGTGATTTGTGTGCTCCACCCAGAAAGCGCTCTTTGCCTATTACATAGTTGAATTGCAGACAACCACCACCGTACTCTTTTACTTTCGCTGCCGTGTCACGAGAGTATTCACGCTCCCGCCGACTGTTTCATGTTAGATAGTCGTGTCATACATTAGACTGAGAACAATAACGTTTACGCAATTACTGTCCGACACACCTTGACCTTGGACCGGTTATGTTCATGTGTTTTCTTGATATTTTGTATCGCAAGTACTGGTTTGACACCCATGACGTCATTGTAATTATCAGATCCTATGTGTAAAATCAAATGTTGCAATGTTGCAGGATGCTGCAGATCGGAATTTTGCGTCGTTTGGACTGATAGGCCCTCTGAATTTCCAAAAAATATATCGTTAGCCGATCAAACATAAAATCGCCGTACACTCTTGAAAGGCGATCGTAGTTCCCTTGCCAGAGGGAAAACAGGTTAACTCATTCACTGCTGCTGCTATCCCATTAACAGACCATTCCATACCCAAACTCTTCATTTCAGTACATCATATGCATCTCAAATCCACATCTATTCTACACAAGAAGTTGTGACTGTGTATTAATATTTTTATATAGATCATACACAAACTGCCTGCGAGAAAAACAAAGCCTGAGTGACTGATATAACGAGTTGGACAAAGAGACAAAGTTACTTTTGCAATTAAAATATTAGTTTAAATATCCATGATTTGTTATATGCAAAAATGTGTGTAAAAATGAATTTCCTTCTTATGCAAATACTCTAGGAAAAGGCTGCCCAACCCCAGACCCACGAGCTATGAAGTGGTCCACCAGCTCTTTTGAATTGGCCCGCCAACAGCAGCGGTTTAGAATATGCTAGCTCAAAAACCTCTGCAACGGTCTCATCGTTGTTTTTTAATTTTTGATTATTTTTTTTTTTAAATCACAGCAAAGGTCTTATTGACTTTTTACTTTTCGATTGTAATTAAACTGTGGTACTTATATCTTTATTATATTTAAATATCTATTGTAGCTTTAGACATATATCATGTTGCCCACAGGCTGATTTAAAATCGAAATCGTTGCCACAGGCTAACTTCCAATGGAAATTGTGGCCCATCTCAATAATTGTTTGCGCAGCCTTGCTTTAGAAGCTTTTGAGAAATTTCAGATGGGGAATCATATAATCAATGTGCAGTGATTTCACCAACAGATCAAGGACTCGTAGTTGGTACGTACCGCACGATGAACTTTTTCAGGTAGTGTAATACTTATTCTACGCCTACAGCAAAGTTAAATCTTCGGAAATTGGTGGTAAATTCGTGTTGTATAATGTCCCAATTCCTATATCATCCAGTATAGTCAAATCGTATAACACCAAAGTTTTCGAATGTAAAGGGATCACATCACGACGCTAGACAAATACATGGAAAGCATGGAGATGCGCAGCTGCATACCATACCATATTAACAAATGTAAATAGTAAGTAAAATTCAGCTATAAAAATATCTCATGTTCACAATTTAATAAGATAAAACTGTATATAAAACTTGTAACGCAGATTTGTCGCTGATGATGCCTCGATGAGAGGTAATGAAACGCGTACGACGCAACAATAAATAAATTGAACAGTTGCATTGGAGTTGTCTTTCAACTGGTAATTTTTTATTTTGTTTATGGCTTTATGGCTCATCGATGTGATTAGAGGCGGGAAGGGACTGGGGGCAAGGAATAGAAAGGAATGTGGCCATGGCCTTACGAAGGAAGCATCCCAACATTCACCTGAAGTGATTTAGGGAAAGTATGGAAAACCTAAATCTGGATGCCCGGAGGGTGATTCGAAACGGTGTACTCCTGAATGCGAGTCCAGAGCGTTAACCACTCACCCACCACGCTCGGTACGTGGAGTGTAAGGAGAACTGGAATATGTAGTTATGTTTATAGAGGATACAGTGTAAAAGAAGTATTGAGATGCGAAGACTGGCTTAATAATAAGAGTTGGAGGGCCGCAACAATTCACTGTAATGACTGATAACAAAAAAATGGTTCCTAAAGTGGCTTCCGTGTGAAGGCAGCGTGATAGGACTAAGGTGGAGACACGGTTTGAAGCGATCAGTTAATAGACCCTCCGCTCTGTATTCGATCATGATGCCACCCGGTTACCGCTCCTAGCTCGGACCCGACGGTGTCCGTCTGCCTCGTAAAACTTTACGGGTGAGGGGCAACGTACCCTCCTAATGGCTGGTCCCACTGCCCGCCGCGAAACTGGATACCGCGGCGTCGGGGCGCGAGTTATGTGGGTTATCGCAATAAATTTCGTCCGCACGACTCAACGGGGAATGATAAAGGCCGGCACTGCAGGCGCCGAAACGGCCCGCGGCTACCCCCCCGGGACAACCCAACCCTCTCCGGCGTCGCATTCGGCCAGCTGCCCCAACCTCATGTGCAGTACACCGGGCACTTAATTAAGTCGGCTTACACCGAGATGGCATCACAAAGCTTCACCGGGATGGGAAGTGCTTGCCTAAACGGCTGTCACTTTGCCTTGCCCAATCAGAGCTTTTGGTTCCACGCCATAGTGCTACCTTCAGATGCGAATAAGAATTAACAGAGCACCAGTCTCTACTACATAATTTCGTAAGCTCATCCACTCACCTCGATAGCTATTGGCTGGAGAACCCTGTCACGTGTCGGCCTTCACAAAACAGCGACCAGAGATACCATTAGAAGAAATTCGTGGTTATGCCTACAATTTAATAACCAAGCAACTGCTACCAAATTGATTGGCATAGCGTTTCATAGTTAAAAAATTTAATAAATTTTGGGGCTGAAAAAATGTGGATCTGCTTTTTAGTAACATGTTACTAATTAAAACAACTTAAAAACTTGAAAAAATTAAATTACTCATGGTCTCTGCTGTAACCCCGAAAGTCAATTGTCATTTCGGCTTATGATAAATTTCAGTTTAATTACAACTTTCACTAATGTTGTTGCTTGACCAAAATTTATGCATTACGGTTTATTTGCTTTTTAGGCATTTTACTGATCACTTTCGTTATTGGTCTTTATTCATGTTCGCTGTATGTGAGTTAATAGGTTATTTTAAGTGGACATCAGTCCAAATGTGTCACCGAATCGACTATTCTGGCAACTTATTTCTGCGGAGTTGCTTAACTTTTTCATTGAATGTAAGTTCTCTGCCCGTCACAGATACTATGACCAATGTTTACATTATGAGTGTTTGCCCAGTCTCAATAATAACCAACATGATTCTTTCGAAGCAAACATGATTTTTTTTTTTTTTAATTTTGCTGAGTGAACTTTAAGGGATCAAATACAAGTTCGTATTTAAGCAAGTTTGAGTGTATGACCTTAGAAACAGTTGCACGATAGTGCGATCGTTCCTGTCTGTGTTTAATACCCACTTCTATTAACGCTTCTGAGTTCTTCAAGCTCAAGAGATTTTATTCATGCTAAGGGTGAAACACAAGTCACGTTTGGCCAGATCAAATCAACCTGTCATAATCTTTCATCGTAAAAACTAGAACTATTCTAGACCCGTGACGATACGCAAAAAATAGTTACGGGCTTACACTAGTTACAAAATGATTTTTTTCTTATATATCTCGACAAATTGAAAGTAAAGAATAATTTTTTTTTTTTTTTTTTTTTTGATATGTAGCTTAGTTATCGATTTATCGAGTGTTAAAAATCAGATACAGGTATAGTTCCTTATATATTTGGTGACGTTTTTCTTCGGGCCAGGTCGTATTTGAACTTAACCACCACAGCTAAGAGGAAGAACAAAACCCCTATTGTGAATGTTCACCGTGTGGTTCCTAGTATCTTCTGTGAATGTTTTTCTGGTCCAAGCAGCATATCAACATCACCACCTCAGTTGTAAGATGCTATATCTCGAGAACTAACAGAAATATTTAAAAATGGTACTCTTTACTTCCGATTTGTCTCGTTGAGTAACATAAGAAGTCATTATCAAATATGGCGTTGGTGAAATTTTTCTTTTGGTCCAGGCCACTTTTCAACTTAAACGTCTTAGTTTTGATGTACGATATCTCTAGAACTAAGCGAGAAATTAATTTTTTTAATTCTTCACTTTCGATTTTTTTCCTTGAGATATAAAACAATCGACCATAAAATACACCAAATTTCAGTGGTTCGGATATCGTAGAATCCCCAAATAAATTAAGAAAACTATGAAGTCTGCAAATATTATTCTATAGAATAGCATCGACCAGAGCACGCTGATTCTGAGCACAACAGCAATTTTATCACCTTTGGAAAGTGTTACATCAAAAACTTAAAATTCGATAACAAGCTCATAATAATGGAAGAAGAGACCAATACAGAACTGTCTGTGCTGGAAGGCAGGAATATGTAAAGATTATCACCATACCTCCAATGATGATGCCATGCACCATAAGGGTGAAACGAGTCTGGGGATTAAAAAAAACATTAATCACAACAGTGTTTTGTTTGTATATACAAATCTTTTAATTACCAACTGTGTAGAATGGCCTACAACCAGATTTGTAAGTCTAAGCTATTATAAATCTGCAAAAGGGCTGCATATGACTGTACACGCATTACGCAATAATTTCCGAACCAATCTGAATGGGGTTCTCACAGTTTGATAGCGTATGGGTTAGGTAAATATCTGCAGTCTATCTCGTAGCCGTACATAACATGGGAAAGGAGTAAGAAATGATACTTAGTGCATATCGCGAACAATTAGGCCCACAGACCATATTTCAAATGATAACTCCTTTGCGAGAAACCCCCCAAAGATCATGCTGCAATATAGATAGACACTGAACCCATTGTATTTTGTTTATACTGTATATGTTCACCACGTAGTTCCTAGTCACTTCGGCGATTTTTTTCTGGTTCAGGCAGCATGTCACCACCACCACTTCAATTTTGAGATTCAATATCTCGAGAACTAAGAGAAGTATCAGGAAATGGTATTGTTTAACTTATGTAACTTCGGTTATTAATTTCTTCAAATTTATTAAATTTAGTACGTTAGAATACATGGTAAACGTTAATAAAAATAAGGAACCCGGTGGTGGTATTCATTATGGAAATGATTCTCTTGGAACGTTTCGGAGAATGGGAACAAAAACAGTACTGTATGTTCTGAATGAAGAAAATTCGATTCTTGATTTTACCAAACTTTAGACCACCACCTAGGCGGAAAACCATTGAACTAGCTAGATCTGATTTACTACTCCTCTAAAGACAACATACAAACATGAATACACTCACAACAGGTGAAAAATTAATATTGTCTACTATTTAGTAATGACAAAAGCACTGGGATTATGTGTGGGTTTGAGATCAATTAATCTCCACACCGAAAGAATACGGGTTCGAAACTCAATCCAGTCATGCAAATTTCGGTTTTTCATAGTTTCTAAAATTCACTTCAGTAACTTGAGGAAAAACTAACGAAATTGCTTACAATTTTGCTGTCAACACTTCTCAGACATAAATTCTAGTCTCACCTCTACCGACGGGAAACATTAGAAGACACATTTAAACACTTTTTAGCTTTAAGAAAAGCTTTTCTCCTGCGAAGGAAACATAATAATAACAGCCACGTATCCTCTTGCTGTAGCGTAACCGTTGTACGTAGTGAAGATGCTGATTGAAGTTTAGGTAAGTATGTACGCAACCTGAAGGTTGGTTACTGTACCAGCTGCATTAACGTTGGTCAGTCCGTAATTCTCATAGGTATGGTTTTTCCAACACTGCGCCATGCGGTCGAATGTATGTGAAAGTGACAGCGTGTATTCTCCTCAGTATATGGTGATGAAAGCGGGAGAGAAATAAATTCCTGTCTTCTCTTATCGCATAACACTAATTTGGCCTACTGATCTTTGCATCCCTATTAGAAGAAAGAATATTTTCCACTTATGCTGCTTTCTCTATATGAAGTAATGAACGCTGTTATAATGTATAAGTGCTGCCAATACATCGAACATCTTGAAACGCCGTCTTCGTGGTTTGTTATTCCGGAGGGAATGGATACTTTTATATCTTTAGACATAATCGCAAAAGTTACGAAAAGTAAAGCCTCTGTCCAGATAATGCAATGATGACTAACAGAATCAGGAATGTAATTGGTCCAAGATGGTTCCTTGATAGATTCCATTTGTATTACGGAAATATTCGCCACCCACGACGCAAACTCGCCTAAAAATAATTACCTTGAGTTGTGATAAGCTGTCAGACATTTTATAGCACAATGTAATCCGCTCTATCAACCAAATGGTGGTCTGTGCCTGCTCCGACTCTCTCACGTTAGTAATTTTAGCGCGAGCAGTTTGGTGGTCCTGACGGGGCCAAAGGGTTGCGGCTATAATGAGGTCGGCCTCAGAATTTGCGAGGCTCCGCCGTAAATCATTTTTTATTGGAGTCCTTGGGCGGCTGGCAGAGCGGAGCGGTGGCCTGACTGGGCCCAGGCTCAACCGAGAACGAACATGTGGCTGACATCCCGTGCACCACGTGTGGCTAGGGGTGCTGCCACCACCCAAGGTCGCGCACGAAAACACTTGTTCTCAGGCATTTAATGAGAATTCCGATATCTTCTTGGAACGTATAGATTTGACAAACAGTAGAATCGTTTATTAATCTGAGATACAGACTATCAATTGAATGACCGGTGTTGAATATCAATGACTATTTTTTTTTTGAAAACTAAACCTCCAAAGCAGCCAACCATGCCCACCACTTCAAATAAATTACAGAAGGTGATAACAATACTGAAGGAATCTCAAGTAGTGATGTGGTGTAGACCTTCATTTAGCACCAATATCTTGAATATAATCCGGATTTGTACATCCACCAACACCACCCTTCAGGCCACTAATGGCATGTTTAGAAAAGTTGTTTGTAGTAAAGGAAGTTGCTGGAATCATATATATCTATATATATCACAATATATTAATATATACTAGAGATCGCCCAGTGGTCGAAATTCGACCATAATTCATTAAGTTAATTAGTATTTTTTGTTTGTAACACAGTAATAATTATTGCAAATAGTTTCTTGAATTTGTTCTATTGCGTTTGAAAAATTGTCCTATCGGTATCAAGTTTAGTACATACATTCCAACGTAAGCTTCGAATGCGTGAAAATGAGGAAAAATCACTTCAAATGTGAGTAGATGCACACATGTTATTAAGTAAGAAATACACGTTATTACATGTCGATATTATTTCTGTGTGTTTCTTACTCTTAATTTTTGGTCCAGGCTGCATTTCAACCTAACCACAACTGCTATTAGTTACGGTAGACGCCATGCAATATATCTTAGCACTGAAAAACAATATGTCATCCCGCACAGAGAAATCGTAACTGTTACATGATTTTCTATTTGCATGTGGAAAGCAGTTTTTATTCAATACTGTAGACTTAAAAACATGTGGAATAAATGTCAACAGCTATGAACGTGTATTTCTTGCGTAATAACATGTGTGCATCTACCCACATTTTTCCTTATTTCAACATATTCGAAGCTTACGATATACACTTTAAATCAAATATTATCGCCTAAGGAATGTGTGTACCAAATTTCAGACCGACAGGACAATATTTGTAGGTTCCGACGTAATGCTAAACTCAGTATATAAAGACTTTGCTGCCATTCATGTAATCACTTTTTTTTTTTAACTACCAGATTTCGTTCAAATGGTGGCTCACCATCATATTACAGCTACATCAATTTGAACTGCATCATTGTAACATCGTATACCTAAATCACGATTTAATGAATTCCAAATATACTCCGTTTCGAAATGTTGCTTCTATGTAAATTCAGAGATTAAGCTCGACTCTTTGATTTCACCAAAGACCACAGAGTATCTCAATGCTGGAAATACACGTCACATAGTTGGCTCCGATCCGATTTCACTCACACACACGTTCCCGAATTTATTTTTCATTTAATAATGTATCTGTAACATGTTTTAACTATGCTTATAATTTTTTTTTTTTTTTTTTTTTTACTGTTGACCAAAGATCACAGACATCGCTTAGTGTCGTTGCCTCTTAAAAACAATTGAATGTATACAACGAATGATTTATTTTATTTAATTTAATGTATTTTTAACACATATTATATGTACATTTTTGTTTTATGCACTTCTTCCCCATATAAACTTTAACTATGCCAAATCTCACATTTCTCCGTGTGCGCAATATTTTGAAAAATGTTTCCAAAGTTTTCGCTTAGCGTATTAATATATATATATATATATATATATATATATATATATATATATATATATATAAAAAGATGAATGTTTGTTTGGTCTTCATACAAATTCACAGTTTTCATCCGATTTCGATGAAAATTTACACACTTATCCTTTGAAACATGGAAAAAAGTACTGTCTACATTTCGTTGAAAAATTTTCTGTATAAATATTACATGTTGTCTTATAATTTCGAAAAATTACTGAATGGTGATAGACAGACGCGTAGGATGTGTAGGTCTCTGTAATGCCTTTCCATGTAGTGGTCTGGTAGCTTATTGCTTAAAGCGCTTGCTTACTGCTGTTTGGATCCTGGTCTCCAGTTCAAATCTCCGTGCAGGGAAAGATTCTTAAAAATTGTTTTTGATCGTAAGAGTCACGCCTGGACCATCGGTTGTTCAGATTGAATGTTAAACCGTAGATATCACAAATTTAGGGGTTCAAAGCGAGGCAAATCGTAGGTAGCCCTGCAATGCTGTAGGTGTACACATTTTTACGCTATAATGATACCTCAGGGGTTGTTCGCAGTCAGTGTGTGTGTGATCTGCAGTAATAATACTATAAATTCGGAAGTAAGTCTCTGTCTTTTTTTACGTTTTGACGACTAAATGGTTATATCGATATTGATGGAATTTGACAAGAAAATCTGTAGGAAGGGCATAGGACATTTTTTCCGGTATGATTAACAGTTGTAGTCACGAAATTTTGAGAACTTATCGAATGGTGACAGAAATATTTTAGAAATTGATACTCTTCAAGAGACAGTTTCAACGATAGAATGATATAGTGATAGCTTTCCTGTCGTATTATGCCAACACGGTGTTGTTTGGGACCAATCCTTCGTTACTAACAACTTTCTATATTCAATTCCGGAAAATAAATTCTTAATCCACGCGTACGAAGTAGCGGGTATCAGCTTGTATCTTGATGAGAAATTATCTGATATGTAATCGTAGGTTTTCCATTTTCTTTGCTTTGTCTTCTTTAGGCCGACTTTATTAGTTGAATTTGGACGACTGTTTTAATGTTGTATTACGCTGCGTTCGTTCTGTTTGGGCCCAAGAAGAATATTCCATCCTCTCCTTCGTGTCAGGGGTGAGAGGGGACGCCAACTCTATATGAAGGTCTAGCAGTTCTCGTCCAATAGAATCAAGCTGGTGGCACGTCTCTGATCCGTTCCCGTACCAATGCAAGGCCGGCTCTTCTGGTAATCCGGTTCGCTGTGATGAACAACCTTGGCAAAAGTTGGTACTCTACAGAAAGACAAGTGAGCACAGAAGGCGTTGTTTCCTGTTTCGGAGCTTACCTAGCTTCTTGACTTGCTTTTGCATCGCCTCCACGTAGAGGTAACTGACATGTAATCGTAGGTTATCTAATGACTAGGTGGTCGGTGAGAAAAATTATGCGTATGGCATACAATGAATAGCGAGTTGGGTGATTAGTAATAAGTTGAAAGAAGGACTGGCTAAGCTGTAACAATTGTATATTTGTCAATATAGGTATGTAGCAAAACACCTACAACGCCTTACGATAAAAATTAGAAAACATTTTTGGAGACGTTAAACGTACGTGCGACAAAAACTCGTTATGATTTACAACTCAAAACAAAATGTAAATGACATTATAAAACATTAACTTTAAAATTTAAATTGCAAATCATTTACCATGAAAACCTGTTTGTACACAATATTTGAAGTGTAAATATGATCAGTAAGTTTTTTATAAAATGTTTCCCGAACAGAAACAAAAATATCCGAAAAGCTCTTTACTCGAGAAAATACGCACAGTTTATCAATATCTCTGTGATTTTTGGTGCTGCTACCTAGCGGTGTGCGATCACAACTTGTCGACGCCAGCGAAGCCTAGCAGCTAGACTCTGAACTATCGCAGATCAATAACCTTGATTGTTGATAATATTGTTGATAATTTTGCCAATTATGGATTAACTTTTGAAAAATATCTTTCTTAATGAATGATGTTACCATAGCGGAGAACATAATGTTTAAAATGATACCTCATTTATCGATTTGGGTTAAATATGAAGGGAGACAGATGATTCACTAAAAAAAACAAAAAAACATGTATGATATTTTTTAACTCGTATACTGAAGACTTGACTCGTAGATTAAAGTGCTGTCATAGTAGACAATGGAAGGTACAAAGGGCCCAGGATCAAATCCCAACGTAATTGCAAACCTGATAACAATTGGATGGTTGTTTTAGGTAATTATCTACGACCTCTGCCTTAAAAATTACACAATACACAAAGAATAAAAACTCGTCATAGGACAGAGGAGGCCGGCGGCCCATTAAAAGGATGGGTGCGGACCTCTTTTTATTTCTGTTTCTATTTTAAAAAGAAATAGAAACATTCTTTTAACACCTGTCTAAACATTTTTCCTAATGCAGCTTCTACTTATCTATTTTCTTTGGTCTAATTTTACTCTTTATTTCACATTACATCTTTCCCTATAGTGAGAGTCAGATTATCGTTTCTCATCTTTTGTCCATTTCATGAAAATTTTCTTGGTTTTCTTCATATCTAGTGCGAATTACTCTCGCAGTATTCAGCTTAATATCTAGATTTTTTCGCCTCTGTCTGTAAATAGAAAAATTCCTCACCATATAGATGCGTTCTCCCTGAATCATAATGCAACGGTCGTACTTATCTTTCATTTACCTGGTTGTTTCCAATACAGTCACTTGAAAATAAATGATATACACTACAGCCTTGTATCTCATGACATCTACTTTCGTTAGCAGTGCCTAATTCTTCCATAGTTTAAAAACTGATCTTTTTGTTTTGATGTACTTTAATATTTTTTAAAAATCCTATTTAAAATTTCTGAAGGTATATCGAAGTCAACAAATACTGCAAATCGTAGTGATGCAATTGAATCATGGGAGGGAAAAATAAATTGCCACAGTTTTTTATACTGGTGCATATGTAACAGGATGAGTACAATAATTCCCTGGGACCTAATGTTACGCTTTGCTCATATCGGAGCTTATTTGGAGACTGCATGCTTCACTACGTTCAGAAAACCGGTTGTTTAACGTACTTGGCTATTCTAGCCGGGTTGCACAACATAAAGCAATATGAACAGAAAAAAGATGGTAATACATTCCTTCCAAAGAAATGGAACGTATTTTGAATTGGTAAAAATGTAGAAGTGGATCAAATAAATGAAATATTGCTCTCTTTAGTGACAGCATAGTTAAAATAATTTACGGTGTACGACAAATGGTGCGAATAATCAATATACCGAGGGTGGTGCGTGGGCCATGGCTTTCTGGCCTCGCATTTGGAAACACTCCATCCAGATTTGGGGTTTCCAAGGTTTTCTCAAATCACTTCACGCGAATGCCGGGACGGTTCCTTCAAATGGCCATAGCCATTCCTCATCCGCCTCTAATGACCTCAACATCGCCGAGACGTAAAGTAAGAATCAAAAAAAAAAAAAAAAAAATCAATACGCTGTTACCCATTCTGTAGTCATTTTACTTTTGATGGTGAAAAATTAGTAAAATCCAGTAGTGGTCACTCATACTTGCTTACTCTACATTTTCGTGTACTTTTTCGTTTCGTACAATGTTTGACAAAGTTGTCGATATCTCTTTCCTGTCTATAGGTCTTCCAGTTTCGTTGAAAACTGGCACAGCTGGCATGAATAGAGATAATCCATGGTCTGCTGTTCTCCACATCCACATCGATCAGATTCCATTCATACATGTTAGTTTTTACTGGGACCACTCCCGTTCTTATGTGGTTTATGGTTCTCTATTTTACTCAGTCAAATTTTATGCCAGAGACTTCTTACTGAGAGATTGGGTACCAGCCAGTTTGGAGGATCGATATTTGTACGATTTAGAAAAGGAGTCCCAGCGATTAGCCGTCTAGATGAAGGGTTTGATATCCCAAATATTACGTGTCTCCCATCGAACGTTTGTTTGAATCGCTCTGTGTACTCATGTGAGTTAAGGCGTATTGTTTGATTCAGCAAACCCAGCTGTTCTGTACAGTAGGTGCGCCGGGGTTGGTTTCAAGCAGCTAGTCAGTATCCGGTAAGTCTTATTCAAAGCTATTCATACCTTTTCTGAGTGTGTGGATTGGTTACAAACAGGGCTTGCATAATCTGCAGTGGAAAAGTAGTGTTCTTTAGCAGATGTGCGCAAGGCCACCCGATTCGCTTCCGTTTGCTGCAACATAACCTGCATATTTACTCGAATAGCACAGCATGATAATATGTTCCGTTGTATGAACAGACGTCGTGATTACTTGTGGATGGTGTATCTTAAAGCAACGTACTTCTTAGGGATAGTCCATAAACTACGTAGCTCCGTTTTGACCTCCTGTGAAATACTCTCCCCCTCCACCCAGCCCGACTTCGCATTTTCCTCTACCCCCCCTCCTCCCACGTAGCACGTAGCCTATTTTCCTCATCAATTCCAGAAGATATTTTGTACTGTTTTCTCTCGTCAGACCATCGTAAATAACATACAGAGATAATTAAATGACGCAAATAAATATTCACATGCTGTTGTCTGTTCTGTACCTCATTTTAACTATCTACTATATGATTTCGTAAGGTCACCCACTCACCTCGATAGCTATTGGCTGGAGAACGGTGTCACGTGTCAGCCTTCACTCACAGAACAGCGACCAGAGATAACATTAGAAGGAATTCGTGGTTATGTCTACAATTTAATAAGTAAGCAACTGCTACCAAATTGATTGGCATAATACATTCATTAAGTTTACTTTTCATAGCGTTTCATAATTTAAAAATTTTTAATATATTTTGCGTCTGAAAAAACGTGGATCTGCTATTTAGTAACATGTTACTAATTAAAGCAACTTAAAAACTTGAAAAAAAAATAATTACTCATGGTTTCTGGTATAACCCCGAAAGTCAATTGTCATTTCGACTTAGGAAAAATTTCAGTTTGATTACAACTTTCACTAATGTTGTTGCTTGACCAAAATTTATGCATTATGGTTTATTTGCTTTTTAGACATTTTACTGACCACTTTCGTTATTGGTCTCTATTCGTGTTCACTGTATATGAGTTATTAGGTTGTTTTAAGTGGACATCAGACCAATGTGTCACCGAATCGACTATTCTGGCAATTATTTCTACGGAGTTGCTCAACTGTTTCATAATATGGAACGTGTATCAAGTTCTGTGGTCGTCACAGATACTATGACCAATGTTTACATTATGAGTGTTTGCCCAGTGATGCTTTCGAAGCAAACACGAGTCTTTTTTTTTTTTTTTTAAAATTTTGCAGAGTGAACGTTAAGGGTCAAATACAAGTTCGTATTTAAGAAAGTTCGAGTGTATGACCTTTAAAACACTTATACGATAGCGCGATCGTACCTGTCCGTGTTTAATACCTACCTCTATTAATGCTTCTGAGTTCTTCAAGCTCAAGAGATTTTATTCATCCTAAGGGTGAAACACAGGTCAAGCATATATTTGGCCAGAGCAGATCAACCTGTCATAATCTTTCATCGTAAAAACTGGAACTATTCTAGACCCGTGACGATACGCAAGAAACAGTCACGGGCTTGCACTAGTGACAAATAATATGAATGAAAAGCTACGCGGTCTAGCTCGGAAACCCTCCCTCCTTCTGCACGTAGTCCAGTGTAGCTTTTCAAGAACCCCCTCCTCATTATACGGAGACACGTAGTTTATGACGCTCCATTAGATGGGACAGTTAAAAGTCTACACAACGGCGAAATTGAATTCAAGATCTCTTGAGGCCACTTCAGGCAAAAACATAACGTGCAGTAGGAGAATAAAGTGGTGTTTGATTTAGACCAATTTTTTTGGTTTGTTTGAGTTATCCAGTACTGCTTTATTCTTCCAACAAGGAAGAGTTCAAGTCTGCACTGTTACTGGCTGCTAAATTCAAATGATAATGTTTACAGCATGTTGAGCCATAATTCTAGTTCCCACTAAAGCAGGGTGCTTCCGAGATCGATCGTTATTTTCCGTGTGACATCCAAGTATGGCTCGCAGCTGCTTCTAGAAGCGTCACTGCTGTCCCTCCGAAAGCAGAATGTTTGGCCTCGTAACTTCTTTCTTTTTACACAGCTGCGTCGGCGAGGCCCTGATAACTCAAACCGTGCCTCGTCCTCTTCAAACAGCTTCTGGCGACGCTTCGTACAGCTTTTATCACTCACGATTCATTGTGTGCGCTCCAGCACCGTTTACACTTCTCTTCTTATTTTACTTCGGAAAATCACTTCTGTTCCGATGCCACTCGAAGAGGTTTCCCTACGTCATACACCCTCATCGTATCTTATTTGTACAGACAAAACTATAGCAATGTTTCAGACTGGAAATCTGCTCTTCAGGAATTTGTGTTATGAGGGTGGCGGGAGATTTTACCAGATTTCTCTACAGCAAACAACTTATTATTGCAAGAAATCTTATCTTACACTCTTAAAAGAAAGCGCCTATAACACTAAATTCAATCGATGTCAATATCATATTGCTGTCAAAATATACTGAATTCTGAGTCACTTTTTTTAATGACTTTTACGCCTCGTCAGATCATTAGAGGGTCGCACGTTTTATGCCCTATGGATGAAACCAAGATACGCCTTGAAACTACTGTGGAAGAGAACAGAGCTCTGTAAGTCGATAACTAATAGGCAGAAGAGAAGTGTTACGGCTTTACCTTGTAGCGGTAGGTGCCGGGAGGGAGGTAAGGGTGAAAACCTTTTACTTCTTTTTATAATTCAAAGAAACCCTAGGCTGTTATTTTATTGGGTACTCATAATGGCGTACAGGCGAGGCTAATTTATCTTAACATTGACACATTGAAATATTAACAAAAGGAACTAAGCAAAGCCTCTTCTTATAATTGCCAACATATTAACAAACAAACAAAGCATTAAAACACCACCACATTTAAAATTGATCTTGAAGCAAACTCCCAATATTAATTGGCAAGCAAGAAAGCTTCACACTTGATTTTTTTAATGAAAGTTCCCTTCACAATGATCGGGAACCATAAATCAAATACAGTATTGACATTAACTGTATCCGATCTCAAATGCCGGGCGCCAGGATAATTTAAATTATCCACCAAGTGTGGCTTTAAGAAAATCTGCCCCAGCTAGCTCGATATTTGAGAGGAGCGAGAACTCATAATCATTCAGAGGTCGTTATAGGGCTGTACCCAATGACCGGATGAAAGTACCACACTGCACTGTAGAAATATTACCGTGACGGCGATGTATTTCCCCGCGACGGCGGAATTACTATAGCCCCTTGGATATAGCGGACAATGCACCACGTCCTTCAGTCAGCGTACTGAATGAGTGCACAGTGACCTCACTGTACAAGACACGCTTATCGACGCTCAGGTTTGATGCCAAGACGGAGCGATCTCCAACTTCGGAAGATCCGCTCCTTCCAGTCTGAAGACTCGGAGTCAAATCCTCTCCAGCGTCCGCAGGAAAAGCCTCCTCCCGTTACTCGTGGTTTACATAGAGCAAAAATACACCGGCATTACAAAATGCAAAGGATAGTCTCTCTCGATTGGTTCTGCCGTTTTCAAGCTCCTCCTACCGGCTGTGACGATAGGCGAACATTGTCTTTCTCGATTCGTGCGAACTCGGCATAGAATCGGACTTATTCGTCATCTGTGACCTCCAAACTGCCCGTTCGGAGACCTGGGGTTGGGATACGATCATTCACCCCAGTGTACAGTTTCCCGGAACTAAGGGATTATAGGCTTGACCAAATGCGTGAGAAAGGGTAGCTGGTGTCCATTGTCCCTGGCAGCCGCCGGCCTGGCGCGACAATCTGGCGCGTCTAACTGGGAGGTCCCACAAACACTGACAATCCTCTCCGATAATTCCTTTCTTATTCTTTTTATATATAAAAATATACAAAATATTATATATAAAAATGTACGGAATGGCCCATTATTTGGTCATTCTATTACAACCTGTCCGTAGACTGACATTTAATTGTCTAGCGGAAATGGGCAAAACATTGTAGGTCATTTTGTTCTGTTGAAGGAAAAAACCACCGAATGGAAGGCTTCGTGGTTGTAGCGGGATGATATGTTTATTGGGAGGACGGAGGCTTCAACGTAAAGAACGCTTTTATAACCGAAGTTAAAAATAAGTCCACAACCTTAATGTTGGTTGGATTGTCCAAAAGGATGCATACCGAACCAAGGTGTCATATGATTTTCCATCTCTCGGGACATACAATTTAGTTTGGAATTCTAGCCACGGATTATAATTTACGTTCATCTGATCTTTACTTTTTCCCGGTACTTACGTGAACTGTGCTCCCTCTCATCCCTAGAAGAACAACCGTTATACCTATACTAGTTCATCCGAACTCGGAAGGTATCATTTCCACTGAATCTAGCTAGTCTCTCGCATTTTTGACGAATTTAACTAGTTTATTAAAGCAAGTTCAGTTCATCAAAAACGCGAGAGAGTCTAGTCTCACTACTTTAGTTTTCTTCTTGATTTTGTACATTCTCGTTTAATTCACTATGCGTACTGATCACAGAATGTAAAAGAAATAAAGGTAATCAAAACTGACTATAATGGACAAGAGAAACTTTATCACCTGTGCGGTGCCCCTGGGTCATTGTGATAGTAATCCGGGCAATTTGCATCCGAAACTCCACAGTATTCAACAGCCGTTCTGTAACTCTCATCGTTAACATTTAACGCAGACAGTCGAAGACGTCCAAGAAAACTGGCGAGTTGAGAGCTAGAGTTTCAACCACTTCACTTTCCTACGCCCGGAAGCCACCTAGTACTAATCAGACGTGTTTACGGAACATCATACTTTACAGGAGTCAGAGTATCCCCCCCGTTCCCCTTCACCCGTACTCATTGAGACTATTACAGTACCGTTTAGCGAGTTCGTCTCCAAGTCTGATGGTGTGGCCTTCTCTAAGATCATTTAAAGTATTTTCAAAACAGAATTCTTTACACCTTTTTTAAGTTCATTGTCAAGTCAATTAAAGTATTTAAGCATGATTGGTGATTATTAAATAAAGCAACAATACGACACAAGATAAATATGATATCAAACATGTTACAAATAACGTGAATAGCACTGTCAGACTCTTTTTTTCCCCCCCCCCCCTTGAATTTTTGTTCTCTTTCTTGGAACCACAATTTTCTCCTCCGATAAAAAATCAAGTTTTCTTTTAACAGCCTTAATCTCTGGGGGACTCTTTTTCTCATCAGATGAAACTTTAACACTATTCTCTGGTGGTTCTGGTCTTTCTTCTCGTGTAATTTTTCAGTATCTATTTCTGTATTTCAACAATCAGAAAAAGAAATCGATGGTGAAGGCATTATTTTAAAATGCTTATTAATGTTTTGTTTTGTTGGTTTCTTATATACAGGTGTATTATGAATTCTAATTGATCTGAAATAATTTGTTTTTCATTACAAAAAAATTTTGAATGAGGACCAAAAATTCTTTCACCAAAACAAGCTTTTAGACAGTAATCACAAAATAAAGAATTTGTCATCGAATAAATTGTAGACACATATTTTTTAAATCATTACAGATAATATATTTTTGACCAAACGTATAATGATTAGCTATAGGTATTTCGGTGGCAAATTCATTTTTTTTGATAATGTTTATTACCTGGCAAATGAGAATCTTCAATTTTTTTGAATAGTTATATCATCATCTGCATTTGATATGTATTTATAATAACAATCATCTCAGAATATACCTTTTAAAGTATGTGCACGTAACATGTCTTTATGATTTTTACAATATAGTCCTACCACCATGCTGTTTGGAATACAAATGTTTCCCCGGGGAGAAAAGAAAGAAAATCTCACCCCCATATTGAAACAACACTTTAACTGAAATTCACCACCGAATCGATGAAATGATTGTTCAAACCCATCCTGTTTTGTTATTTCAGATCGGAACCATTATATGACTTTTTTGCAAATGAAAAGAATAGGTTATTAGTGACAACTCATATCTGCTGTATGTTAAAGTATTAGTTTCTAATCCTACTGTGGTGGTGCAATTTGTTTGATGGGTGAAGCTAAAATTCGTTCTCCGCATTCAGGAGGATTGATTCTCGGGCTGGTCATACATATTTTATTTCCCTAAATCTCTCTAGTAGAAAGTAGGGATGTCTTCTTCTTAAATATAATGGCCAGTTTCTTTTCAGTTCCCTTCCAAAACTTCTGTCCATAGGATGTGAAGCCATAAGTAAATAAAATTTAGCTTCATGGTCCGTCGACATTGTAAAAATAGTGTTGAAATAGACTATGAGGAACTGAATTTATGTCTATCTTCAAAAAAGAAAGAAAAAAATACGATCTTAGGCAGCTTTAAAGAACTTTTCAGGTTCACGAAAAACGAAAACATCGAGGGTAGCTGCTGAGTGGTAACGCTCTGGCCTTACATTCGGGAGGACGCCGGTTTGAAACCCGCCCGTCTTTCACGCCTGTAATGACCTCGGTGTAGACGAAGCGTGAAGCCATAAGGAAAAAACAAAATCCACACGGGAAGAAATAGGTTGCGTTTCTGGCTTTTCAGAATGCCTATCTAACTGCTGAAGTGTGAATATTCCACCGTTTTTACATTCTGAAGTGTGGTGTTTGAGACTGGTTTAAGCGAAACATTCCAGCAGTTCGGCCAACACGTATTTTGAGTGTTTTACTAACGGAGCATACAATGAGAAATTTTATTGCTCTTGAGAAAAACGTAGACGAAACTACAATCCAATTATTTGAAAGGCCAAGAATTTTAATCACGTTGAATATCTAATTAACTTTCATTGTGAAGTAGATATATGAAAGATTCCTCGCGGAATTAATTTCTTCAGCGGGCATTGCTATTTGGCGAAGGCTGCTAATGGAAAACACCCTTTACAGACAAAGCACCGAGTCGTCTTATTTATTCTGCGCACATCTGTGCACTTGTTTTCTGTAGGTGGCGGTTCTTGCTCACTTAAAAAGCAATTGTCGCGCGTGATTGGAGCGTGTACCAATAACAAACTCACGGCTAGGCCTGCTTTTTTACGAGTCCCCGCTATCAGTCGGGGTGTTTTATGCCGCGTCTGTTCCATTGTTCGGACGTTCGTTTAATTAAAAGCGTTGGCTGCGAGAGGGGACGAAGGGCGTGAGACCCTCGTTCAGAGCAGACGAGAAGCTCCTGTTTTATGGACCAGGCCTCTTCGAGGACGACCAGTTGGGGTCATAAGACAAGCGTCAACAAATTACTCATTATACGCTGCACGACTGTGCCTGATTTACTTTCATTCTGTTCGTTCCTTGTGTGAAAAGTGTACGGCGGCTACCTTTCCTCAATTTAGGCTTGATTAATGAGCACCTTGAAAGTAACACAGAGTGTACGTTTATGGAAAGTGGTTTAGTATAAACACATTACATCCATTAAATCCACCTATTTTGGCAAGACATTTCTGAAGATTTGAGAAATAATTTTGGTCAGCATAATTTAACTGTATGCATACAACCAGCAAACACTATAATGCGTTCTACCAGACAACGTACAGAAATTTTTGTTGATATATATATATAGGACAAGTACTGCAGATAAGAGGTATAAAGTTTTATTAAAAGTGAAATAGATGAATGATTCAACGATTTATCTTGGACAATAGAGCAGCCATCGGGAGATCGACTACGAGGAAAGGTAATATAGGATGTTCTTAACTCTAAATAATTAAATAATTATAATACGTTCTACCAGACATCGTACAAAAATTTTTGTTCATATATATCATATATTCGGTATCAGTTAGTATTAAACATGTTGATGCTATGGCCAAGGATAACTCTTAGACTACTTTAATTTATATTAATCGATTAATAGAGAGGCCAGGAGAGGTGAGTTCGATTCCCGGTTAGGGCCATCTTGATTTCACTTTTCTGTAGTTTTCCCGAAATCAGTAATGCCTGGACGGTACCTTAAAAAATCTATGGAACATTTCTTGCCGTAACTGGGGAACCCTATTGTGCCGAAATTTTCCAAAGCCACAAGCCAGATTTCCCCATGTGGTAAAGTTTCCTATTTATTTGTGTGGAGCACCCTAGAATGGTTACAGTGTTTGGATTCAACGTAAAGTGTAGGTCACGCTTAAAAAATTGAATCAATGTTTTGATTTATGATGTCACCGCAGAATCTTCTTAATATAAATTTAGATATCTGGAAATAAGAAATTTGCTGTGTGATTGAGTAACTACTGCGATTCAAAAATTAACTAAGAAACATATTCAGCAAAAAGTATTTATTTGGACCACATGCATTACAAAAACCGAGCGTGGTGGGTGATCGGTTAACACTCTGATCTCGCATTTGGGAGGACGCCGATTCGAATCCCCATCCGGGCATCCAGATTTGGGTTTTTCATGGTTTCCCCAAATCATTCCAGGCGAATGACGGGATGTTTCCTTCAAAAAGGCCATGGCCGAATTCCTTCTCGATCCTTGTCCCCAGTCCCATCCCGCCTCTAATGACCTTCGACCTCGACCTCGACAAGGCGTAAAGCCATAAGTAAAAAAAAATTACAGAAAGGAAAATAAAAAAACTTGTTTCAAAATTATACAGAAAGTGTCTATGTGACTATGGGCGGCTTTTCTACAGCACGGACGAGCAGGGTTCGATACCCGATGAAACCGAGGATTTTTCCTCGAAGCTGAATGTCCGGAACGGGCCTCCCCTCCCCAGGCTCACTTAGCCTACTATCAAATGAGTACCTTTGGGGAAACTCAACGGGAAGGTAAAGAAAACGGACCGGACCGTGTGGCTGACCACGGCATGTCCACTCTAGTGCCTACGGTCAGGAAATATGAATACGGAGCTCCAACTCCGCTAATCCTACGGGAATACGGCTTGAAAGCTGTCAAAACCCACTGCCTTTACCTTATATATACATGACTATATACTTGAACTGTTTGTACCGCGGTAACATTTGTGGAGCCTTCTGGTCAAAAATTACGTTATAGTTATATCCTTATTCCAACTTTTGTATAATTTATCTTTACTATGAATTGACCAAAAGTACATCCGAAGGAATCAGTGATCTTATAAAAGTACCTATAAGACACTGAATACAATTCGATTTTCTCTCTGCTGCCCAATACTGCGCTTAAGAATGTTAGTGGTATTTGTGTACTCTATTTAACATACATTATATACTCGTATAATATTGATTGTTTGTAAGTGTAAATTTGAAGTAAATTATCAGTTATTAACAATAAGAATTGTTTACCTTAACCCGATGATTCTTCATTTTTATATTTTTGTTTGAGGATGACCGCTTATCCTTTTTATGGCTTCCTTTGGTTGATCGGCTGTTTCCTTTGTATAAGTTATTTAAGTGTTTACTTACAAGTATTTTGAGGTGACAGTGGCTTATTAAGTAATATTTCCTGATGTATAATGGAAATAGTTGCGTCTGGGAATTTTTACATGTATCTTCCAACTCCTTAAAATTATTAAACGTGAAGTGTTAAACTTTCATTAATGCATTCGTAGATGTTAACATTAAGAAACAATATTTTTCCAGTTTTAGTAGGTAAAAACTCATATTTCTAACAGCTGTTCTCTTGTAGTTCGTAGTACTGCCACGAAGCTAATTTTTGGAAAGTTATTACTCAGCGGAGACTCACAACAGCAAGACAAATATTTGAGCAAGTGGGCTTCCAAGTGCTGGTCTCTTCTCAGAAAGGTTTAATCTCAAATTTATTAGAGGTAAAAATGTTTTAAAATAGCTCCTTTGTAGGGTTAGAAGTGTTACCAAACATTCTTCTGTCATCTAAACTAGTTTCACTAACCAGTGTATACATTGTGCAAAAGTTGATCCAACTGAGTATAATGGTCGGAATTTTGAAACGAGCGGGTCACTAAACATCAACTTGTTTACACGACTGGCGAGAAAGAGAAATATTTTTCAAGCATCGCGTTTGAAGTCTTCGGACAATCGGTGCCGAAACCATGTGTCAGCGACCCGTTTGCTATCACCCTTCTGTTTTTACTCGGTCATGCGTAAGTGCGTGCGTGCGTGAACGGCGTTCTTTCAGTGTACGCGGTGCTTCAGAATTTGGCACAAGGTCTGTTGACATGACACAACCGTAAATATGCCACAAGGTAGTAGTTATTCTGTCAACAACGTTAGTTTTACAGATCCATTACGCACTGCGGTTTTGGAATTATTTCAAAATCGAAGTAACGCTCTGGCCTCTCATTCGGGAGGACGCGGGATCGAATCCCCGTCCGGGCATTCAGATTTGGGTTCTCCATGGTTTGCCCAAATCACTCCAGGCGAAAGCCGAGATGCTTCCTTCAAAAGGCCATGGCCGAATTCTTTCACGTTCCTTGTCCTCAGTCCCAACCCGCCTCTAATGATCTCGACGTCGACGAAGCGTAAAAGCATAAATAAATAAATAAAATAGATGGAATGATTAAGAGGATGAGAGAAAAATTATTATTTGTAGTAGTTCCATACAGTGTGTGACATAATTTAATTTTGTGTATATTGAAAATAATTTATGGTTGACTGTTGAGTTTCGCATTGACGTAACCAAATATAGCAAAACATGCGGCCCCTTCTCTTCTTCCTATAAAAATAGGTTTTGAAGTGAAAACACCTGGATAAGATTAGGCAGACCGTAGGTAGAGGTTTAGGCCACAACTTTTACGAATTCACTGTAATAAGTCATAGAAAAACTTCTTTATTTGTAATATTCAACTCATTTGTTGTTCTCTATAAAATAGATACATTGCTCCTGTTACACAAATCGTCAATCCTAGTTCTTCGTATCAGTCAAATTATACTCGAGAATTGATGTTCTGACAATACCAATTTCCCACATTAACATTAATTGTTTTTTCTCTCCTTCATCTAGTGATCCGATTCTACAACAGTGTGAGAACATCGAACTGCGAGACTGGATACTGTCGTACAGTGTAACCAACTGAATGTTATCAGATCTATCAAACTTGTCAAATGGTAACTAGTACAATGTTTTGTGTGTAACATATGATAGAGGCTACCTTTTTACTTCATAACTGACGTGATGCAAACATAAAACTGACCAACCTAAATCTGTGGGGTACAACCTAAAACTTCCGGAAAAAATGAAATTTCTATAGTAATGATTAAGACGTCACCTTCAGAAGCATTCCAGCAAATATTCTCATGCAATGAAGAGTATCTTCTATCAATACAGATGGGTACAAAACTCATAGGAAAAATTCTGTTACGTTTCTTCTATTATATAATTTCATAAAATAACATCCAAAACTGTAATGTTTTTTTGTTTTTGTTTGTTGTTTTTTTGTTGTTGTTTTATCGGTCCCTGCGGATTATGAGACACAGGCACATGTGCACTGGAGTCCGGAGTGCAATCATGAGAGTGATAGAACCCTATTTCTCGGATCCGGAGCATTTACACTATGGCAATGATGTTGTATTACCTCCTGTATGCGAAACGTATGAATACGTTCTGTGTGTGATAAGTGTATTTTCGTTTGTGAAATGTGTGGTTTATGATGCGGCGAATGGGGATCGTCCCAGCATTGGCCCTGACGATTGCGGGAAGCCGCCTAGAAACTGCAATTGTGACATCCGGTACATGCGAACAAGCCCTTGATCCTGGTCCCTTTGTACCTATCTGAACCAGTGGGGTGGTGCCTTAACACGCGCACACATCTGTATATTCACATACATAAATTTCTTAAGGTTCAACTCTCTCATTAGCTAAGGAAAAGTTGATGAAGAGAAATAAAAAGTTTTTTGTGGTTTTACATCTCGTCGATGTAGAGGTCATTAAGGGAGGGAAAGGATAGGAGAAATGGAACGGGAAGGAATTTGATCATAACATTTTGAAGGAATCATCCCAACATTCGCATGGAGTGATTACGGGAAGATTTGTAAAACCGAAATCTAAATGACCGTACGGATATTTGAACACAGTGTGACATCACAGTCACCTTCCGCCGATTCGCAAATAGTACTTGAGTATGCGGACTAATACATTGTTTCAAGTGAGTCGCGATCTAAGTATGGTAGCGGTCGGCTCGGTCAGCGCGGCGATCGACGCTATAGTAACGGTGCGGTTTGTTCTGTATCAATAAAAGAACTGAAGGTATTTAGCTAGAACAGTACGTGTGTTGTGAAAAGTTCTGAACAGTACCGAAGAAAAACCTTAGCGGTGACATTAAAATAACTTGGTGTAAAGCTGATTCGATTAATAATTTCCTTTTTTTCTTAAAGAACTATACAATATACGAAAAGATGAAGTTTAGATTAGCCTTTGTATTTGAAATATGGTGATGGCCAACCAGTTCGATGTTTTTATGTCTTACAATAAACGTGTGTTAACGTACTTGATGACATTTTTTTTTTATTAGTTATTCACCCACCCCCTACTTAGGGCTGGCTTGGTACATCATCCGGCGACCGTGGCAACAACGAACTATTTAACATAATTAACCTGTCTCTAGAATAATTCACAGAACTTTTTATATTATTTATGCGCTGGGTTCGAGTTGAATGAACATACCTCGCAAGATACGACCGAGGTGTCTTACAACAGGTTGTAACAACCCTCATACCTGAACTTTAAGTAGAATTGTATTTAATGAAGTATCTGTAGTGAGCTAAAGTTTGCTTGAATATGATCTGGTATGTTTGTTTCACAATTAACTGTAAATCAGTGTATATAGATTTCGTTTTATGAAAGGAAATTGTTTAAAGGCCATTTAATATGTTTAAGAACCGAATTGTGCAAGAGAATTGCTTAAATGTGTGTAATTCCAAGTATTAATGCAAGTTACGATGTCTACAGGACAATTTTCTACAGTTTAAAATGATTTCTGTAAATAATTTTGTGGTTAAATATCTTTAATTTCCATTTCTGACCATTTTGTAATGAGGTTAAGTGATTATATATTAATTCTGATAGTTTTTTACATGTTTAATTGTTTGAGTAATTGTTAATATTCGAGAAATATATCGCGGAAGCTTTTGAAGTGTTCGGGAAATTTCGATAGTGCCTATATAAAGAAATCAGCAGGACAGTTAGTAGTTTTATACAGATTCATTGTGGAACTGCCAAAGATTGCGTCAGTAGTATCTCTGGATTGTATCCTTGCATGTAAACAATATCGCTGACGTTGTTTTGAAAATAGAAAAAAATGTTAAACTGAACTTTATGGTGGACTACTTAATTAATTACTATATTAATTAAATCACCAAAGACTCTGACAAGGTCCTCCCGATTTGCAGACTCGTATGTCATCGCTCACCAACCTCCCTCGGAGGTCTGAAAAAAAACTTTATGTTAAGGCGCGTACACACTAAGCAAAATACTGCCAACCAATGAGGACCAACCGCTTCATTGGGAGCGATTTGCTCTACGGGAGGCAAATCAGAGTCAACAAAGCGGTTGGCCTTGGTTAAGGTTCGGGTTACTGGCGGAACATCAAAGGGTTGACGTTAGGTTTGCCTTGCGACACCCACCTGTATTTTGTTATTTGCCTTGTCAACAGGGTGTGTGTTTGTGAATTTCTTTTTATTTTGTTGAAAAACACAGGAGTATAGAGTGAAATAATGAGACAACATTATAACTGGTCAATTTAGATCGTGAACGGTAATGTTTATTGGACCCTATGAACTATGAATATAAAAACAAAATGAAGAGATTAGACGCTTGGATGGAAATAAATGAGCTTTCAGAAGGTAATGTGCGAGATGTGACTAAGAAAATGGAATCTTTTTAACATCTGGTGCGCAAATTCCCAGAAGCTAAATATCTCAGGTTGACCATTAATTTTTCTTCTGAGGCTTTAGTTTTCTAAAACAGGCATCACCTTTGAAAATTTTTGGTCTGACATAATCTGCATCTTTATTTAGGAAAACAAATATGAAAGAGTCTCTTTTCCATTTCAGTTTTAATATCAGAGATCAATTTTATTCCACCACACCCCTTCCTGCATTTGATAAGGGAAGTCACCAGCGTTATTTTTCTATTATTATTATTATTATTATTATTATTATTAATCTGATTCATACAAGAAAATAAATGCTGCATAAGCGACAACTGACAGATCCTCTTCTTCCCTCATAATATCAGTCGGTTAAATTGTAATTAAAACTTCACTTTAATATAAAATGCAATCAACTTCGTCTAGTTTTCAGAACCAACTGCGATTCCGCATGGCCCAATTCCTTAGCACCAAGCCCTTGGATTGATGAGAACGAGAGGCCGAACGACAATGCGTTGGCGATCTTTATTTGTCCCAATACATCGTCTGTCATTCGTTGACTCAGTCTATACTCACCATTACACGAATTTGCACGTTGGGTAGTAATACAAAAAGCGGATTTGAGTCACTTGGGGGACTTCCATTAATTACGTGAGTTATTTCTTCTTAAATTTTGACTCCGCCTAACCCTTGGTGAGGTATGGTAAGAAGTGGGGCGACCCCCTCCACTATTTTTTTTTACTATGCTGGTCACGTGAGATTTATCTTATAATTCTACTTTTTAATAATTAAATTTATTGGATTTGTTCATATATTTTGTTTCATTCTACTAAATACCTAAACGTTATTACTTATGTCTTCTATGTGCTATTTTTTTTTGTAAAATAAGTGGAAAAAGTGATATAAAAAGTAGACGTGCGATTTTTTATTGCCCCCCTTTCCGAACCAACTCCCTTGAAATGAGATTTGGTAAGATTTGCCGGACTCCCTCAACCTATTCTAGCTCATGAAATTAATGGACGTCCGCTGTGCTTAAATATAGTGTTCAATAATTACTTTCGAAAGTTTGTTATTTATACATATATTTTGTTTTACAAAAAAAAAAAAAAAAAAAAAAAACGAAAATAACGTACGAAACAGATTATAGGATTCAGCGCTCCAATATCTCGATACAGATTTTCTATAAAGTGAGAAAAATAAATTAACTTAAGCAAGTGCACACTTTTGGTCCAGATCAGCCTCAGCTACCAATATATTGTTCCCACGTACTACTGTTTCGCCGGTCTGCTAGGTGTCTTTAACTGGGAACTCACTGAACACATGAGGGAGGGCGGGTTTACAGTTTGTGCACCTTGTTTGCCCGGTCACTAATGAGTTAGCCGGGGCTTTTGACTGTCGGTAGCAGGAAGCAATATAGCAAGGGACGGGGCTGGTAAACAGCATGTGAGCAGACGAGGGCCGCTGCCAAGTATGTGGCTGATTTACTGCGTCTATTTGGCCCTGTCTTCGCAGTCTCTGTGAAGGCCCTGCAGTTTGCGAGCGCCCAGCCACTCACTTCCGCTAGCACACAGACGTGTGTTCAGTTCTCACCTTAAGCAATCAAGGTTAACAGCTGCTATTGGTTGCCTCTTTTAGTTCAGAGGCCTCGTAGGAGGCCAACAAATTTGGTTGTTTTGTTTCTGTGCGATTTTTATGACCTGTTGAGTATGAGGTCACTGTTGTGTTTTATTATAAGTACACAGCAGGTAAGAAACGATACTATTTACTTTTACTTTCTCTACTTTTGTCAGCTCATAAAGTATGAGGTTTGGCGAAATATTCATGAGTCATTTTAAATATTCTTTCAATGGTTTACTCAAATGTTAATGTTAAAATGTTCAAAGTCTCGTGCAGGGTTGGCACCCATATGTAAATAAATCTTAATTTTTTTGTCCGTGGGAGATATTAATTGTTTAAAAGGAGACTATTTTTTTAATTAAATGATTTCCTGGGATCCAAAGATAAAGTAAATGTCAATGTGTCTCAAAATAACCATTGTGTCTAACTTCATAAAGCTACCTCATTATATTTTCCCCATATGCATTATTAAAATTATTTACTTCGTAAGGAAGACATTAAAACGTGGAAGATATTTTCAGTGTTACCCATGTTTATCGTTGTGTATCACCCACGTCACTTGAATTCGTTGCCCAGATCTCTTTTCTTTATAATACCATAGTTCAAAATTTTTGATGACTATTAGGCTTTGGTTAGCTGTGGAAAACCAAAATCTGGACTGCTTGATATTAATTTTGACTCTGTTATAGTTAGTTTATTTTTAAATCTAACAACTGACATTATCAATAGCTGAAGTTGAAACAGATTTTTGGCTGCCAGACATTTCCGGGAATCAAAGTTGGATTCACAGGCCAGTCATCCATATCTTGGTTTTTCGAAATTTTTCAAAAGTTTCCCCCGTGGTGGCACCTTCCTAAGGCCATGACCGACGTCCTTCCTGTTTTTGCCGACATCCCTTAACTACCTCAAGATTTGAATTAGTAACTGTAAACATAGATATTTATGGGAAATTCCTGTATTTTTGTACGGTTTTGATACCAGAGTGGCTTTTTCCCCCACACCCCCATCCCACCTCTCCCCCTTTATATTCGACCTCCAATGACCCCGTGGATACTAACCACACGTTGCCAGTGTGAATCATGGTGGGGGAGGGGGGACGAATTGAGATCCTGTTTTGCCAGGCGTATCTAATCTGCTGGATTTTTTTTTTTAATCTGCTTAACGTCTCTCTAACAGCGAGGTCTTTAGAGACGGGAAAGGATTGGGGGGGGGGGCAAGGAATGGGAGTGAATTCGGCCATGGCCTTTTGAAGGAAGCATCCCGGCATTTGCCTGGAGTGATTTGGGAAACCATGGCAAACCCATATCTGGATGCCCGGACGGGGATTCGAACCGCCGCGCCGTCCTCCCGAATGCGAGGCCAGAACGCTAGCCGTTACACTACCACACTCGGTAATCTGCTGGAAGATAATCTTGTGTTTCCATCTATCTTTAGCTGTTTTATATGATAAATGTATTTTTCATTTGTGATCTGTATAGTTTATGAAACAGAGGGGGGACCGTTCCAGCATTCGCCTAGAATAGATGATTGCGAGAAAGGGAGCGACCCTGAACTACGTGACGTGAAATGGTGGTCGACTTTTTTGGGGGGGGGGGGTATTTCTCCCAATAGTGGGGGGATAACCGCCCTTGGAAGCATGAGACCTAAAAAAAAGAAGGGTCTCAGAAAGTTACGAGGTTAGTAGGGGGGGGGGTCTCCGTCAAAATATCACGTCATTTTAGAGGGGAGGTCCGCCCATATCTCACGAAGTCTCACCAGAGGGGGGAGGGGGGGGCGGGTGTCCGGAATTTCGGAAAACACCTCACGTAATTAATGGACGCTCCAAAACCGCTTTTAAACCATAATCAGAATTGCGGGGGCTAGTGCCAGGTCCCATTGTATATCCTTGATCCAGTGTGTGGCGCCTCAGCGCACTAAACCACAGTGGCGGGTTTAATGTTATTGTATATAAAATTAATTTATGTGCATTTTCTCACAACGACGATACATCTGCAATTGCTTTATTTGATACGTAATTATGGTTTTATTTTTTAATTTCCCTTTAAAAATTTCGCTGTTGTAAAATGTTCATATTGGTGCATAGTGAAGTGAATAAATTTAAAAAAAAAGTAACAAAACTACAGCATATGAAGCAAGAGAGTTTTTTCCATGAATGCAACTTGTACATTTTCTGCTGCTGCCCATTCGAAAATCCCAATCAGAAAGACGATCTTGTTACGATTTATCGCTATGAAACCTCCATTTCCTTTGGCAATAATAAAAGGAGAAGTTATATGAAGATGCGCACCGACAATAATGTTTATATTTTATTCTGACATCCTATTTAATTCGAAATATTCTGCAGTCTCGGAGCTAAGCGCAATCCGAGACGTAGTATTTCCTCTTTACCCTAAACAGCGAATCCCCTGTCGCTGAAATATATGTCCAATTATGCACAAGCACCAATAATTCTTATTGAGAATGCGTTAAGCCGTTTGTGCCCTGCCCTTGGGGCGCGCTGTCTTGGCAACCGAACCGTCGCGTCTTCCCAATTGCCTTCTCTGAGCCAATTCAAGCTGTCGTCGTCCGCTTACTCGCTTGCATTTCTGAATGGCCTGATTACAAAATACCACATTCGTCTGAACTAACAAATGGCTTGTCTGATAACAACTTGAGTGTTCCCTTGCCTCTGCTCCATTACTCCTGTCAAGCTTCTGGCATGCTCTTCTGATCACGGTACAGTCCATGTTCCCAGTTAGAACGCTAAATTACTCTGAACGTAGCTGCCTGTATCATAGTTGTATATCATGTATATTATTTCTAAAAGATTTTTTTTATTACGATCCATGTTTCTCCCTTCATACTTAACCAAAATCAATAAATGAAATATCGATTTAAACATAAAATTCTCCGCTTTGATAACATCATTTATTAGGAAAGGAATTTTTCTAAATTCAACCCGTAAGTTGCAAAATTATGAATAATCAGTGTTGTAATGAGATGGCTTTGAGGAAAGGGGGGGCTTTGTAAATTTAATTATTTAAAAGGAATTTAATTTTTGGCTGGCAAGAAGCTGAACATTGCCAGATCGCGAGGAAACTGACATTGATATTTTTTTTTTCATTTGGCTTTTACACCGCTGGGCATATTTAAATTTAATATTAACATAAGATTACTGGAATACCAAACAAGCCTAGACGTTACAATTGGCCGATTTATACACGCAAACAATTGAATGAATTTACTTTAATCGGAAATTATCTAATGAAGTTAGATTATTAAAAGATGTCAAATATGAACAATATAAAACGATAGTAAATGTCAGCAATTAAGACATATGTACATGTATATGAATTTTAATCTCGGGCGCCGTTAATTAAAGAAAATATGGAACTTGTGATTTGCAAGTGCTCCATCACACATAATGTTCGATAAAAATGCCAGCTAGCTCAGAATTAGGTCTGCTTGGTGAGCATAAGTCTGTCTCACATCGCTTACGGGTCATTCGCAGTCTCAAAGAACACAATGATTCCAGACCTGGCGAGTGAACATTACCATCTGGAAGACAGCGTCTCTGGTGGAGGTCGCACAGCTTGTCTCAGTGTGATCTCGATGCAGCGACCAGAGGGGATCACCAACCTGTGACCATAGTATGGTTACTCTCCGATGCACCCAGAGTTGAACCGTCTCGGATCGTTGCCAAGCCAGAAGTGCTTCTCGCTCTTGGGAAAGATGGCCTCCTTTCTCTCGGCGAAGAAAACATGTCGGGGCAGAAAGAATAAGCCATGTTTTGACTTATGAAAACCCTGAGGAATCTTGTCATTGGCAGGTCAGGTTTTCTGGAAAGCACGTGATGTCGTAGCACATTAAGATTCGCGGCAATTTTTGCCAGCGTTCCCTGCGCGTCAGTTAGGAAGGGGTTGACCTTTACCGCCTCGCGTCCCAGCAACGGGGCGGTGCGGTGGCCTTGAACGGCGACAGTTTGCCGGTCCATTGTCCCTAGGCGTCACAGTGGTGGGCTAACGGCGCTACTTCCGCCCCTTGCTTTTAAACAGAAATCTTACACTCGCATATTTGCGCTGAGTCCTCTCAAATAAACACCCTTGCATATTAATTTAAACATATACAATTTGGGCTGCCCGAGATCAATTTAATGTAT
Organism: Vandiemenella viatica; assembly: GCA_031002005.1. Classification (NCBI taxonomy): domain Eukaryota; kingdom Metazoa; phylum Arthropoda; class Insecta; order Orthoptera; family Morabidae; genus Vandiemenella; species Vandiemenella viatica. Next base: position 85,494,772 of record JARYHS010009186.1, read on the forward strand.
CTAATCTGAATAAAATTAATATTAAAATAATTTGAAATATATAAATTGCAGTGTGGCGTAATAACGTCCTGCTACAGTGTCACGGGTATGCTTTAGTTCAGAGTGAAGCTACTAGATAGCAGCATTAAATAACAAAATTTTCCCACCGACCATGATCGCATTACCACTATACCTTGTTCACTCTCAACTGGCGGCTCAAGGCCATATTCCCGTGGCCCTCTCCTCACCTCACCACCTCCTCTCTACCTGCCTCTCAGAGTTGATCGCTATTTAACAGACGTTGACCTGGCGCGGCAGTGGAAGGGGCTAGCGCCGCTATCTTGGCGTCAGAGTGTTCCTATATTCAGTTAGAAACCAGCCGTGGTAGCTTGCGCATCGTGCCTATCGTACTTTGTATACAGTCGAGTGTTAAAATGAGCGCTGCAATTGAAAATCAGGCCAGTTGTGAATTGCGAGCTGTGATAAGGTTTTTGTTGGCAAGAAAATCACAAACCAATTGAAATTTATCGCCAGATTTGTGATGTGTACGGCCAAGGAATAATGAGTGAATGCCGAGTGAGGCAGTAGTGCGTTGATTTTAAAACTGGCTGAATCAGTGTTCACAATGAGGATCGCAGTGGTAGGCTTAGTCTGGTGAGCGATGGATTGGTGGCGAAAATCAACGAAAAAATCCGTGAAAATCGCCGTTTCACGATTACGGAACTCTCAGAACATTTCCACCAAATTTCACGGAGTTAAGTTCATGAAATTGTGGTTGGTAAACTTGGTTACCACAATTTCAGTACCAGGTGGGTTCCGAAAATCCTAACGGAAGACATAAAAAAAAAAAAAAGAGACTTGCTGCAGCACTGGCATTTCTGGAAGACTACGACAAAAGTGGAAACCAAGTTATCGATCGTATCGTAATTGGCGACAAGACTAGGGTAAAGCACATCACTTGTGAAACAAAACGTTAGCCGATGGAATGGGGACACTCGCATTCGCCCAAGAAACCGAGGAAGTGTCTGTAAATGCTGCCAGCAGGAAAAATCATGGTTACTGTATTTTGGGACGCTCATGGAGCTATTCTCGGTGATTTTCTTGAACGTGGTCAAACAATCAACTCTGAGAGGTATTGCGAAACACTCAGAAAATTAAGACGCGCGGCACAAAACTCTGCGAAACAGTTTTGTTTCTCCACGACAACGCTCGTCCAAACACAGCCAATCGTACCCAAGAGCTGTTGGATGGTTTTGGATGGGAAGTTTTCAATCATCCGCCGTACAGCCCGGATTTGGCGCCGAGCAACTACTACCTGTTCCCAGCGATGAAGACGTGGCTCGCTACGCAACGCTTTGCCACTGACGCTGTACTGCATGCCGGTCTAAACCAGCGGTAGAGCTAGCAGGCGGCAGATTTCTACAGAGAGGGTATTGAAAAGCTTTTACCATGTTATGATAAATGCCTTAATTTAAATGGCGAGTATGCAGAAAAATAGCCTGAGAGTTTACCTACAAACTGTATATAATAAAAATTGTTTTTTCACTTTGTTTATTTTTTTATTTCAAAACGTCTGTTACTTTCCGGATAACCCTCGTATGAATGAAAAGCTACGTCGCCTGGCCCGGAAACCCCCTCCCCCCCTGACGTAGCCCAACGTAACTTTCCAGCCAACCCCTCCCCCCCTAAACCGAGTCACGTAATTTATGGACGCTCCCTAAATTGTATCATCTTGCGCGGTTCTACATCTACATCTACACATATACTCTGCAATTCACAAAATTGTGAGTGGCGGAGGGTGCTCAGCACCAAAGCTAATCTCTTTGCTGTGCATTCGAATCCCTAATGGTACGAGGGAAAAAAGAATTCATATAAGAATCAGTCCGGCACCTTATTTCTCTAATTTTATCTTTCCTGTCCTTCCGACTCAAATAGGTTGGTGGAAGAAGTATTTCACCACACTCAAAAGTGAAAGTGGGAGTACGCATGTTTTCCAATAAGTTTAAATGAAACGTGTGTCGTCTATCTAACAAAGACTCCCAACCTAGTCTACTAATCAGTTCTGTGACGCTTTCATAAGGACTGTAGCAAGTAGTCACGAATCGAGCGGCTCTTCTCTGTACTTTCTCTATACTTTCGATCAACCCCTTACGAAACGGGTCCCAAATGGCACAACAATAATCCAAATGTGGACGCACAAGAGATTTGTACGCTATCTCCTTTGTTTGTTCATTACAATTTTTCAAGATTCGACCTATGAATCGTAGCCTAGAATTTGCTCTACCTACTAACGAATTAATGTGTATGTCCCATTTCATGTTCCTTTGTACTGTTACTCCCAAATATTTCATAGAATCGACCATATCAATAACTGTATTGTTTACCTCGTATTTCTGAACAATCGGATTCTTTTTGTTAGTTATGCTCATTGTCTTGCACTTTTTACAATTTAGAGTAAGTTGCCACTCAGCGCACCAAGCCAAAATAACATCCAGATCGCGCTGCAACTACCTAGAAGACCCATCAAGGGATATCGCTCCAAAATTATCGTCTATCCGTTGTAAATATAGCTGCAGACTCATGATTTTAAAAAAATGCAATTGGCATAATTTTGTTTTCCCCGCGGAAGAGAGAAAGAAGGACCAAAAGCAGAGTTTAAAAACGTTGAGCGGAGACGCATGGCACAGCATTGTCGCGGCTAGCTCGTTAATTGGGAACCGCAGGTCGCGAGACGGATGACCGCTTTGAATCTGTTATTTTAAAAGTGGGTCCACAGTCGCATTCCGTGCAGCGCGGAATTTACTGCTTCGCTGCGCGCGCAGTTATTCGGTCAGGCAGACGATGGGCGCTTTTATTGCGCCGTTTTGTCGACCGTCGGCGGCCATTTGGCCGGCGAACAGAGAATAATCGTAATTTATGCCTGCGGGGACGCTGTCCCCGGCTGGGGCAGTCTGGGTATAACTCTCCGGGCGCTTCGCCGTACATGGGACAGCCAGCCAAGAGGAGCAGCATCGGATATTACTGGGGCGTCCTCAGGTCATCCGGTAGTGTTGACACTTGGGATGAACCATAGAGCCGGGCGTTGAACAGTCGGAGGAATAACGGCTATAGTCGTCGGTCGACACGGAATTAGTCCTGTGAAGGTCACGAAGTCACTGAAAAGTGTTACAAATCAGCAAAAAAAAAAAAAAAAAAAAACTTTAAATAATGAGAATGAAAAAATCCTAAAATAAATAATACTTAACTAGCGGAACAAGGTGATACGTTTTTAATTCGAAGCAACTACTTGGTTATTATAAAAAAAATTAGTTTTCATAAAAGTTAAGAATTAGATTATTTTTCTCTCCAACCAACAGAAAAAAAAAAAATCAAAAGAAGTAACACAAAATTACGTGACTTCCTGGAAGTAAACAGACTAGTATCGAATACATTCTATCCATTAAATAGGAAAGTTTTTAAGAAAATTTTGAAATTAATTCTGGCATCTTCAGACTTCTCTCGATTGTTCCACAGATTATTTGCGTGAAACATTTCGCGCAGCGCCAACTGTCAACGCATTCTGGTCGCTTTGTTCGTTTAGCACTAAGAAAAACATTTTCAGTTCTCCATAGAAACTGTGTTTTCAACTCCTATAAGAATTATTACATTGTTCACAGTGGACACATACGATAAATTACACCAGAAAACGTGAGGAGCAATGACAAAACAAAAATAATGGTCCAGTTATAAGGTACCGATTATACTTCGAAATGACTGCTCAGAAATACCTCTATGACAGCGCTCATAATTGGCCGAAGTTAATGTTTGTTATTGGTAATAATCCTTTTAAAAAATAAAAATAAACTTGAAAATATCTGCTGCGACGATTTTAATTTGGTTTCCAATGCCCAGGTAGCCTCCAGGTTCACTAACATTACTTCTGTCTGTTATTGCACTAATTGCATGATCTGTTCCTGAACATCACCACTGTTAACAATACCACAGTAGGCCTTAAACTAACGAAATAAAGAGACCGCGTGGAAAGAGATGCAAAATCGAATGTGGCAATCTCGTCGGCTGAACGAATGAAAAAGGTTTTGGTGTGGGCAGGGGTGGTAGCGGATAATTCGTGACCTTGGCCGGTCTATTTTCGTGGAGTGGACTGTAGTAAAAAGGCCTATTTGCTGTCATATCAGATTCATCTGACATTGATTTCCAGTTTTGAAACCTCTTTGGTACTAGGAAATTAATTCCGAGTTATAAATCAGTTGACCTTTCAAGGCTGATTGTCAAGTAAATAATATTACTATTACTGTAAGTAAAGAAAGTGGTGGAGGTTGCGTTGCTCCTATGCTAATGTGTAACCGTTTATACGTGAGAAGGGAATTACGGAATATGGTAAGAGGTGTCCCTGGGCTACTTTGAGGAACCATCCCGACATCTGTCTGGAGTGATCTAGGAAAACTATGGAAAATCCAGAGCAGGTTGGCCGGAGCGGATGTTCGAAACCTACTCCAGTCGGATTATAAGTTTTCTCGGTTATATTCTTCCTATTCCATTCTCTAACTGCTCGTTGAAAAATAAGAAAAGAATCGGGGAACTTATATGCTACTATCTGTTTGCAAGAGTGTAAGTAACGTTTTATACGATGCTTTTAATTTTGCTATGCAGCATTAGAAGTAAAAGGTGAAGGTATTCTCATGTTAGTGAAAATCGGTCAAGAACAATACTAGAACGATTGGTTTGTCAGCCTTAAGACTTGTCCCATGACATTTGAATATAAGTAATTCTCCAAGGATTTCAAAAAATAAGGAGGAAAGTGGGATGCCTTGAAAACAGTAAGCACACATCGTGGGGTAACAACAGAAAGATTCATAGTAGTAAAATTTAATGGAGTGGAACTTCTCCTCTCGGCTCAATGGAAATGTGGATACGACCAGAACGTTACACACCTTATGCAGAGTTCAATATGTCCAGTTAAACGTAAAATTATCTAGGATTCTGGGTCGTCAACGCAATCTCAGATGTGTTTCAAATTGGTAAAATATGTTTGCTAGTAGGCTACCCATTTGTTATGCTGGAAAATGAATCTGGCGAACTAAGCACGTCAACAAAAAAATTTCAAGAATTCTAAACGTGAACTCACAAAGATATTTTATAACTTGTATAACCTTTCCTCTTAGTATTAATATTACTTTATAAAAGAAGTTAATATTTTGTTAAAATGCCTCTAGGTGTATTGTTTGGTTTCTGAATTGAGGCCAAGCAATTTTTCAGGCATACAGTATATCTGAAATCTTAGTAACAGCTTCTGAATAATTCTTATTTAAATATATAACTTGTCACAGAATCACTCTAATCCAGTGAAGAATTAACTTTCCGAAAAAAAAGAGGAACGATATGTTTGGATTTATCATTCCAAGCTCAACACTAAGAGGAAACCAAAGGACAGGAATTCATACAGTAACATATTAGGAGTACAGTACATCTCCGTGCTTACTGAATATTATTTGTTAATTTCTTGGTAGAATTGGAAATAAAATCAGTGGTTTAGATTACAAGTTTTTGTCTTTTTCCCGGAGTGATCTGTGGAAGTTATGGAATTGTTGCCAATTTTCATCACAAAAGTAGTTCAGAAATAGTTTAAAAACGAAGTAAGCTTATCAAAACTGTTATATAGGTCACAGTAATGAGGAACGTTTTACAGATATCCTTTATTTTTTACTCTCTTTTTTTATTAACGTTTTACGCCTCGTCGATGTCGATGTCATTAGTGGCGGAAAAGGAATTGGGGCAAGGAGTGGGGAGGAATCCGGACATGACATTTTAACCATCCCGGCATTCGACGGGACTGATTTGGGAAAATAATGGAAAACCCAAATCTGAATGTTCGGACAGGGATTTGAATCCGCATCCCTCCGACTGCGAGGCCAGAGAGTTACCACTCACCCACTAAGCTTTTTTTTATTATGGCCTTGACGTCGAGGAGGCGTAAAGCGATAAGCTATAGCCATAAGCTGATGTTTGAAAAATTGTGTTTATCATCCATTAGAAATTTTACGTTTTTGGCAGTTTTCCTGCAAACATTTTAAAGGTAGACGGTATCTTACTAAATAGTTTAAGAATAATTTCATGTGGATAATGATTACAACACACACCGTAGCTTCATGGTACTTATGTCTTCGAATCTGTCAAGGAAGATACAATGCAGAAAGTTTCAAATTTCACTTCCTTGATGTGGACGAAGAAGTGTTACCATTTCAAACTGTCTTATAGCCGAAACATTATGTAATGGAATTTATTGGCATGTTTCATGTTTTAGTATTATGCCAGCTGGACTGTAATTTGTTTTAAAGGTGCAGAATGGTTTATTTAAATGTTAGATGTTCCCAATCTCAACAGCAAAAATCGTTCAAAAATAATTTAAGACAAAATACGGGTAGCGAATGTTTTGTGGTTCACAGAAAAGTTGTTTCTTACTTTTTTTCCCTCAAATCAGTCAGCGCCAGCAGATCCTTTGAATACCTGGCCGCTAACAGAAATGTCAAATCAAAGCTTTAAAGTACAATACATAACTATGAAAAACGTTTGGTTGCTCGTGAATTCGTCGCTTCGGTCCTTTTTCTTTGAAACCAAAGAGCATTGCTGAGGTAAAAACTAACTTAATCAGGGGAAATATTCACAAAACTGGGAGTATAAGAGTGGATTGTATTCCAGACGTATTCTCTGTTCAGTGAATTCCAGTCTCCGACTAAGGAGGTAAGAAATATTACGTATAGGTAGTTTGAGTGAGTGAGGCTTAAACTTTCAGAATACCAAAATGAAGGTAAATTGAAGCATCAGAAATGTGACGCTACAGATGGCCCTTGAAAATAAAGTAGTAAATTAATATATTTTAGAGTTAGAAATGTTGAGCGGGGAACTGAATTTTTTGAAAGGTACCTTCTATGAGAAAATAGAATGGTGAGTCATATTTTAAGATGTATGATATTGGTTAATTTTTTTAACGAAAGAAACATTCAGAGAGATGAAATGTCGGGAAACACAAAGATTAAAATATATGGAACAGAAATCTGAAGATATGGATTGAAATTGGTGTGCTCAGAATGCGAGGTGAAGAATAACATCAATTCAGTTAAGAGGTGGATGTGGAAGTTAATGGTGTACGTACAGCATTTCATTTCCTTAATATTTTCGCTCTTTGCGTTGCAACCAAAACTGATTAAGTGTGTTATGATACACTAAAATAAGGAGAGAAGAGATTACACTGTTCTGAAATGATGTTTGGATGTTCATGTCAAATATCTTGCAATATTTACCAAACCCCAATTGTGCTTTAATTGTTTTTTCGTCCTTGTACCATCTTGTCATGCCTGTATCGATGTATCAAGACAATGGCTACGGAATACCATTGATCGTTACAAAAAATTATTTAATACTAAAAAATTATCCACACTTCCCCCCCCCCCCCCAAAAATAACACTGTACCATTTTTGCGCACCAATATATGCAAACTTTTCGAAAACTTCTTTTATTTCGCTTATTGAAATTCACTAATCTAATGGCTCAACTCCATCTCGGATTAAAACACTCAGATAGCATATACATTCCTTCCCTTTTTGTGATAAATACCCATTATACATTTATTTTTGCCGAGCTTCACAGTAAAAACGGCGAACCTTTTAACATTGTTTATTATTACTGGTTTTGTAGACGATGAAATTCCCTGTTTGCCTACCTAATCAATTTTTATAATCAGCTACCACAAATCATTAATGCTGGAAGTGCATCCTCTATCAAGTCTACGTACTCACACTGAATAATTAGCAAAACAAAACACATCAACCTTATACATACTTACTTTTCACAGATTTTGTATATCTCAAAATTAAATATTAATGAAGAAACTAAAGTTATTATTATTATTTTTATTTAATATGTATCATTAAGTTCGTTACGTTATTTATAAGTTTATTAAAAACATTAGATACATATACGAGACAAGTTAAACATCAACAATATATTCTCCTTCACGGTCTACAATGGTCTGCCAACACTGAAGTAGCTTCGTAAAAATCTCGTGGTTTTGAGCTATAGAATTCGTCCAGCCATGATAATTTTCATTCGTAAATTAAATTCGTTGAAGATTGTTCGATAAAGATCGGAAAAGGTAAAAATATGAGAGCGCTGGTCAGCGAATAAGCTGGGTGCAGAAAAACCTTCCAACCAAACTGATGGTTGTTGTTACTGTTTTCCATAGTGTCCCATCCATAAATTACGTGAGGTGTTTTTCCAGAATTCGGGCCCCCCCCCCCCACCTCTGACGAGACTTCGTGTGATCTGGTCCAACCTCCCCCCCTCCTCTGGTGAGATCTGATCCGTGAGACTCCCCCCCTTCTAGAAATCGCCCTCGCAACTTTTTGAGACCTCTCTTTTTTTTTAGGTCTTACCTTCCAAAGGCGGTTACACCCCCACTTTTCGACGAAATACCCCCCTAAAATTGACTTTCGCGTCATTTGTAGAACTTTTTATTAGCTGTACAGTCCAAAAAGAATTTCGAAACCTCACGTGAGATTTCGCTCGATCCTCCCCCCCCCCTCTCTCCATTTTACCTCACGTAATTAATGTACGCCCCCAAATCACTCCAGGCTAGTGCCGAAATAAAGTCTTCAGAAAACCATGGCTGAATTGATTCCCATTCCTTGCCTCAACCTCTCCCGAAACAATTATCTCGACGTTGTTTGTAAGGTCTAATGGCCTAAGCAAAACAAAAATAAAAAGATAAAATGTGAACTTTAAGTTATTAACACTGGAAATGGACACTAAAGTAAGGGAGGATCTGGAGTATGACATTCACAAAATAAATATAACAAGAAAGCATTGTAACTTGTAATGTGCGTGTCGAGTGCAGGTAGTGGTTAACATTGGCAGTGCGGAGCAGAGTGTTTGGTAGCAGAACTGCGTGGCGCCCGGCTGTCGGCCTGGTAACACATGTGGCCCGGAGCAAGTAGCCCTGCCTCGCTCCGCCCGCTCGTAAAACGCAGCCCGCCGCACACGTGTCTCGGGGCTCCCGTAGGCCTCTGACAGGACGGCGTGCACGTGCAGCTACAGTGACTGGATAGACGGAAAGAAGTGAGACACTTGCTGGCACTCAGTGTGTCCACAAAACACAGACCTCACGCTCCAAAACTCACTGCTGTTTCAATGATCGCTGAGAAAACAATCAAACACAAGCAGAGAATCTTTAATCCTGTTGATGGAAGATCTGATACCTACTGCAGAGAAGCAGCTAGTTCAACTTTTAATCTTATTTCCATCTCCACTTTAAGACCATACAACGACAACTTCAATAGTGTAAAAATTATATTTTGTATTTTTATAGAGTTTTTGTCATGGTTCCCTTGAGTCAATTCTTAACTTCTTCGCCAAAGAAACTAGTCGCATTCCAAATATTTTTTATGAAATTTGTGTTAACCTCTGTTAGTGCGACTCATGAATGATATATCGACATCAAATGTAACTCTTAGAGAGCTTTCATCAGAGTTACCCTGGGAGCACCCTCAATATCTATTGGACTGACACTATCACAAAATGTGGATTCATTGAACGGGAAGAAATTAATGTAATTTAATTACTATGGAGCGTTCGCTTCGATGCCAATCTCCCTACACACCCTTTTCCCACTTTATTGTACCCACCTACATTTGCCCTCTACGAATATTCAATTTAAATTCTTTCAGAACTTTTGGTAAATTATTCATCAATTCCCTTAGTAATTTACTGCAATTCCTGACAACCTTACCTATGAAAGAAAAATTTTCCACACCACTATGCCTTAAATCGAGTGCCAGATTGAGGTCATGGTTATTTTTTCCCTTGCCTGAACTCTCTTATTTCATCCATCATTATTCTTTCAGACCTCATCTCCACTATATCCCATTAAATCTTGTACACTCCCACAATGAATCCCATTCCTGTTTCTTTGTCCTATCAGTTACTGATTTCGTTCTACAGTTATTTCCAGAAACAAATCTAGTAGCCCTTTTTTGTACCCCCTCCAACTCCTGTCTTTTAAACATAATCACAGCAATGAGAGGCTAGATATGGAAGCCTTGATGTCGTCTTTTAACTTAACGGCACTTGTAAATTTTCGTACTAGAATACAAAATAATGGCAGGACTGCAATTGATAATTTTTTTATGGATATTTCTCAGTACAGTAATTACAACATACTTCCAGTAATAAATGGTATCTCAGATCATGATGCCCAGCTGCTATGTATTAAGTCCAGAAACGCTATTAAACAGATAGATAAAACCTGGGTTTATAGAAGAAATATTAATGAAAACAATATAAAACATTTCATAGAGTCCTTAAATAATGAACAATGGTAAGAAGTGTACAATGCACAGGGTGTTAATGCAAAATTTGATTCCTTTCTCAATATATTTCTAACACTTTTCGAAAAAAGGAAAGTAGTCAATACTTCAAACAATGAACTGGGTAAGGGATGGATAACAAAGGGTATTAGAATATCTTGTAAAACAAAAAGAGACCTGTACTTAAAAGTAAGGGAATCAGATAACTATACACTGAAAGCTAATTACAAACTTTATTCTAAAATACTAAGAAATGTAATAAGAAAGGCCAAGAACAGGTATATATCAAAGAAAATAGAGAATTCAGGCAATAAGGTGAAAACTATATAATAAAAAGTGAAACAGGAAAATCTGTAAATCACTCCAAAGACATAAAAACAGAACAAAATGGATCTGTTCATAGTGAAGTAGGGGAAGTTTGTGAAATGTTTAACAAACATTTTACTACAGTTGTAGAGAATTTAGGCATAGAAATGCAGTCCCCACATAATGGCCTAAGGCTTCTTCAGACTGCTTACCCAAATAGATTTGTGGAAATGCAATTGCCACCAGTAACAGTTTCAGAAATAAATAAACTCATGAAACAATTAAAACCTAAAAATTCTTCCAGATATGACAATATTTCATGTAAATTACTGAAAAGGTGTTCAGGTTGTATCGATCGTGTACTTGCCCACATTTGTAATGAATCGTTAATGCAAGGTGTGTTTCCAAATAGACTAAAATATGCAGTTGTAAAACCGTTGTTTAAAAAAGGAGAATCAACATGTGTAGATAACTATCATCCCATTTCATTACTTGCCGGATTCTCAAGGATTTTTGAAAAAGTCATGTATTGTAGAGTAATAAAACATGTTACCCAATATAATATACTCGCTAAATCACAATTTGGGTTCCAAAAAGGATCATCTATAGAAATTGTTATAAATTCATTTTTAAATAACACATTTGGGGAACTGAATAATAAAATGAGCCCTCTAGAAATATTTTGTGATCTTGCATAAGCATTTGACTGTGTAAATCATGAATTACTTTTGAAGAAAATGGAATACTATGGTATTTACGGAATTGCAGGTAAATGGTTTAAATCATACATGGAAAGTCGAATGTAAAAAGTTTCCATTTTTGATCCTAAAATAAGTAAAGATGCTTCATCAGACTGGGAGAAAATAAAACATGGAATTCCACAAGCTTCCGTCCTTGGACACCTCCTGATTTTGTTGTATATCAATGACGTTCCTTGAAACTTTTTTTTTATTTTTTTTTTAACATTTCATTCCTCCCAGCTGAAGAATGGGAGGCAGGCTGCTGGAGAGTCACAGAAGACTCAGAAACTTTTCTTATAAAATTAAGTCTTTTATTTACATATTACATAAACCCGACTGTGAGAAAAACACCAAACAGCAATCTAGAATTTAATGTAAATGAAGTACCTGGTGAAGTAGCAAATTGGTTTGAGGTAAATTCATTAAAATTAAATTTTGAAAAAATACATTACATTAGGTTTAAAACAAAAAAATATGCACAGCCAGATTTACAAGTAACCTATAAAAATAATACAATATTAGAAACAAAGAGTATAAAATTCCTTGGTATTAAAATAGATGAGAAACTCTGTTGGCATGATCATATCACTTCACTACTGAAGAAGTTAATTAGTGCCACCTTTGCAATACGAACACTTTCTCTAACAGCAGATCTATAATTAACGAAACAGGTTTACTACTCATATTTTCATTCAGCAATGTCATATGGCATAATTTTTTGGGGAAACTCTTCACAAAGTAAAAAAGTTTTCATAGCACAGAAAAGAGCTATTAGGATGTTGTGTAGGGTAAAACCAAGAACTTCTTGCAGACAACTTTTTTAAAAAACTCAATGTTCTTACAATGACTGCTCAGTATATACATTCTCTAATGTGCTTTGTGATAGATCATTTTAACCTGTTTACTTCTAATTCACAGGTACACAATTTCAATACAAGAAGCAGAAATAACTTGCACAAACCACAAACATCTCTGTCATTAGTACAAAGAGGAGTTAATTATTCTGGTATACATCTGTTTAATAAACTTCCCAAGGGTATATAACAGTTTGTAGAAAATAAAGATGTATTTAAAGAAAAACTGAGAATTATCTTATTGGCAACTCCTTCTACTCCATTTAAGAATTTGAACTAAATAATTAATTGTATTCAATATGACTTTTGCTAAACTCAGTAGTAAAAATTTATGTTTATTTTATTCTCTTTATTTTTCTTTGTAACATATAATTGTTTTAACTATGATTATGACTCATATTGTATGTATGTATATTAACCATGACATGTTTCACATCCCAGAGGTGCTTCCTCAGCAGGAATCCATGAAACAAGATTGATAAATAAATAATAAATAAATAAAATGTGCACCCCATACTATACCAACACATTCAAGCGATGGTCAGAGCAAAGTTTTGTAACCCAATTTCCTCACTTCTCTGATGCATCCCCTCATTACTCTCTCCAATAAGTGAAAGTTTTTTAATTCTTTTCTTACCACCTGTCCAATGTGTCCTGCCCAGTTGAGATTACTATCAAAAGCCAAGGTATTTACATTTCAAGTCTTCAGCAAGCAATTTCTTCTCCACCTAATAATCATGATCAGTCTTTAATGTTTTACCTGTGTACAGTACCTAATCCACTGACTCTTCAAACGAGCATCGAGGCAGTCCTGCAGAGCATCCCAGCTGTGTTGGCTTCTAAGATGAAGATCGCCGTCTCACTAAAGGTGCGTTCCCACGGCGCCGGACTAGCAGGGGCCGGGCGGCGTCGAGACTCAAAGGAGCCGGGCGTGGTCACGGACGGCGGCGTGCCTCTACCCACCGCCAGGTGGTAAAGATGAAAGGCGCGTTTTACAGAAACGACACTAGTCAAGGTGGTGACAGCTAACTTGCGGCGCGCACTGATCGGTAAACTTTGGCTAATGAAGTGCGGCATCCCTTACAACGCGCCGTGGGAACGCAGCTTTAGATTGTATTACATAATCAACTTTCAATGGTCACCGTGAAAGAAGGTACCAAAGGTACAAGAATTGCTGAAGAAATACTTCCGTACGTGCCACATTAACCTCCACCAGCTGTTTCCCCTTGGTTGTGATACGAATGTCTGGATACATCATATACCAATGCTGCATGCACCTTCCAAAACTTAGCCACAGATTATCCCAAAGGCTAAAGAAAAGGAGAAAAAAAAAAACAGGCTACATCTGCATGAAACCCAAAACAGACTTTCCCCTCGCAGCTGTTGCCAGCTTTGCCTATCTTGCTTTGGCCTCGTCGCTCACCAAATACAGAGCTGGTGTAAAAATATTTCTTCTTTTCCGAGATCCAGAGAGCAACATATCATCGATGAGTAGAAAGTGAATCATGTGAACAAAATAAGCCAAGGATTTCAAAATCCTTACTGTTCATAATTTTAGGTTTCTCGTTTCAGCTCAGAATGTTGAATGAACGTATGTCTATTTATTTAAAAGTGAATCAGTAAATAAATGCAACGCGCATAAGGTAATGCGTAAGTTACTGGTGAAAGAAAAATTTCATTTCTTGTAACATAGAGACTGACACAAGATGATATGTGAATATATACTTTGGGTAGCGTTTGGAGTGATAACAGAGCAAACATTTCTGCTACCTTGTTTTTTTTTTTTTTTTTTATAAAATCACGTCTTGTATTCACTAAACCTTACACGTTATTTACAACTAACCACAATAAGCGTAAATATCCATTAATATTTCAATTTTAATAATACAGCCAAGTGGAGCTGGAGGTACATTTTAATGATATAAACGAAGAAGCACGTTTGTCAGGAACATAAAGGAACTATTAAAAATTCCTTGTCCTCCTCCAATGTTACATGAAACTTATTTGCAACAAGTTGCTTTGTTCCTGCGTGAAGAGTGAGCCATATGTGAGGGCTCAGCGGTATTCCTACGGCACCAGTATCTCCAAGGTCGTTCCCTTAGCTTGGCAGTGTTATGTTTATTCCGCCACATTTTGGCAACACTGCTTTCCCGAGGGAACCCTGTACTTTTCCGCTATCCCAACCTGTGTGGACTGTTGCCTGCTTGGGGGAGACAACACACTGTCCAAATTGCAACATTAATTCAGAATAACCTAACTACGGTGGCAAACATTTATCTACCCATTTGCGAGGTGTTGCTGTTGATATTAATAATACAGTGCAACCGAGCATGATCGGTGAGCGTATTCGATTCCTAACCCGGCTATCCATATTTCTGTTTTCAATGGTTTCTCTCAGAATTCATCCCCAGTATTTTCTTCAAATCCTCACTCGGCTTTAATGACCTAGAGATCGACCTGCAGTAAAAAAGGTAAAAAAAAATATGGATTGAATTCGCATTAGATTTCCGTTTAAATTGCTAAATATTACGTATTTGTTTCTCTGGTGCACCTTTGACCATTTCGTCATGTTTTTTTATCTCTGTTTAAACATGGGTCTGTCTGTGTTATATTGTTCCTAATATGAAAACTCAACTAATAGTTAACATTTCTAGTTGAAAATATAACGCCGATGCAACTGTTTCATTTATTTATTTTGCATCGTACGCGTTTCACCTCTCATCGAGGCATCATCAGCGACGAATCTGTGTTACAGTTTTTATATACAGTTTTATCCTATTATTACATAAATAAATAAATGAAACAGTTGCATCGGCGTTATATTTTCAACTAGAAATTAATTAAGCGACTGTGGAAACATGGCCTGCAACAACATTGCAATAGTTAACATATTTGTATCAAATCCGTAAAGGCTATAATCCTTCGCAATTCAGGTGTTTCCTTTACTCTGTATCTTTCTAGACATAATTCTTGGTAGCTTCGGTTACATTTATGACAGTACTGAAGGGGATTCTATCCGCATTTGTAGTGGCTTATTGTAAGTCGATAATTCTATCAGCTTAATGTGTACTTGTATTTCATATGAGCAAAGCATAGCTAAAGATAGCTTTAAATGCCTGTATAATACATATATATAAACAAGAGTAGAGAATTATAAAAGACAAGCCTAAGTTTCAGAAGGGTGTGAGATAGTGTTGTAGTCCGTCCCAGCTAATAGAAAGCAAGAAAAATTAATTGTGGTGCAAGAGTTCAAGGAGAAAACAACCAGTAATTTACGATGTTTTAATGGCATAGTCCCCACGTCCGGGCATTCTGATTGCGTTTTATTGGTGGTTTCTGTCAATCATATAGGCGAATGCTGGGACGGTCCACAATCTCCGACTCATAAACTACATATTTTAAAATAAAAAATAAATAGTTATACATTTCCCAGATGGATGGCAACACATCATTCCTCCCACTCTCATAATAATACACCACACGCAGGTATGAAGATGCTGGTGTTTTGTAGTCCGCCAGGGTCGATATGAGAAAAAGATCAAAAGCAGAAGAACTAAGGGAAAACTGTTATGTATGTCGTAAAATTACAACCAGCCAACAACGCGTTTTTCTAAAAGCTAATTCTTTTAAGCACTAACCTAGGACTCAGAAAGAGCTTTCAGTAACTTTATGTATGCAGCATAAAACTTTATGGAAGTGATACTTGGACTGCTAGAAAGAAATTGTTGTAAGTGAAATGTGATGCAATAGAATGTGTTGAAGAATAAGTGCACAAGTGGGAAACGAGAGTTTTTTTTTCTCTTGGAAATGGTAACTGAAGACTGGTAACTGTGGAATAGTCTCACAGAAAGAAGATAGAGAGTCACATTTTGAAACATTCGGGACTTGTAAATATATCAGAGAAACGAATAGCCGAAGGTAAGATACCGTTGAGGAACGCAAAGGATAAGTATTGAAAGATGTTGATTGTAATGCGTATATCAAGATGCAGAAAAAAATTCAGGATAGAAAGAATTGGAGGATTGTATCAAGCGTGTTGAAAAACTGATAACTGAAGAGAGTGTCGGCCTAAGGCGTGATTCGAGCCGAAGAGTTTTCAGTCCCCTCTCTAGAGCCTTATGCCATTTAACGTCCAGACGGTTCAGATAAATAAAAAACTGCCAATGTTGTGCAAATAACCATTTGTGACACGTGATGTCATAGGGCAGGAGAGACAGTGAAACATTACTTCCGGAATACCGTTTTTATCCACTACCTCAATTTGAGTTGCAATTACTGATCGTGGTGGGAGAGCGGTAATACTCTGGCCTCGTATTCGAGGGGATTTGGGTTCGAATTGACGTGTGAACATCCAGATTTTCCGAAATTACTCGAAGCGAACGCCGAGATGGTTCATTCAAAGGTCATTGTCAAATTCTTCCACATTGCTTTTAACCATCCACTTCCACCTCTAATGACCTTGACGTCGGAGAGGCGTGGCAAATATATAAGAAGGATTTATACATAAAAATAAGTGGATGAGGAATTAAACTAGTACTCATTTATCAAAAAGAATCCTCAATTAAATTACTGCCTTTGTTGTGTTTCACTGAAATTTAGGTTTGAGTTGAAACCAATAAATTTCGTGCAATAATTTTGTCTCCACGTTGAGTTTTGTTTCCCTCCTGTGTTTTCCAAACGGTTGGCACTCCGGAATTTTGTTGCCAGTATTCACAAGTGCCCACACCATGAATGACGTCCTGTGCATTGTTGTACCTTGAGGTTCTTACAGGTTCAGTGCTCTAAAGGATGTGGCGGGAGGATGGAGTGCTGTGACGGATAGGTCAGTTGTCAGGATCCTTGTGTCCTTGTGGTGGGGGGTTGGGACCGCACCATTTGTCCTGGAATGAGGACGACTGCCCTATTGTCCCCGCTACGTAGGAGACACCCCATCGACTACAAACGGGGTGAAAGCGTTGTAAGGGTCGTTGGTTGTGGAGGGGGTGGAGGGGAGAGACAGGAACGCGACACGCTTTCAGGTTGAAATTTATGGCGGCCGGAACGTGCCTCGTTGAAAGTCACCCTGCCTTAAAATGTTTACGATGTGACGCAGTGCGGTGTCACATGTTGGTAAAAGCTAAAAGTCATGCACCGTAAATGTGGGTTTACATTACATTCGAATATGTTAATAGAAAGTGACTTTCCTTTCATAAGTGATGTGATGACAAACACGCATGGTTCCACAGGTTGGGATTGTTAGACCAAGCAGCTCTCAAAAACCGAACCTTGTGGATGAGCGGTATCGTTGAAGCTTCGAATTTGGGTGGACCTGCTTTCGTGGTTTCCAAAACTCGTTATATGGAAATGTCCGGATAGTTTCTCCTAAAATACCACAGTCGATTTATTTCCTGTTACTTGCCCATAATCCTTAATCTTCTGTTGTGAAAGCATGGTCGACAATCCTTGAAGCCACAGTCAAACAAAAAACCCTCCCGAGTTTTTCGCAGTTTATGAATGTTGATTTTATGTGTCAAAATGTGCTATGAACCTTGAGATGCTTCCGGTTTAACTTAGAGAATTTTTTTTTTTGAACATTTCGTTAGTAAAAACATCATTCCAGCTTCGCTAAGATAAGAGAATGAGCACGCCATTGACTGTTGTAATACTCTGCAACAAACCTCTGCTCTTCTCCACCCTGGGACACTTACTTTATGTACATACCACCGTCAGTTTGCGTTTCCTACTTCCATTTAATCTTAATAGAAGAGTATATATGTTTTGTTACCTTTTTACGAAGGATCGTCCTCTTCTCGCCAGACAATTCGTGATGTGTCATTTTTATATGTTTAAGAATGTTGCCTGTTGATTCGTATTGTATTACTGCATAAGTTTCATCCAAGGTGAGTTACATTTAAACATTTCTGTATTTAGAGGTTTTACATTCACCAAATTCTGTAACTTTTACTACTTCGTTTACATCACTTCACAATTAATATCGGACTCAGCCGATTCCAAATCCTTAAAATATATTACTATCCTCCGTACAATCAAACATTTTCTTTTGTGTAGTGTATTACAGCTACATATTAACCACCTTATTATTTCTCTCTTATACCTTGCTGCTGGGGCCCTCGTTATTCTTTATAGCTTGGTACAATTCCTTTAACACAGTATATCGTTAGCCATTTTCATACTCTTTCTCTTTTCATAATAATATTTGTCTAGCCACAAGCGGCTTTTCCTGTATGCCGTGAAGTATTATCATTATAACTCTACTAGCCCCAAATCCCACCAAAAATGACGGGTTTTTACGGAGTGTTATGGTTATTTATTTCTCTCCAGTTGCTTAACTAAATTTAATTGTTATAAAATAGAGCTCTTTGTAATTTATCGTCCCTTGTGCTGTAGCAGAAAGATTCAGTTGTCAACTTGGTCCAGGTTGCATTTCAGCCTAACCACAATCTCCGCTAATATTGCCGCTAGAGAAGCAAAGCTTCAATCACACGCGATCTAATACATTCCTTGGATCACATGTCAGTGTCATCATGTATCGCGATATAAACTTGATCCCAAATCTTCACAGGTTCTTTCACCTTTCTTTCTTATTACCTATGATGAAGATCGATATTTTAAGTGTTGAGACAGCTTACGTCGGCTGAAATAATGACCCGAGTGAAAACGAAGGCTGCTAACAATGAATCTTAACAATTTACGCTATGCCATTTAATATTTAACTGTGCTTTAATCCACATGTATCGCGATCAATTTGGAACCTCTTTCATTCAAACCATTTTTATTTTATTTTTAAATCTGCTTAACGTTTCTCTAACAGCGAGGTCTTTTTAGAGACTGCAAAGGATGGGGGGCAAGGAATGGGAAGGAATTTGGCCATGGCCTTTTGAAGGAAGCATCCCAGCATTTGCCTGGAGTGATTTAGGAAACCATGGAAAACCCAAATCTGGATGCCCGGACGGGAATTCGAACCGCCGTTCTCCCGAATGCGAGGCCAGAACGCTAGCCGTTACACCACCACGCTCGGTATTCAAACCGTGTGATGATCTCAGTAAGCAAAACAACTGATAAGTAATATGGCAATTTAAACGAAATACATACTTAATAATATTTTATCCATAATGGATTGGTGGAACTTCCGCGACTGTGATGTCAAATATGGGTTGTAAAAAATACAGCAACCAGTCACAATATGATGTTGTTTATTAAAACATTACCGGTTTCGAGCTATACCTGCTCATCTTCATAGCTCGAAACCGGTAATGGTTTAATAAACAACATCATATTGTGACTGGTTGCTGTATTTTTTACAACCCATAAATACATACTTTTCTTTCAGTATTCTGACAATTCATGTCTTAGAAATTGCTTAACTAAATAGAATTGTTATAAAATAGAATTAAATGTAATTCCACGTGCCTTGCGCTGTATCAGAAGGTCCCGGTTGCATTTCAACCTAACCACATACTACACTAAACTTGCCGCCAGAAGAATATACTTCAATTTCACGGATATTAATACATGTACTTTATCACATTTTAGTGGCAATAATTCATCGCAATATAAATTTGATCAAAAATCTTCAAGCGTGTTTACCCCTTTCTTTTTTTGTTATCCTGATTCAGAACGTCTGAATGGCTGATGCAGTTATATGTTGCTCGGTGAAAGCAAAGGAAATTAAAATAAATCTTATAAACTTATATTATGCAACGTAATATTTGTTTTAATTTTAGTGGAGGCTGCACAGATCGGGATCAGTGTACAACTATTTCCGTCCAATGATTTAATAATTTCAATAATAGATCAGAGTTTAAATTATTTTGAAGAAAATACCTAGATTATTCCTGCCCTCTGCTGTATGGTCAAATGCCAATTATAATTCTGACGCATGCTAAATAACAATCTAATCAAAACTTTCGCCAACTTTGATGCTCGAAAATAAAAAGCTTTTATCTTGCATATCAATGGACAAAGAATTTAAGCAATACTTCTATATATAAAAATAATATTACGTAAATATAATCATCTAACGACTGATATGTCGATTTAAACGCAATACATACATTTATTTCAGTGTTCTGTCAGTTAAATTATTGGCGGATGCTTAGAAATGTTATTAAATAACGTGCAAAACCAAGAACAATGGCTTCAAGCGTGACGTCATTGCGCGACGTCATAGAGTTACGCCATGGTGTGACAGGTGACGTCATAGATGACAGTGAGTTGCTTATTATAGTGTTAGATTGATACTATTCGAAAAGAATTATCTTGTTTTGAAACCACAGGTCAAGAAGTCGAGCCTATGCTGCTAACCTAAATAAAAGTCAACGATGCTTTTACACTCACTCAATCGAAGTGCTGGGATAGAGCCCAGAAAATTATGTTTTATTGTTTTATTTCGTTTTATTAATTAATACTGTTATTGAATTTATATTCTATGGCGTTTAGTGGGAATATACGAAAATTTGATACTGTTATTTGATCCAGAAGGACCAATGAAGTAAATCATTGTAGAAGTTACTTACTACTTGAAAGTGGTCCCAGAGCGTAAACCTGTCATCTACCTATGGTTTTATCACTTTCCTCATGTGTCTTCCTTTTGTTGCTGATGTGACAGGTTTATAGCCACCGACGTTTTTGCCGATTCTGTAGTTTGGTGTCTGGTGTGGGAAAGATGGAGGGGACCGAAGAGTTTCTTTTTTGGGGGGAAGGGCGGTAGCGTTATGGCGCCTCGACGACGAGATCTTTACTGTCGGGAGTGGATAATGGTCTAGAAACATTGACCGGGGCCTTTTTAAAGGAGCCACGGGAAACAAAAATTTGTTTGGTTGGTTAAGGAATCGAACCCGGATCTAACCGAAAGAAAGTTTTGAACGTTATCGGCAGGCATCGTATTTATCAACATTTGATCGTATAACTTTTGTTAAGTGAATAAAGTTTTTCTGTTGTGAAACATTTCTTGGTTGAAGTGAGAAATTGGGAACTGTTACAAGTTGCTCAGAAATGACTGCGAAAAACTGATTTTGCGACATTAATTGTTAGTAGCAGTTTCTCGTACACAAAATGGTGGCCAAACTGCAGGGTGCTAATTCCTACCTGTTCTTCAAAGCCATGATCAGTTGTTACCTATAATCTTTCTCTCTAAATAATATGATCACCCTTATACTTACGTCACAAATTTTCCAGCTTAGATTCTTAATATGATGTTATTGTTGCTCATTCGTTGCTTTCCGTAACATTTGTTTTCTTTTGTAAATACATTATTTGCATTACATTCTTACCAAATATTTGTCCATAACTTTTATTATAAGCACCAAACCTTCGATGATATAAGATGAAACCATATTATGTTCAGATTTTTGCCTTATGTTAATTTTTCTTCAATTATTTATTTCGAAAACAAAACTTTGTAAAATTCTTCCACTGTACAGAAGAAAACACAGGCTGTACCCTGGAAAAAAATACTGTGACATAGAATTTTTACTTCGTCCTATGTGCATTATATATTACAGTTATCGTAATTATAACAGTTAGTTGGTATAGTTGGTTATAAGTAGATTATTTCTGCGTTTCTGCCTTGGAAAAAGTCTCCGGACCCGCCTGCGTTGGTGCTAGCATAGTAGCTCCACAAGTCGTGGGTTGTAGGTTCGATTCCAATGGCCGACATGAGCGGCTGAAATTAAAAGTTATTCTTCAATTTGATAGACGCATGTTCAAATTATCGAAATGCACATGGCAATAAAATCACCAGAACCGACTGTATAACTTGATCGACTAAATGATATATTTTAAAATAAAACATATTTGCAAAATGTCCACCAAATTTCCAGTTTTTTTTTCCTATAACGCAGACCCATGATAGCAACATGAAAAATTCCGACTCTTTCGGCACCTGATAAAAGCGGATATTTTTCGTTTATACATATGATCATATTTCATACGTCCATTTTTGACGTGATTATCGGAGCACCATATGAATTAACGGACTTTGAATACGGAATGGTACTTGGAACTAGACGTATGGGACATTCAATTTCAGAAATTGTTCTATGTTGATTTAATGACGGAGATCACTGACATATGGCCAGATCTGTTAGTCGGGAGTGCGTTGGTTCGAATTCCTGTTCGGGCATCCAGATTTGATTTTCGCATGGTTTCCCCAAATCACTCCAGGAGAATGCCGGGATGCTTCCTTCAAAAGTCCATGGGTGAATTCCTACCCGTTCCTTGTCCCCAGTTCCATCCCGCCTCTAATGACCGCGACGTCGATGTGAAGTAAAACGATAAGAAAAAAAAAAGAATCTGTTTGTATTGACGGACAGGCAATACGACGTTAAAGAACAGCAACACTCAATGCAAGACATATGGTAGACGTGTCCGTACATACAGAAAAGAGAAATTTGATGTCGATGGGATATGGCAGCAGAAGACCGAAGCGAGTATATCAGCTGATAAAACGCATTTTGCTGCAGGTCCTATCCTGTTCAGCTACCTGAAGATCATTAGTAACCAATCATCCTCTTCATGAACCAAGCAACTACAGATGTTTCCAGGACGTTAATGTCACCAGGTCAAATTCTTTCACTAGTGATTTGGCCACCAGAATACCCAGACATGAATCGAATGGAACATATCTGGAACATGATCGAATAATCAGTTCGTGCACGCATCCTGCGACAGCAACACTTTCGCAAGTATGGACAGCTCCAGTCGAAGCATTGCTGAATATTTTTTAAGGAAATTTCTGACTTAGTGGATCAATACCACATCTGGTTACTACATTTCACTGGTAAGTCCCAAACGATATTAGGATGTAACCCTCACTTGTGACACTTCGGTGTCGTTTAAGAACGTCGCTCTTTCAAAAGACTTTTCTCAATAATGGAAAGTATATTCAACCAATTAAGTATTTTTCCTGTAATTAATGCACATTGAACTGCAATTGAGTTAGAGACTTCTGAATAGCCCCTCCAAATGGAAAGAAAATGTCATAAGCAGATATCCGAAAATTTAAGGTTGATGATGTTCATGTTGTGAGTGTTAATCGAAAGTAGTAGGGACAAGATGGATGATTTTGATCGTGGTAAAATTATCGAGACCTCAGGAGTAATGGAGGCACTGGTATTTCCAGGAATTATTGCGTCGAGGATATACAGTGTGTATGTCAATTCAGGCAAAACCACCATTCCTAGCGCCATATGCCGTGGATAAAGCGAGTTAATGAATGGGATCAACCTCGGCTAGCTAGCATTGAAACAGTGGATAGACGAGCCACGCGGTACACATCATTCTGCAGTTCTAAACTGCTGTACAATGTGTAAGCAGTAACACTATCCATAATTCTTTCCTCACTATGAGTTGCAGAGAGTGTCTTCCACGAGGATCCTCTGCTGATCATACATCACGTCACTGGATACAAAGATTAACTTCTGCGCAGGAAAATCTCTACTGGACACTATAAAAGTCGATAAATGGACTGATGAATAGAGATTTAATTTGATACCTGTTGATGTCCGGCACTATCGCCATTAGGCGATGGATATTTCATCCCAGCGGGGTATTCTGCAAGTTGTCGTAGGCCTGTAATGGGTTCCATTACGGGTCAACGCTGCTGGGATGTCCATGGTGAGCATGTCCTCCCATTTGTTCTTCTGCTGCGTCTCACTGGGTACCTCTGGGTACAAGACAGTGCACCGAGCCGTCGCTTGAGAACCGAACTCAAACGGTTGGATGAACACTCAACAGATCTTAACTGGCTTCCCTGATCAGCAATGTCAATTAAACTCAGTCCCATCGAGCACATTTGGTACCTCATCCAAATATCTGTTTAACCTTACGACACCATCCACTACATCTTTTGGGATATCGTTCATGTATTACGGATCAATCTGGCTTCTCAACGCTTCCAGCGTCCCCTCGAGTCCATACCAAGACGAATTACCGCCTTCATTCAACAAACGCCAGTGTTACACGATACTGTGCAGGTATCTCTAATTCAGTTGCTCATTAATGTATACTAGCATATGAACAACGCAGAAACCAAACACCTCTTAATCTCTCGCTTGACGATCTTCTGGATGGCACTCCCCTCTGACACAACCCCTTTCCGAAGTATTTATGAGTAGTAATGGATCGCACCTTGTCGTATAATACACATCTAAACATTCTTGCAGCAAACATAAGAACAAGAAATAATATTCTGCAGAAGTTAACTGGCACCTTCTGGGGAGCATCCGCCTCCACACTTCGCATCTGAGCCTTGTGTATTCTGTAACTGAGTACTGCTTATCTGTCTGAATGAATAGCACCCACACCAAAAAGATCGACACAGTTTTGAAACAGACAATGCGGACAATTAGTGGACGTATCAAATTCATTTCACTGTACTGGCTACCCGTTTTGAATAAGATCCGACCACCTACGATAAGACGACGCAATCACCTAATTGACCAATATAGCATGATCTGTCATAACTTGGATCTCCCCATCAACGACGACATGGAAACACAATTTCACAGACTTAAATCAGGAAGTCCAAGCATAAAAAATGCACAACAGATTATATCTAACAATTTTAATGGGAGAGAAGTATGGAGATTGGAGTGGATAGCCTCAGCCCCACCAGAATGGCACTCCCTGTTTGACAATCAACAGGCACTAAAGGGACTCGACCTTCCCTGCAAGACATGGGCTGCTTTCAACAGAGTTAGGTCTGGTCATGGCAGATCTCCTTTATCTCTTTACACATGGGGAGAATACCAGACGCTACTTTGCCCTGGCTGGCGGCCCTTATAGGGAACAGCTGAGTGTTGCGTTGCTTTTGACGTTAGGTGAGAGCGGCGATAGGTGCGTCTTGAGCTCTCTTCCGGTCAGCTGCTATCGACTTGCGAGGCGGGCAGCTGCCGGACTAGAAGTCACGCTGCGTCACAGAACGAAAACGAGCCAGCTTTCGAGACGAGCACCTGCCTCCCGGTAACGGTACAAGACAAGGCGTGGGGCACCCGACAGGAGGTGGTCAAACAGCCGAGCACACAAAACTGTCTTTAACCAAGAAGAAACAATGCGAAACCAACACGTCTGAGTCGGGTACCTAACTGTTGTGACGCGGGTTATACAGGGTGATTCAAAATAATGGAAAAAATGTCATGGTAGATCTGTCATACAATAAGGATAAAAAATCGCATAGAAACAGAGGGTCTCAAACGCCTGTAGAGGGCGCTAGAGCCACGAGAGGGTATTGCGATACATACACAAGCCACACGATCACCAGACCTCTCTTCCTTGGACTTTTTCTTGTGGGGATTTTTAAAAGGACTTGTTTATGAAACACCTGTTGAAACGCCGGAAGACTAGGTAGGAAGAATCGTTGCGTCAGCCGGATGTGTTCGAGATATACCTTGTATCTTTGAGAAGGTGCGCCGTTCCATGCAACGGAGATGCCGGGCTTGTCTCGATGCATCTGGCAAAAGCTTCGAGCACCTGCTGTAGGCTCAACATTTGGCTTGCATTAGTAGCATTTGAGTGAATAATTATCAATAAAATGATCTGAAATGGTTTTGTTTCTTCTCTTTGTATAGGTATTATTTTACACACACTGTAGCGGCTCCGGATCGCAGTTGCGACCCTCTGTTCCTATGCGATTTTCGATTCTTATTGTATGACTGATCTACCATGTTATTTTGTCCACGTTATTTTGAATCACCCTGTATCTTTGTCAGTTTATGGATAACAAAAACCCGAACCTGATTAATTCTGACTTCCTGCTGAGTAGATGAAATTGTGGATCATTATTTGAATTTAGTATTTACATTGCTCGTTCCAAAATATATCCACAACCTAATGTATTTTAAGCGCATTAGAAGAATTTCGATCTTCTGCAACTTAGCCCAAACAGGTTCAATCAACAAGAGGTAGCTGCAATTAAGGTCTATTGTTGGAATTTACATCCACTGTATCTCAAATTGTAAAAACTCCAGCTTTCAACGGGTAAGATTGTAACGGTCTATTGTTGGAATTTACATCCACTGTATCTCAAATTGTAAAAACTCCAGCTTTCAACGGGGAGATTGTAGCGGTACAATTGTACTTGTATCTCTGAAATATCGATATTGACACAGTAGTGTAAGATCTGGGGAGGAACTAAAAATGGCGGGGAGTCAACGTGTAGGTTAAGTGAGTGGTAGACGCTGTAATTGTCTTGTCCGGTACTGTGATGAAGAAAGCCCTCAGAAATGTCCTGAAAAGTACTTTGTAATGAGTATAAAGTGACTGTATCGCGCGAGATGCGAATTTAGCTGTGAAGGAACAGTCTACTTGTGGAAAAGTGTGGCTGTGTGAGACTACCGATAGTGACACACTATGCGCGAGCAGAAACCTTGGCTTCCTAATTTCGAACATTGCAACCTTTGGTGAATAATTCCGATCAATTAACATTACCTTAGCTGGTGGTTTCACTTCAGCAAACTTAAGCAGTAATAAAAGTGTGTTCTTTGTAAGCTTCTACTGATTATTGTTTTGTGATGTCTCTCCAAAAACCAAGTTAGTTGAAAGGATTTTTCTGTATGGTATTACGACGCATTTATGGATTTTCCATGGCCCGTGAACAGTGACAAAAGGAACTCAAGCTTTGTGAGATATTAATTGTTTTGCCGAAGGATACAAGCAAATCATATGGCCCCCCTAGTAGTAATAAGTAGACTAACATTATAAACTATTTTTTAAAGTATTTACAAGCTGTGTTTAATATATAGTGTTGAAAGTTACATCCATTAGAGGTTAAGCTAAATAAAACAGTAACCGAGCCAATATTTAATAACCATTTTTCGAATTTCCATCTGCTGCAGATTAGGTAAAAGCAACAAATGGTGAGGTAGCTGTATTGAATAGCAACCGTTGTAACAAACACGTGCTCGTGTCGTCGCTAACATTGCTACCGTGCCCGCACATTTGCGTGACCTTGTCGGGCCACTGGGAAGGATGAGGTCAGACATCTGCAGGTAACGGTTCCGCGCGCCAACCCTTGTAAGCGAAGGCGTAAGCATGTCGACGACACTGGGCATTGTCCGTTCTCTGGAACGTTCGAAATGCAGTTCCAACTTCCCACATTTATATCTTCTAAATGGCAAGTTTGCCAGAAATAAATAATATAATAATAAATCTGCTGCGGGTTTAATACATAATAGTCACCTATGAATTAACCCTAATATTTATAATCTTTACAATTTAGATAAATGAATATTACATGGAAAATTGAATATTAATTATTATTTATTAATATTCATTGTGAATGACTCTCACAACAATCTGCAAATACAACCTTTCCAGTCTACCGAGGTAGCTGCTGAAATGTACATCTACTTTTGTTCAAAGCAAAACAACCACCCTAAGGTTGTTAAATTTAAGATACAGTTGTTGAAATTTATATCTACTACTGCTGAAAGCAAAACTGCCTCAGCAAGCAATGAAATTGGTCTGTAATAGACATTTTAAGAATTTAGATTTACGAATGCTCAAAGAAAAACAGACACCTCAGTCTTCAAAGGAGAGTTGTTTGTTGTTGTAATTTACATCTACTTCTTCTGAAACCAAAACAAACTGTCATAGGGTACCTGCATTTTTAAGTACATTCTTGGAATTTAGATGACCTGTAGCTCAATTAGAAACAAAATCATCAATTTTACATAGGGAGATTCTATTTTAGGGGTATTATTGGAAATTTTTCTACTATTACTCATGACATGTTGAGGTAATTTTCAGATTCATTACTTAAGACTTGCAATCTTCTACCCTTCTCAGGGTTTAAGCGGAGAAACACCAAAATTTTTTATACTTAGAATGTCATGTTATCTCTCAGAAATTCTGTTCAGTGTCACAATGTAAGTTTCATTTATTTTCTGCTGCTGTCCTTTAATTCTCGGAACATTTCTCCTTATTCTAGGATCCGTATGCTTTCGTAACATCAGTAATTATCTTACCTCCTTTTTTTCAACGTTTGACCTAATACTTATCCTAACTCATAAATATAAAGTAATATTGTATATGAAACATTTTTTGGCTATTTGTAATTGGGATTTCTACATTTGTAATAATATTTTACATCCTCATGTCTTAAATAGTTCCAAATATTTCACCTCAGCACTCAGCACCTATTGTCGTCAACGATGTTTCCATAAAAAGAATAAATTTTAAGTTGTTTTAGTTTCACCAGTTCTATAGTATGGGATTCACTTTCACTGGAAAGCATTGCTCTCCTTCGCTGTTGAAACCAATTCATAATCTACAAGACAAATATACTGTTTTTAATTTTTTGGGTGCTATAAAAAAACGTATATAAAAAAAAAATCAAGTTCTTTTTTTTTTGCTGTGGTGTGTTCATTAAGACACTATAAGGGCAAAAAAATTAAATAAAATGGTTTCTCTAGGGCGTATATGCCATTTATGCTTTGTCTTCTCCATTAAATTCTATCTGCTTAATTTCTGAAGCACAAAAAATGCAGTTCTGCCCTTAAGTTTTTATTTTTAATTTCGAGACATATGTGTACACAATTATTCTGAAATACATTTCACCTAATTAATGTGAACAAATAATCTCGATGCAGGATTTGGTATGTTTTGTCTATGACGTACTACAATTCATAAGGACATTCTGAACGAATGGATGATGATTATTGTTTTGAAAGTGCCTTTTGTTTACTATTCTTGAAATCAGAGCATACATCAAGTTCAGTTCTTGAGAGAGATTAATTCAGTCGCCGGTAGTTTCCTCACAACATTTGGAAGCGTTTTTCGACATTTTCCAATACATGCCAAATTTTTTTTTTTTTTTTCCCACAGAACAATTAGTTCTCTTTTAGTGGCTGCAACCTGTTTCTTAAAGCTGAACAGTTCCCCGAATTCGCTACACCACGTAATTACCTCTAAAAGACCAGTTCTTTCGAATTTATTATACGATCTTTGGAGTCCATGAATAACGAACTCTTTTCAGAATCGCGTGCAACGGTATTTGTGATTAAGCGAAACCACAGGAATTACTTTTCTCTCTCCAACGACTGAAATTATTCAATAAACTCTCTTACTAACCAATGATACAACAACCAATTGTGTTCGCGTTTTCGGGTTTATGCCGATGTACGATACGCTCAATCCTAAGAATCCTAAGAATCTTCGATCACCAAATATATTATCTGAACGTCTCCTCGATTTCTAAATTATTCTTTAACGAAATATTTACTTCAACATCTTCTAGAATCATTTGCGATTGGAAAAAATGCAATCGCTTCAAAATTATGTATATCTTTAATAACTTATTGAGTACCAGCTAGTTAATTAATTGTTCATATCGTTTCACATTACGATGGAAGTCCAACTGGATACGACATTTAAACAGTGACAAGTTGTATATGTCACTGAACTGAAATGTGTTCTAATGCTTTACTGAATTCATTACGGTAGGTACTGTACCATATGGTAATATGCAGCTCATATAAAGATTTTTCCTTACCGCACTGCTGAAAACTCGACAATTATTTGTTCTCAAGAGATGTCCATACATCAGAGTTAAGCGTACATATGACTAAAATTAACGTATACATATTCTGCGTCTATGACTGGCACAGATATGCACTTACATATCTGTTACCGATCAATTTATGTTCCTATACCGTATTTTAGAAAGTTACAATCGAATTCAGGTTCTCCCATTTATATGCCACTTTTCTGTGATTTTCCGTAATAGCTTCGAATGAATGTCGAAAAGTTACATTAATGTTTTTCCTCCTTCTCCAAACGTTATGT
Organism: Vandiemenella viatica; assembly: GCA_031002005.1. NCBI lineage: Eukaryota > Metazoa > Arthropoda > Insecta > Orthoptera > Morabidae > Vandiemenella > Vandiemenella viatica. Next base: position 85,524,793 of record JARYHS010009186.1, read on the forward strand.
CCCAAAGGTAACAAAGGTAATAGAGAATCGTGCAGTTTGTTGGATGTTGTTGGGAGCTACGATCGAAAAAGTGACTAAAAATTAATGACTTCTGCTGTTAGATCATTTGATTTTTTTATTCTTAACTATGCCAATGAATTCAGCGTGTGCATTACATCTATACATCTAGAAATGAACTATTTCACAAACAGCTCAGTCATATGTATTGAATATTTGATACAGAGTGCAGTCGTGCAGTACAATAAATCAAGTTTAAGAACGTTTGTCGTTTTTAGAAGGAACACTTAAACCAAGTCATAATGACATTAAGATAATGGATATCATTAGTTACAAGTAGAAGCCAAGAAGTTAAAATATGAATGTAAATTTGCGTTTTTGGACAAGTGTTTTCATCTTAGTAGCAGCAAGTGTGTGTGGCATAGGTGACAGAGGTGCATTGAGGCATGGCAACCACAGTCAGTGGTCCCGAATGTCGAAATGCGAAATCAGTAGAGCTCCCCACTAATGTCAGTATATTTGCACCCAAAATCGGTATATATAACCTCAATAACCACAATTGGCGTGGCAATTTGGTACCCCCTTATGACGCACAAAGATGAAACGAATGGCATATGCACTTAAGTATTAAAATATTGGGAATTTCGTTTTGCAGCAGAGTTATAACAGAATTATTACACCCCATCATCAATTTTACAATGCGTTCAAATAAGGATACTGCATTAGCCGCTTCTAATGGAATAAAAGCTAAAAAACAGTCTTAGGTGCGATGCTTTTTTACATATCTCACGACTAAGCACAAATTTTTGGTTGTGATAAGATCACTGGACTGGTCAACAATAAGCGAAAACTTAGTTTGCCGCATATCTTCACATAAATTATTAAAACTTTCTTTACCTATAATCTCATCAGTTATGGCATGAGCTTTCGTAGTAAAATATTTTTGAATCGAGACAAACGAACTGTTTCACTTTCGGAAGGTGCTCCATAATGGTAGATTATGTTCCATGACAAATGAGGCTAATAACGGTGTAAGTACTGGTACTTAGTAGAAAATAAAGAAATGTTTTTACCTTGTTTTATTTGTATTATATGTTTTTTAGATTTTGTCGTAGCAAATGACAATTTCTTTGTGATTTTAAATTATTTGATGATACCGAATGTGCGTGTGAAAAATTGCGTTTCTTGAAAGGCTGATGTAATATTAATATCTTTCTTTTAACACTTACATTAGGCATAGTTCATAGTTTGTGCTTATAAACTTTTTCAGCCATCCCGAAAATTCTTCTTCCCATTGTATCATATATATATATTCATTCGCACTTGTATTCGGTTGTTCGTCTGACAACATTCTGACTTAGTAACTCGGGGGAAGTTTCCTTCCAAGTAATCATAACTAATGATCGAATAAAATCCGAATTCTCGTTTATATCGAGACAAGCGAATCCCCTAAAAATGTGGAAAATGTAGGTCACCATGGTATTCCCAAAAATATACCGTGAACATTCTTCAATAGACAACTATCATATAATCGATCGAGGAATTCCTCGTAAAATATAAAGGAAAAGGGTTGCCATCGTGAAAATGTAATATCGTTTTAAAAAATCGGAAAAATTTCCTTGTATTCTCAGAAATCGTGGAAAAATCGTTACATTTCGGTAGGACAGACCCCATATCGGTTGAAATACCGATAGATCTGTAAGCTCGAGACCACTGCATCAACTAGGTCATTAGTGTCCTCGCCGCTAGTACACACCCTGCTGCCTTAACAGGGGGTTCCACATTTACAAGAAAACGCCTTTAAGGACTATTCCGCAGACGCGTCAGCAACTTCCGCCCTAGATTTCTTTCTCTAGCGCTGCGGGAGAAGGCGACCTCTCGACGAATCAAGGGCAGTGTTAAGTAGTAGTGTGGTAGTGTAACAGGAGAACACACTTGACTCCAGCAGCTAGACGCTGTAATGTCCTACACTGTGCAGTGCTTGCCAAGTGCGGCGTAAACTTAAGCGTACACCGCCACAGAGCAGTTACTGTGCAGCTGGTTCTCCACACCTGACAAACACTGTGCCCTTTCCCAAAGTGGGGCTTGCCTCGCACACTGCTCAGCTGAAATTACATTGACTTGACGCGGATTTCAGTAAGTCAAGATTACAGAGGTAAGTAGAGAAAATACAGGGTGATTCAAAAAGGACTTTACAACTTTGGAATGATATACAAATTTATTCAGATAACTTACAGAACCTTTAGTTGTAGCAAATAACCTCAAGATTCACATAAAAGCGTCAAGTGTCATTTTGGTTCGATGTGACTACCAGTTGTCATACGAAAAATATCCCACCGGTAATCAATTTCTTCCCACTCTCGTTGCAGAAAATTTGTGATACGGTAGCGTAGATTCGACTTTTGAGGTCGGCCAAATTGTTTGGGAGGGGAGAAACATTCACACGACCTCTAATGAAATCACAGAAAAAGAAATCCAGTATGAGAATCAAGGCTTTCACGACGTATCTTTGATACGAAATCTACACAGGTTGTTCGCCGGATAATATTATCAAAAGACAAGCTTTCGGCGGCTTGCTCTGCCGCCATCATCAGGTCCATTGTACTTATAAGTACTTATAAATACAATGAATGGTGGCAGAGCAAGCCGCCGAAAGCTTGTCTTTTGATGATATTATCCGGCGGAAAACCTGTGTAGATTTCCTATCAAGATATCCAGTTTTGTTAAATCTGAGGAGCGAGGTGGCCATCTGATTGGCCCTTCACAGCCAATTCACCGACCAGGGAAGCGATTGTCAAGGAAACCTTGAACTTTTGTAAGGAAATGAGGTGGAGTACCGTTTTGCTGAAAGTAAGTCATCCCATCTTGGCCATCTTCATCGATTTGTGGAATTAAAAAGTTTTCAAGCAAATACAGATACACAATACAAGTGAAAGTAGCCATTTTAATTGTGCACTACGCTGGCACTCCTGGTGGCGGAATGGTGTTCTGATGCACTACGTGGCTCAAAATTGATGTTATTTGGTTCAAAATGACACATATACCAATTCTGTATTAGTTAACATATTTCTATATAATTCCAAAGTAGTAAAGTCCTTTTTGGCTCACCTCGTATATATTATTTTTTCGTGTCTAATACGTCGCTGATAGAACAATTATGACATCAAACAAAAAAATAAACAGTGATCAACTTTGAGGTCAGTTCGTTCAAAGAATATGGAAAATAATTCGGCGTTGTCACTAGAATTAAAGATGTCTGCCAAAGAAAATGCTGCTGGTTGTAAGTAAATTTCCATCGGTGCGTGAATACCACTGCAATTAAAGACTTACCGGTTGACTTATAAATCCAAATACAGCATTTGAATTATGTGGTAAGCTCCTTCATTTTACCGGCAGTAAATTTAGTCCATAATTTTAATATCTGTATCGAGCGTGGTGGGTGAGTGGCAACGCTCTGGCCTCGCTTTCGCTGGTTCCAATCCCTGTCCGGAAATCCCAATTTCCATTTTCCCAGGTTATTCCTAAATCAGGCGAATGCCGAGATGGTTCCTTCAAAAGGCCATGGCCCAATTCCTACACGTTCCTTGCCCAATCCTCTCCCGCCTCTAATGGCCTCGACGTGACGAGGCATAAAACCATAAGAAGTTGAAAAAAATAAAAAAGGATATCTGTAATTTGGAATGATGTTGTTATTTCTTATGGGTTTACACGCCGTTAACGTCGAAATTATTATAGTCGATAAGGGAATGGTGTGAAGATTGGGGAGGAATTCGGACTCTTCCGATTCCAGGAAACCATGAAAAATCGAAATCTGGCTGGATGGACGGATATTCGACACTGCATCCTGTAGAACAAGGGGCCCGAGTGCTATCGCTCACCCCCATACTCGTTTTGGAAAGATGATAGCGACTCACACTATGCAGACGATAGAAAGCTTGCAAAGAAGTGCAGTTATAAATGTCTGTGGAAATGGCCGTAGAACATACTAGATAGCTGATTTGATAAAGAAGCTGTGTAAAACAGAAAGTGTGTTAAGAGTGTAATGGGAATGAATATATGTTAGTGATTATGCCTGGAAATTAGAAGTTCTGCATATAATGGAAGAGGATACTATAACTGTAATTTAGCGCTACAGGCATTAGATATTGGGAAAGTTTTCATTTATGTGTAATGGAGTCAAGAACTGGAACAACCTAATAACGGTAGTCATAAGCACTGTACCTCAAACAGTGAAGTAATTTAGCATAAAAATATGTATAGTACGTAGGTGGATGTGTTGGAAAATTTGCCCTAGGGACATGAACGCCATTTCTGTTAATAATAATACAGTATCGCAGATATATGATCACAAAATTTGTTAGACGTGTTAGAAGAAGGAGAAGGTAGAAATGAAAAGAAGCCGATAAAATTTAATTACAGATAATTAAATTACTATTTTCAATAAGTATTTCGCGGTCAAACTTACTTTGTTGATAGGTTTTGTGAAAATGAATAACGATTTAGGATTTAATATAATAAAGGTAAGAGGTCTGATAGCTTATGGTAAAGGTGTTTGCTTTAAAAAGTTTGGTGTCTGGTTTCAGGTTCAAAGCGCGGTGGTGCCAGGAATTTTTAAGAGTTGTCTTTGATCATATGACCTATGCCAGGATATTCCGTGGTTCGGATTCCATGTCAAACGGTAGATCCTAGAGGAAGAAATCTGGCCGCCCAACCTCTGAACTAATTCTTAGTAAACCTCCTTCGGCAGGATCCAAACAACCTTCGTTTTGTGGACTAATTTAGTTTTAAAATAATGGTTGCCAATACTAGCCTCAAAATGCAATTTCAATGTCAATGGCAAATCGGGATGAAAGCTCACTTATTTCAACTTAAAACTGAAACTTATTAGTGATGGGATATCGTTCCCGAGAACCTCATAGGCACACATTATGCTCTGAAAATTAGACATTTTTGTATGATATCTTACCTCCATCATTATAAACGGAGAAACAAAAATTGTGAAGATGACTGAACTCTAATTTTTGTTGAATGGACTATCCAAAGAAACGATATCATTTAAAATAAATATTGTAAATATTTAGTGAGCAATTATTAGCTCTTAATCATAGGAACAAGAGATCAGACAGTAATAAAGTTTAACGCTGAAAATTATCTTATGCAAGTAGCATCTGATTCTTGCAACTTTAGAGGCACCTGGCGCAAGTGCGTAAGCAATAATCCTGACAAGGTGCTTGTTCTTACAATGAAAATTATACTCGAACAGATGATTTTCGGCTACAGGAAAAAAGGGGATTTTTTGCTCACAAGTAGTATGGCAGAACTGGAAAGACGAAGAGGAAGCTGTCTAAAGGTGCGTTCCCACGGCGTATTGTTTGTAAGCCGCGCCGCGCCAGGGCTCAAAAGAGCCGGCCGAGATCACGGACGGCGCGCCTCTACCCATCGCAAGGCGGCAAAAGATGAAAGGCGCGTGTAGCTGAAACGACACTAGGCAAAGTGGTGCGGAGGTGGCGAGAGCTAACCTGCGGCGCGCGATGATCCGTAGACTTCAGCTAATGAGGTGTCGGCTTCCTTACAACGCGCCGTGGGAATGCAGCTTTAGGAATACCTTTTACTACAAACCTTGCCACACTGGCGCTTGTCTCTCATGATTCTCTAGTTTTACTGTAACTACCTGATTCCTAATAGGAACAGTATTTGACATTGAAGTTAACAATGCTTTACCGGCTCGTTGTACTGATGAGAGCGGACGCATGTCACCATCTCGGGAGAGACAGTCCCCTGCTGGCTCGACCCTCTTTTTGCCTAAGAACTCCCTGCATCAGCTGTGCGGCCGTCATCTGCTGGTGCCATTTGTCAGACCCTACCCGACCCACCGACCGCTCGCTTTCTCCTCCATCGACACGCCACAGCCGCGCCAGGCCTCAAAAAATAAATTGTTCCTCACCCCGAGAGCCGGCTGGCCGACATTCGTTCCGCAGGGTTTTCTGCCTTTCCACTGACGTCTAGATCTGCCACGCTCCGTGAGCTTTGTGCTAAGGCTTAGAGGTGGGATTCGTAATCCGCCTTCTGACTGGGTCTTTGCGATGAATGAGAAAGACCAAAAGACTTAGAGCTTCTTTTGGCCGTTTCCGAAGCGTTCTACAAGGTCTTGGATATCATCTTGTGTCGCAATAGGAAGCAACATTTACAATTTATTTTTGGAGAAAATATATCATTTACCCATACAATGCTAAATGCGTTCAAAACGATACATACAATAACACAAAAAAGGTTAAAAAATCATACATATGTGGAAAAAAAATTATTTTGGTGTAATGTTAATAAGTCACAGAGATGAATCGACTATTTCTTTCTTTATCTCCCAGAATTAAAATCAAATATACTTTTTCCTGAAGGGACATCGAGAAACTAAGTAATGAAAATAATAATAATAATAACTCCACAAATTTAATTGATCCACAGTACAACATATCAATTGATCATAGACCTAAGTTACTTCTAGCATTATTGAATATAATTGACGTCAATCTCTGTTCCAGTAATTGCATAAATATATTTTATTTTCAGCTCTCCCAGCTATGGCCAGTGGTGCTGACTTTTATCAGTAGATCTAAGGATTTTTATAATTAATCAGGATTTTCGTTTTTTTTTTTGTTTTTTTTTTTTTTTTTTTTTACTACGGATTATTGCTACCTTTTACTATTTATTATTTTTTCCTTATATTCGTGTTTTGTTAAACTTTGAGTGTACAGTGTTAATGTATTACAGAATTGTCACAATTGTGATTTGTGAATCGTTTCCTTGTAGCCGCTCCTGTGAACCAATGATTGAAATAATGCTCATATTTTGTTTGATTATAGATTTTATAGATCTTAAAAGATAATACAGAACTATCGGCATATTCTTTATGCACGGTGACACTCTCGTTGGCACGGCTTACAAAGCAATGGTTTCCGAGAAGGCTTAACCAATATCCGAAAATCAAAGTGGTCGTCGCAGTATTTAATATTTCCGTTTACAGAAGATATGCTAAACTTATGTCAAAAAAAAAAAAATACCAGCGGAAGCAGTGATAAAAGTGACGATGTATAAAACATGTTCAAAGATGTTTATTACTTCCAATGTAGAATATCATTTTGGATTTCAAATTTTAAAGACCTGGAAATAAAAAGTATACCTAATTTTTATTCTCTCTTCATTAATTATTGTTTCCGTCTCTCAGTCAGCGAGTCTCCGGATTTTTGTACCCAATGTACGCAATTTTAGTGGCCTTTTACGGATATTCAAAGCCATGTGGTTGGCAGCATTGGATCTGGGGACTCAAGGTCATATGCCCCTGCTCCTGCTCCTCACCTTCAACGTCCACTCTCTTCCTACCTCTCCGAGCTGTACGCTGTGTCGAATGTTAAATTTCCCATCTGCATGTAGAAGTAGGGGCAGTGGAGTGGGGATAAAGTAAACTGACCTTGACCTTCTCTGTTAACAGAACGGGCAATGAGAAAAGATGATACTACGCGCTAGTGGAGACGCAGTTAATGAGCAAATGAATTTAATTCTTGTTGATGAAGTGTTAATTGTAACTGCAAATTAGGAAGTAAGTCATCCATACGAGTAGGTTCAGTTGATATCAGACCTCTTCATTGTTCGGGTCTGCAAGCGGTCCATTTTTGCGCCAAAATCGAGCAAGTATTTATCATCATCACGAACATTTCGAGAGATCGAGCGTGGTGGGTGAATGGTTAACGTTCTGGCCTCGCATTCGGGAGGACGCGGGTTCGGATCCCCCGTCCGGTCATCCAGATTTGGGTTTTCCATGTTCCCCACATCACTCCAGGCGAACGCCGGGATGCTACCTTCAAAAGACCATGGCTGAATTCCTTCTCGTTCCTTGTTCCCCGTCCCATCCCGCCTCTAATGACCAAGCTGTCGACGAGGCGTAATGCCCAAGCAAACAAAAAAGCATTTCGAGGAAACTGATGGAATTATCAAAATGACTCCAGCACTTAAGCGTTAGAATTTGCAGTTTCTCTTAACACACTTTTGAACTATTTTTCCCCAAAATATGGTCCAAGGTACTCATACCTTTTCTTCCAAGTCAAGGTGCATCTCTCATAAAAGAATGGTACAGCAGAATATAGTGAACAATGTTAAAAGTGAAATAAATCGGCCATTACATTTGGGGGCGTCCATTAATTACGTGAAGTGAAATAGGGGGAAGGGGGAAGGGGGGTCAACAGAAATCTCATGTGAGGTTTTGAAATTCTTGTAGTACTGTAGAGCTAAAAAAAAAAGTCAACAAATGACGCGAAAGTCGACTTTGGGGGGAGGGGGTACTTCATCGAAAAGTGAGGGTATAGTCACCCTTGGAAGCATGAGACTTAATAACAGGTCTAAAATAGTTAAAAGAGGTCGATTAGTGGGGGGAGGGGGGTCTCCATCAAAATCTCACATCATTTTACAGGGGGAGGGGTTGTACCAGATCTTACGAAGTCTCACCAGAGGGAGGAGGGTCCGGAATTCCGGAAAAAAACACCTCACGTAATTAATGGACTCTTCCTTGTCAAGGACACATCCCATCATTCACGAGAATGAATTCCGGAACTATGGGATATCATAATCCGAATGATCCGGTGAACGATGGAACCAAAGTTCTCTGAATGCCAGGCCATAATATTATCATTCATCCACGACGTTGCTAAAGGAATACAAGATACTAAATATTAGAAATTCTACTTGAACAATATCACTTGAGAAAGGGCACGACAGTGCGGAGAGGTAATAATGTCTAAAATGTAAACATCCATTCTTGGAGGTAAATCTCTAACAATTCTGCGCAGTAAGATAACTGATTATACGAATGATATTAACAGTAAATGCAACATTTGAAATTTGCGACGAGTTAGGAAAATCCAAGTATTTACTTTTAGCTTGCTATAGTATCAGGATTTTCTCATCTGATTGTAATAAACTCTAAAGAGGATAACACAGGGTGAAAACAACTCTTAACTAAAAATAATGCACGACCCAGGCCGGGGTTAAACCAGAGACCCTCAAAGTGCGAAGTCAGCATGCTGTGCATTAAGTCACCGGTTTTACATCTCGTTGACGTCGAGGGCATTAGAGGCGGAAAGAACTGATGGACAAGGAATGGGAACGAATTCGGCCATGGAGGAATCATCCCAACATACGCCTGGAGTAATTTAGGGAAACCATGGAAAATACAAATCTAGATGGCCGGACGGGGATCCGAACCATAGTCCCCCCGAAAGCGATAACAGAGTGTTAGGGAGCGTGCACAAACTACGTGGCTCGGATGAGGGGTAGGGGTTGGCTGAAGGCTAGGCTGGGCTACGTGCGGGGAGGGGGGGGCTTCCGAGCCAGGCCACGTAGTTTTCCTTTCATAACATTTTTCACAATTAACATGAGGAACAGAACACACAACAGCATGTGAATATTCATTTCCCTTAGTTAATTATCTTCGTATGTATTCTAGCATAGTCTGACACGAGAAAACAGTACAAAATGTCTTCTGGAATCAAAAGGAAAAAAAGTTACGTGCTACTTTGGGAGGGGGGGGGGTAGAGGCAAAAGCCACGTAGGGCTACATGGGGGGGGGGGGTTCACATGAGGCCAAAATGGAGCTACGTGGTTTGTGCACGCTCCCTTACCGCTGACCCACCACTCTTGGCGTTATTCAAGGCAGATCACTGTGTAGTTACGAAACATGTGGCACAATTCTCGAGCCAGATTTTGCCTTTCGTGTGTTTCTTACCTCATGCAATGGCAAACACAATTAAAGACTCCCGCAGCAGAAGCCAGCACAAAATAAAACTGTTGCGTAAGAACGGTATGCACACCTGGTCGTAAATTTTTTGTTTATTCGCTTGCGCCTCTTGCTTACACAGGAGTATCAAGCTAAATTTTTCTCCTGTTTACAGGAATCATACCATAAAAATTTCGGTGCGTCCTATTTGGGGGAATTCTGTTAATCTGTGAAGTAAGCTCACAAATACCTTTTAAATGTAGACAAGTTTACAGAATCAAGGCCTTCTTGGAATATCTGTTTAATGCTCCAAAGCTGGTAAGTATACCAAATATGAATCTGTGCCAAGATAAGTTTGTACAGTACCAGGTACTCGAGGGTGGAAAGTAAGTATAAAGCATAGTAATTTCGCTTATTTTCCGTTGACTTCCGTGTTGTGATAATCTATATGTTCAAAACATTCATAATAAATTTAAAAGAAACAATATCTATACTCGTATTATTATAAACCTGTAAGTTAGCTTCGTGTGTCTAAGAGTTTGAAATATATTCGAGCAAAAACTACGGCAGCAATTTGGTTGGTGTTTTCAAATTTATATAGCTTAAAACCTCCAAAAATATTTTATAACCATATGTGTCCGGTTACGGAGACAGAAATTATAATAATTTCTAGATTAAACAAATATACGCAACAGACCACTCAGTATTTGAGATGAGCAATCATTTCAAGGAATACTGACAAAAATATCACACTACTGCTCATTGGATTCTGTTTTATTTTTTACTTCGTTTATATATTTCTTCACATTTCTGAAATGTACTGCATTAAAATAAATGGAATACATGAATTAGACGAAACAGTGTTATTTGAGCAGCACTTAACTTTTACCGTAGCAATAGAAGTAACTTTTTTGATTGTTTTGTTCCATTAGAATTATATCAGTGCCAACTCTTTTGTAAATTTCTCAGGTAATAAAAAAGATAGTTGTGCATACAAATAAAATCGAAATACAGTACAAACACAAATACCAAAACATAACAACAGTTACAGAAATCAGATCTTAGCAGATTATTTATTAACTATGGTTAGTTATTATTTTGGTTATAAGGGCCATAGAACCTTTCACACACAGACTCTTATACAAATATGAGTCAAACAATTTCAGGGAACGGGGAAAGAGTATATTTCAGATTACTGTCTGCACACGTCAGTGCAGTTTATAGTGAAATGCTGAATAGAGTGTGTTTATATCGTTTGTCTTTCGTTTCGCTGATTAAACGAGAAATAAATTAAATACAATCCAATCTTCGAAAAGTAAAAATGGGAGTTATATAAATAGTTGGTGTCTTTTGTACCACTTCAGAGTGATGTATGAAATCTTCGTCCTTCTGAGACACATAATACTCCCGGCTGGTACGAAATAGAATTTCGAAATTTATTGCGTACGGCCTTGGGATCGAATTTGGTTGGCAAGCGTAGAGCCCATTACTGTGGCTCTGTTAGTGATGGACGGCGGGGCAGCCAGGAAACGTCTTAATTGCTTTCCCGAAGCAGACAGCTGAAATAATGAAAACAACAACTGAAGAGAATAACTGGATGTCTCTAAAAGGAAACTTCTTTATATACCGCCCCTATAAACAAACAAACCGCGCTCGTATAAATTATTCACTCAATTATAAACGCAAAACGTCCGAAGCGCGGAACAACTTTAAGAACAATTTAATAGCGTGTTAATGATTTATTCACGAATACGCGAAGCGTACCAGTTTTTGAATAATTATCTTTTTTCCCCCTTCTTCCTATTTCCACTAACTAAGCTTCGCTCTGAGGTAGAAATGCAAGACAAATCGAAATAAAAAAATAAACTTTTTGTGCGAGGGTTAAGTCTTGTTTCATCCGTTTATTAATAAACGATTATTCTAAATAACATGCTTCAAACTTTTTGAAATGAAAACAAAAATATCCGTTTTTCATAAGCCAATAATGACGAATTGTTTTGTTAAGGAACGAAATAATAAAATTCTTTTCTTGTTTATGATACTAAAATTTATACTTATTTTACTACATACCAGGTATGCCTGCTACTTCTCAATGGAGAAATTAAGATTCGCGTTGTCAATTTGCTGATAATCTATTAAAGCGATTCAGGAAAACTATAGAGGTAACAATTTTTCCGTTTTCTTGTTTATTTTCATTTCCTTTCATTTCCTTTCGTATGTAAACGTTTTAAATATATTTGTGTGCTTCATTTGTTTATGCCACCGATTTAAATTGCTACTGCTTTGAAAGTTGTTATCGCATTGGATGACCCACAAGGAAACTTCCATATAGTTCAAAAATCTTCTCTGTAAACAAAATTTCTGATTTTACAGATATAAAATGGTCGGTACAACGGCCGCTCTATTATGTAAGTTTAAGAGGCAGAAATTTTACCATTTCTTCATTTCTCTATTTCAGAAGGAAAGTCACAACTGTACATAGCAAGGAATCTCCAATGTTTCATCCACCGGAGTTTACAAGAGGCTTAGGAAATTACATTAAAATTTAGTAATTAAAAACAGAAGTTTGTAGTCAACAACAGGAAACTGTATGTAGTTTTTTGACGCTAAGCAACTAACCTGTGGTAAGTAGTTAATAATATTGTTGGTTTTAAATATGACAGGTATATACTGTTTCACATTTTCAAGAATGTTGTTATGTGTGTTGAAAAGGAACTTATCTGACGTAATTTAATACATGAACCCCCCTAATACAAAGCCAGTTAAGCAGTTCTCTAAGATATCAATTAAGAGTTGCTTGATTCGATACCACATGTAGAGATTCGTTTAAGCTTCAGGAAATACAGATTTTTTTGGTGTTATAGTTACTGTATTACTCTGAAAATTAATTTGCTTACAATCAAATGAGTAATATGTGCTATACACTTTATTTTATTCGAGATTGTTTCAATGTTCTGAAATTCTTACAATAGTTCGATTCGGAATATTCGACCCACCAAAAAACTTGCTCGCATTTATACACAGATAAAGAATTACTCCTTTAGATTCGTCTGGTTACAGAAAGGGGGAAAAAATGAAGTATACATTTATCTACTCTGAAATACATTTAAGAACGTAAGTTTCTTTTTTATAAGGCGATCGTATTTCGGAAACAACGCAGAATCAAAAATTTACCTCGGTGACGAAAAGTATGTTCTTGAATTATTTGCTTTATATCTATTAGTATAATAGACAAGATGTAGCGGTGTCACGCCTACGTCATGTCACGCGGTGACGTCAAGCTATGACGTTGCCTATGACGTCACGCTTTACGATATTATTTGTGGGAGTGCGCGTTATTTAATATCATTTCGAAGCAACAGTGAATAAATTAACTCACAGAATACTGAAATAAAAGTATGTATTGCGTTAAAAACTTAAAATCGATATTTCAATCATTAGATTCTTATATTTACGTAATATTCTTTTGATATATTGAAGTATTCCTTAAATTCTTTGTCCATAGATATTGTAAGATAAAAGCTTTGTATTTCGAGGATCAATGTAGAAAAAAAATTTGGTTAAAGTGTTACTTAAAATGGATCAGAATTACAACTGACATTTTTTTTTTTTTTTTTGTAACAGTTTAACGTCCCTTTTTAACAACGTGGTCTTTAGAGACGGGAAAGGATGGGGGCAAGGAATGGGAAGGAATTCGGCCATGGCCTTTTGAAGGAAGCATCCCGGCATTCGCCTGGAGTGATTTGGGGAAACCATGGAAAACCCAAATCTGGATGCCCGGACGGGGATTCGAACCGCCGTCCTCCCGAATGCGAGGCCAGAACGCTATCCGTTACACCACCACGCTCGGTAACTGACATTTGACGCGACGGCAGAGGGCATGAATAATTTAGCTTTTTTTCAAAATAATTTAAACTGTACCCTATTATTGAAATTATTAATTCGTTTGAACCGAAATAGTTGCCCACTCATCTCGAATTGTGCAGCCTACACTACAATTAATAATGTAAGTTTATCAGATCTTCTTTGATTTCACTGAGTAATATTACTGAGGCTATTACGTATTTCCGCAATGTGTAACTATGACAGCTATTCGAACGTTGTAATATCGGACTGAATCACGTTGCAGATTTTTGGTTTATTGCCTTTCTTTTTTGTTGAATGTTTTTGATGAAATTTATTTTGTTGCGTAATATATCTCATCAATGAATTGTCGTTTTGGTCGGAAGCTTTCATTTTGTAGCGGCAGTATTACCCGAGATTGTGGTTAGGTTGAAATCCAGCCTGGACAAAAATAAATAAAGAACCTTATCACAGCAATAGCATTTAGCTATTATCAGTTATTTAAGCAGGTTTCATAAGCACTATGTCACGTTTTGATATCATGAATCACGATGTAAACTACTCCCGTATGTGGTTAGTTTTAAAATGCAACCTGGACCAGGATAGCAACCGAAACCTTTTTTCATAGCGCCAGGCAATAGGAATTGCATTTATTTTACAACAATTCAATTTATTTCAACAATTTCTAAGAAAGGAATTGCTACAATACTGAAAGAAAAGTATGAATTTTGTTTAAATTGTCATATTGATTATTAGTTGCTTTTTTAGTGATATGATTACTTGGTTTGAATGAAAGAAGTTCCAAATTGTTCGCGATCTATCCAACCTAAACCACAATTGAAACTAATATTACATGACGTAAGAAGTTAAGATTTATTTTTAGCATCCTTCGTTTTCACTGGGGTCATTATTTCAGCCGAATGTAAGCTGTGCCAGGCATTAAACTTTCCATCTTCATCATAGACAATAAGAAAGTTGTAAGAAACTGTGAAGATTTTGGATCAAGTTTGTATCGCATGATGCATGATTGGTATAGATGCATCATGACATTGACATGCGATTCAGGGAATTTATAAATTCGCGTGTGAATGAAGCTTTGATTTTCTACCAGCTATATTGGCGAAGATTGTAGTTATGCTGAAACGCAACCTGGACCAAATTGACAACTGAAACTTTTTGCTACATCACAAGGGACGAGAAATTACAGCATAGTGAGCTTTATTTTATAAAATTTCTATCTAGGTAAACAACCAAAATGAAATCAATTGCCAGCACAGTCCGTTAAACCCGTCATTTTTGACGGGTTTTTTGGCTAGTAATAAAATATTTTGCATAAGTATTTTCCACAATAGTAAAAATCATCTTCGATACGAAACATTTAAAATCAATTAACTTCTCAGATGAAGGTGACATTTACATTATTAATACAATACAGTTGCCTACAATACATTCATTTTCCATAGATCCCATTATAAGAGACTGAATCTATGGGTTGTAGAAAGTTGTCAATTTACAGATAGATAATTAGATAAAAAATAGATAGATACACCAAGATGTACAGTCGCATCATATGTGGTACATTAAGTACATCAACTACATTTACATAAACTATTGGCAATTATTTTATAGAAACCTTAGGAATAAATCCATCGACATAATAAAAGAGTTGTGAATTAAAAAGTATTTTAAATTTTTCATGAATTTAATCTTATCATCTGCTAGACATTTACAATGTGTTGGGAGCTTGTTGAAGATATGTTCCTCTGAATGTCTGACACCTTTTTGAGCAACTGTCAACGACTTGTAACCCTTGTGAAAATCATTTAAGCTAGAGCAGATTGGAAGAAACAACGGCTGACCTGGGAGTAATTTTAAGGAACTGTAGGAAAAATTAATTTGTCGAAGGCAGACATAGTACATATGAATATGGCTGGAGGGTCATTTATCTCCAATCTCTATCAACAAATTCTGACCCAAAGTTTTTAACGTATCTCTATACAAGAATGAAGAAATAGGTTCGAATTTGACTCAACAACGTTAAAATTACTACTTTTATCTGTTCATATATATCTATACAGACGAAATTGAACAAAAAAATAAGGTTCCGTGAACATTACATCACGGCAACACAACGAGCACTGACGCTATTTACATATGAGTAGAAACATTCAGTCTTGTGCCTTAAATAGTATGCTAGAGATTTTGTTTCTTTTGGATTTTTTATTTTATATGTTATGATTTTTTTAGTAGTTTTTCGTAAGGTTTTTCTAAATTTCTGTGTTATCAATCTGCTTTAGTTATGAATTAAACTGTATACAGGGTGTTTTGTCTATATGTTGCCTACATACCTGGATTTCTGTATGCTAAAAAGAGAGCACCAGTGTTTTCACTGTTGCCAACATGTTTGCGTGTTATTTACCCGCATATCGTGTTGAGCCCACTGAAGATTATGATCCCAGTGGATGCCCAGAGACCAGGAGGAGGGCGAGGTATATTTTAACGTGCTGCCCTATGCTGCTAGCCGTGTTTACTCTGCGCGCTCGGGTTTGTTTGGAGTAGGTGGAAGGGACGCGCAGATAAGATAAATATATCTAGACCTAAGACGAGGCTTATGAAAAACACCAGACTGATATAAAACGTGGACGGGTTATAACGAGACCACGTTTATTCAACTCGAATTACAAATAGTGCTCTGATAGACGTATACAACTCATTCCTACAACTTCTGTACTGATACTGTTGTCTGTTAAAATTTGGATTGTCATTTCTCGACAAAAAGAAACAATAGCTTTTACATCGTTATGTTTCCCACCTCCTGAAAGTGATTTAATATCTAAAGTAAGGTTTAGTAACATTACTGAAAAATTTGTGATTAAATAAAAATACCATGTTAAACATTGAATTTCACGTCAATTTACCTCTTAAACGCCGTATGAAACAAAAATGTATAGAAATAAATTTCAAATAAAGGAGAGGTAGATATAAGGTAGGTAGAAGGATGTACATTCGAGCGGATGCTGAACATTAACTTTCTTAGCCTTGTCGACGATGTAACGATTCGCTAAGCTCCCCGTTACATATCACTTTTTATTGTATATAAAGTAAAGGAATAGAATATTTTTCCATTTCTTGGGATGTCCACGGTATGTTCGAAAGATACGCTTGAAAGGGTGAGAGGCAAGGATTTACGCTTCAGTGAAGGGCAGACGGACTGGCGCCTTGTTGGCAGAATGGTAAGAGGATTAGGGATTTCTGCCGGCCAACCGGTAAACAGAATTCCTTCCTCCCGAAGGAGACATCGGCTCCCGAGGGTTGCCGAAACTTAACGTGGCCAAGAGAAGCACAGATTCACATGACGTCAGATGGTCAGCCAATCACAGGGACCATAGTACTAAGATTCGGGAATTTTATGTTCTATGTCGTCTTCGAGCCACAAGAGGCGGAGTCAGAGTTTACCTCCGTGGCGGCAGAAAAGACGAGCTTCACTTCCTGCCTGACTTCCCTCCAGTTGGGAGCCCAGACAAGTCACTGGTGACTTGCGGTCCATGTGTGCTGGGCTGACTTGTGTCCTGGAGACCATCTGAGGCGCACTTCTGACTTGCGACTTGCCGCATATTGCTGGCGTGGCCAGTTACGACGCTCAGCGCTACCTGCCGTGGAACGGTAATGTGTTTCTTCGAAGCCATTCAGCCTGCAACTTCCGTGAAACTGTACCCGTAAGCGCATCTGAGATAAAGATCCTTGCTCTGATCTGATAAACCACTGAGCTAGACTGTGTAACTGTCGAATGCAGGTTAATCATTCGTGGCGTCCCAACCTATTAAAATTCATTATTGTTTGCCATCATCATAACTGGTAACATACTTTGTATTAGAATAATTGTGAGATTTTTAAAGTACAACTATACTTGTTTGCTTGCATTTAAAGGGCTCATTGTACGTCTGAGCGTTGCTTAGAAAGTTGCAAAACCTCTTGTTTATTAACGTAATGGTAAATACGCTCAGATTTGTAGATGCCATTGTAAAAATCTTTATTAAAATGTCTTTTTGTGACTTTTTTCAAATCCCAGAATCATCCAATTCTCATTTAAATAATTTACATTTTGACATTCAATTATAGTATCCTATATAGCGTAAAATATTAAGAATTAATTAATAATTCTCCCCCCCCCCCCTGGTGATACGCTACAACGTAGAGGTTATTAGAAGAGAGGATGGCTTCGCATTCGGGAGGACGGCGGTTCGAACCTCCGCCCAGGAATCCAGATTTGGATTTTCCATGGTTTCTCCAAATCACTCCAGGTGAATGCCAGGATGCTTCCTACAAAAGGCCATGGCCGAATTCCTTCCCATTCCTTGCTCCCCATCCTTTCCCATCTCTAAAGACCTCGGTGTTATGAGACGTTAAGCGGCTAAAAAGAAAGAAGAAAAAAAGAGGAGAGCAAATGCTGGTACAAGAAATAGGAATTAGTTCGGTTATGGCTTTTTGAAAGAAACATCCTGGCATTCGTCTGGATTAATTTCGGTAAGTTATCGAAAACCCAAATCTGGATGGTCGAACTAGTATACGATCCCGCGTCCTTCCGAATGCGAGGTTTGAACGTTAACGCTCAGACACCACCATCGATTTCAAAATTAAGAGGACCGATAATATGTGAATAATTCAGTTTTGGGAAAAGTCTTAAGGATAAATGAGGCTCATATTTTATAACACCCTAAGTATTTAGTTTTATAACGCAGTGTAGAAAAGATAGAAAGAATCAAAAAAGAAGATGCTATAGTATTTTGAAGGAAATCAGCAACCCAAGAAAGCAGTACAGGATTGCGTACATCAGACCTATCGATGGACTGATAACAGAAAAGTGAATCACAGTCAAACATTTAAGTCGATTAACAAAATACATTTGATTATTTAAGCTACTCTTAGAACTTCTTAAATATAGCTAGAAGACATAATGAGGATTGACACTGTTTATGAATATTTTTCCCTCTGTATTTTGACATCAATTTACGTTCAGTTGATCTAAAATATTTTTAAAAATTTGCAAAGGAGGATTGGTGCTGTGACTGGAGTTAATTATAGGCCACAAGTAGAATCAGCAGTTTCTGGAAACCATGGTAAGCCCAAACCTGGATGGCCCGGAGGGGATTCAAACCCGTGTCCTTCCGAACCCGCCACGCTCGGTCAGCAGCTTTAATAACATCTGACACGACTGTGGTTGCAGCCAGTTTATGTTTTTAAAGGTGACTACCTGTAACAACTGCTACCTGGAAATTTATCTAGAGTTCCTATGGTGCAAGTGTTTTAAAGTGGATGAGCGGAGACATGTATTCTATTCTTGATGAAAGCGGAGAAATTTGTCCAAACGTTTTAATGAAACTTTACCGTCCTCACGCAAAAACGCTACTACAAGCTCGCTGTTAGTTACATCAGCTAACTTAGGGATAAAAGTTTTAGTTTATCAACAAAATATATACCGTAATCTAGATATTGGGTTCCCCAAATCACTCCAGGTGAATGTCGGGATGCTTCCTTTAAAAGAACATGGCCGAATTCCTTCCCATTCCTTACCTCCATCCTTTCCCGCGTCTAACGACCTCGACTTCGACGAGGCATAAATCCATAAGCAAAAAAAATAAAATAATAAAAAATTATAGGATGTAATAAACAAATGTTTCCAGGGCATTTCCTCTGAAAAATACAGTTTAATAACTCTCACGCCCTGTGGCAAACAATGTGTTCTTCACACACACACACACAGTGGTATCTATTACAGGCGTAATGCTCATATTAAGGTCTTGCAAAAATTCTGTGCCGAGATTTGAATATTGGACTTTCAGACCGAGCGTGATGGGTGAGCAGTAACGCTATGGGCTCTAGATATCTAGTCTAGTCACCATCCGGCAATCCAGATTTCTTTTTTTTTTTTTTTTTTTTTTTTTTTTTTTGTAACTGCTTTACGTTTCTTTTTAACATCGAGGTCTTTAGAGACGGGAAAGGATGGGGGGGCAAGGAATGGAAAGGAATTCGGCCATGGCATTTTGAAGGAAGCATCCCGGCATTTGCCTGGAGTGATTTGGGGAAACCATGGAAAACCAAATCTGGATGTCCGGACGGGGATTCGAACCGCCGTCCTCCCGAATGCGAGGCGAGAACGCTAACCGTTACACCGCCCCGCTCGGTTTCTGTTTTCTATGGTTTCCGGGAATCACTGCAGGTGAATGCTGGGGTGGTTCATTCATTCAAAAGGCCATGGTCAAATTCCTTGTAGTCCTAATCCCACAGTCCTTTTCTAATGACCTCGATGACAACAAGGCATAAAGAAAAAAAGAAAAAAAAAAGAAAAAAATAAAGAAAAATAAAATAAAGAAAAAAATAAAAATAAAATAAAAATAAAATAAAATAAAAATAAAATAAAGAATAAAAATAAACATAAAATAAAAAAAATATTAAGGACTGGAAAAAATTCAGATTAGTGCCGGTAGTTGAATAGTGGACTTTCATTCTAGATTACAGGTACAGTAGAACCCTAATTATCCGATTTCCGGCTATCTGAATTACTGAATACCGAATCACTTTTTTTATTTAAGACGGAAAGGGAAGTGACATGAGAAGATGGGGATTACGTGTCACTTGAGGAATTCAGAAACATTCTTTTAATAACTCCTGGATGTTTAGAAGTTAGTGCTGAAGATATAGGAGAGTGGGTGGTGTGTGATTCATCAGACCCTGGGTATGAAATTCTAAATGATGATGAACGTATTGAAAATGTAAGACAAGAAACTGTCGAGGTAGAAGATGACCTTAACGTCGAAGTTGAAGCAGACACGGGACCATCATCTATTCTAGCATTTGCCGGCCTTGAAACTGCGTTGAAGTGGATGGAGCGTCAGCCTGAGTGTGACCAAACGCATCTTCTCGCGTCAAGCGGATGCGTGACTTAGCTGCCCGGAAACAGAAGAATACAATCAAACAGCGTACTCTGACCGAGATGTTCAGCAAGCAATGACTTTTATTTACAGTGCAGTATGTACATACTGTACTAATGTACAACACTTATAAAGTAATGCTTAACATGTAAAAGTGTTGCATTTTCATTTAATTAATTAATATATCTTTTCTTTAAAAAATAATTTTTCTACATACATTTAAATAGACTCTTTTTCGAAAAAAAATAAAATATTACAACTATCCGATTGGGGTCCGGTCCCAATTGATTCTGGTACTTGAAGTTTTATTGTACGCTGTACCTAAGGAATGAGGAACTGAAGTGGTATATGTATTAAATGTAGTATCTTTGTAATGAGAAGAGCGCTACTGCCGTGGCTAACAATGCTTGCTACAGTGATATCCCATCCGAGGCCGACAGACCCATGATTCCTAAAAGCACCCCCGCCCCCGCATCCCAGAAACATTGCTCACTCCCTCGCGGCGGCTCTGAAAAGGCCGCTCGTGAATTAATCTTCATTTCATTTGGCGCGCCACAGATAGCCCCCGCTCCGCTCCCTTGCTCGCAACACGACTGGCGAATTTATGGGCTGTGAATTTGTAATAAAAGAAAGAAGAAGAGTCGAGCGAGGTAGCAAACTGGAAGGGCGCGGTGCAGCTGTGCGTGGACCCCCGCCAAACCGCTCGTTGCTAGATTCTCTTTTGACGGCGCCGCCTTTATCTATGTAAAACCGGTTCATTTCGGCAAAAAATAGACGGCCAGGGGAGCCAACGCTGTACCACTGCAGAGTGATGGTTTATTCAGGACATGAACGAGGAGGGACAGGCCCACCAAGTGAAGCTTCATCGCCAGCAAACACCCGTCAGAGGATTCGTCCAATGGAGGAGTTTACAGGAAATCAATAAATCCTACCAAACTCTTCTTCATAAATCCGTTTATCTGAAACAGGTAACATACGTAAAGCTATTAATCGCTAAATTCAGAAAGGGAACATGTCCACTTTTCGACCAAAATCTTCAAAATATTCAAATAATACGCTTCTCAATGCAAATCACGACAAAATATAATATTGAGTCGCCTACCGTACGTAGGTAATAAAATTACATTTTATAAAGCCCAACAAACAGTAGCTATGTTTATCAATGCACCATTCTAATGGACATAAAATACGTACATCTAACCCAACTATATATTCCCTTTTCCCCAAATATAAAGATAAAGAAGGCTTTAAATCGGTTAGTCAAAACTGCAATTTTTTTTTGAAGATCCGAGAGGAATTTCAAATGTGCTAAAGATTTGCATAGATTTACTGGTTTAACGTAATCGTTTTCTTCACTATGTACCAGTATAAAAAAACACGGGTTTTGATTATTACAAGAGGGTAATTTTTTTAAAATGAGGTTCTTATGTGAGTAAGGATGAGAATGATGCGCGATCGCCGCAGTGCGCATGCGCGTTAGCTCCCAGCATGATTTGCGCACGTTTATACGCTATTAGCCTCGTACCCGCGACTTCGTACGCGTAGATTAAGAATTTTTTTGCCAGAATTAAATATAAAAAGTTGTTGGTAACGAAGGATTGGTCCCAAACAATATCGAGTCGGCATAATATGACAGGAAAGCTGTCACTATATCATTCTACCGTCGAACCTGCCTCTTGAAGAGAATCAATTTCCAACATATTTCTGTCACTATTAGATAAGATTTCAAAATTTCGTGACTACAACTGTTAATCATACTGGAAAAAATATCCTGTGCCCTTCATACAGCTTTCCTTATAAAATTCCATCACAACGATATAGCCATTTAGTCGTCAAAACGTAACAAAAAGACAGAGACTTACTTCCGTATTTATATTAGTATTACTGTGGTTCACACTCACACACTGACTGCGAACAACACCTGAGGGATCATTATAACGTAAAAAAGTGTACAACTACAAAATTGCAAGACTACCTACGATTTGCCTCGCATTGCGCCCCTAACTTTCTAATATCTACAGTTTAATATTCAATCCGAATAACCTACGGCCCAGGCCTGACTTTTACGATGAAAAACAATTTTTTTAAATCTTAGCCTCCACGGAGATTTGAACCGGAGACCACGACGTTCGTAAGCAAACGCTTTAGCCATTGACCTGGCAGTCCACTACACGGAAACACGGTACGGATACGTCCATATTCAACGTGTCTGTCTATCGCCGTATTTGGAAGTTATGAGACAAAATGTGTTGTTTATACAAATAATTTTTCAACCAAATGTGGACAGTATTTTTCTCCTTGTTTCAAAGGTTAAGTGTGCAAAGTTTCATCGAGATCGGAAGAAAACTGTGGATTTGTATGAAGAACAAACAAACAAACAAACAAACATACATTCATCTTTATATATAAAGATTTGCAGCAGTTTGATCTATCAGTGTGCTGAGGTGTAGAAGTTTATAAAATCAGAGAAAATTGATTGGCCTGCAGACTGTGGAATACTATCTGCAATTCCATTCTTGAGTGTAAGAAACTTGGCAGTAGCGGAAATTCGCCGTCTGATTTGGGAAGTGTACGATGGTAATGCTATCTATGATTGAAAACAAAGTTTGAAAGTTGGTTCAAGGACGGGCGGGTTAGGTTCTATTCACACTACACGATTTTGAACTTACGGCAAAATTCTTTTTATGGACCGAAGAAGAGCGTGGTCTCTTTCCCCATTACTGCCTCTGCAAACAACGGCAACCGGGCGGCGACAGATAACTTAATGGAGTATGTGGCCAAATGCAAGCTTTCATATTAGACGGTTTTAAATATGTCTTGTGTCTTCTGTACATTTCATTATGCATGTTATATTGTTCAATAAAGGCTTATTGAGTTAATTTGTGTTGATTTTCTTTCGGTTACCAAAATTATATTAACCTATTTTATGAATATAGTACAAGTAACTATAATAATAGTATATACTCTTGACCTTAATATAATGGCCAGCATCTCCGTTGAATATAGCTGCTAATTGTGAATCTTGTCGTTGAAGGATAACCTTGAGTTTTTCATTAAATTATTCAAATGAGGTATTCGAAATTCGAAGATAATTGAAATACTTATTTTCATCTTTCTGCAGATTGTCAAATAAAGTATAAAATAGACACAATTTCTCTCTGCTTTCATTGGTATGATGCACCCTAGCATGTCGTCTCTTTCATCGATGGCAGTATAATATTCATGCAATAATTTATTTACGAGTTACTACAGTCAAAAGGACACCACTCAACCACACGGAGCTTGTGATGGAAAAAAGCTGTACTTAAACCATACACTATGAACAAATAATTTTTTGCACCAACGGTCAACACCGTATAGTGTGAGAAGAGCTTTAATTTGATAATATTTTTTCCTTGATGGATTGGTGGAAATCAGCGTCTGTGATGTCAAATTTGGGTTGATATTGAAAACAGCAACCAGTCACAATTTGTTATTATTATGTTTATTTAACCATTACCAGTTTCGAGCAAAATGCTCATCATCAGAAGGTTTGCATTTTTAATGTATTTAAGTGTGCAGATGTAAAATGCGAGCGTGCGTTGTTAGATATCTGAATATTTTTAAAAACGAACTCTTGTTAGTGGCCAAAGGATATGATACGTTTCGTGGGGGCTCATTATTAAACAAACACACGGCAATAACACTGATGATAAAATTACTAACATTATTGATAACTGTTTATATAAAATCGAAAACTTTTATGAAATAGCAGCTAATATGATGTAAAATTGGAATATTTATAATTCATTGATGTATTAATGTTTAATGTCTTTGTAATGCTACAGATGTTCTCTGTAGTTTATACAATAAAATATATATATACATACTATTATGAGACTCTGAATAGAACTTATGAGCATGCCGGAAAGTTGCTTCTCATTAATATGTCTATTGTCTTCCGGTGTGATGTTGCTCCGAGGCCACGTGTTACTGCACAAACACAAGGTCTAATTAGGTCTTAATATGGGAACAACTGGATCATCTACCGTACAGTCCATACCATGCTCCCAATGATTTTCACCTGTTTTGGTGCTGAAAGGAATCCCTTGATGGGCAACGGTTCAGTGACGACGAAGAAGTTACAAATTCAGTCATGGTTTGGAGTCTTCACATGCGGCTAATTTCTTTGATATAGGAATCCAGTAACTTGGTGAATGGTTTGAATGGTTTGTACAAAAATGGAGATTGAGCAGAAAGCTAGATGAAATTATGTAGGCTATTGAAATAAATATATTTTAATTATATTTACAATACTTTTCTTCTTATTAAAAACGGAAATTATTGAAAAAATAGCCCTCTGAACTTACATGGTGTTTTTATTCAATCAGTTGTTGTGTTTTCAGGGTTCAGGGACGGAGACTGTGGTGACACAGTACTTCGTCTGACATCAGTTGTTCTGGCGAAATTTATGTTCTCCTACAGGCAGTTAACCGCTCCAGGGAATAGTCCTCTGAGAGATTTATTTAAAGCTTTGCCTCAGTGGTAACAACCAGACTGTCTGCTGACAGCCTGAACGCTCTAGGCAGGAAGGAGGAATCAAAAGTTATATAAAGCTATCACAGCTTGTCTGTTTGATCTGTTTGTAACTGATTGAATGGCTTAGTGTCACAGAACTGTTGACGAAATCTCAGGATATGGTACAAACCAGACTTCGCAGTTGGGTGAGTCTATTACTTCTCGATCATGGTTACCTTACTCAGTATTTGCACATGTTTCGAAGATAGGTAACTGAAGCTGATTCAGATTCGAATTTTGGGATTGCTACTTGAGACACCATTTCGAATTCCTGCACATTATTTAGATAATTACGTGGGTGGCCCAGAAATTAGTGCACTACATTTTATTTTCATCAACAATTATTTATTGAAACTTATATAAGAAAGAATGTTATTTCTTCAATACGCCCTATATTTCCACGTAATCTCTTTCCCATTCTATGGCCTTCCTCCAGCGAGACACAATAGTGTGTATGCCATGACGGTACCACTCATTATTCTGTTCACGAAGCCATTTCTCCACTGTGCGAATCACCTCTTCGTCATCCTCAAATGTCTCCCACGAATGGCATTATTCAATGATCCAAACAAGTGAAAGTCTGAGGGATCTAGGTCAGGGCTATGGTGTGGATGGGGTAACACTGTCCAACCCTGTTTGGTGATGTGTTCCAACGTTCTCAGTCTTGTGTGAGGGCGTGCGTTATCATGTTGAAGCAAACAATCAACTGGGTTGTATGGCATCCAGATCACTGGAAGCGCTTCATAAATTTGGTTAAGGTGTTAACATATGCCTCGGAATTAATGGTGGTGCCTCTTGGCATCACATCGATGAGTATGACATCATCAAAGTCCCAAATCACAGTGATCATAACCTTACCAGCGGAAGCAGTTGCCTTGAATTTTTTCTTCTTCGGAGAGTTAGGATGACGCCTTTCCATCGATTGCCGTTTTTTTAGGGCTCAAAGTAATAAATCCCGGTTTCATCACCTGTCACAATCCGAAACAAGAAGGCTTCCACCTCAGCTTCTAAACGTTGCAGCAACTCAGAAGAAATGTTTCTTCTGAGAGATTTGTGTTTCTCCGTAAGACGGCGCGGAACCCATCGTAAACACTTTTTTGCGTAATTAAAAACACTGACGATTACACCCACACTTCCTTTGCTGATTGACAGCTCCCGCGCCAACTGCTGAGTCGTTATGCATCGGTCCTCGCGAATGAGCACATTAGAACGCCGCAACTTGTTAGGTGTTACAGCCGTGGGTCGCTTTCCCGACCACCGCAAATCTTGGAGTTTTGCAAAATCGCTTTCAGTTACTATGGAGAATTTACATATATGTAGCACAGAACTGCAACCAGCTACGTGAAAAGGAATACCTAAAACAGTTATACCTCTGCGCTATGACTAACGTCTTATAAATTACCCAGCGTAGGGGAGAGCGTGCTAGCCTCGCGTTGCAGGGGTCGCCGGTTCGATTCCGGCCTCGGGAATGGGTGGTTTTAATTAAGTGTTGTGTTTGTCTTGTGTCGTCTATACCACGGAGAATCTATAATACATTGAGGGATCCAATACATACTTGCAAACTACAAGATTACATAGTGCTGGCTGTATGGCCTCGTAGCCAAATGTCAATTAAAAAATATATATATATAAATTACCCTGTTAGGATCTGAGAACAATGGAAACGTTGGGATACGGAGGTACTTCTCATTCAAAATCTTGGCACTCTAATGTGGTTTACGTGATGAACACCTCACAGTTGGTCGCTTTACCTTCTGAGCACATTTCCACTTGTTTTGAAAAGGCTGCCTGGTCCTGGGAGACCATTCAGGATGTTCGACATCCAGAAAAAGTCTTCTTCTTTATCAGGATTCGAACACCAGCCTCCGTTTCATAATCAGTCATTGCATCAAAAAATCTGCGCTGTTCCTGATCGATTAATGGAGTTATTTGGGTACAAAAGGAATTCCACCTTGTGCTTTACTTTTTATGGGAATCATTCAACGATATTTACAATAAAGCAATTTTTTTTTAAGATAGGGGTTTATGACACTTTGAAGACGAGATTATTAGGCCCTGGAGTTGATTTTGGGAAGCAAATGAAAAGGGGTTCATCCATGGACCTTATAGAATAATCACGCGGTACTTACTTGGAATAATTTAATGAAACTAGGTAAAAACCAAATCTGTATATCCGGACCGGGAATCTAGCCTGCGTCCTCCCGAATGTGAGGCTCAAGAGTTACTGCTATTCACACGTTAGATTTAGTCAGAAAAAATAATGCATCTAACAGTATTCTAGAGATAACAAAAATTAAGAAGTAGGCATTTTTTGCTGCGGCTCGTCAAAGTCAAGATCATTAGCGCTGTAAGACGATTGGGGGAAAGGAACAGGATATAATTCGGCCGTAGAACCATCCCCGTACTGGTGTGGAATGATTTCGGAAAACCAAAATTGGATGGTCTCTCGGTGAATCGAGCCTGCATCCCGCCGAATGCCAGACCCAAGTGTCAACGGCTCAGCCACCAGATTCGGTGTCTGCTTGAAGTTTTAGACTATCGCAAGACAAAAGTGATGAAATGTAGCAGAAATGATACCAATACTAGTAGGTTAAATATAAAAATAGGATCGGATGCAATAGGAGAAGTAAGCGAATTCTGTTACTTGGGAAGTAAAATTACAACCGATGGCCGAAGCAGGAATGATGTCAAAAGCAGAATAGCACTAGCAAAAAGAGCTTTCATGAAAAAGAGAAACCTTTTAGTTTCAAATATTGATCTAGGAATTAGAAAGAACTTTTTGAAACTCTTTGTGTATAGCACAGCTCTTTATGGTAGCGAAACGTGGACTTTAGGAATACCGGAAAGAAAGAAAATTGAAGTATTTGAAATGTGGTGCTACAGAAGAATGCTGAAAATTAAGTGGACAGACAAAGTAAGAAATGAACGAGTTTTGGAAATGATGGGTGAGAAAAGAAGTTTGTGGAAGAAGCTTACGGAAAGAAGAGACAGACTGGTAGGTCATATTTTGAGACATGCTGGATTGGTTAACTTGTTAGTGGAGGGAACAATCGAAGGTAAGAATTGTAGAGGAAGACAGAGATTAGAATATATGAAACAGATAATTGAGGACGTGAGCTGTAAGGGGTATGTAGAAATGAAGAGGTTAGCGCAGGATAGGAAAGGATGGAGGATTGCATCAAACCAGTCGAAAGACTGACAAAAAAAAAAAAAAAAAAAAAAAAAAAAAAAATAATAATAATAATAAAAAAAAAAAAAATAAATAAATAAATGTTATTGTATTTATGACACTAATTCAGTAAAAACCCGTCGCATCACTTTTTTGAAAAAATAAATCCTGCAGTTTTATCATTCGTTATGAACTAGAAAACCTTCGAACATTCAACATTGTAGATTAACGTCTCTGTCATGTTTGTTTGTAAATACAGTAGCAAGTGTACAGCGTGTCTATTCCACATATATATATGCAATATAATGGTGATAGTGCATAGTGTTACACAAAAATGTGCCTCCTCAACTGTGTTCCATACAAGTCTTTGTTCTCGGATATAAGCAGACACCTAATGTAAGTTATATACCAACTTTTACTATCATCACTCCAGATTTAAATTCTTTCGTCAATCATCATATTTTTGTTATTCTAGGACACAAAAACACGCCTGCAATTCGCATCTGTATTGTTAAAACCATCTGAAGATGAGCAATGTATGCTTGAAACCGGTAATGGTAAAATAAAATAAAGCAACACAATAAACTGTGACTGGTCGCTGTATTCAATTATCAACCAAATTTGATATCACAGTCGTTGATTCCACAAGTCCATCATGGACAAAATATTAACACTGAAGTACACATGAATATCCATGCCTAAAGGCATATTGTCGATTTGAAAAACAGTTTATTTCCTGACAGACATTTCTGATCTGGTTGCATACAATCTCTGCATTAATTTACTTACCACTGATGTCAAATTGTGTGAAACAAGTTATTTCATCCTTCCAGATATTCTCCTGTCAGCTCAGTTTGCTCAGTTATTATTGTTTGGGATGTTTACTCCTCTCCTCACGCAGCTGCCTCACAGCTCATACTTCTGCCTCTCAAGGTCACCCGACACCCCTGCTGCTGGAGCGGAGCAGGTAGTTGGGGTGTGTGGACTGTGTTCCTGTCTATTTTTGTGCGGAGCGGCCCAGCGAACTGTCACAGGCGGGCTGAGTTGCTGGCGGAGATAATAGCAGGTGATCCTCTGGCGGAACGGAACGACTCCGGCCGAAAAGGAGCGGAAGACGGTCAGGCCAGCACGGCACGCTAATGCGAAATTCATTACCGTACACTGGCCCGTAATGTGGAGCGAGCACAAACGAGTGAAATAGAACGGGACCAAAAAAACCATCCATAATGGAATATTAAATATGATTCAGTCGCGTTAGGGGGCATCCATAAATCACGTGAGGTGTTTTTCCGGATTTCTAAACCCCCCTCCCCCTGTGGTGAGACTTCGTGATATCTGGTCCGATCCCTCCCCCCCTCTGGTGATGTTTGGTGCGTGAGACACCCCTCTCCCCCCATAGAGATAGGCCTCGCTACTTTTTATTGGTGGATTTCGCGACCCCCACCCCTTATTTCACCACACGTAATTTATGGACGCCCCCTTAATCCTCGGTATCTCGACATTATCTTCATTGTTCTTTTAACCTAAAAACGATATTTTTTAAAGCACGACTAAAGTGATGAAATGTAGCAAAAATGATACCAACGCTAGTAGTATTAAATATAAAAATAGGATCGAATACAATTGGAGAAGTAAATGAATTCGGTTACTTGGGAAGCAAAATTACAACCGATGCTGAAGTAAGAATGATGTTAAAAGCAGAATAGCATGAAAAAAAGAGAAATCTTTTAGTTTCAAATATTGATCTAGGAAATAAAAAAAAAAAAAACTTTTTAAAACTCTATGTGCGGAGCACAGCACTTTACGGTAGCGAAACACGGACTTTAGGAATACCGGAAAGAAGGAAAATTGAAGCATTTGAAATGTGATGCTACAGAAGAATGCTGAAAATTAAGTGTACATTCAAAGTACGAAATGAACGAGTTTGTTAGAAATGATGGGTGAGGAAAGAAGTTTAGAATCTTACAGAAAGAAGAGACAGGCTGGCAGGTCATATTTTGAGACATGCTGGATTGGTTAATTTGCTGGTGGAGGAAACAGTCGAAGGTAAGAACTGTAGAGGTAGATAGATTTTAGATCATATGAAGCAGATAATTGAGGACTTGGGTTGTAAGGGATATGTAGAAATGAAGAGATAGACTGATGACAGCAAAATAAAGGAAAAAAAATCTTTAACCACGAAAACTAAAAATTACTAACCGCGAGAAGAACATGCTAACTATGCAAGAAATCTTTTGCAAATATGTAAATGCTTGCGATACCGATTTTCCGTGCAGGGTCATACTCTTTCCTACACAGAATCCTTTTGGGAGATGTTACGAAGGTGGTTTTCCGTTGGCGTACACAGTGTGAATGTTTTCATAGAGGTAACGAATATTACGTAAAATTTGATCATGATCATGGTTTCTCCGTAAATTCGGCCAACTTGGTTCAATGCCAGCTACAAAGTAATTATTTTCCCGTGGTCAGAGGAAAAATTAAGTTTTCCACCATCATTCTGCTGAGTACAAAGGCGTATGCCGTTGTTCCATGGGGCACGAACGCTAATTGTCTCGGATTGGAGGAATGTATAGTACCACTGTCTCTTCCATAAACTCTGCTCTGGAATCAAGTTGGTGTTGCCTATTGGATGTTTCACTCCATTTACCGCTCTGTCTAAATCTGTATAAGTGAGCTCAGACCTTAGAGGGGTGTTATGGAGGTTCATATCTGAAGACAGATGTTTGACTTATTTGATATTTGAACGCAGGTCGTCTTAATAGCGCCATCGCAACACAGGATTTCTATCTACAACAACGAAAATGTCAATTTATTGATCTGAAATGGAGGGGAAAATCTATTTGAGAGTGAAGAATTTTTGGTACTATCAGAAACTTGTCTCACCTTCAGAAGTGTGTGAAAAACTATTTGTGATATATCAGCGAGACTGGTTGGCGCTTATTGATTTAATTTCGGAAGCAAATTTGTAGAAAACATTTCCGGATGATTCTGACTCTTTTGGAACAGAATGTATAGAACTCCTCCGCAAATCTCACTACGGTAAATGAATGGTGGATATTCGCGTACTTTTAGGCCGGACAAATCAACAAAGAGCAAAAACACTTCTGTTTCCTTCGAAACAAGGCTAATGTGCAAAAATCGTGCGTCCCTTTGTATGGTTCGATTTACGATTGTATTTTAAAACAGATTTTGTAATGAAAAATGTTGTTATATGATATAAATTATATTACTATGCAAGAACATATTAAGAGCTTTTTTAAAAAAATTCTTTTGGACTAAAATGGTATTAGAAAAGAAATAAAAGGACAACAACAACAACTTAGGGCTGAACGAACGTTTAGGGCTTGGTACGCCAGATGAAGTGGAAAATAGCAAAAGAGATGTTTACCGACTTCATTAAATTCTTGTACGAATCGAATTAAAACAATGCTTTAAAGCTTAAAGGTTATCTTTGTTTAGCGAATAAAACCAGCATTGAAACTTTATCCGTTCAGTTTACACTTTTTCTTAAGCAGATATTTACAGTTAGAAAAAAAAACACACACACACACAAGATTTTACAATAAAACTTAAAATTCTTTTATTTGCGTTTTAGTAATTAGTTTACGAATATGAATTATTCCAGTGGCAATGGAAATTGGTACTATGTCGTATTTTTCATATATGATCTTTTATGTGACCAGTTACGAAAATGTATTTGCCTGATTGTATCAAAAAACTACAAGCAGAATATAAGAATATGATGGCACAATCAATTATTCTAAGAAACCAAATATCTAGCTCTTTTAAGTTCGTATAAAGAAAATTTACTTTCAATGAAAATAAAATATTAACGTGCCTCAGTAGAGTTGTTCGTAATAAATTATTTCTGAATTGGTTTGCGTCATGTCTTAGCTGTATATGAGCTACGTAATTATCAACGTCCATAGGACTGAGTTTATAATAACAACATTCGTTCAGAATGAGCTGTAATAGTCGTCCAGCATCAAGCTACAATAAATATTTAAGGTAATGCTAATTATAGATACTTTCTTTCGCTTAGGGCTCTACGCCTAGTCGACGGCGAAGTAATTAGAGGCGGGATAGGTCTATGGGCCAATGAAAGGGAAGGAGTGATTTTGGCATACCATTGAAAACCCATATCTGGATGGCCATACAGGAATTCGAACCCGCGTCCTCTCGAATGCAAGGCGAGATCGTTACCGCTCACCCACCATACTCGGTTAAAGTTACATGTAATGTTGGTTTTAAACAACTGAAACCATGAAAACGCCAACATTAGTTTTTCAATAAAGCCCCCTCATAGCGAAAGCATTCATTTCCATTAATAACAGGCGTCTCTAGAGGAGATAATAATACTCAGAAACATCAAACTGTGCACCTGTCAGATTAATAAAAGTGAAGAGCTGATTACAAAAGAACTAACCGGCTGTGAGAGTTTGGTATTGATTGAAGGATGCACGCTACGGGGATCACAGTGGTGGTTGCCCAATATAGTCCAATAACTTTTTGCAGGATAGAAGGGTTCCCTGCGGGGTGCTCATGATAGGGTGACTCATTGGATGAGCGAGAAGAATAGCGTAGCAAATGTGTTGTAGGGTGGAAGGACTGGGGTAGGTTAGCAAACAAATATGGTCCAGGTCATCTGCCGAGATTAGCTTCATCACAGCGGGAGCATTACTATGGCTTCGGTGCGATTATTGCAACAAACGCTGAATCAGTACCTACAGGTAACAACAGAAGATCAAATTAAACAGAGTTACTGGTATCAAAGGAACCAGAAACGTTTGATACAAGGACAATTATCTGTTGTAACCATTATATGACTTTCTCCATATACTGGCATTAAATACCCATCTCTTGTTGTAGTTAACATGAATTTTAATTTACACTGAAAAAAGTAGGGGGAAATAAAATGTAAACACCGAGCAAATATGGTAAAATTATGACCTTGATTCAATGTTCCGTAAGCCGGCCTTACTGAGGAAATAATTCTTGCGTCTTAATAGTGTCAATTGTTTAAGATCAATACAATACTTAAATCGCTTTATTGAAATTAAATATTTATCGCTGCCTGAAGTGTCCAGTTTCTAAAATTTGCTGCTAAGGAATAAGGAATGTAAAAGGAAAAATATTACAGAGTCAGATTGTCATTTCATGTTTAAAATCATAAGGCAACAAATAAACGGCACGGAAGCAATGCATGTTACCGTTTCTTGTTAAAATTGTCACTCTAGGTGCAGTATAAGTCACATTTGATTCTGAGAAAAATCTGTTATGAATGCCTTTAATAATTATTGTTTCGAACGAGCATCATTTTTTTTCTGTCATCAGTCTCTCGACTGGTTTGATGCAATCCTCCATTCCTTACTATCTTGTGCTAACCTTTTCATATCAACATGCCTCTTACAAGCCACGTCCTCAATTATCTGCTTCATATATTCTAATCTCTGTGTTCCTCTGCAGTTCTTACCTTCGAATGTTCCCTCCACTAACAAGTTAACCAATGCTGCATGTCTCAAAATTTGAGCTACCATCCTTTCTCTTGCTACTGTAGGGCTCTTCCAGTACCTTCTTTTCTGACCCATTATTTCCAATACTCGTTCATTTCGTAGTTTAGCTGTTCACTTAATTTTCAGCATTCTTCTATAGACCAGATTTCAAATGGTTCAATTTTCCTTCTTTCTGGTATTCATAACGACCATGGTTCGCTGCCATAAAGTGCTGTGCTCCACACATAGAGTACTTAAATGTACTTTATGAGTCCTAGATTAATATTTGAAAGTAAAAGATTTCTCTTTTATGAACGCTCTTTTTGCTAATGCTATTCTGTTTTTAACATCATTCCAGTTTCGGCCATCGGTTGTGAATTTACTTCCTTCTCCTATCGCATTCGGTCCTATTTTTATATTTAATCTACTGTTATTGGTATCGTTTCTGCTACATTTCGTCACTTTGGTCTTGCTTTGGTTTGTATTTAGTCCATGAGCTTCATGATTTGCTGAAAATTTCAAGCCGGCTGCTCAGTTTGTGAGCTTGCTACTAATTAGTGTGGAACGATCAGCTTCCAACAACCACCAGATAGCTCTTTACTACACACGTAGAATAGTCGCATTTCCGCACTAATTGGGGTAACAGTGTGTTATGGACGAGAAAGGCCCAATCTCGTCTGGAACACATGCTAGCTGCAACTCAATTTTGATTTAATTAGATGTAGGTAGTACCCTATAACCACACAAAAATGATAGGTATTTTTGTTATTTTAGAAATGATAATCACAGGTGCGAAAGAAATATTGCTTAATTTATTTAGTAGAGTTACTTGAAATCAACATTTTAACACTCGTTCTGCATTTTAGCCTGCTCCTAATACATTTGAAATTTATATTACAGCTCCATTACTGTAGAGCCCAAACATGCCCCATAAATTATTGACACACCGGATGCCAACCATGCACTGTCTCCACTCAGCTGTTGCCAGCGATATTGAAATTATGCTACCCAAAGAATGTACAAACTATTGCTTGTGAAACCCTACAAAAATACAAATCGTTTTACATATATTAATAAAATTATGTATTAAAATTAAAATGAATCAAAGAAAGTTTTTTATTAATAATAACAATAATAATAATGCTAATAATAATAATAATAATGATTAGTGGAATCTGAAACTGTCACAAATTCACCTCTAACCTGATTGGGTAACCCTTACAGGTATAAATAACCTATGGTTAAATGTGCAATACGAACCAAAAAACCGTTCTTCATATGCAAAAAGCAATCTTTAGCAGAGGCGAAGGTCAGGTTAAAAGTCTGAAAATCCCATCCAAGACAGGGATTTGAACCAGGGACCTTATGATCCCAAGTCAGCAACCTACCACTGTGCGAACACTTTGTTCATATAATCCTCGCACAGCTGGTACAAACCAGCAGGTCTGCCCTAAAAAGCGTTTTGAACAGATAGTATATCCATTAATATATCTTCATCCACCTCTTCCCTATCCCTGCAATCTTCGCAATGTGTCCTGTCCAGTCATGCCAAACACTAAAGCTGAATATGTAGATCGGTAACATATGTGTTCTTGAGTATCTGAATAAACTATATTTATATGGTATTGACAAATGTCTGCAGAATAGATGCAATGAGAAACCTAAAATCTGTGCTGGTGCCTTCAAGCTCACCGCAAGCTTTCAAGGACACACACACACACACACACACACACGGTTGTGCTCCCATACAAACACAGCATCGCTTTCTGGCTGCGCGATCTTTTCAGCTGACAAACAAGAAAAACGAGCTCCACGCAGAACATTCATGGCTTCTGTCCGTCAGCGGTGAGCATAAAAAGAGAGGATGAAAAAAAAGATGTGCTCTCTTTCGGCTGCGCGCGGGATGACAAGGATAATGTCCGAGGCAGCACGACGAATGTGTGTGTAAGGAAACAGATAAGGACACGGGCTCGGGTTGAAACACGAGACGCCGCTATAGTCATCGTGTATTATTGTGGGCGAGGTCTCCGGAGCTGTTCGTGCTTGTGGACGGCAGGTGTTCTCTCAGCGCCAGCTGGCCTAGTCGGGGTCGCCGCCTACAATTACTGTGGCTGCACGCGAAT
Source organism: Vandiemenella viatica (assembly GCA_031002005.1). NCBI lineage: Eukaryota > Metazoa > Arthropoda > Insecta > Orthoptera > Morabidae > Vandiemenella > Vandiemenella viatica. The sequence goes on from JARYHS010009186.1 coordinate 85,560,666, forward strand.
CTCCGACATCTCAAGGCTGACGCGAATCACATTGGTACGTCTCTTCTTGTGTCGTGTTGAAGTGATCATGTAAACACTTCAGTCCTTAGAACTATTCATTACTTTTTTTTTTAACTGCTTTACGTCTCTCAACAGCGAGGTCTTTAGGGACAGGAAAGGATGAGGGCAAGGGATGGGAAGGAATTCGGCCATGGCCTTCTGAAGGAAGCATCCCGGCATTTGCCTGAAGTGGTTTGGGAAACAATGGAAAACCCAAATCCGGATGCCCGGACCACCGTCCTCCTGAATGCGAGTCCAGAACGTATTCATCACAAGTTAAATCAGGTTTGTAATAGTCAAGTAACTTTTTGCTTATTAAATTATTGTGAGTTCGGGATCCAGAAATGAAATATCTCTAACTACGTAAAAAGCTGCATTTAATCTACATATTACAAGGTGATATGTCAAACAAACAAAGAAATGATTATACACACATATATATCTCACTATCACTTCCAGAAATATTTTAGCCTTAATATAAAATTACAAATTTTCATTCATACTGTAGTTTAAAATCATTCTCGCCTCGTAATCGTATGAAATCAAATATGATGAAACCGGCTACCTAATTACGCATCACCAAAGCACTGATTGCATTTGAATTTTTAAGTAGAGCAATGATGTAAATATCTTGGCATTACATTTGATAACAAGCTTAATTGGACAGGACACTTTGGACAGGTGGTAGGAAAAGGTTTCAAAATTCTGCACTTGTTGGAGAGAGTGATGATGGGATGTACGAGAGAAGTAAACGAATTGGGTTACAAAGCTTTGGTCAGACCATTGCTCGAATATGGTAGTGTAGTATGGGATCCACATTTTTACGTATCAAATACAGGAGTTGGAGAGGATACAAAAAAGGGCTGCTAGATTTGTTTCTGGAAATTATCGCAGAATGCAATCAGTGACGGATATGATAAAGGAGCTGGAATGGGATTCATTGCAAGACAGGAGGAGGATGAGGAGGGTTATGGGAGTGTACAGGGCATATACTGGCGATGAGGCATGGAAAGATATTACAATAGGTATGAAAAGTAATTAATGGAAGGGAAAAGATGACCATGACCACAAGCTGGCACTCGATTTCAGGCACAAGGGTGTGGAAAGATTCTCTTTTTTAGGTAAGGATGTCAGGGATTGGAATGAGTTACCAAGAGTAATTATGAATAATTTACCGAACATGTTGAAAGAATTTAAAGATAAAATTTGTAGAGGGCAAATATAGATGGTTGCAGGATAGGGGGAAGATGGGGGTGTAGGTAAATTGCCACCGGAGCCTGTGCTCCATTGCAATTAAATTAATTTTTTAAAAACATTATCTTTAAGGACCTGTTATGGTTTTCGCATTCCTCATTGTTCGTGATAATTCGTTGAACGGAATAATGTGATTTACCATTTCTTGTTGTTGTTGAAATCAGGAAGGGGCCACTGGTGTGTCAGATACTAGACTCTTATCTCACCCCCTTCGCATCTCTTCGCCAAAACAGGTCGGCAAATGGATACAGTGAATGCATGTATCGTTATTAAGCACAGGTAGAAGGAAGCTTAACCCATCAGCTGCTCATTAGTCTGATTCATGCTGCATGCAATCTACATGAAAAAACATTTAAAACTACTACTGGGCAGTCAGTATAAAATACGTCTAGCACGTTTCGTGCTCCAGAACAGAATGAATATAAAAATGGCAGAAACTTTGTTTCCAAACCGCTTAGTTCTCGCTACAATGGCCAATCCTCTTCAAGCACCGGCCCTTTGGGTGCTTTTCATTGGCTCAGGTATAGGGGACTATTTTCTGAGCTTGTCTTAGTAAATTCGTACTCGCAGGAAGAGATCCTTCTCCCGCCAACAAAGGATTGCTGGTGCCGCAAAGTCGTGAATATATTCTGTATTCTGTATGCTTCGGTTTTCATTTAGTATGTAATGTTGCATGAGGTATCTGTTGGTATGTTTACATGTAGACATGAAAATCCTAACAACTAACAACACAAAACACAATATTTTAACTCTGCAAGAAAATTATCAAATTCAAAAAGCAATAGTCTCAGGAAAACACGAACTTAATGACCATGTAAACTTAACCAACCAAACCTTGTTCAAGCTAATAAAAATCGAATCTGACGTAAAACTACATCAAACACACAAAACACCACCACAACAGTAATATAATACCACGTTGCGTCTCCGCCATCAACCACACATACACATTTAGCTAAAACAAAGCAAAACACACACACGAATTTCAAACTCGCCGCTCACTACACTACCGATAGAGCACCGTCAAGAAAACAGCAGAACAGCAAAAACGCACACAAAAAGTTTGACAATGTCGTGCACTGAAAACTATGCCTCAAAATTGATTGCTAGTCAAGTCACGAGAGCAAACTATACCATGTGCAATAGTGTAAAAAACAACATGCTGGTTGAGGTCGCAGGCGAGCAACGACCACACCTCAAAATGCAAATATAAAATGTAAGTTACAACATAAAACCTATCCTAGTATACCTATGTAAACAAAACGTCTTGCATGATAATCCAAAACTGATATATAAATATAAGTAATATTATGCTTCCTATATAAGAATAATTTTGATAAATCTAAAAATCATTATATTCAAAAGTCAATAACAAATCAAATATTACAGCAAAACTGTACGCTGAAGATACCTCGACGAGAGGCGAAACGCGTCCGGAAAATAAAAACAATATCCAACAGTTGTAATGGCGCATTATTAAATAACAAATACTAATTTACCAAGCAACTGTAGAAGAAAATGCCTACAATAATCAAATAATCTTCGTAATATTTGGAACTTGTATTTGTCCCACCTATTTGTTGATTTTGTTCACTCGTTCACTTCCATTACGAGTGACAAATGTAATCACATTTTCAGAATTGCATTGTATACTCTCTGGGAATCTGATCGAAACTTGTGGACACGGTCACTAGTTTCGTACTTAGTGCAGCCGAGTGATAAATATTGCAGGTTTACTGCGCGACTGGTCACGAACTACTATAGTCAGGGTTATCGGCAGTTTGCATCGCTAAACATAGTATTTCTAGTCACGAAAGTTAGAAGAACTCAAACAGTGGTTAGAAATGGACGGATGTTTAATGCCGGCAAAGGCACTTGCAACTTTGCTAAAGACTTTCTACTTGGACATCATGTTCCAACGAAAACATAATCGGCTTTATTTCCAATCTGAATGCAGCGTTATTTCGGAGCAACACAAGTTTTGCATTAGAATTGTTCAGCGAGAAATATTTTAAGGCGCTGGCTACTCAGTTACGGAATGAAGTGATATGTCGTATCTTCATACAAATTTCAAACATGAAAGGCAAAAACTTACGTAAAAAACTAACCACATTCTCTTTATTTAGCTGCTCATCGCTTCATGGATAAATTAATGGTTGGATTCTGGACACCCTAAGAAGAGCAAAACGTTGTCTTTAAACAATTACGTCGAAGAAGTTCAAGGTCAGTTCAAACAGATATGAATATTCCCAGTGTTTTTTGAGTGTTTTTTGGATAGTCATCTATGAACTTAAAATATAACAGTTTTTTTAATATAGCCTTTTAACCGTCTTCCCCTTTTCCCTCTTTATGGTCCCTAGATTCTTTAACACTATTCTTTAAAGCCATCTATTTAAGCGTCCGTTCCAAATTTCCTTCTTAGTTTTACCTTTTAGAAAAAAATTATATTAAACTTAAAGAAATTATGAATTTGTTCTTAATAGTATTTTTCCCGCTAATACTCTTGAAAAGCATCATTTCACTTTTATTATTAGTAGCTGTTTTATTTTGACTGTGTCAGCCCTGATTTCTGAACTACAGATTAGTATTGTATAGGTGTGTCTATTTTTACTTTGATTTCGATATTTATATTTTTCCTGCGCCAGACAATATTTTTAGGTTACTCAATAAACTTATTGTCTTGAGTATCTTTTTTTTGGATCCTTCGTATAATAGTTTATTGTAATTAACTACCAAAAATATTTTAATGTATATTCTGCAAATCACTTTTGCCTAGAGGTGGGTATTTACAACATTCCTACATGTTGTAACAGTGGCAAATAAGAATTATAGGTAAAATTGTAACATTGCCGCGTTCAATATTTTGTTTTTGGCTTCTTAATATAAAATTTTACTTTTAATTAAATAATTAAAGTGTTTTATTTTATATTCTAGAAACCACTACTGCCTACATGTGGTAACTTTCAGTGTATGTCAATGCCCTTCCTTTTTTATGCTTGCACAATTTTTGTTCGCAAGTGTGTGAAATCTGTTTTCATGTTGCGAACTGTATAAGTACTTCAAAGCAGGTCTGATGTTTGGATCATTTCAGCTACGGTTCTGACACAAAGCTCGAATGTAATAATTTGTCTTCAATAATTAATAAGCATTTTTTTTTTTTTTTTAAGAAAATGTAAGATTTCTTGTCTGCTGAAGTCTGGTACAGTTGTTGTATATCCCTTTTAGCATCATTGAATCCATGCAGCTCAATCTCTGTATTTGTTATATTTCAGTTCTTGGACCGAGCGTTGTGAGTAACCAATTAACTTTCGGGATTGGCATTCCGTAGCACGTGTATTTGATGATCCATATTTCGGTTCTCTATAATTTCCCTTAAAAAAAGACCACGACCGAATACCTGACACTTCCTTTCTTCCTGTCCTCTTCCGGCTATAATCACATCGACGTTGATGATCCGTAAACTCTCAACCCCCCTACCCCAATTTCAGGTCACGTATTTCGAGTTTTCCAGTTTTTAATTTATACGCAATAAGTTCAATAGGAGACAATTGAAACACTTTGAAGTACTATTGCTCCAGTCCGTACCGGAATAAGCGCACCATAAATCACTAGACTCACGAGCAAGATCCAACGCTGCAGGAGTTCAGTGGTCAGGAACTTGACGCACTGATATTCGACCATATTTACGCACTCAAGTGCGTGATGCGAGCTACGTAATCATAGATTAGTGGGTTCTGTTCATTATTTCTCTAATGAAGCGACAACAGACAGTAATGGCCAGGATTTCTCCCGCCGACAGGCCCAAATCTTTAACTGAAACGTAAGCTGTTGCCCTTCTACTGCGTGGCTGCCCGCGGGCAACGAGACTCGGCTTTCGAAGGACGAAGCGGTTTCCCTAATTAATGGAGAGTGATTGGCCGACCGGCTTCGGGAGATGGCCATGACTTGTTGGCTTACCGTCTATTGTAATTTGCCTTTAAGGTGTCTGGAGAAACGTCAATCATATCGCGGTAGGAAACGTGTAATTTATTCAGAGGAATTGATGTTGTGGCCGCAGGACTTTAGCTCATTACCTGCTGTAAGGTCTTAGAAAGCACTCCATCATTTACTGGGGGTTCCGAGAAACGAGATAGCCCATCTGTTTGTGAGTGACAGCACGATTTTCCAATTTCTAACAGCCACACAACTAAGTCAAATAAAGTAATGACACATCAGCCAGAGCGGACTATTACTCCAATCAATATTCTGAATGTGTCAGCAGACCCTGTAGAGGGATTTCTGTAATTGCATTCTAAATAGTTCTTTTTGACGGAGACCCCCCCCCCCCATACTAATCGACATCGCAGCTTTTTGAGACTTTTTTTAGGTCTCATGTTCCCAAGGTTGGTTTTTGGACCAAAATACACCCCCTCCTCCCTAACATCGACTTTCGCGTCATTATGGACCTTTATTTTTTTTAGCTCTACCATCCTACAGGAATTTGTAAACCTCACGTGAGATTTCCGTTGATCCCCTTCCCAGTCCCTTCCCTCCCTTTGGTGAGGTTTCGGGAGATTTCGCCGGACCCCCTCCCTCACTATCATTAGTAATACCATTCATTCTAGTATGACAAACAATTTTTAGAGCAGATTGAAGATAAAGTGATATGTGCTTTCCGCAAACTTGTATCTTTATCAAAAGTTTAAAGATCCCTGAAGCCGTTTAGGTTATTTTTAGCACGATGTGTGTATGTATATGTCTGTATGCCGGTACCTATGGGCCTTTTTTATTTATTTATTTACGCCTTGTTGACGTTGATGTCAATTGAGGTGATAGAAGATTGGGGGCAGGGAACTGGAAGAAATTCGACCACGGCAACAAGTAGAACTTTCCTAACAGAAATGAACAAATGAACAGAATCTCGAAAAAGGCAGTTCTTTCAATGCTGTCCAAGCGATTGCCGCAATAGTTACTTCAAAACTATGGCCGTATTCCTTCTCTTTCCTTGGCCCAATCCTTTCCTACTTCTAAAGGCCTTGGAGTTGGTGAGGTGTGAAGTTATAAGGGGAAAAAAAGGTATGAGTTTAGGCCAAGGCTGCATAGCTGTAGGCGTGCGGGCCACAAACAGCATTTGAATTTTCCCACCAACAGAGCAGTCTAGAATATGCTGGCTCAAAATCCTCTACAAAGGTCTCATTGATGGTTTTTACTTTTTGTTGCAATTAAACTGTGTTACTTATATTTACATATATCTATTATAACTGTAGGTAAGCATTATGAGGCCCGCAGGCTAACTTGGAATCAAAATTTTTGCCCATCTGCAAAACTGATAGGGCAGCCTTGGTTTTGGCCATTATAGTATGAAACCCTAAATGCGTGAAGCTTGACTCAAATTTAACAGGATTCTTAATACAGAGAATACTGTGCCGAATGTCTTATCACGGGGAACTGAATTTGTTCAGTAAGCTAAGTTAAGCTTTGCATCCAATCAGTTGGTAGGAGGTATACTTAGTCCGCTATCGGTGGTGGCTGGTTTCTTACCTCCTTATGTAACATGACCCAGTAATCCTACAGTACTAATCCAGTTTAACGTAGAATCGAATCACGGAAGTTTGCTGGCGTACTTTACACAGCAGTTTGTGCCAGATGTGAAGGTAAGGGGCGCCAAGACGGGGATTCGAACTGGTGACCTTTCTATCACCAATCAGACGCTTTAACCACTGAGCCACTCAGGTAACTCTCGTAAATCTATATTGTAGGGTACATAGTAATATTCGCGATATGCTGAGCTCCTGGCTCGCACAGGTGGACAGTTCAAACTAAGGGTGACGGGGCTGCTGTGGTATGCGACCTTGAGGCAGGAACCCAGGAGCCGTTAGAGTGTGTGGAGAGGACAGTAGACGGCCAGCTCTGTGGTTCGGTGCGTCGCTATTCAACGGAAGAACATGATGTGCGGCGACTAATGTTTAGCACTGTTGGTGGTGGTGCTCTGTGTTCCATGTCGCCAACGGATAGATGATGCCATCCAACGGCCAGCAGATCGGTCATCGCCTGAGAATATCACTGGAAGCAGACTTGACTGCAATGGAAAAATGGTAACTGCACTGAGATCTTGATAACCACCCCAAGAAGTGTAGTATTTAAAAACAAAACCTGTCGCCCTAGAGATTCTCATCACCCCACTGTGCTTAGTGAAAGGACATCTAACAACCCTTGAGAACTGATACATTGAGACTACTGTATTTTTTAATTGTAATTGAAAGGAATTGTTGTAATAAATGTTAATCTTAAACGTACATGAAACGGTGTTGGCAACCTGTAAAGCAAAATCCCAATTCCACTTCTCGATGATTGGATAATAATAATAATGTTGTTGAGAGAATAATTAAAATAAAAAGTAATTTAATTTTAAAGGAAGGAGTACAAGTTGTACTCTTCAATATGTTGATCTATCTTTCTAACGCTATCAAGAATAAGGTTGGAGCCGTGTAGCAGGTATGCCATGTGGTTCCCTCGATGCCTCGACAGGTGTGCGGAGAAAGCGTGGGTGCGGGGTGCAGTGATTGAGCCGGAAGGCTGACAGGTGGCGCTCGGGTGGAGGCGGTCTAACGGTACCGGAAACACTGGCAGCCCACGTGTTTACAAGGCGGCACCCTTCCAGCGGGGGAGCCGGTGATTCAGGGGCAGCTTAATGAGGGCGACGCCGGGGGACCGAGGCAGCAACACCTGCAGCGTTGCGCGTCACTGATTCCAGACGTTAGCACGTAAACTTACAAGGGCGGCGGCGGTGGTCACGTCTGTCTGTGAGAGGAATATCATACTTTTTTTTTTGTTTCTGGCTTTATGTCTCGTCTAAGTCGAGGTCATTAGAGGATTAAAGGATTGAGTGCAAGGAAGTGGAAGGAATTCAGCCATGGCCTATTGAAGAACTCAGGCAAATATTCTTCTGGAGTGATTTGGGGAACCCATGGAAAACCTGGATCTGGAAGGCTGGAAGGGGATTCGAACCTGCGTCCTCCCGAATGCTTGCCATTACGCTCGGCCGTATCACACACTGCGGGTTCATAACAGCCGATCATCTCGACCGGTAATAAAACAATCTAGTCTTACTCTCTGGATCGTCATCAAACGCACTTTCCTACTGTAGTCCAATGTCACATTAAAACAAGATTTGGGAAGGACCCATCTTACCACACTTCCATTCGCAGAAGATATACACAGTTCGTGGGAATCGGCTGCCTGTTTAGAGGAAAAAGGGAGCGTCCATAAACTACGTAGCTCCATTTTGGCCTCCTGTGAACCCTCCTCCCCACCACGTAGCCCAATGTGGCTTTTGTCTCTATCTCCCCCTCCCCCCACGTAGCACGTAACTTTTTTCGTTATTGATTTGAGAAGACATTTTGTACAGTTTTCTCTAGTAAAAGTATCGTAAATTACATAGGAGATAATTAAATAACGGAAATAAATATTTACCTGCTGCTGTGTGTTCTGTACTTCATTTTAACTGTGGCAGATAATATGAATAGAAAGCTACGACGTCTGGCTTGGAACCCCTCCCCCCCTCCTCATGTATTCCAGCGTAGCTTTCCAGCCAACCCCTCCCCAGATAGAGCCACGTAGTTTATGGACACTTCTAAAACAGTTTACGCCCTTCCATACCAGAAGCATACGTCAACTGGATCAGGAAAGCTAGGAAGTCGACTACATAAAATAGCATGTAACAGGTCATACTGTAAGTTACCTTTTGCAGAGTGGTAGGAAAAAGCCTAACGCACAAAATAGGCATCGGCTTGACCAAAGATACTACGCACAATCATACAAATATTCCAGCGATTCTAACTTTCAATTAACTTGCAACTCACTGCTCAACAAACTAACTAACTTGTCTCTGCCACTTGTTTATATAGACGCTACAGTAATAGCCAGAATAATTCAAAGAGTTCCGACCGACGTTTCTCTAATTCTAACAATACTTAAACAATTAAATCCATACATAAATATTTAAAAATTGTACTAAATTACTCACAATCTTTAGAAAACAACTTGAAATGAAAGTTAATACTATTCACATGCATATACACACAAAATCATCACGAGAAACCAATCGAAACCGTCTAAAATTGTCTTCCAAACATCGTAACTCACATCATTAATTACATTTACAAAGTTTTAATTATTATTCATACATAATACTCTCCTAAACACATTATACATATTATATCGTCCTTCCGCAGCCATCAAGGGGAATGCTCCACTTCATATACTACACATTTCACAAACAAAAATTAAACATAGTCAACGCACTCGTTTTCACAGACAGTTGGCAACACGTCACTTCCTTAATTAATGCGTAGTGCGACCTAACAATAGGCATACAATGCTAGGCCATAGCAAAGACATTTGGCCGTCAAACCAAAGCTCCAAATTTAACGATGCCAACGATGAAGAAAACTAATGAAAGGCACCCGATCTGTAAATGTGGAGAAAGGTTGAAGAATCAAAAGAAGAAAATATATAGGCGTGCATATATTGGCTTCAGACATCTTCGAACTATACTCATGATCATTATCTTTACTGGTCTTCCCCATTATTTGATTCTCGAAAGGAGTGAGAAACATCAATAACGTCAATTAGGTGACATTATATTTGTACTTATCCTTGTGTTGAATGTGTGACAATTACATGTTGTTTGACTGTGCTAATTTTCCTCAATGGTGACCAATAAGGGTGAGGTTCTTTTTTAAAAAAATACCTTCTGGTTATATTTTCAGGATCAACAATAATTTTGGCGCTAACAACTACAACGGAAATGTATTTATTAAGCACGATAGTTGTGATCAGATCATGTGCAAGCATATTATTTTTAACTTTTTTTTTTTTATTTGTAAACAAGTCATATTCTCCTAGACATTAAAGCGGATGGTGTGCACGGTGTAAAGATTCGAAGACTTCTGTTTTGCAAAATTGTTTACTCAGTAGAGTGTGAAAAGAAGTATGGAAATACAACACCAGTCAAAACCTCCGCTACAATTGTGCATGAAGCCACAATAAATCTGAATACATCATATATTTCGGTATTATCGGGAGAATGTTTGAGAGAGATTACACTCTTCTTTCCTCAGCAAGGGATGTTACAATTATACTTTAAAACACTTGCATCAAGACGATATTACGTGGATATTCAAATATCTGTGATGAGAAGAGTAAATTAGTGACAGCAAAATCGTGTGAAATACGAAGACTCCGCTGAATTCAACTTCGATATACATATATACTCCTTTAGACTTAAGTACTGTTCCCCATTTCACACATTCCATTCTTATTCTTTAAAAATATAAATACCATATAACTTTACACGACATGCTGGTAGCTGCAGATCGGCTGTTAGGGGAAGGTAACGCAATCCGCCCAACACAGTATAGTCTGTGTTGCCAACAAGTGTGACTCATATGGGACATCAAAACAATTTGCTTTCTTCTGGTGTGAGACGTTATCCCATATTTCGATGAATATTAAATGTAAATAATACAAAAATAAACTGAAATGTGTTGTTAGAGAGATGATCTAATTTTTGTAAAATGTCCTGTTTGGAAGTTTACCAGCACATCGCCACATACGATCGAGAAAAAAACGTTGTACAATATTCTGAACATTTAAGAAGTATTACCTGAACATTAGTGTTTAACGATAAACTGCATGCATTTTAAATCAATGTACCAAGTGCTTTCAAAGTTTCTGCAAGGACTAACCGGGTAGTTACGGTTTTCTGTTTTGAAACTTTATTAGTTTGTGTCATGAAAGTTATTTTAATAGTTACCAGACAATCTTTTTTTTCTTGAAAGAATGGCAAATACGAAAATACGGATAATTGATCAATCTCAAAGATTAACCTATTGATGAAGGAATTGTGTTTTCTTCATCTACGATCCTTTGGGTAATGTTCTGGCCTCGAATTTGGGAGAGTGCTGGTTCGAATCTCCGCCCGGACATCCAGATTTCGATTTCAATGATTTCCCCAAATCACTCCAGCCAAATGCAGGGCGATTTCTTCAAAAATGCAATGGCCGCATTCCTACCCGCTCCTTGACCCAAGTGCTTTCCCGCTTCTAAACACCTTTACCATCTTTACCATATAAGGGAAAAAAAAAAAAAAAAAAAAAAAAAAAAAAAAAAAAAAAAAACCCGGAGAAAAGTGCTCTGGTGTCAAGTGCTTGAATAAAGTTAACAGTTAGAATGAGAAACTATAGCCCTGTCTTTGAAGTGACTGATTGTTCTTTCAACAGCACAGATCATTTTTAATGTGACCTTGGGCCTTTTTCCAAATATTTCCTTCTTGAATTTTCGATCATTCTAAGCGTGTGATAAAAAATTACCGTTCCAGCACAAACTACAGTTATACTTCTCTAAAAAAATTAGTTTTCGACGATTCATTAACACAAACAGTACACTTCATATAGCAGTGGCCATACGGCATGATTATTTACCTGTATTACTTTTTTTTTTTAAATCCTGTTTCACTCTTCAAATTAGTACTAAGGATGCCTGTTAATGTCACAGACGACCTAGGTAAACTGCTGAGTTTCTTGACCAGTGACTGTACAGAAAAGATGTAACAGAGAAAGTAGTGGGAGGATCCACTAGCTCTCTGTTTCCGACAACCCCCATCTACATCACGTCTATTCTTCAATTGTTCAAACACCGTGTGAAAGTCTTCCTGAGCTGTTGCTATGGGCGTGGTTCCCCCCACGTTTACCTGGGATATACCAATAACCAGAACAAATAACATATGTGTACAAATGCATAAGAAGCTTCAGGTGCACGCCCTTGGATATACCGTAAATGCATTTACATCGGAACAACAAGTTTCTGAATTGAATATCTGAATTTTGACAGGTATAGTAGTAGAATTTTTGTTATTATAGCTTTAAGCCTTGTTTACGTCGAGGATACAGTAGGCGGTTGAAGACTGGGGGCAAGGAACGGCAGTTGATTTAAAGGAACCATCGGGAATGAAAAGCCGTTATTAGAATAGTAGGACGGGGGTTTGAACCCACATCCTCTCTCCTCTATAAATCCATTCCCTACCGTAATCACTCCCCCACTCATTTACCTGTAACCTATGGCTGGGTGAAAAGTTATTTTCGTTATATTTTTTCTTCCAAAAGTTTTATCTGTTATCATCCTTGACATATTCAGAGGACATAAGTTTTCTACGATCTGATAGGAGTTAATGTTTGGGATATCTTTTGTTCTTTAATTTCAGCATGTTGTGAGTGTTGTTTGGTTTCGAACGAAACTTCATATTGTAATTGTTAATATATATATAGCCTATATCTGTTTCGTAGGGCACTCAAGATGTAGTAAACGAAAATACGACACGTTTATGTCATTAAAAAGAAATATACATTTAGTTGTTAGACGGAGAAATACTGATAAAAACGGTTAATCTAGCAACTAAGACAGAAATGCTTAAAACACCAAGTTATCTGGAGTATCTGCATCAGCTGAAGGCCACTCCACGTTTAATGTCCTGGCTGACAGACTGTGAAGGAATTATGGTCATGTCACCTGTGAAAGAATACGCCACAGGGTTGTTCGGTCGGCCAAATTTCCGGCCCACCGAGCCGTGTTAGGAGGCAGCTGAATTTAAAGTAGGCTCTGCGGCCTGTGGAGCTCCCCAGGGACGAGGTAGCAGGTATGCAGAGGTTTCCTGTGTCGTCCCTCGGGACACCACCTGCAACAACAGACCGCGCCTTTCCTCGCCAAACACCGACCAGACCAGGACTCCGCTGGTTGTAAAAAATTATCAGGTTTTGTAAGATCAGTAGTTTCTAATGAGATACATCATCTTAGCATTTATAACCTGAACAATGGTAATAACTAATAACATAAAGAGCGGTTTTTATCGTTTTCCGTTTTTTGTTTGTTCCTTTTGTTGATTTTTTAATCATTATTTACGATTTGTTTTTCTAGCAGAAAGTGAAAAAACTATAAACAAACTGCTGAAAGATCTAAACGAAACTTTTGAGCAGCACGGAAAAAGAATAAATATAGCAAAAAACAGAGTATAGTGATTGGTAAAGGAAGGCAGGTGGTAAACACCAGGACAAGCTAGTATCAGCCAAGTAAGGCCTTCAAATATCCTGAAAGGGCAGTCACTTAGGATTTGAGATGCCACAAACAGGTGAAAACTCGTATTGCTGTAGTGAAGGAAGCGTTTAACAGGAAGAAGAGGTTATTAATTGAAAACTAGATAAACTCAGGTAAAGACTTGTCAAGTGTTTTGTATGGAGTGTGGCACTTTATGGGGCAGAGACATGGTCACTGGGATGAGAGGAGGAGAGAAGGATAGAAGGGTTTGAGGTGTGGATGCGGAGGATAATGGAGAGTAAAAACTGGATGGTAAAAGTGAGTAATGTAGAAGTGCTGGGAGGGGTTGGTGAGAAAAGGAAAGAACCAAGTTACAAGAGAAAGGAAGATTAAATGGATTGGATACTCGTTGAGATAGGAGTATTTTCAACAAAAGTCTTGGAAGGAATAGTTTGTGGTAGAAGAGGGAGAGATAAAAAGAGGTACAAGATCCAAGATCATAGATGACATTAACCGATACAAAAATCACGTAGATTTGAAGAGGTGGGCAGAATACAGGAAAGCGTGAAGAGATATCAAGTGAAAACCTGCTGTTCGTTGATGACGAGCAGAATGTTGCCTACGATTTACAAGGGAATCTTCCATGGTCTGTTTTACGAAACCGTCCTGGCATTTTCCTGGGGCGATTTCAGGAAACCCTGGATGCCAGAAATCTGTATTTCAAGACGTAGAATCAAACACAGACCCAACCGAAAGTAACTCCCAAATGTCACTGCTAGGTGAGCCATACGACGTCATTTACGTATTACCATTGTTATATGAAAGTGTGGTACATGTTACGTCTCTTGCCAATATTTCCGCTGCACTGGTGATCTTGCGTATCTGAAGACGCTATCACAGTTTATCTTAGCTCATTATGGGATAGGAAGTAGCAATTTGAATCTTGACGTGGCATATGCAAGAGTACCAAATATTACAAATTACATCAAACACAAATCGTTAATTTTTTGTTAACGATCGCAATTTTCGCCGATCAACTGATCCAATATTTAGGGCAATAACCTTTCTATACCAACAATAAACACTCCGAGAGTAATTCTAGGGCGTGACTAAACCATTATGCAAAAAATAATACTCTTGCATATAGTGTTAAAATCACTGCTGCTCAGAATAAATAAATGCAATAGACCGAAAAATGAGAAACCACTGATGCTTCTTCTGAAAAATAATAACAATTATAATAATAATAATAACCGAAACGCATTTGGGAGATCAATAAATGCACAAACATTCAATTGCTCTGTTGTTATCTATTTATCAATATTACACTACTTATTATATACTGCGTACTACATTTTGAAAGCTTTTTTTAACGTGTATGGCTGCTCCACCATCAGTCTTGTGTCAAAAATTCAGTATATGTGATGTTTTTTGCGAATACTAGTTTCAGTTATTCGTAGGTTACAAAACGGGGGCACGATTCCGGTGGTAGGTCGTTATTCCATAAACGCTGCCAAATCTCAAATTACATTTCTGCGAAATTCTGCTGCGTTGGATCCAAGAACGTCCTCTGTGCTTTGAAGTGAAACCGTGCCATGTATTAACGTGACGTTTCCCGCAATTACTGTTTCGTGTGAAATACGCTTTCCTGGGTTCTTGGAACTATCAACTCTGACTATAGAAGACACATCAAAAACGAAGCGATCCAATAATTACAGGTGTGAGCACCAGTGGTCGATATTTTCCGACGTCGATACCACAAACAGTTGGAGTTCCTGGAACATTTATAGCATCTGTCTACCTCCAAAGGAAAGACTTCCTCGAAACGTTCGACAGAAATTACGAGCACGCTGACCGAATCTCGTTTAACGCACGCTACAATTCACTGCACACTGTGCGGAAACCTTTGTTTAATTTGCTGTCGCCTCTTTACGTACATATATTTGCTGTAATGAAGGGTCTTTTATTTCTGTAATTGAAATGAATTTATTACTTTACGGCCGCTAGTAAATTTAAAAAATCGTCACGAAAACAGGTGACATTTTACTTATGTATTGACGTCACCGAGCGATGAAACAAGTTTTACAGTAAAAGAAATTACTTCGCTCATTTACAAATAGCAAGTGGCTTAACTATCGTGACTTTTTTATAATTATCAATTCAATGTGTGTTATTAGTTTATTATAATGATAATTATTTTTATACAAAAATCAAAGTTTACTCCTATTCAATCACTTGTATCCAATACTCCTTTAATTTATTCAAGGACCACACAACGTAATTTTTTAGAACGTTCTGTTTCTTGTAAATTTCTGTTAAAAATGGGCAGCTATTAAAATATTTTTTTTACCATTATTTTCCCTCTGCTTCGCCCAGGAAAACCTTGACGTCCGTAGAAATGCGTTTAATTTTGGTTTTCCTTCTAGTAGCAAAGCATAAATGAACATAACATCTTTGTAATCGTTACGTAACATAGTAACAGTTTCCGTACATTAAGTTCCACTATTTCGTAGTGTCGTTGGGGTGTTAATCTTTGATGTAGTGGTTTTATTAATGTTTCCCATGTATTATAACATACTATATCTCAGAAAACTGAGGAAATAAATAACCAAAATTATGTAGTCAAAAAAAAAAAAATTAAGAGAATCAAAAGGGTTGTGTGTTTATCCGTATTATAACGTGATCTTTGGTGAGTATCTTGTAAAGGAGTGTTCATCTGATTGAAATGCTGTGCGTTTTGTGGTGACTATCGGTTCTCAGTGTGAACGAATTATTTTATGTTGCACTTTTTCTCAGTCACGTAGAATCACAAGTTATAATACAGATTTAAAGTTACACTATAAAGTTTCAAATTGCGAAAACCCAATTAAAATTGGTTGGGTAATCTTGCCGTGATTCCTACACAGTGGGATAGATAGACGAAAACAGCTTATGGATGGTATAAATTAGATGCATTCTAGTGTTGTATTTCCTGTTTTAATGAAACTTTTATGTCTCTTAATTATCGACTATGGAAAAAATTTCACTTCTGGCTTGTGACTTTAAAACACATTCTTCATCTATATCTGTAAATATTGTACGCTCGGTTACACTATTAAGTGAGTTTTTACTAATTCCTTGCACCAAGTGTAACAATCACTGAATCTGTTAGAAATTACGGTTTTGGAATTTCGAAGGATGTCGAATTACAAGTTTTTTTTTAATGATCGCGTAACCCATAGGCTATTGTAGCCAGTTACTTTGTAGTGAGAAAAGCTTGTGGTTAAATTACACCTTTAGTTATAAAAACATTTATAAGTAAAATAGTTTAACCGCCAACTTGTTTGAGCAAGCGAACATTCGGATCAGAGAGATAATGTTGGCTATATTTAACAGTCTTCTAACCGTTCTCTTTTTGTCACGTGGTGAGGCTTGCATTTAGCGTCAAGTGGTACACGTGCTTCTCTTCATCACAAAAGTCGCACATCGGTGAGTGAATAATCTTCAGTTGGAATTTTTTTGTCTTTTAGCATGGCATGCCCAGTTCTCAAACTGCTGATCAACGTGCTCTCCTTCCTGTACAGCTCAGTTCGGTAGCGCAACTTTGCTAACAAAGCACTGAAACCACAAACCCTTTAGTTGACAGTCGTCGTTCCATCTCTTTTCCGATTGTTTGTAGACCATGCAGGAAGCGGTGGACAGCTTAATGTTCGTAGAATCTCTGTTGGCTACCGGGAATATGGGATTTTCCTATAGATTTTTGGCATAGTTAAAGAGGAAGCAGAGTGGAGAAGAAGGGAAAATAGAGATCTAAGGGACTTGTATCAGCTACCTTTTATAGTATCAATAATAATAGAACAAAGGCTGAGGTAATGTAGTATGCCCACATCATGAGAAGGGATGAGTACCTCATCAAAGATGCGATAGAAGGATGCTTTGAAGGAAAGAAACAACATGGAAGATCAAGACTCAGATGGCTGGATGCAATAAAGGAATATTCTCCGAAAGGAGACTGAAATAAGAAGCCTGGTGAAAAGCAATCGCCTAGACAAACAGTATGAGATTTTAGAATGCGTATACTAATGGTTGAGGTATAAACTGATGATCTTATGAAATAAACAGTAGTTTAAAGATTATTAAGTGAAAAGAAGAATCCGTTATATTGCTTAAAAGTTTGAGCAATACTTTATAATCTTTGAGGTGCAACATAGTAGTTAATTAGCAAATAGACATTAAGAATGAATGATGTATGTTAATCAAGCGTCTGAGGGAGTGATAGAAAAATACTATTGAAGTAACTTTAAGCTACTAGTGAAGGTGACAGAGACATACTACGTGGTAAGGATAGAGTTCCGAAGCAATATTAATATTAGAAGAGAAGTATTTCTGCGATTTTCAGTGTACCATGCAATTTGCGGAAATTACCCACTAATAAAGGTAAGTTAATATTCGGTTGGTGGACTGTGATAACTTTCTGTTGAACAGTGTTGAATTAAGTGTGTTCGACAACAGAGTTAATTCAACTGGTTCTCATTATTTGTAAAAACGTAAAGTGCTATACACATAACTTTGGCAATTTATTTCCTTGTCATAACTTTTCAGTACGATATACGGTAATTGAAAATGTGGAGTCACTCTTATTAGAAAGGAAATAGATTATTCTAAATGACACTGATTCAGGTAAAAAAAACCCTAATATTAATGATTACTAATTTCCTTGTTATTTATTATGCATGAGATAAGGCTGTGAAATTTACTATGATTCTTACTTATTCGATATACGGTATGTTACCAAAGAATTGACTTTGCTGTACATTTTTTATTTTTCTCTGTCTCTCTAACTGCAATGGAAGTTTTAATGCCAGACAGCTCATTCAAAACAAACAATATTATGTAACTATTAATTCTGAAAACAACATTTATTTAATTACCTTTCAGCTAAATTTTCTTTATTTCTGGTTGAATCAAAGATTTCACATAAATAGTCAATGACTGTTATATAATTTGGTCATCACATTTATTTACAATTTGCATTGAATTTTTACTTGTATGATTTATTTTCCGTTAAATTTCCACCATTCAGTTTGTATAGGAAACAAATAAAGTTCTTTATGAAAAAATATTATTTTATTTCTTGTCTAATGTTTCTAAGTTGAGAATGTCATTCTACTCTAATGAAATGTTTACAGGAAGTCAAAAATCTACTTTCTAACAGTTTATACTAAATAATTTCCTCTAGAACCACATTTATGGCACAGGCTCAATTTATAATCATCAAAAGGAAAAGATAGTGTAGTAAAAATGAAATTTCGTTCTTTTTCTAAGCTCTTAAAATAACACAAAAACAGAAACAGAGAAGTACTTACGTACATTAATCGTACCTGTTTTATCTTTTGTTTTACATATATAAAATCTAAACCAAAGATAAAACAGATATAATTATTGTGACTTTGGTAACCGATATATATATATATATATATAATATGTGTATCGATATTTCAAGCGTCTGCTGCCGTTTTTGTTAATGATTAGGGTCTACTAGATTTTAAACAAAACGGCATATCCCGAATATTTAGTAATATATATATAATAGTTGCATTTTTTTACTATTTGTACGTAGTTTCTCTAGGTTGGTTCGTTTATTACTTCCCATGTATCACCCGCCGATTTGTTCCATTGAGGTGAGAACAAGTAACACCTAAGAGTTGCGCCGTAGTTTCATGTAAATGAACAATTTGTCCTGAAGGAGTCCTGTCTGTTCCCCTCGTCCGTCGTATTGTCTTCTTTTGCTCCCCGCTATGTTACCTCACCGCTCCTGGGGGGGTCGTAACGCCCCCTTAGGGAACACCAGAGAAAAATGACAGTCGTACAGCGCTTGTCTAAAAGACGTAGGGGGTGTCCTTCAGCCCCCCGACAGGACGCTAAATCACACTTTTTCGTGTAACAGGATACAAGACGGACGCATATGTTTGAAGTTCTTCCTCTGGTATTTTAGTGCCGTTCATCCATCCATTTCTGTAATACTGAAATCTACTCAGCAAATATCAGAAAACTGAGTAACCCTCTACAGTTTGTAGATAGAGACTATATCCACTTTCCTGGCGTGATTCATTTTTTTTCTGTCATCAGTCTCTTGACTGATTTGATGCAGTCCTCCATCCCTTCCTATCTTGCGCTAACCTCTTCATCTCAACGTACCCCTTAAAAACCTCCCTCTTCAATTATCTGCTTCATATATTCTAATCTTTGTCTACCTCCACAGTTCTTTCCTTCTGTTCTAGTAACAGATATAACTCATCGCCCTATTTCTCCCGAGACACAAATAACGCGTAGCATAGTTCTTTAATTTAACAAAAAGTTTCCGCATTTTCTGATAGGAAAATTAGTCGAGTTCTGTTCTGAAATAAGACGAAAATTCTAATTTTTAATTACGTATTAGCCGATGATTAAAGCTTTTTTTTAACTTATTGCTTTACACCTCGTCGACGGCTAAGGTCATTAGAGGCGGGATGGGACTGGGGACAAGGAACGGGAAGGAATTCGACTATGGTCTTTTTGAAGGAAGCATCCCGGCATTCGCCTGGATTGGGGAAACCATGGAAAACCCAAATCTGGATGCCCGGACGGGGATTCGAACCTGCGTCCTCCCAAATGCGAGGCCAGAACGTTAACCGTTCACCCACCACGCTCGGTAACGCTGTAGCCTATCAATAAATCTGCTGTACTGCCTAAAGTAAGTCTTGTTTCCCGTCTGCCATTATCAAAGTATTTCTTTTGTATGTTTCAGCTCTTCATCGTTTCCGTATGCAGCATTCAGAAGCTTACGAAAGTTTCCTGGTCAGAAACACAATTCCGCTTGCCCATCAACATAGGTGTTAAACTATTTTAACTCCAGAATCATTCCCCTACAAAATTATTTTAGTAAACTTCAACGTACAAAGTAATTAAACGCAAGTTAAACATACTGGGACTAAAGTTTAATACTTTTAAATGTAATGAAAATCTTATTATTTTAATGCAATGTGCACATGTGCGCTGAATTTTCCAGCATTTTTGTATTAATACCTTGCTTTTATAATAATACCCATATCATTATTGATACAGAGATCCGGGACGATACTTAAAACCTCCTAACTAAGAAAGTTTCAACTGATTGAACGATTCGCTTCTATCCCTGCTGCCTTCACTAATGGCCTAATACAACAAAGTATATATTACGTACACAACCAAACTTTATCAGAGCGAAAAGACACGTTATATGCAGCCTCAAATGGGGATCTAACTGAAAACCTTCGTCTCACTTTACAAGTGATCTGCCATTCCATTCAAATAACCAATAGTTTTTCTTCTTTGTTATTTATGATTTGCCAAATATTTAAAATCATTTAATGGAACTTCATCAGGGAGATTGTTAGGATACGCTTTCTAATTTAGCAAACATAAAAGGCCTCTTTCGAAACATCATTAATTTGCGTAATTTGAATGCATCTGGATTCATATGTACTTACTGCTGCAGGTATTTACTGTGTTTTTATGAAACTGCCAGCTGTTTGAAAATTATAAGGTTTTTTTGTAGCATATCTGAGATCATTATAACTTTACTGCCACTAGCCTAGTGGGACAACCATGAGGAACCATAAAGGTTGCTCTCAACTTACAACCGAGCGTATTGGGTAAGTGGTAACGCTCTAGTCTCACAGTCCGGAAAACTTGGTTCGAATCCCTGTACAGCCATCCAGATTTCGGTTTTCCATGGTTTCTTTAAATCAATTAAGATGAATACCGGAACGGTTACATCAAAATGCCGTAGTCAAATACCTTCCCGTTCCTTGTTCTCAGTTCCTTCCCGCTTCTAATGATCTCAACGTCTAAGAGGCGTAAAAAAAAAAAAAAAAAAAAAAAAAAAAAAAAAAAAAAAAAAATGTCTTGCTTATAGATGGTTTGAAATTATGTTAAAAGAAACAGAAACACAAATTTTGTAATTTTGTTGACTATAACAGGCGAGTAAAGTTAGGTTTGTTTACTTTTTAAAGAAAACGATAAGCCTACATTGAGTTGAAAAACTGGTAACTTTAATACATTTAATTTCAAACTAACTAACTTATTCCATAACCCGAAGGTCGGTTGGATTGTCCCGAAGGAGGCATACCAAGCCATCGTGTCAGAGGTAGGACGGCTAGTTCCTTTCCTCTGATACCTACGATTTAACGTCCAATCAAAACCAAGGAACTTCCTGGCGTAGCACTCACATGATTAAAGACGACCCTTAAAAATTCCTGCCCAACCGAGATTTGAAGCGGGGATTGGACCACGAACTTTTGAAAGCAAGCAACTTGACCTCCCACATTCCACTTAGATCATAGAATGATGAAGGATTCTAATGCCAGTGAGATCTCGAGCTTTACTGGCACTGAACGTAACATCCATTAATATCTTGTGTTTGCGTAATGTGCTGTGAACTCTCCGTGGCTCGGATTCTACGTAAAACTGAAGGGAAAGGTGGAAGGCGTGCAGTGGTTTAGCTACAACAAGGGCCCCGGCGAAAAAAAATTATTTTGGGCCCTCAGGCCAGATGGGCGACCTTTTTCTTGCTCTGTGTTGTTAGTAAGGGCTCCCCTGAGCTGAGAATGGGGCCCTTGAGTTGTGCTTAGGGGCCCCCTGAGCAGTGGTTGGCCCCCCCCCCCCTGAGCAGTGAGAGGGCCCTTAGTGAGGGGCTTCCTGCGTCTCAGGGCCCCCCCCCCCCTCAGACGACTGTAGAGCTAAACAAAAGGTCGCCAGTTTGCCATGAAGGCTCGTGGGCCTTTTACTCGCTTGGGAGCCCCAGAGAGGCGATTTGGGGCCCCCAGAGATATGCTTGGGGCCCCCTGAGCGTAGGGGCTCCGGTGCACTGCACCGCCTAGCCCCATAATGGCTACGCTCCTGAAGGCGTAGAAAATTCGTTGTTGTTGTTTTTCGGGGGACATTAGGGTGCATCGACATCGTGGTCATTAAGGACCTAGTGTGGTAAATCTGATCCCTGTCATTTGGCAGCCGAATTAGTCCTTGGAGAACAGCAAGCCAGGGCCGGCGGTAGGGGGGGGTAAGTGAGTCAAAAGTACCCGGGCCCCGCCGGCTGATGAGGGGCCCGATCACCGACTTTAGGGGCCCTCAGGGCATGAAGCCATGAATACCTCCATTGTCGCCTGGCCATTTTGTAGAGCTAAAAAGAAGAAAAAAAAGGTCGCCCATTTTTCCCCGGGCCCGAAATTCCTAGGGCCGGCCCTGACAGCAACGCTATATGAATTAACTCTAATAACAACAGGAAAGCTTGCTGGGATTAAGAAATCGTACCTAACGTGTTTCTTGCACCAACATCTGACTTACCGTTAGTTAACTGCTTTTAGAATTTTGTTCCTGACGTAAATTTCACACAATTTTTCGGTTGACTGCATTGTGGAGAGTGTAACTTAATCGATTTACTAAAGCTATTCTTGTGCAAAATTATCAGGAGTTCTAAAGTGACTTGTTCGCCAATTAGGCAGCATCTGCGGAGTGTTTATGGCTTCGGCAGGTGTGGTGGGGCTGAACTAATGTCTAGCGGATTCAAGGTGGTCCGCAGGCCAGCCAGATAAGCCACCAGAAACTGGACCGGGTGGGTCCTGGTCTCTCACATTTCGCGGCTTGTAGCAGGTAGGCTGCTTGGGACGCAGATGTTGTGAGCAAGGCGGAAACTTGCCTTCCTGGGTGGTCCTTGACGGCCCCTAACGGAGCTGCGTTAATACCACCCAGGATTCCTTTTCTATGGCTATAACACTACGTCGAGGTGAATGGCTTTAGGGGCATCCACAAATTACGTGAGGTGTTTTTCCGGATTTCTGGACCCCCCTCCCCCCTGGTGAGATTTCGTGAGATCTGGCCGGACCCCCCCCCCCCTCTGGTGAGATTTGGTCCGCCGTAAGAACCCCCCCTAGAAATCGCCGTGGAAACTTTTGTAGACCTTTTTTTTTTAGGTCACACCCTAACTTTTTTGACGAAATACCCTCGTAAAATCGACTTTACCGCAAATTGTAGGCCTTTTTTTTTTTTTTTCCCTCCACTGTCCCCAAATTTTTCGCAAAATCTCACGTGAGATTTCCGTAGACCCCCCCCTCCCCCTAGGTGAGATCTGGTGAGATTTCGCCGGACCCCCCCCCCTATTTCACCTCACGTAATTTATGGATGCCCCCTTATCAGTAAATATCTGTCATGTAATAACGTGCAAAAAGAGCCTCCAGCAGTGCGAACAACCGGAATAAACTAACTTCGATTTTTATATGAAGGTCGATTTACTAAACCATCATCGAAGGACAAGATTGTGAACACCTTATTACTTACTCAATGTTTTATTAATAAGATCATAAAATTAAAGTAACAGGAGTTCAATTGTAATAATAGGATCAGAAAATTCGATTATCTATAAAACGGAATTACAGTTGTTGTGTGAAGCACAAATTGTGTGAAGCACAAACGGTGTTAGAAGCTGAGTAGCATTACTAAAACTAGTCCTATTCAAAAGAGAACTCTTAAAGTTTGAAACATTGAGCTATGACGTTGGGCAGCCAGAAAGAACGTAGATTAGAAATGCTTCCCTGTTTTGACAGTAAGTTTTATTTTATTTTGAATATGTTAATAACTTTATAAAAGGCTCTCGGGTATCTAGACGAGTTAACGAAATATTATCATACGTTATTTTGGAATTCATATACACCGTTCCCATCTTCTGGTCAGAAGAGAGCATTTCATAAAACCTCAACGCTGAGAGAAATTTCTTTCTTTTGTATGGTAATTTCGTTTCAGTAATTTGGATTAAACACGACAATGCTAAAATTCACAAACATATCAAACGGAAGACGTATCACTAATGTCGTACTTGAGGTCAGCTCACTACGGAACATTTGTGATATAATAAGCTGTTTGTAACAATACTAAGAAACCGATCATGGTGGGTGAGAGATAATGCTCTGGCCTCGCATTCGGGAGGATGCGGGTTCGATTCTCTGAATGGCCATCCAGATTTCAGTCTTCCATGGTTTCCGCAAATGACTCAGGAAATTCCGGGGTGGATCCTGCAAAAAGGCCATGGCTGAATTCCTTCACGTCCTCTTCCCGCCTCAGATGACCTAGACTTCGACGAAGCATGGAGCAATAAGGAAAAAAAAAAAAACAAATTGTCAGCAATGATAACAATAATAAAGACCAATACATGATTTTTGCAGACCATTTTATCTGAATTAGGTTAAAGTAATGAACAGTTATTTACTGAAAAATCCAGTGTAATATCTTTATATCGGAAGCATTTCGCCTCTCGTCTATGTGTCTTCAGCGATCCAATACTTCCTGTAATATGTTTGGAGCTTATATATTTTGTAAAAATGGTTTATTTGAATATTAAGACAGTTATATTTACATATACTTACAATTATATTTGTGCAGTGACGTTTGGTAGCTAAAATTTGTAGAGGGCAAATGTAGGTGAGTGAAGAATAGCGGGAAGTTGGGTGTGTAGGGAAATTGCCACCGGAGCGTGTGCTCCATTGAAATTAAATAATAATAATAATGACCCGTGTCACTTTCAACCTACATGATTACAGATGTAGTATTTTTTCACCCTTTAATTACTCTCTCGCGGTCAAAAATTTTTCGTTTTATTTTGTCTCCGCTTCTAGGCCAATTTATTTTTTATTATTTTATTTATTGTTATTCATGTCTTTATGACATTATTATGCCTTATCAGTCATACCGCCAATTTTAATACAAATCCTTAAAACAATTTCTTGGAATCATATTATTAACACCGGACAAAATACAAATTTATAAAAATATTTTATACTGTAACCGTAATATTACAGTTTAACCGATATACAGTATAGTGGATATGCATACATGTACGCTTTGATTGAAAAAAAAGGAAAGAGAGTAAAAAAGAAATAAAATATCATAGAGCACGGATTCCGAAGAAACTTAAGTAAGAATGTTTCCAGTCACCGAACAAAGAACCTTAACCAACACTTAATATGCCGACTTAAATATTTGCCTTGCTCATTTTGCTTATGAGTAAACCCAAAGAGAGAGAGAGAGAGAGAGAGAAAAAAAGAGCCGTCCACCTTCGAAGTAAATCAACATATTACTTAACGCTAAATTTCAAATTGAGATGCAAACACTACCTTTTTGAGACACGGCCGTTGCATATTTCATGACTGAGACTAATGTAACAAGTTAGACAGTATTCATTTTTTTTTTTTTTTTTTTTTTTTTTTGGGAACTATGCCATTTAGCCAGCTTAATGTGTTTATGATAACTCTTCCAGTGAATTAGTTTCTCCAGTAAGTTTTTAGTTCAGAAACCACAGGACGGACAGGACATTTACACAGACACACAACACTTAAACATCCATGCCCGCGTCCGTATTCGAACCGGTGACATTCGGCACGCGGACTTAGCTCTCTAGACCCTATGCTACCGAGGCCGGCTATTCAAATCTTTAAAAGAATCCGAAATTCGAAGCAGTCAAATTCTCTTTCATGGACCAACAGTTGAGGATCTCTGCAAGTTGATAGTGTGGTGGGTGCCTTGGTGGGCAAACTACGTTACAATTATATTTCATACCTTTATGATTAATAATTGTGGATTTTTAATTTTAATTTTTATGAAGGAGTGGAAATTAATTAATTTTGCAAGAATCTCGACGTTAGTAGGAATTTAGGAAAAATTGCCTCAATATGACATTTATTTTCTTATCAATGGCGATTACAAGTCTGAGCGAATTTACCGTTAACATTAACACATATTGGCAAAATCATAAAAGCAACGCTCAGAGGTACAATTAGCCGTCATGAGCAAGCAAACAATTGTATATTTACTTTTAAATATATCTCAAAATCAAAATGCAAGAAATAATGACAATTGGAAACAATGAAAAATACAAGTTATAACGACCTCATACAAAGGTATCATAATACTGTGACTTTACAGTTAAAAAGAAAATCATGGGCGCCAGAATGAACAATATATCATTCGAAAATAACTAGTTCTGGCAAATTATGCCGCTACCTCAGGGGTTTTTACAATTACAAAGTGAGAACATGGACCTATCCTCTCAAAGTCGCTTACGGGTTCTGTTTCACGGAATGCACAATCAGATGGCTTGGTCGTAATAAGTTACCATAGTAGTCCTGCATCTGATGTCTGCGGTGACTGTAGCGGACCCACGATATGTGAGATTATCTCACAAGTCGGCTATAGGCATCTCTGGTCTGACAATGCGCATCATCGCATTACCGGCTGTGTTGCTGCGATAAGCCTGCTCCAGCAAGGCAAGCTGCCAGCCAGAAATGGTACAGCGGCAGTTGGCGAGAGAAGCCAACTTTCCAAGTCCACCTTAGACTGGACTCGCATAGCTTGGACTCGAAGATCGAAGTCAGAATCTCAGAATGTCCAGCTCCTCGCTCTTCGGTCCACGAGGAAACTTCTCGCTCCGCCCCTTTGCAGTCTCGAAGCTCACATACAACAGAAATTCCCAGGATTTTAAGTTATACGCTCATTTGGATTGGATCTTCAGGTCGGCACCTAATGTCACGTGATATCCCCGATGTGTGATTTGGCCATCGTATCGAACAGAGGTCGGACATATTCGGCTAAGTTCGGGGACGACTCTGGCATTTCCCACCCGGTGAGTAACCTTGTTGACCGCCTATCCCTAGGGAGCAGAGTGTGTGGTCTGGCAAATCCCAAATCCGCGACTTCTTGTCGCCAAGGTTTGGGAACACCAAGATTAGCTTCAAGCCTACATAGCTCAGTAATTCTTTAATATTCCCTTTACCAAGATACACTGTATGTTCACCATTTCATTACAGTCCTCACTTGGAATCTTGCGTACTTTATAAAATTACAACAAAAATCTATTTAGGTGGTCGCCCAAGATTTATGTAAATTACTCTTATATTATTACATATATAATAAAAATGCACCTTGTAACGTGGCGACAGCGCGGCTCGTTACAATAGGGTGTATAAAAATTTAGCTTCTCATACTGGAAATCATTTTAACCTTTGGATCAAAGTCGGGGTCGTGCTTTTCCGCGCGAAAACAGCTCGTGGCGAATCTGTGCGAGCTGATTCCGTGAGGCGCGTTCATCTCTGTGACACGTAGCGCTGCGATAAGCGAACGGTGTGGCTTCACACCTGCAGAACCTGCCGCGCGGACGACCTGCGATACGGCGGGGATCTGAGTCAGCGCAGAGCAGTATCACCGTCTCGCTCTGCTTGTGTCAGGTGCTCTACCCGCAGCAAGAAGTGAGACATCTCCCGCGCCAAACTTTTACCAGACTTGCGATTTCTTTCGTCGTCTACTCTCTTCCTGTAGACCCGGCTGGGTGAAACTACTGAACTAGCCACCTTTCTATAACGTCAGATGGCTTTCTTCTTTCCTTTTTCGAATTCCTGATGATTTTTCACTCATAGGAAATGGTACTTACTAACTTCTGGTATCAAGTAGCACAGTTAAACGAGGCATCCATAAATTACGTGAGGCGATTTTCCGGATTTCTGGAGCCCCCCCCCCCCCCTTTCAGGTGAGATTTCGTGAGAACTGGTCTGACCCCCCTCCCCGACCCCTCTGGTGAGATCTGGTCCGTGAGACCCCCCTTAGAAATCGCCCTCACAACTTTTTGAGATTTTTTTTAGGTATCACCCTTCGCAACTTTTTGACGAAATACCCCCCTAAAATCGACTTTTAGCTCTACGGCCCAACAATAATTTCCAAAACCTCACGTAAGATTTCCGTTGGCCGCCCCCTCCCCCTTGGCGAAATATGGTGAGATATCGCCGGACCCCCCCCCCATATTTCACCTCAAGTAATTTATTTAATTTAATTTTATTGCAATGGAGCACAGGCTCCGGTGGCAATTTCCCTACACCCCCATCTTCCCCCTATCCTGCACCCATCTATATTTGCCCTCTACAAATTTTATCTTTAAATTCTTTCAACGTTTTCGGTAAATTATTCATCATTTCTCTTGGTAACTCATTCCAATCCCTGACACGCTTACCTAAAAAAGAGAATCTTCCCACACCCTTGTGCCTGAAATCGAGTGCCAGCTTGTGTTCATGGTCATCTTTTCCCTTCCATGAACTACTTTTCATACCTATTGCAATATCTTTCCATGCCTCATCGCCAGTATATGCCCTGTACACTCCCATGACTCTCCTCATCCTCCTCCTGTCTTGCAATGAATCCTATTCCAGCTCCTTTATCATATCCGTCACTGATTGCATTCTGCAAAAATTTCCAGAAACAAATCTAGCAGCCCTTCTTTGCACCCTCTCCAACTCCTGTATTTGATACGTAAAATGAGGGTCCCATACTACACCACCATATTCGAGCAATGGCCTGACCAAAGTTTTGTAACCTATTTCCTTTACTTCTCTCGTGCATCCCATCATCACTCTCTCCAACAAGTGCAGAATTTTGAAACCTTTTCCTACCACCTGTCCAATGTGACCAGTTAAGCTTGTTATCAGTTAAGCTTGTTATCAAGCCACCAAACAACTAACTGCGAAAAAGGGCTGCTAGATTTGTTTCTCGAAATTACCGCAGAACGCAATCGGTAACTGATATGATAAAAGAGCTGAAATGGGATCGATTGGAAGACAGGAGGTGGGTGAAATGTACAAGGCGTATATTAGTAATGAGTAGGGTTCAGATCTTTATAACAACTCATATTTTTTTCCTGTCTACTTTTTAAGCTGTAATTCTGAAGTAAACTCTTATTGGGCGTTTCTGATTGTATTCAGATTCACTTTATATAACATTTAAATGCATATTCAGGCCATTTTCTATTTTTGGTCACATTACGATAGTTTGTATGGTCATACGGTAATATTTTGAATAAAAAATCTAGTAAAATTTTAATAGTACCGGTGATTAATTAGAAGTTATAGAAGAGAAGAAATTAAGATAATTATTCACAGTACTGTACTCCTATCATACATTGAAGAAAAATCAAACTAATTATGATTGAATGCAATGTTGTTGCAGGCCATGTTTCCGCAGTTGCTTAATTAATTACCAGTTGAAAGATAACGCCAATGTAACTGTTTAACTTATTTATTGATTGCGTCGTTTTAAACATTTGAGTGTTTTTGTTTCTATGTTGATATTCCTATTTATGTTACTCTTGTGATGTGATTTGTTACAATTCTTTTGCTATAAGTTCCCTGGTTAATCCTAATGTTTATTTTGCTTCCAGATTTTTGTTCTTGGGTTAGGATATATTCTGCTTCTATTGCTGTTTTTTCAACGAATTTTTCTACTGAAGTGTTAACTGTGTTGTATTTAAGGCCTGTTTTTAAATCTGTTTCTTGTTGATTGATGTATGCTTTAGACAAGTTTATGAGTTTTGGATAGAAGGTGTGGGCATCAGGTGTTGTATTTAATCTGTTGCAACTGTTTTCACTATATTTTTGTCTATGTAATAACTGACCTAGCTTTCTGTTATGAGTTTGCTTTATTTGTTTCAGTATTTGGTATGTATAGTTTTCAGTTTTTTCTATTAGATATGCAATAATTGATGGAACAATAAATAAATTAAACAGTTGCATTGCCTGTTATCTTTCAGCTGGTAATTATGATTGAATTGGTCATATTTAACCATTAAATATTTAAAGTTATATATTATAGACACTCGTTCAATGTTCCTGTCCGCCTTTTAATCTTGACAATGCAGTAGCAGCACTGCTTTTGTCGAGTCCGCGTCAATCAATGTTTCATCGTCACCAATACTTTTCAAAATAATCCTCAGTCAGTGTCAAATCTGCAATGGAAGTGAGTACCGCCATGCCGAAAATAAAACTTTCTGAAAGTGTGAAGTTATGGAGTTATGTAAAGGAATTTGAAGAGGAGTATTTTAGTGCAGACGAAAGAGTCCTTTTCTATAAATTAAGTATAATCAAAGAAACTTCAACAAAATCATTTAAAATTTAATTTCCCAACAGTGTAGTGAGTGCACCGAAGGAAATCATGCTGTCTTCATGAAAGAGATACTACTAGATAAAATAAATGTTGTATAATTGAGGATGTTTTAATGTATTGTAAATATAAATATTTGTTTAAATTTTTTTAGGTCATATGTATCCGTTTTTAAGGTCATATTCGCATGCATATTTTTCTAAATTTTTTTGGTCATAAATATCCGAACTTTAATGAGGCGTAGAAAGATATTGGTGTAAGAATCAAAACATGACCATGACTACAAGCTAGCATTCGATTTCAGGCACAAGGGTATGGGAAGATTCTCCTTTTAGGTAAGGGTGTCAAGGATTGCAATAAGTGTACCAAAAACGTTGAAAGAATTTAAAGATAAAATTTGTAGAGAGAAAATGTAGGTTGGTGCAGTAAAGGGGGAAGATGGGTGTGTACGAAAATTGCCACCGGATCGTGCGATGCATTGCCATTTTAATTAAATATTAAAAAATATTAATTTTTAATTAAATATTAAAAATAACGCCAACCCAACTGTTTTTATATGCTTTAATACCATCAATTACATACACTGAATCATAAACACTTTTAAAAGGAAAGGAATAAACATCGCTCTACGACCAGATAATTCAGTACAAAAACAAATAAAAACAAATTTAGACAGAGACTACGATCAAAACTCAGGCACTTGTTAACTGACATGGCGAAATTGTGAGGCAATATGCATAGGACAGACAAGAAGACAGTTTAGAACCAGATACAAAGAACACATGAGGGCACTTAATTACGGCAACCATTCCACTATTCGCTGAACGTCTAATAGACCACAATCACACACCAACAGACATTAACACAGATATGCAAATGCTCACAATCAACAACCACAGACACAATGCCCTGATTCTACAAGAAAATTATCGAATTCAGAAAGCAGTAAGCAGGTACTGCATGAACATATAAATTTAACAGATCAGACGTTTTTCTGACTCGTAAACATACAGTAACCCTACAGAAAGGAAAGTACAATAAGCATAATAAATAAACCTACCAAATACATGCGCTCACGCACCATACATAAAACTGGAAACAAAATAGTAAAACATCACTCTCATGTATTTTCAAAACTGGCGCTGACGGCTCACCGCCATGACAGTAAGAAAACAAGATGGCCAAAGTAAACAAGTGAGTAGCGGGAGACGCAGTGTTTACATCCAGTTTACAACATCTAAGCAAAATGGCTTTAGCGATAACATAATTTGGAGAAAAGGCAGAGATGTGTAGTTACGAACCCTCAGAACACAAACATAAATAGTAAGTTGTAAATAATCAGGAAATGTTTCAGTGTAAAATTATGGTTAAAAAGTAAATGTAAAACTTCAACACAGATTCGTCGCTGATGATGCCTCGATTAGAGGCGAAACGCATACGACATTAAAGCATTGAAAGAGAGATGCTTTGGCGTTATTTTTATCATTTAATTTACCGAGCAACTGCGGAAAAGTGGCTCACAGCAAAATTGCGTTAACTAATATATATATGGAAATTGTGGATCATCTTCCTCAATTGCTGATAATATTATTATCAAATATTCGTGACCTTCTCTTTGAATTATCTCTTCGTGGAACAGTATTTTATTCCTTGTTACCTTATGGTGATGCTTTATCCCATTTAGCCAGAATGAGTGTATTTTCCGTTAAGGGCCTCGAACCACTCGAAAAACAAGATATATTTATTATTCATTATTTCTTACATATTATAACTTTACTGGTTTTATTTGCTAACATTCACCTCGTGATTAACTTTAAAACAGTCATTTAATTGCAAATTATACGTTTACTAAGCTTTATATTCCTTATTACATGTTTCCTCATAACATCACAATTGATATTAGACATCACAGTTTACAATTATTTTATCCAAATATCCATAGACTTACGTCTCGAGTATTACCATTTTTTCTTTTTTCAATAGTTCTTGCTAATATAAAGAACCACCCGAAAATAATATGTATTTATCATTCATTATTTCTTACGTATTATAACTTTACTGGTTTCATTTGCTAACATTCACCTCGTGATTAACATTAAAACAGTCATTTATTTGTAAATTATACCTTCACTAAGCTTTATATTCCTTGTTACATCTTTCCTCATAACATCACAACTGATATTAGACATCACAGTTTACAATTCTTTTATCCAAATAACCATAGACTTACGTCTCGAGTATTACCATTTTTTCTTTTTTCAGTAGTTCTTGCTAATATCGAGATTATTATCATAAACATCAAAATACACAGTTAAACCATTATACAAATTAACATCTTTAAACACATTTCGCCCAGTACTTCGCAACCTCAAGTGCATTCGATGTCGCTTGAAACAAATAGTCTGTGTTGCAGGATGATGGGCACATAGGGCACTCGAGCATATGGTTCATTGTTTAGCCCTCACCACACTTGCACTTAATATTGGTAGCATCACTATAACCCCATTTTACTAGGTTTTACTTGGATCTGCCCACTCCTGTTCGCAATCGATTTATGGACCACCAGACGTTATAGTCCTCTGCGTGACCAGGTGGCAAGCACTCTGCAACTGTCAGTGGTCCCGAGATGTTAGTGACCTTCATTTTCCACAACTGTAGTGTTGACTTTTAAGGTGATCCAATTAGTTCCCTCAGGAAGCTTTCCCTGGATTTGAGGCTGTGGGCCGGTAATGTATGCCCGTGCAGTGGACGAGCACTTTCCCGTTTTACTTTTGCCCTCTCCTTGTCCGCAGCCTCTTCCTTCCGGATACTGGGTGGTGCAATACCGGAGAGCTGGTAAAGCCTGTCGACAGGCGTAGGCTTTAGGCAACCTGTCACTAGTCTACAGGTGTTATTGAGGGCTACATCCACCTGTTTGGTGTGAGATGATACGTACCAAACTGGGCATGCGTATTCTGCAACAGAGTAACAAAGGGCCATTGCTGATGTACGTATAGTTTGTGGTTGACTGCCCCTCTGTGATCCATCTAGTTTGCGCATTAAGTTGTTTCCTGTAGATATTTTCATTTTGTAATTCATGCAGTGCTCCTTATATGTGAGAGCTCTGTGAAGTGTCACTCCTAGAAAATATTTATTCATTGCTGTTTGGTCGAGCATGATCCACATTTTTTCCTACCATCTGATACAATTCAATTAACAAATTTTTACTTTTAATTCTCTTTACAGTTTTTTTCTATTTATAACTGCATAATTTCATTCACAACCGGCCTTATCTGTCGGTCACGAGATATAACCGTTCTAAGATATTTTTAGGATACCTTTTTATTACAATAGTAGGTTTCAAATGATGCCCAAGAAGATGACGTGTATGTATGAGGGAGAGTCAAATGAAAACTCTCCCTCTTATTTACTGTTTCTTATGCTCAACTTCTGTTGCTACAGGTTTAATGCCGACCAGATGATAGATTTTAAGTATGGTAGTTGTTTTGAGACTTCCAACTTCACTGATAGCCAGTATTCCCGTTATATATGGGCGGAAATCCTCCATACCATAATAGTAATATCTGTGGCTGAAACATGTGCGAAGGACATTCAGCATTGCTTCGCAGTATGTGCGTGTCAGTCTCTAGATTAAGTTGTTTCCGTATAAAAACTTTCTGTTGAGTGTCTTGACAGTGTTAAATAAACGACAACGTTCCGCTGAGCTTGGTGGATGAGCGGTAATACTGTAGCATTGCATTCGGGAGGACGCTGGTTCGAATTCCCGTCCGGCGATGAAGATTTCGGTTTTCCATAATTTCCCGAAATCACTCGAGGAAAATGTGGGGATGATTTCATCAAAGGCCTTGGCCGAATTCCTTCTCCCTATTCATTGTCCTTTACCCTCTTTAATGACAAAGTTCTATCAAACGTTTGGTCATTTACCCGAGATAATTACTTACTTCGTCAGATAGAAGGAGTGTAAGCTACAGTATTGATGAAATCCCCTAGGTAGTCGTAAAAATTTTGTTATAATTACGAACAATAAATAAGTGATACAGAAAAACAATTTTCCGATAAAAGTTGTTCAGATCCATGAACGTTTGGTGACTTAGTGTTTAATTTTTAGTATCTATAAAGCTTTGCTGGCTGCGTATTACGATCTTCAGGCGGTTATCTGAAGCTGTCTCGGTGAAATTTGGATTAGTTACTACTTTCTACTAGAAATCTATGTTTAGCGACAAATTAAAATAAATCATGTTTTTATATAGCTTACATGGTCGCAGATATATTTCAGCACTGATTTTCACCTCACTCAAGAAATCTTCTTCATTAGCATACACACAAAAACAAAAGAAAAAGGGGCTAGGTAGGTAGTAGCAGAAATGCAAGGAAAAGGAAACGATAAATATTCTATTTATTTTCACTAAACTGATTTACGTTTGATAATACTAAATATTTTCTACTCTCTCGGTGTCAACTGCGTTAAATTTAGACGCCCACGGGTTACGAAATATGACGTGTAATTCGTTTTCCGAGCTCTGGGAATATACAGTCAAGCAAAATTGAATAGAGACTTTCCGCGGATAGTTTGTGATGATTTGTGGTACTGGTCGAAGACGGGTCAAGAATTTTAGTGGAAGACCCGATATCGTACATATTTACATCATGAGAAGAAATTGGATATCCACGTTGATCTTCACATCAAGAGGTTTCTAGACCACTGTTTCGGTGGAGCAGATACATGTAAATGAAAATACCAAATGGTTATTGTTTTAGAATCTCGTTTCTGTAATAATGATTCAAAAAAGGTTGTACTCGTCTCTGATAATAGATTTAATAATACTTAAAACTGTGTCCATAAATGATGAAATACCGATGATTCGTGGCGATCTGATTCTGCTGTATAACCCCCCCCCTTTCCCCTCTCGATTCATGGTGCTGTCTCCTTAACGCCTGCAGCCACACTAGTGGGTTCAATCTAGTTTTTTCCATTATTATTATTATTATTATTCCAAAGCGTTACTGCATATTTTAGTGATTCGTCTATTACAACGGGTTATATCGATAGGGAAGTCGTCCGATGGCATAACAGTTTAATCAGCTGTTAAAACTATACTGGACTGTTTTTTATATTGGGAAATTGCAAAAGCAATATCACTAAAATTCAACTGTTTGCAATAAGGAGACTGAGATTCATAGCTGCAAGTTTGTTTATCCGAGAAGAAGATTTCGTTCGGGCACGATTTCCATGCTGCTTCATTTGTTCAGGTCACGGGTCACGAGACGATAACGACTCATGCTAGTGGATTTTCTATAAACATTCCTGCATCTTATTTAATCTTCGAGTCCCTTATAAACTTTTTGTCTGAAATACACACAACGCAGCGCTTCATTTACTATTTTTTTTTTTTATAAATTTGATGATAGGTCCCCAAAATATAGATGTCCAAGAAAGCGTCATAATTGTCATGGAAGAGTAAAATCAGTTTGAGTAGTAAATGACATTTTTTTTTAAAAAAGAAGCAGAACGAAGTATACTTAGAATAACGAGTAAGTGAAATTTTTAATCAATTATAAGACACCAATAAAAATTTCGTATTTTCGAGGAAATGTGCCCAACAACCCTGTCTGGCGTAATATTGAGCGACTGCCGGCCCGATTTGTGGTTTGTCAGTGCAATTCGCAAATATAAATTCGTCCCCTTGATGTAACATAAATTATTGCAATTTTAAAAAATTTTTTTTTTAAAAACATCGTATTTGGAAAACATTTCAAATGATTTCCACCATCATGGGTTTATATGCAATCTACGGATTTTACACCAATATTTTTCAAGTATTATATTGAGCGGTCTGGTGGCTCAGTGGTTAAGGCGTGTGACTGGGGATCGAAGTGTCCCCGGTTCGAATGCCTGTGTCGGCGGGGACTTTCATACACCCCTAACCAGACCTATACCTCTGGTACTGCTTGCTGCGTAATGTGAAGTACTGTACGCCAGAACGCTTGCATGGTTCGGTTTCCACGTTAAACTGTAGGTCCCATGTGCCGGGTAGGATTGCCGGATCGCTTTAAGGCGGCTACAACAGGGGCGGAATGCGCAGCCAATAGAAATCCTGTCACCAGGTCTTTACGACCACACGGAATTTTTATTATTATAAGTCCTATATTGGAACTATTGTAAAACCACATAGCCTATGACACGTAGGGCGTCAGGTCGAATCCAGTGACATCTCATAAATCAGAATTCACCATTTCATTTAAACTACAGAATGGAACAAAAAAACCTCCTTTTTCAACAATTTAGCAATTTTTGTTCGTATGCTATGAGTCCAGTGGATATAAATAACAATAGGAGTGAATATACTCTACATTTCATTAAAAACTCCCGTTCATAATATTCTCGCAAACGTATAATACCAAGTCCCCACTAGTTTAAATCTAATCTGAAAGTTTGCGTTTCATAAATCACGCCAGATGTTAAAACTTCAGAAGTACTAAACGTAATTCTTATACCAACTGCAGTAAATTTTTGTTGCGGTTTTATGACATAACAGTTAAAAGAAACTGGTTGCTGCAGTCGTAACAATTAACTTTTTTTACTGTAGTCTGGTTAATGCACAAAAGGTGGAGAGGCAGTTCTTTCAACCCTCTGCGAATCTTGTAAGCTTTTAATACCTCGATTTAATCTCTTTGTGAAATATGTACTTATTAATACGTGGAAAAATGCAATTAGACCGATGATTACCATTCACCATATGCACGCTGGTGGTTCGGTTGTATGTGTGTGTGCGTGATTATATGCGATTAACCAAAGTAGGCTAATCTTTATATATAAAGATGAATGTATGTTTGTTTGTTTGTTGGTTTGTTTGTTCTTCATACAAATCCACAGTTTTCATCCGATCTCGATGAAACTTTGCACACTTATCCTTTGCAACAACGAGAAAAATACTGTCTACATTTGGTTGACAAATTACCTGTATAAATAACACAAGTTGTCTCATAACTTCGAAATACGGCGATAGACATCACGTTGGATATGGTCGCCTCCGTACCGTGTTTCCGTGTAGTGGACTGGCAGCTTAGTGGCTAAAGCGCTTGCTTACGAACGTCGTGGTCTCCGGTTCAAATCTCCGTAGCGGCTAAGATTTTAAAAAATTGTTTTTTCAGTGTGAGAGTCAGGCCTGGGCCGTAGGTTATTCGGATTGAATGTTAAACTGTAGATATTACAAAGTTAGGGGTGCAATGCGAGGAAAATCGTAG
This sequence comes from Vandiemenella viatica, assembly GCA_031002005.1. Lineage (NCBI taxonomy): Eukaryota > Metazoa > Arthropoda > Insecta > Orthoptera > Morabidae > Vandiemenella > Vandiemenella viatica. The sequence continues at coordinate 85,598,235 of JARYHS010009186.1, forward strand.
GTAGTCTTGCAATGTTGTAGGTGTACACTTTTTTACGTTATAATGATCCCTCAGGTGTTGTTCGCAGTCAGTGTGTTCGTGTGAACCACAGTAATATTTATATATAAAGATGAATGTATGGATGTTTGTTTGTTTGTTTGTTCTTCATACAAATCCACAGTTTTTATCCGATCTTTATGAAACTTTGCACACTTATCCTTTGAAACAAGGAGATAAATACTGTCTACATTTGGTTGAAAAATTATCTGTATAAATAACACATGTTGTCTCATAACTTCGAAATACGGCGATAGACAGACACGTTGGATATGCACGTCTCCGTACCGTGTTTCCGTGTAGTGGACTGGCAGCTCAGTGGTTAAAGCGCTTCCTTACGAACGTCATGGTATCCGATTCAAATCTCCGTGGAGGCTAAGATTTTTAAAAATTGTTTTTCATCGTAAGAGTCAGGCCTGGGCCGTAGGTTATTTGGATTGAATGTTAAACTGTAGATATTATAAAGTTAGGGGTGCAATGCGAGGCAAATCGTTGGTAGTCTTGCAATTTTGTAGGTGTACACTTTTTTACGTTATAATGATCTCTCAGGTGTTGTTCGCAGTCAGTGTGTGAGTGTGAACCACAGTAATACTAATATAAATGCGGAAGTTAGTCTCTGTCTTTTTGTTACGTTTTGACGACTATATGGCTATATCGTTGTGATGGAATTTTATAAGGAAAGCTGTATGAAGGGCACAGGATATTTTTTCCAGTATGATTAACAGTTGTAGTCACGAAATTTTGAAATTTTATCGAATAGTGACAGAAATATGTTGGAAATTGATTCTCTTCAAGAGGCAGGTTCGACGGTAGAATGATATAGTGATAGCTTTCCTGTAATATTATTCCGACTCGATATTGTTTGGGACCAATCCTTCGTTACCAACAACTTTTTATATTTAATTCTGGCAAAAAAAATTCTTAATCCACGAGTACGATGTCGCGGGTACGAGGCTAGTTAATTAATATACCGACCGTGGTGGGTGAACGGTTAACGTTCTGGCCTCGCATCTGGGCGGACGGGTTCGAATCCCATTCCGGGCATCCAGATTTGGGTTTTCCATGGTTTCCCTAAATCACTCCAGGGATGCTTCCTCCAAAAAGGCCATGGCCGAATTCCTTCCCGTCCCTTGCCCTAATCCCATCCCGCCTCTAATGACCTCGCCGTCCACGAGGCGTAAAGCCCAAGCAAAAAAAATTAATTGATATTATTATTCAAGTATGTTTTTGAATCTATCTCCTTCCTCTTATCAGATCTTTCACACTGTATTTTCACAATTAAAAAGTAGCTCTTTAAAATTAAGTGGACACTACAGAATAAGAATGTTTTTAAAATGAATGGTGAAAAACGAAATTTGCAAAGAGTCTCACAGAAAGGAGAGACAGAGTTGTGGGATTAAGTTAATGATTTGTCGAGTTCATTAATTTATTAGTGAAGGAACTTTCTAAGAGAAGCGAAAGATTAGAACGTTTGAACTATATGAGTAAGGATGAATGGTTTAATGGATATATTGTAATGAATGTAGGAAGAGTTGGACGATTGTATCAAATTAATCAAGAGAAGGTTTTTACTTATAAAATACTTTGTGAATACATCCATTGAGGGAATTAGTTCAAGTTATTGTTCAGTGTTCCCTATGCTCAGCAGCTTTTGTATGTACATGTAGCAACGGATTTAGTGTATACCCACACTCTTTAATATGTACAATTTATTTGTGAATTTTTCGTCTTAATACATATATGGGCCAAAGACAAAATACGAAAAATTCCCGGCAACATTTGTTTTCTATTTTATTTTCTACCTTTGGAAAAATGACCTTCACCAGGGAATAGGCCGTAACTTGTTGGGAAACATATCTCATTAACATTTGGTGAGTGATGTTTATGAATAAATCTGAAGCAGTCTAGAAATCTATTGAAATCCAAAAGAAAACTTAATTTTGGTTTCACGATTCCCAATTCAGTCATGAGTTCACTGTAAAGTATTATTAAAGCATAGCGATAATTGGTTGTAGGAAAACAATAGGAATTGCTTGTCAGTATTCCTTATAAGCTTTCCGATGCGTTTTTTATTATATTAACGTAATTACATGTTTATAGGGTCTATTCATGAACATGTAATACAACATTCTTAATTCAGTATACTCACAATAATCTATACGTGACTTAATCGCTTAACGATGGGCCCTGACTGTTGTAACCACTGAATGCACAGGTAGGTAATAACAGAAAACCATTCATATGAGTGTGGAAAACAACAGCAAACAGTCTATTATTCTTAGAATATACTGAGGAAAAAACCAATGGCTCCATAAATCTAGTGAATGGCACAAAACTCTGAACATCAATCTGTAGAATCATTTTTCTTTCTCATTTAAAATGAATTATTAGCGTTGCACATTTCTATATATATATATATGTACACGTTAATCCTTTGTGCATTTGGCAGCGAGTTTCATCTTCTTTTGGACCCAGAATTCCTTCATTCGTCTTGAGTGGCCTGTTTGTGCTCCTCTGCCCAGAGTGTACCAGGTCTTCTTTTGGTGTGTTTATCTCGGTTTGTCCCAATTGTCACTAATTTCTTCCGAAAAAGGTTTCTGTTGAAAGCATCTTCTGGTTATAGTCCCATCAATCGTTTATTTAATTGCTGTGTTTTTTTTTTTTTAATCCAAATGCCGTCCGGAATAATTATGAAAATACAGTTTAATCTCTACAAATGTAAACATACTTTTGGCTACAAGTTAGCCTTATTCAATTTTGCTCTAAAAACTTCATTTAGTCTATAACACTGAGGTGGTTTGCATCCTTCAGGAGAAGACACCCTAAACCAGTTTTACAGGTCAGGTTAAGAACGTGTAGGAAATATTTTCCGTAACATGCAACATTTAAAAATTAGTTTTTTTAATACCTAAATCGCGTGTACAATAAAATGAAATTAATACCAATAAAAATATACTGCATCAAATGATGAAATAGAACCCAATTTTTTTAACATACCTAATATAAAATAGAAACTGCATTTGCTATTCTCTTAACCCATTAGAACAATCTTGTACACAATTATTTTTCTTTCTTAAGTAAATTTGGTTTGCCGAATGTAATGGTGACATTAATATTATATAACAAATCAAATGAGGACCGTAAATTTTTGTTGTTTTGTGCATCATTGAAAGGTGAATTGTTGGCGTGAGGCGATACTATAGTAATAACTAATTAGAAACAAAGTGCATTTATGAACAAATTTTATCGAATGATTATGGTAGTAATAATATTTTATAGCTTATACTTATGTAACTGAAACAGAATTTGATAAGCTGTTAGTATACTGGAATAAAACTTGGTCACAGTCATATGTTTACCGGCAAATAACTTTTAATATTGGCTTGAACACATAAATGGAACTAAACTGACTATACATATTTAATAGACTCATCTAAAATCATTTTATTGGTATACGCGTAAGAATTTTTTGGTAAATTGGGTGCTTTTGTTATTAACTGAATTATGGTTTAGGAAATCGGGAATCTAGAATAACTAATCGAAATAAAAATAGTTTTGCAAACTTGAACTGAATGATCTGCTTCTTCTGTAAAGCTATTAGTGGTGACAAAATGCATCCAGTGATCCCAGAATCATTTATCGCAATCTAACACATGCCGTCGTGGGTATCATTCGTGATAAATGCAAACGTACTTAAAAGATAAAGAGTGAACGCCTTTAAAGCGAGTAAGCGAATGAATAAATTGATATAGGCCCAAAACAGTAACAGGTACACTCCGTTTGTCATATATTATTCTGAGCAGTTTTTTTTTTTTTTTGAAATGACACTCAAAATATTAGAAATTTTATTTGTAGAATGATGAATTGAATCGAATATTCGTATCTTTATTTATTTAACAAAATACGTATTTTTCCTTCAAATAAGCTCTTTTGTTAAATAAATAAAGATACGAATATTCTATTCATTTCACCACTCTAAAGGTAAAATTTGTAATAATTTGAGTGTTGTTTCAAAACAAAAACTTCTCAGAATAACACATGACAAAAGTACTGTTCTTTTTATTGTTTGGGACTTTATCAGTATTATTATTTTCATTTTTTGTACGGTAGACAAGCATTAATAATAATCATTCCGTATATGTAGATATTAATAAATGTAACAAAGAAATAATAAATAGGCTAATTTAATAACTGCTGTTTAATAATGTTCTGGTTTATTATCTTTATTTAGAGGTTAGAACATATTTATGATGTGATCATTAGCGCCTTAACACAAAACTGTCCAAAAACGTTAGAACCGCATAACAGGAAAAAAAAAATAAAACTGGACTGTTTAATGTCAGTTATACCATAAGCTAACCGAAGATCACAAGATAGACCGACCAGCTGCAAAAAAAGAGCAACCGGACCTAAAGGATACAATATTCACAAAAGAAAGACAAGTAACGCAGAAATCACACAGATAACAGAGTTTTATACGATAAAATCACAGATATGTATAAAACCTTGTTGGAGGACTCTAAAGGGGCCATACACCTGTCATAAGTATTGTGGAAAATTATGATGACATGTCAAATATTCTTGGCATATAAGTAATAGATCACCGATCTTTGTGACTGAGCTGGTAATTTTTAGGCCCTACAGGTGGTAAGATCCGAATTATATTCCTAAAATAATAATTTCATGCAAATGATGGGACTACCGACGATTTTCACTTCGTTTTCCTGTATCCGATGACTCCCAAGCAGAATTGTCATAATTAAAAGTCCATACTTCTAAGTTGTTTTTCTGTAGTGTTCAAAAAACAACAGAGAGGTTTTTGGGGAAGATAATGTACTGTTTATCAGTGGAGTTGACAATATCGCGTAGGATTTCAGCTCGTTCTGCAGCGCTTGCAGTACAAGCACATCGTTCGAACACGTTTGCCTGCCACCGTACTTTTCCGCTGACGATACTTCCTGCTGACACTATCAGTTCTGCTGACACAATACTTGCTGCGTACTATTTCAGATGACTCACGTCACACCGTGGACAGCAGCGGGCTGTTAGTACAAGGTACACGGAGGGTTACTACGAAACTGACAGCTGAGCGAAGCAGCAGAATCGGACACCAGCAAATTAAAGTACAGTGATTGCGCAAGTTTAGTCACATCTCAGAAATAATGACGTGTCAAGTAGGGACAGCACATTTGGAAGAGTTATGATTAAACGCTCTCAGAAAGCCATGTATACGAAATTTGACCAAGCAGTGCTTGTCACATATGTGAAGATGATATTGTCTGTAAAATTTCTTTACCTCTTTTCGATTATACAGTAACTTTTGCAAATTTTTAATATTTAAAAATCTTCTGATATATCAGTCAGTTTATATGGGAAAGCTAAAACCGAATAAGAAACAATGATTGTTGATATGTGTACTCACTGTCTATTTGTTATTATTTTATGCATGTTGTGTATCATTTTCCAATTTTGACCAGCAAGCATGGTACATTATTTAGTATCATACATTATTCAGCAATAAAAACCCATAAATTTAAAAAAAACAATTTTATATCTTTCGTAACAATTATTTCATCTATATTTGCATATTACACTGAGTAATATATTTCCATAATAGTTTTATCTTCACGTGGGTGAACGGTTAACATTCTGGCCTCGCATTCGGGAGGACGCCGGTTTGAATCCCCGTCCGGGCATCCAGATTTGGGTTTTCCATGGTTTTGAGAAATCACTCCAGGTGAATGCCGGGATGCTTCCTTCAAAAAGGCTATGGCCAGATTCCTTCCCGTTCCTTGTCCCCAGTCCCATCACGCCTCTAATGACCTTAGCTGTCGACGAGGCGTAAAGCAATATTAAAAAAAAATATCTTCACGCTTATTAATGATGTTAGGAAATATCGTAAGCTTTCGTAGTTTATAATTTTGATACCTTCATCTTACTGCAAAATAGTTTTCCTTTGTTGATTATACTGAGTGCATTCCACAATAATATGCCATACGATAAATAAAGAGACAACAGCAGATAAAATCATCATAATATTTTAACAGAAAACTAGGACACTTAAACTCATTACCAGTCCATATGTTTTCATAAAAAATTAATACATGGATCAGTTTTTGTCGCGTAAGTTCAAATACGTTATGAGATACGAATATTAAAATAGCCTTTGTTATTCGACATCCAGCAAGGTCCAGGATGCCGATAAATTCTTCATACACCTGACGTCATATGCATGGCCATTGTAGCGTGTTAATTCAGTTAACTCAGAAAACACTAAGTTATGTGAATTCAGTGTGATACGAAATTTGTTTCCAGTTGAATTTGGTGTCGTCTCCGGGAACTAGTAATGCTTTTTAGTTTGACCCTGAAGGCAAACCAGTAATTTTACTGGAGACAGAATGTTTAAAATTTTACGTAGAATTCGTGTCATGGAAGAGTACTACACCAGTATTTTGCCAGAAGTGGTTCGCTAGTGAGTGTATATGCGTTAGCAGTTACGAAGAATTCTTCTTTCAAATACACATGTTACATTTCTTGCGCTTTATCAGGAAGATAAATTGTCTGTTCCATATTATTATGCTTTTGTTGAATTTATTATATTGCTTTGATGTCCATATCAGCGAATTTTGCGAATCAGATATAAAACTTATTCACAATAAAATTCATTAGTGATTTTCTCTATGGATAACTCGTAAGACAGTTGGTCAGATATACTACATTGATTTAACAATTCCTAAAACAAAATTTTAAACACAGTGGCAGCCAGTTTATAACGTTCAAATGTTTAAAAATATAAAAGTATCTCCAATTACGTTTATTTATCCACTGCACAATAATTTCACTAAACGATATGCACATCACTATTTGTGAAAGTATCATCCAAATTAGAAAATTACTGGTGTTAATATATTTAATCTGTTATTTAGCAATAAAAAACATGCCACCTCTGTCTGTCATATAAAAGGAAAACAACGTAACACATTGTAGTTAATTGAAATTGTGGAAAATATAAGTAAACTAATCGAATGTCTCTCAACCCTAGGACATTGGTGGACTAAAGTTTATCTTACGCTAGCTCTGATACACATCAACAATTTTTCAAACACTACTTACAGATTAAATTTAGATAGATTTTCGATGTGTGTTATAAGGAGAAGGTTATTGCTCTGAAAAGGAGCAGACGTAAATTTCTTTGCTGTATTATTTTGAGGCAACAGCAATTAGCCGCAATACGTTTTAAGCTATGCTGTGAAGTAGTTTATCGTTACTTGAAAGCCGTAAAACTCACTCGGAAATATTTGTCTGTTAGAGAGTTCTCCGTTTTCTGTAACTCCAATCCGTCATTTTTGGCTGTCAGTGGCTGTGATGTCACACCCAAGATAATTCAGTGCAGTATTTGCCTCTTAATTCTAGGATGCCATCCTAGCTGAGTCTGAGTGTTTTAGAGGCAAATAACCGTTCCCCGAGCAAGTTTAAAAAACAAACGTAGTACGGTATCCCACATCGTTGCCGCATGCGGGATGTGCGGTTGGGTATTCCTGGAGGTCGTCGACTATGAACACCTGGAGCTAACAGAGATCTGTCGTAATAGCAGCTCTGCAGGCATTGGCCGCACAATTGCCGGGGAATTTGAGGACACCGCATGAAGCCACCTGCGGAACGAATGACGGACACGACTCCGTAAGTTCTGCATGGCTTTGAACATCGTTAGCGTTCTTTAGAAGTCGCGTATACAATCGCGCAGGTGTTTTACAACTTAATCATTGAAGAAATCAGAGAAAACTTCTTATTGTTTGTCAGTACTAGTCTTGTTTCTCGAGTACACTAAGATGCTATAAAAGGATCTGGGCCTCGAGTACGCTTTAATTGGTTCAAGCAAATCACTTTGCTCGCACGCTCCATGTCTTTTCTTTTTTCTTTTATTTATGGCTTTACGCCTCGTCGATGTCGAGGTCATTAGAGACGGGATGGGACTGGTGCAAGGAACGGGAAGGAATTCGGCCCTTGTCCTTAATTAAAGGCATTCGCCTGGGTAATTTTGGGAATCCATGGAAAACCCAAATCTGGATTCCTGGGTGGAGATTCGAACCGGCGTCCTCCAGAATGCGAGGCCAGAGCGCCGTATCTGTTGCTTCTGTGTGTTGCTTCTCAGTTCTCATGGATTTCAGTACTAACTTCAGTCACTAACAGATCAACATTAGAACCTATATCGTGTCCACGGTATGATTTAATCTAGATAAAAAAATAAATAAAAGAATCTTGGTTCCTGAATTTCTTTTCAACCGGTATATAATCTAACTGATGTTCAGATCTTTTCCCCTGGGCATTTTTAGGCAGTACGCGTCTTGTGTGATTCTTAAATAGAGTGTTTGTTACGATCAAGTTAATCTACTATCAAAATTTTAACAGTCCATATCACACCATGTTTATTGTAGATACGTATCTCTCTACTTTTCAGTGCAGTGAACTTTGGCGTGACTCGCCCGCTTAAACATAATAGCATACGTATACAATTAATGCTACATAATAGAGTTGACAAAAAGTACAATAAACATTTAAATTTATGTTCCAGTTTTCTGAATTGACAGAATGTTGCAAGTGGTTGGTGTCACGACGAATTCATTCTAATGTAGTGTTTCATTTTACAGCCAAACGATAAATGTTCAAAATATAAAAAAAAAAACCCTCCAATTTATGCAATAACAGAAGCAGATACAGTAACCTACTGCACTATTTCTTTCACCTACATAAACTGCTTTTGCATGTTCAACTTTCGACGTACCGTATACAGACGGGAAGCATATGATGTAACGCCCTAGTTCTTCCACTTCCTACTCTATAAGATAATCTGGTTCAACTGAGTGAATATGCTAAATACTGCATACGGGCCATATAGCTGTGGCACGGCCAGGAAGTTGTGTGATGGCTAAAACAACACTATTTATAATTACATCCGGCGAAAAAAACCCAACAATTTTGAAGGTAAGGATACAGTGCCAAAGTTACTAATCCTGTCTGGATGGCTCAATAGTAGGCACGAACCGAAGGAAATGCCCCTACTGGGATGCGAACCCTAACGTACCACTTGTTATTTGGCGGCGTCGCTATTACCGCACGCGTGTCTGCGCGCACGCTCCATCAACGTTCGTGACCCGTCCGGGCATACTTTGCGACCACCTGCTTCCGTCCGATGCCTGCATGCGGAAACTTTCTCACGTTCTTTTTTTCATTCTGAGCGGCAATTTGTGACGTCCGGGCTGGACACGGTGGCGTAAAGCGGCGGTTGGGGCAGGTAGAGTCCTTCACCTGAACGAGTGCTTCCGTCAAGAATCTTAAACAAATGGCTGGAACAGGTCTTGTCCAGAAAGATCGCGAACTATGATCATTCCCACAACCTTCGGTACAGTGCTCTCCTGACTGCTTGACTCTTACACAGTGTCAAAAACCATAGGAGAAAATACTTTTTATTTATTACAAAAATGGCTGGTGGTTCTAAGGTCATAAAGCCTGTTCCAATATTGTGGAGTACTCAAAGTGTACGCCATTGCATATTGATTCAGCTTCAGACAACACATGGTGTACAATAAACTTAATTAAAAGCGTTCATGCCGGACTCAAACTACCTTCCCCTTTAATGTGTGGCTTGTAATGCAATCATATATATTATTTCTAAAAGACGTATTTTTGCCAAGAGCCATTTATCACTTTTCATGCTTAACCGAAATCGAAAAACGGGATGTAGTTTTAATGATTATGGTATCCACTTTGGTAAATCATAAATTAAGGAAGTAATTTATCGGAAGTCATTCGTTAAGTGTAAAATTAGTAACTATTGAGGTCACGTGTTTGAGACAGTTCAGAAACAAGTCACTAGGCTTCGCAACCGTCGGTAACGATTGATCGTGTAATCGCTACATAGCAGCACCTATATCGATAAGCTGTATGTATTTTCTGCAATAAGGAGCTTTTAGGATGTTTTTTCGGTTAAGTAGTGATTTTTGTAGTAATGTAAATTACCACGAACTTGTGTCGTATATATATGATTTACGCCTCCAAAACTTTTTCTTTTTAATTATTTAGTAAGTGGTGTGTCTTGTTACGAACCCATTTCAGTTGTCACATAAACTATTACCACAATTGAGCGGATTCTTCTTTCAATCCTCTACAAACCACCGACTTTCCTGTTTACCGTTTTTTATTTGCGAAATTTTCGCACCGGTCTTCTAATACTCCTGTAAAACTTGGTGTGTTGCATAGTTTCGCTAATTAATTTTCCTCGACGGAGTTGATGGACTCGAAACGATGTTTTCCAGGCGAGGGACAGAGTGTAGTATGGTCGATATAATAAGAAAGGCATATTTATTGCCAACAATTTTGAGCAGCATTTGCCTTGTAGACAATTGTTCGATTCAGAGAATAGTTGCCGACATAAATTTATACCTATAAAACGAAAACCGGATATATTGGTCTTTTAAAAACTCGGAAACTACGCAACAGTTTTCGATAGGGTTTTCACCGTTTTAAAGCTTAGAATCTCAATTCAGTTGTTTGGCATGTCTTATGTTTCGATGTTAAATAACGCAGGAGCATTAAATGAAATTCTGAACGTATCAAGACAAATCCCAAAGATGGAGGGATTAGATGTTACATACTTTGCACTAAACATACAACTACAATGTCTGTGACCATAGCCTTTAATGAAATAAGATAACTTTACAATAATATTTTGCACACAAAACAAAACTTGAAGTATTCTTTCCCTTAATTCGGGATATTCCATTTTTAAACGACATAGATAGCCGTAAAAATAAATAGACGTTTTATTTAAGCACGATCTGTGGACAATGTATCTGGCCTTCAGAATTGTCTTCTGTTTTACGATAATATTATTCCGGATTCACTTTTGATATTTGTGTAAAAGGCTGAATCTGGGATTTAAAGTATCTGGCTGGCGTTTCGAGCAAAAAGTAGATATATACATTCACTTCGCAATTGAATCAAATGTGAGTTTCTAACACAATCTAGCATTGTTCAGTAATGTAGTAATGCAATTTATTAACCAAGTTAACGAAGCTTGATATACATGAATCTTTTCGGTCGAATGGAAATAGTGTACATGCAACTAAACTTCAACTCACCCTTTTCTTGGTAGGAGGCGAGTGAATCTTGGTTTGCTTTAATTCCGAAAAAACTTGACGCAAATTTTATGAAACTTTGTACAAATATTTATCATTGCGAGAATAAAAATAGGGTACGGGTAAATCTACGCTAATTGTAACGGGCAACGCCGGGAACTCCGCTTGTAACGAAATAAAATCAAGATTCTTAAAGCTTCTGATACAAAAAAATAGCCGATAGACCATAGTGAAACTTTAAGTCAGTTTCGCTCATTTGATGCCTCGTAATTTAAGATTTAAAGGTTTAATTACTGTTTGGTCATAGTTCCTGTGCGTCTACTGCGGAGAAAATCTGAACCACAATACAATTTTCCTGTACCCTAGGACAAATTTCGCTTGTTCTCGGCTGCCCGTTACCCCTGGATTTAGACAACCATATCAACACTACAAACTTCTTGATTGCAGCACACACGGTTGAAGTCCGCTTGATGCGCACAAGGTCAAGCAGTGAGAAGGTATACGCTATAACAGCAATACATTGTACTCGTTTAAGTTACCAAGTTTTTAATAAGAGCGACTGGACGGCTTGTTACACTCTTGACGTCACGGGTATCTAGTTTAGCGCCTTGAAGTTTTGAAACTCAGTTGAGAATCATTTTGCAGATATTAACTAGATGTAAACCCGTAAACGTTGGGTTTTTTTGTGTCTAGTTACGGATCTAGAATATTTCCTAAGTCACGAATTTAGTTCATAATACAAATTTTTACTAAAAATTCTTTTATTAACGAAATAGCTTGATCTTTGCTGTACGTGTTGAGATAGATAGATTAACATTGTTCAGAGTCTAAAAGTGAAAAAGTTATTAGGGTAAAAAATCATCACCACGTGACCTGATTCGGCTGATTTACGAACATGATCTGTATTTGACCCTAAGGGTTTGTTCTGCAAAACTGAAAATCTCTGTTGAGTTTGAAGAGAAACAAAACTGTTACACAGGGGCAGAGGCCTTCTGGCTATACACCTTTTATGGTCAAAAGTCATTACTACGTGACGTCTATATCAAGGCTACCCATCAAATTTTGGACATGGATCACAATCTCGATTCTATGTTAGGTTGCGGGTGACCTAATACTTGCCTATAGCAGCAATAAACATTTAAATAAAACAAAGATATAACCAACACAGTTTAACTAAAGCAAAAAAATAAAAAAAATACCAATAATACGTTTGCAGGGAAAATGGTGGATCAGTGCGCTGTTGCCGCACTTCGGAACATTCTCGCGTAGCGCTCTCTTTGTACCACTAGAAAATGGCAACGCTGAGCGTCCTGTAATGTCCAGTACGAGCATCAACTCACTAACTATTACTACAAGTCAACAGTTGAATTTAACTTTTAAGTACGCAATTGGTAATGGCGCTTTCGAAGCTGCCCGCCAATACGTCTGGTCACATCTGTACTATATTCTAAAACGCTGATGCTGGCGGGCAAATTCAAATGCGTTGGCAGTCTAGGTCTATATCAATGACCATTGCCACTGCACGGAAAATATTCTGTTGGAAGAATTAGTTTAGAAAAAGGCAAATCTTTATGTGAAGGATTCACATCACTTATATTCTTGTCTCTGATTAACATAACTGAAGTATGATAAAAATGGACCAAAAAACGTGGCTGAAATGTTTTTTTTTTCTGTTGGTACTTGAGAAACCAATAAACACCCTACCGTTAAATTGATTTCCGTTCTCATTTTCTCTATTTTAAACTGTGTGAATAAAGCGTTTTCAGATTTCGATGAGTTTTGTGGTTCGTACTCTGCTGAACCCGAACAATCTGCCATCTGTAAGAAATACAAGTACATGAGCTAACTTTCATTCCTAATTGGTCGAATAATGTTGGTCACAATTATTCTGATCGCCACGTGTGGTTTTCCAGCTTGATATTGAAAATTTATTTGCGTTTCTATTTTACTACACATTTTTGGCTTTTTCGTTTTTTATGTATTATTTAATATCTGTACCAATGTAAAATAAAGCATTTAGAATGTGATGCTGTATAAGAGCGTTGTTAAGTACAAAATGAAAATGTTTCAGACAAGATGGTTAAGATACGAATGTATCTCCCGAAAGGAAGAGATACGTTGGTGGAACCCAATTTCAGATACGCAGACTTTGTTGCTTTATCAAGGAAGAAATGAAAATTGCAGAGGAAGAAGGGGACTATAAGAAAAAATAGTTCAGAACTTAGTTTTCGATGGATGAGATTAAGATAGTAGCTCAAAACAGAAATAAACACGAAACGTCGAGGAGCAATCGATGGTAAAGAAATATTTCTAAGTTACAAAATGTTTGACAGCCACCTGTCTAGTGAAAAATATGACAAATAATTTACAGTTAATTATTCTCTGTCATTGTGGCCACTCTGCGAACTGGGTTTGAAATTCGAGTCCTTCACGCCTCTCGAATTACAGAATGAATAGCGGCGATCATAACAACTGACTACCTAGAATTTCTTGGGACAAACACTCAATAAACGAAAATCCTAAGCGTTCTCTTACACACTTAGGGATCGTCCGTAAACTACGTGGCTAGGTCTAGGAAGGGGTGTGGGGAGGTGTTGTGCAGAAAGCTACGCTGAGCTACGCAGGGGGATGGAGGTTCGGAGCCAAGCCACTTAACTTTTCATTCGTATTATTTATCACAGTAAAATAAGATACAGAACACACAATATTTATTTATGGCATTTAATTATCTCTATATGTAATTTATGATAGCCTGACAAAAGAAAACAGTACAAAATGTTTTCTGGAATCAATAGGGAAATAATCTACATACCACGCGGGGGGAGGGAGGGGTATAGAGGCAAAAGCCACGTCAGGATACGTGGGTGAAAGGGGGGGGGGGAACAGAGGAGGCTAAAATGGGTCTACGCTGTTTATGGACGCTCACTTAACAGCAGTGTCATAGAATGTACCAATTCGCTGTTATCATTTCCTTATGAATTTCACTAGAGGTGGTATCCTCAAATAGACTCACCTGGTACTGTGATAAAATTAAATACTACAAGTTGACATATACAGCAGTAATTCACGACATTACGCCCATAACGTACTATGTTTTCGCTGTTTGATTTATATCTAAATAGCTCTATAGCTTTTGGAGTCGATTATTTGACATTCGCACAAACCTTAATACAGGCCCGCTGCTAGCTGTTTGAAAGCCCATGTGCAATACCGATTATGCCACCCCCTGTGTAACAACAGCCAGTGGTGAATCTAGGAGTTTTCCGAACCGGGTCAAAAAACTGTGAGATTGCCGCCCCTTCCAACATTATTTGTCGCCCACATTGTTGCCACCCCGAGTGTCACCGGCCGCCTGAAGCAGCAGTTGAGCTAAAAAAGGTCATGCCCTACATAAGTTTCGTCGCGGCGACTGTCGCCCCCCTCGATGTGTCACCCGTTTACGTGCTAGGTGGTAACAACCCTTGCCTTCTGAAGACTTTAAATGTAAATACCTTGGGTTTACATTCGATAACAAGTTTAACTGGGCAGGACACATTGGACACGTGGTAGGAAAAGGTTTCAAAATTCTGCACTTGTTGGAGAGAATGATGAGGGGATGTACGAGAGAAGTAAAGGAATTGGGTTACAAAACTTTGGTCAGACCATTACTCGAAAATGGTAGTTTAGTATGGGACCCACATTTTGCGTATCAAATACAGGAGTTGGAGAGGGTGCAAAGAAGGGCTGCTAGATTTGTTTCTGGAAATTAGCGCAGAATGCAATCAGTGACAAATAAGATAAAAGAGCTGGAATGGGATTCATTGCAAGACAGGAGGAGGATGAGGAGGGTCGTGGGAAAGTACAGGGCGTATACTGGCGATGAGGCATGGAAAGATATTGGAGTAGGTATGAAAAGTAGTGCATGGAAGGGAAAAGATAACCATGACCACAAGCTGGCACTCAATTTCAGGTGGGAAGATTCTCTTTTTTTAGGTAATGGTGTCAGGGATTGGAATGAGTTCCCAAGGGAAATGGTGAATAACTTACCGAAAACATTGAAAGAATTTAAAGTTAAAATTTGTAGAGGGCAAATGTAGGTGGGTGCAGGATAAGGGGAAGATGGGTGTGTAGGAAAATTGCCACCGGAGCGTGTGCTTTATTGTAATTAAATTAAATTAATTTAAAACTGTTATGCCGTAACCATTAGGGAAAGCATATCATTCGCTTAGGAATGAAAATTATATATCGAGTATTGTCTTAGTGCTGGCAGTACCAGTTGTGTTCGATAACCCGGCCTCCTGCTACTACCCCTGCTTGCCCCACTCCCCTATCACAGAGAGGAATCACTCCGCAATGACATAATGGCCACACGGCGGGAGGCTATCAGGACCATGTCCTCAGAGTAGCCGCGGGCCTTGATCTGTAATTCCCTGTATCGCAGCTCCAGATGGACTCGAATTAATCTCCGCTAATGGACTAATGGACGCTTTGCCAGCAGAGCGGGTCTGTGATAGTGGCAGCCAACCTGCGTCACGCGTGGAACGTCATACGTGCCGCCCGCATTGCGCATTTTTGGAAGCAGGTCTTGCTTTCAGTACCTGTAGTACACTAAAGCCGCGGTTTACGGAGCTGAGCTAGGAAGAAAATGTGGCAGAATGCTTAATGTGCTATTACCTGCGCGACCGATCTTCGCTTTCGATTTCTGTTCAATATACAGTTCAGTAAAGTTTGATTAAAATAAAAGGCTTGAAGTGTTCCTAGGCATTTTGAGATGCACAGTTCCTTGTTCTAACTAAAGAAAAGCTTAACTAACATTAGTAGGCTTACTGGCACCTGAAACTTCTACGAGATGAGGTTCATCCGTTTCTGAAAAACCAACTACAAGAAATAGTCCCTCTAAAGAAGATGGAAAAAAGGCCAACTGACAAAACCAATATTTTTTGAAACATCAATTTTTTAAATGTTTTCCAATTAAACATCTAGTATTTAATAACAACCACTTTTTATAATAAAAGTGATATTTATTACTACTTTTCAAAATAAAATATCTTTGATTAGTAAATGCTGGCATTTAATTACTGTATTTCCACATTAATGTATTACCATTCGGTGACTGACCACGATACTACTCGCACGTATCAGCTAGTGTACAAAAAATCATTCGTTTAAAGTTATAAGAGTTCCTTGCCGTAATCAAAGAGAACTTAACTAACATCAGTCCAGCTTACTGGTATCTGAAACGTTTACGAGATGGCGTTAGCGCTATTTCGGAGATACCAAATACAAGCACTGCATTATTTTTTTTTTTAACTTTGCTTTTGCAGGGAAGACACCTATTTAGATAACCTTAAAAAAAAAAAGTTTTCTAAATATGAAATATCATCTAAATCGTTAGAGCCGTTTCCGAGGTTCAATATATATATATATATATATATATATATATATATATATAGGAATTGAAAGTTTAAATATATAAGATAAGCATGCTAACGAATGTGAATTACCATACATAATGATAGTCCACGGATTACAAGAACTGTCAATTCAGAAGTTTATTAGTGTGGTCACCTGCTTTCAAAATAGATCTTTGCAGAGAACTTGCTCTTGATCCAACTCTGTTAGAGGATTCTGTGTCGTTACAATACAGAATTTTACTTCAGTATATTAATATACTCAAAATAGCGATACTTTTCCAATCGATTTTAGTTTAAACATTGAATGACTGGTGAATTATTTCGAGACTGGGAAGCAAAAAAAGTCAAGTTTTTCAACAGAAATTTCATTAGTGACAGACGGGGGTGAGATAATCGTTGAACGAAGACACACTGACCAAATTAAATAAAGTAGCGGATTGTATCGAATAACAGACGGAATGCTTTTAGGATTAACCATCAGGGTTTTTATTTTTTGTAATTAATAATTAATGAGATTTATTTATGCTCTCAAATTGTCTAGACAATCTTATTCAAACACCATATTATTTTTCGCATTTTTTGCAGTTTTTTGGGAAAATAATAAATTAACGCCAATGACCCGCCAGCATGGCTGCTCGCATTAAGTTTTTTTTTCATGCACAATCATCTAAGCGAATATCCGCCTTACAAACTACACATTTCACAGAAAAGTACACTTACTACACAGATGACACAGTAACACGTATCGCACAAATATGGCAGCGAAAACAGTCCTCCAGCGGGTTAAATGCTTCGGGTTTCACAACTCGGGTTCGGGGAGGATACAGGTCTTCCCCTCCCCTCACCCCCTCATCACTCCTCCCCATCATCCTCCCTCATAATTCATACTGACCGTCTGTGTAAACACAGTAGGTGTGGTGTCATGTGGTCTTCAGATGACCCTATTGAGAAAATAATAAAAAATAACAATGATAGGATTTTTTTTATTTCTGGAAAAGTTTCTAGGTATCTTCCGCGATCGAAATTTTTCTATAATATGATTTTATTAATTTGAATAAGGTTTGATTTGTTATGTTTTCGTTAAGTACACGTTTTCCTGTAGTTATTGCCTTTTATATTTGATACTCTTCACGCAAATTTACAATTTTGTGTTTGTTGTTCTTAACTGTTAAGATTTTCATGTCTGTGTTTAAGTTTGTAGAGGACTGGTCATTGTGTAGATGTGTTTAGCAAAGTATGTAACGTTTCATATTGTGAACGTTTAGTGGTGGTCTGTTGGCTCGCTTGATAATAAAGCACGTGACTAGGGTACGGAATATTCCCAGTCTCGACTGAAATTTTTGTGCGTATTAAAATTGACCTTCGCTTATGGCTTTGCTTTCCTAATGCGAAGATGCTAGGACGCTCTGTAGTTCGGCTTCCACTTTTAACTATTCGTCCCCTATACCTGCAACAATTAACAGGTTATGTTAGGAGGCAACGATAGAGGCCAGTAAAAAATTATGTCTCAAGGTTTTAGAGACAACACGAAATTATTGTATTATTATGTAGTAAGTGTAGTAGTTTTCTTTTCCCTTAGTAATAGACTAAAGTAAATGAAACCCATTTCTTAAATTAAAGTCATAGAAGATTTTAATACACTAACCAGATATTTTCCATGACTGGAGTGGCCAAAAGTAATTTCCCAAGAAAATGTCGAATGGATTACATGAAACATTTTAAACACTGCTGTGAAATAGTCACCTACTGTTACAGACAACTAATATATACATAAAAAAAAACAAATCTGTCAGCATTTTCCTCAGTGCTTTTGCATCATCGATGTCGACGTGATTAGAGGCGTGGGAGAATTGTGGACAAAGAACGGTAAGGAATTCGGCCCTACCCAGCATTCATCTTGAGTGATTCCAGAAAATGTGATAGGACAGTGATTAATACTCAATTGTTATTCTGATCCTGGCTGCATTTCTACCTAATCACAACCTCCACTAATATTGCCGTTCGAAAATCATTACTTTTATCACTCGCCTGGGAGTACATTCACTGTATCGCGATCTAAATTTGACAGGTTGGAACTATTTATTGCCGCTGATATAGTGACATTAGTAATAAAAAGCAACTAATAATTAATATGTTATTTTAAACGCATTACATACTTTTGTTTTTGTGTACTGGCAATTCACTTCTTCGAGTTTACTATAATCGTGGCATATATAGCGGAAAAAGGTACATCGAACATAAATACCTTATATCCCCGTCAGAAATAAAGGCTGAATTACCGAACGTGGTGGGTGAGCGGTTAACGTTCTGGCCTCCCATTCGGGAATACACCGGGCATCCAGATTTGGTTTTTCCATGGTTTCCCCAGATCACTCCAGGTGAATGCCAGGACTCTTCCTTCAAAAAGGCAATGGCCAAGTTCCTTCCCGTTACTTGTCCGCAATCTCATCCCGCCCCTGACGTCGAGGAGTCGTAAAGCCATATGTAAAAAAAAACAAAGGCTTGAATTCAGTATTCTGGCTGCTCATTTCCTCATAGATGCTTTAACTAAATACGGTTCTTACTAATTAACGCTCATATAGTTACAAATGATCTGATCTGGTACATATATATTTTAGTTTAATGTGACAGCTATATCTCTACACAGAGAGTATAAGAAACAATCTACATCGACTGAATATAAATAAACAAAAGCCTCTAATAATTTATATGTTAATTTAAACGCAATAGGTACTTTTTTCAGCGTTCATTTCTTCACGGATGCTTAGGGAGCTTCCATTAATTACGTGACGTGAAATTGGGGTGGGGGTCGGGCGAAATCTCACGAAGGTGGAGGGGGGGTCAACCGAAATCTCACGTGAGGTTTTTAAATAATAGTTGAGATAAAAAAAAGTGTACAAATGACACGAACGTCGACTTTAGGGGGGATATTTGGTCTAGAAACGACGCGAAAACCGACTTCGGGGGGGGGGGGGGGGGGGGGTATAACCGCCCTATGAAGCATGAGAGCCAATGCCTGTAACCTTTACATCTCTGGCCATTAACGAAGGCTGGGTGCGCAGTGTCACAGTTTTACGGACACGGCTGCACAATGACCAAGCTTAGCCTTTTATTAGTATAGATAAGCATCCTAAATTTCTTGCTGATAATACAATTTGAAAAAACTCTCATATGTCAGAAAAAATTTTTTGGCCACATATAGGGTGAGAAATAGAATCGGCTCTGCATTAAAGAGAACGTGCGCTGACATTCAGGACCCTGCGTTCCGGCTGGTCTGATTACGGTTTTTAGGTGGTTTCTCACAGTGACCTAGGCGGAAGCTAGGGCGGTCCCCAACTTCCGCCCCATAAACTATACATTTCGCAAACAAAAAATATACCTGTCACACGGAACAGAAGTTACTCGTTTCGCAGACAGATGGCACCACTTAGCTCTCCCATTAGAATGGAGTCACAAATCCTTCACTGAAGCAGGCACGGTCACTAAATCTTCACCTCATTAAGAGATTTCAGGTAGTCCAAAGACGCCACATCATTCGTGAGTGGAAATAGCTGCAGAAAAAAATAAGTGTATTTATTGGTGAGTATCAAGACATGTTTAGCTCAATTAATCATTGAGTAACGAAAGCCCTAAGAAGGAAAAAAAAAAGGTAAAGAAATACAATTTATGATTTTCTCAATACAAAGCTTACGAGTTTGATTTTTTTTGTTATGCTTTAGAAGATCAGCAAATATTGTGTAAATTAAAAATTAGGAAAGCAATATTTCAAGAGCTCTTTACGTTTATTTAGCTCTAATGTTTGTTAATACTTACAGCAATATACCTGTAACTGACAAACATTTTTGTTTACATTATATATGTTGTATCTTACTTATTATTAAATACAATGGAGCATATGGCAATTAATGATAATAATAGTGATTAGAACACATTATTTACATAAATCTTTCTCATTTACGATTATGAATCAAATTACGTAAATTTAGCTACTGAAAATCTCTTCTACACTTGTAACTCTGCTTTCAGCCATCACAGAGGCGGAATGCGTGGCAAATTGAAACTCTGTCACCTCCCGGATTTACTTTTTAGTTCTAATTTAAGAACCTTAGACTTCTTTTTTTAAGAAAAAATAAAATAAATTCAAGCCCCTTCTAAATTTGATACGTTAGATATAATGCTGTTTACATAATGCTTAACCTGCTAAACATATTCCGGTACTGGGGATCCGTTTTCGATATTATATTTCCTAGGAAATTCGACAGCTTGATGGAGTTGTGTTTGGTTCGTAAATCAATAGTTCTAACAATTGACTGAGATAAGTCCCTTTGAATCATATGCCTTCATTCCAATACCTGCTGTTCGGTTTTGAAGGTGAAAAAGAGGTTATGTTTGACTATTGCTAAATGCTTCGGAACAGTTACTGAGCAAGCAATATTGTGATTTGAACGTAATTTTATGTTCATCTTAAATTTTCATTCTAATATTCTATTCGGATTCATAGTTCTGGGTACGGAATAATTCCATATTTCTCTTTAGTTTTTTTTTTTTTTTTTTTTTTTTTTTTTTTTTTTTTTAGAAAACCCTACTACTACTATTTTTTAAATTTCTCTCCATGTGACGTAAGTATATAACATGATTTCATTTCAGTATGTGGTAGGATTTCATCATCAGTCTGGTACTTCAAAAAGAAAGAATAAATAGTGGTTAAGGCTCTTGCTTTCAGAAGTTCGCTGCTCCGGTCAGTGGTCCAAATCCAGGTGGGTGCAGGAATGTTGAAGGGTTGTGTTTGATCACATGAGCTATTACAGGACGTTCTGTGGTTCGGTTTC
The DNA here is from genome assembly GCA_031002005.1 of Vandiemenella viatica. Classification (NCBI taxonomy): domain Eukaryota; kingdom Metazoa; phylum Arthropoda; class Insecta; order Orthoptera; family Morabidae; genus Vandiemenella; species Vandiemenella viatica. Next base: position 85,619,628 of record JARYHS010009186.1, read on the forward strand.
GACGTTAAACTGTTGGTCACGGACAAAAGGTACAGGCCGTCCTATCTCTGACACAATGGCTTAGTATTGTCTAGGGTCGCTAGGGTGAAGTGAGGGGGAGGAGGGATACCTTCACTACGTCCGATACTTTAGTTAAGAAATTTAATTTTAATTTAATGTTAAAATTGGTGAACTAGAAACTTGAATGTTGCAAGAATTTAAGTTACACAAAATAATACTCAATTTATTCGGTCATATTTAACGTTACGTTAAATACAATATATTGAAAGAAAATGAGCAAGCAATACCCGGCGTTTACAATTAGCCGGATAAATGCAAACACAAAGTGATTTAAATATCTCAAAGAAATTTTCAAAAGTCAACATACATTAATGTGGCATCGCAGGCCAACGGATTAAAGTTAACATTTACAAAACAATCCCAGGGGCGCCATTTAAAGTTAAAAAAAACATCATTTGAATTAAATAAAATGATCAAGATGTTCAAAATTTGAGGTTAATGATCATGCGAATGTTGGTTAGCTCAGTAAATATTATCATGGTGAGAGCGGAGAGTCTTATCTCAGAAGCCATTTACGGGTTAGCAAGCCTCATTAAAAACTCTATGGAACCGTGGACCTTTGCGTTGGTACTTTACCGTTGTCGCATCTGCTCGACGTGGTGTGGCACGCTCTGTGTCACTGCTGAATGCCAGTTTGCGGACTCATTCACTCTAGCACATCAGCTGATTCCTCTAACAGGTGAAACGCTCAGTTTCCAGCCATCTGAGCCAGAATTCCTCCAGACGCAGTCACTGACCACTATCCAGCTATTCTAACGCTCTAAACTGCAGTTCCAACCATTTACCATATTTAATACTTCCTGAATATCATCACAGAATTAACTTATATACTAATAAATTTGGCCACCCAGGCATAATACATAATTATTTAGTACCAAATTAATCTCTACGCTTTACAATTTAAATAAACAAATATAACAAAATCTGAATATTAATTATAATCATTTATTAATATTCATTTTCATACCACAGTATGCCTCCTTTTGGAGGATCCAATCAAACATTTGGTTTGTGAACTAAGTTAGTTTTAATATTTCAACACTAGTATGTAGAAATGAAGAGGTTAGCACAGGATGGAGGATTGCATCAAACCAGTCTAAAGACTGACGACAGCAAAAAAAAAAGTAATTTATTTTGGGAAGTTTTTACCTGTTAGTAAAAGTCTAATGGGAAACATTATATAATTCGTGTATCAGAATGAGCCATACAGACATATATATATCTGCGCAAAATTCTGTGAATAGTTTGTTTTTTTTTTTATTTTTTTTTTTTTTTTATTTTTTTTAAATTTGAAGAATACTAGCTTTGCCCGGCATACATTGCAATTCCTCTTTTTCTTTCTTTAGTTGGGTATGCATATCTGAAACAGACAGATTTTCATGTACTAAACAAATGAAAGACATTGCGAAAAACTGAATGGTTTCTTGTGTAAATTTTGTTTAAGAAGGGTGATGGGTGAGAGTGGGTCAGTTTTTGTAAACATAATGTAGGCAATACATTTATCTTTATTTTAAAATATACGTGCGCAGTGTTCCATCAAAAAGCTGATAAAACTGTGAATTTCTATGAACAACTTTTCAAATCAAGATAGGTGGGAGTTAAGGGGCTTAGGGTTCTGACTTTTGTAATCCAAATGTAGACAGTACTTTTTCGTTTGCTTTAAAGTATACGTGTGAAAAGTTCCTTCAAAACTGGATAGAAACTGTAGCTTTGTAGAAAGAACATTGACAAACATTAATGGGGTGGAAAGAGTGAGCGGGGCTGGGTTTCTGAAAATGGTATTTAGACAGTATTTTTCTATTTGTTTTAATGTATACGTGTGCAAAGGACCATTGAAATCGGATGAAATCGGTGGATATATTTAAAGAACGTTTACAAAAATAAGAGAGCGGAAAGGGGGAGAGGGGTAGGGTTTTTGAAAACCAAATGTAAGCAGTATTTTTCTGTTGGTTTTAAAGTATCCGTATGCAAAGTTCCGTCGACAGTGGATAAAAACTGTTGGTATGTATAAAGAATATTGACAAAAATTAAGGGGTTGGAAACGTGGAGAGGGGTTGGCTTTTCGGAAATCAAATGTTAAAGTATTTTTCTGTTTGTTTTAAAGTAAACGTGTGAAACGTTCCGTCGATATCAGATAAAAATTGTGGCTATGTATAAAAACATTGACAAAATTTATGGGGGTGGAAAGAGGAAGAGGGGTTATGTCTCTGAAAACTATGTGTTGACAGTATTTTTCTGTTTAATTTAAAGTATACATGTACAAAGTTTCATCGAAATAGTATAAAAAAATGTGTTTTCGTATAAAATTAAGAGTTCTAAAGAGGGACGGGGGGTGAGGGGGGGGGGGAAGGGAGTGATGTTTTTGAATTTTAGTGAATCTAAACCATACTCGAATCAACTTAATCACACAGAAACGATTTCATAAAAATCAGTCCAGCCGTTTAGGAGTTCAGTGACATACACACGGACAGAAGAAATATATATATAAAGATTATTCGACAGAGGTTACAGACAGCGAAAAGAATTTTGCATTTTTTGTTAGAAGCAACGCCTTAGACTATGAAACCTTTATTTGGAACTACAGAGAAAATTAATTCAAGCGCTGACATAACTTGGACTGAAACCAAGTACGTGTTTCATAATAATTTCCGATGTAAACAAACTGCTCATACTCCGTTCCATTACTAGAAATAGACAAGGTAGATCTGTTACTATCAGTGTGAATGGTGTACGTGATGATACTTCAGTACTGTTACAGTAAAGATAACTGCATAAATATCTAACGAAGACTTTTTTTTTCTTAGAAGAAAAAAGTACTTTAAATGATATTGGGCGGCTTGTCAGACACGCTCCAGCAGTTATCCGTATTAGCATGGCAATAGACAGAACACGAGTCTCTGCTAGCGTCTATCAGTAGCTACGTGCTAAGTGAGCGGCAAGTGATTCACGAAGATACGCGGAGTGAAGCGCGTGCTAGATACGGCACAGCTGCCGCACCTTGGACCTGTAGCGACAGATGACGCCCGCGTTTTTACGCATATCAACGCGTGTTTTTTGCTAACTGGATTTCGGAACAGAGTAGAATGTTTTCACACTCTGATGACACATAAACGCTGTCTTTGGAATGTAAGCAGTAAAGCAAAACGTTACGGTAGGAAACGCGTTATAAAAGGAAGTTGTAGCAAAACTGGGAATTACACAGGGTAGCATATTGGGACCATTGCTATTTCTTATTCTAAGGAATGATTGTATTGAGAGTTTACTAACAAAAGTTAGATTGTTTCTACATGACATAATGTTCCATAATATGATCAAAACGAAAAAAAATACTGTGTACAGTTGCAGGGTATGTGGACAGGACAGTTAGGTGGTTTACGTAGTATAAAGATAGTTGCAATAAAAATTGTCAGCTTATTAGGTACATGGATAAACAACTAATGATTAATTTTGATTATAAGGTGGAGAATGAAATGCTTGTTGAAGACTTTGGCATAAAGTTTTATAGCTCAACTGGGCAGCACACATTGAGAAATATAGGAATAAGTTTCAAAATCCTTCACGTGTTGGAGAGAGTGATGAGGGGATGTATAAGAGAAGTAAGGTAATTGGGTTGTAAAATTTTGATCATATCATTAGTTAAATGTGGTGGTGTAGTATGGGACCCACATTTTGGGTATCAAATACAGGAGTTCGAGAGAGTGCAAAGAAGAGCTGCTAGATTTTTCTCTGGAAATTACTGCAGAAAACAATCAGTGACTGATATATGGAGCAGGAATGGGATTCACTGGAAGATTGGAGCGTGAAGAGAGTCATAAGGGTGTACAATGCGGGTGTGGAAAGACATTGGTGTAAGGATTAAGAGAGTTGCGTGGAAGGAAAAATATGACCATTACCAAAGGCTGGCATCCGATTTCAGGCACAAGCTTGAGGAGAAATTCTCTTTCGTTGGTAACAGGATCAGGGATTTGAATAAATTATCAAGAGAAATGTTAAACAATTCAACAAAAAAAAACGAAAAGGAATTTTTAGAGGGCAAAAATATGCGGGAACAGGAATGGGGATAAATAGATGTGAAGGTAAATTGCCACAGGAGCGTGTGCCCCATTGTAATTAAATTAAATCAAATCAAATAAATTAGTTCACTGTAATTTCATTCCTTTTTTACATCTTTTTTAATTATTTTAATGGTGAAAATACTAATATTTACATATTAAGGGTGGCTCATAGCACAATGTGCACAGTGATTAATTACGTTTTCGACCTCGGGCCAAAGTCCTACGAAGGAAAGGATTTTTCCTGGAAGATGGAGTTCTCTGATTCACTCAGCCCTATTTAATAACTACCTGAGCTTTATAATGAATAAAAAGTTATCTCCAAAATGACGCATCTTCGGTTTAGAGCCAAGGTCAGTAGGCATAATGAGATCTTTACCCCGCAAATCCCGCCTTATAACCCACTGGGCTTGAACGGGGTTCGCTTTACGTTTTAATTTTTATCTTTAGTCAAATTGGAATCAGTTTTCTTATAAAAATTAACTGAAATGCTTCGATTAATCCAACAAACTCCTGTTGCTGCCTGCATAATCCTTTGGCTAACGCTCTAGTCTAGTGGTTCCCTATTATTTTTTTCCCGAGTACCGCTTCAAGAAAGTGCTCAACCTCGCGTAGCTGCGTTCATCCCAGTCCAATGCTTTGTACAACCAGCATTGCAGAGATATAATTCTCTCTCACACACACACATTCTGTCTGATTGTCCTAAAATATATTTTGGCGTTAGTAATGTTTGATTAATTGCTTTTTAATATCTTAGTGATTAAATTAGCCATGAGATTACAGCGCGTACCACTCGAAGCAACCTCACGTACCTCTAATTGGGAACCAGTGCTCTAGTCTAAGTTATTTCCGGCCCCCCCTCTGGTGAGACTTCGTGAGATCTGGTCTCCCCCTCTTTTTTTTATCTCTACACTCCAACAAATATTTCCAAAACCTCACGTGAAATTTCCGTTGATTACCCCCCCCCCCCCTCTTGCCCTTGGTGAGATTTCGCCGGACACCCCCCCCCCCCTGTTTCACCTCACGTAATTTATGGACGCCCCCCAGCCGGATGGAGACTACCCACCCCTGTGACTCTATCTCAGATAATAGTCTGGCATAGTGGCTGACGCGTCTGACTAGAAATAGAAAAGTTCACTATAGCATTTCCAGTGTCGGCTGGGATTTTCAAATGCTCTTCACAACGTATCACGGTTGGTTGAATAACATGAAATACATCCGAACGCTTCCCTTGTTCGAATTTGGAGTTAAGCTGTAGGTCCACTACGCTGTTTGCATATTTCACAGTGGATTGGGGAGGTATAACGGGATCGGGTACAATCAAAAATACAACTCTCACACAGAGAACATATCTATACAGGGTGTTACAAAAAGGTACGGCCAAACTTTCAGGAAACATTCCTCACACACAAACAAAGAAAATATGTTATGTGGAAATGTGTCCGGAAACGCTTACTTTCCATGTTAGAGCTCATATTGTGGACGGCTGTGATACAATACGCCATTCTCCAGGGCTGCATCAGCGCATCAGGGGTTCCATGCGACAGAGGGTGGATGCATATATCCTCGCTAACGGAGGACATTTTGAACATTTCCTGTAACAAAGTGTTTGAAGTCACGCTGGTATGTTCTGTTGCTGTGTGTTTCCATTCCATGTTTAATGTGATTTGAAGTGAAGTAATAAAATGAGCTCTAACATGGAAAGTAAGCGTTTCCGGACACATGTCCACATAACATCTTTTCTTTGTTTGTGTGTGAGGAATGTTTCCTGAAAGTTTGGCCGTACCTTTTTGTAACACCTAACGGAGGACATTATGAACATTTCCTGTAACAAAGTGTTTGAAGTCACGCTGGTACGTTCTGTTGCTGTGTGTTTCCATTCCATGTTTAATGTGATTTGAAGAGAAGTAATAAAATGAGCTCTAACATGGAAAGTAAGCGTTTCCGGACACATGTCCACATCACATATTTTCTTTGTTTGTTTGTGAGGAATGTTTCCTGAAAGTTTGGCCGTACCTTTTTGTAACACCTAACGGAGGACATTTTGAACATTTCCTGTAACAAAGTGTTTGAAGTCACGCTGGTACGTTCTGTTGCTGTGTGTTTCCATTCCATGTTTAATGTGATTTGAAGAGAAGTAATAAAATGAGCTCTAACATGGAAAGTAAGCGTTTCCGGACACATGTCCACATAACATATTTTCTTTGTTTGTGTGTGAGGAATGTTTCCTGAAAGTTTGGCTGTACCTTTTTTGTAACACCCTGTATACTTCGCACACAGATGGCAAAGCTTCACTTTCTTCAGGAGCGTAGCGCTCAAGGCAGAGGCAGAAGATGCTGGCACTTAAAACTCTGCCACTAGATGGCCGAACTATTCCCTCGGGGATTTCGCGGTCAAAAGAAGCCATACGATAGTAAAAAGTTGGATTCTGCTCTTAGTATTGAGTTAATTTCAAGTGTCGTGTGTGCATTGTGGTTCTTCAATCTAGAGATTCATGTATTGAATTGGAACATTGCGCAGTAGCTAATGAAGTAGATTGCATATCTTGCTAACATCAGTGAAATTTTACGATGCTGTGACTATTGTCCCAGTTATCACTCTCGCAATAGACTAGATTTGGCTGGCATAGAGTACTAACTAACAAACACTGATTTCCGTTCTAATGGTGTGGTTAAACAGATACTGTTGTGCACCGCTGTTAAATGAAGGATATTGCTGACGTTGTCATCTCTAGGGACATTGTTTCTATCTGCTTTCTTCTGCTGAAATGAATACGACTTGATAGCAGAAGAAACGTGATAACTCAGGTGTTGAGTTTCAATCCAAGGTACACGCAGCATAATACGCCGACATCACATCTCAAGTTACTTTCTCAATACTTGAAGTACACAGTTTTCACAACTGCAGGAAAACAATGTAGTTCTTGAGTGTTTTAACCAGGCCGATCTTTATGGCATTTATTATTGCCATTTTCTGCTAGAACTTGTTGAGGTTTTTTATGGCAACTTCCCTTAAGATCATTCATTTCCTCACCCCTATCTCAGAGAATAGTCTGGCATAGTGACTAACGCGTCTGACTAGAGAGCGAAAAGTTTCCGATAAGATTCCCGGTGTCGGCTGGGATTTTCAAAAGCTCTTAACCGAATCTTCACCTCTACATCTACATCCACATCTATACTCTGCAATTCACAAATACTGTGGGTGGCAGAGGGTGCTAAGCACCAATCCTAATTCTGCGCATTCCAATCCCGAACAGATCCAGGAAAGAATGAATACATAAATGAATTATTACGGCATCTTATTTCTCTAATCTTATCCCTCCTGTCATTGCGACCTAAATAGGTTGGCGGAAGAAGTATTTCGTTGCACTCGTAACTTAAAGATTTTCGCATATTCTCCAGCAAATTCAAACGAAAACGACGTCGTCTGTCCGCCGAACAATCCCAGCCCAACCCACAAATCAGCTCTGTGACACTTACGTAAGGACAGTAACTAGCAGTCACGAATCGAGCGGCTCTTCTCTGTACTTCCTCTAATGTGTCAATCAATCCTTTGAGATACGAATCCCAAATTCCACAACAGTATTCCAAATGCGGACCCACTAGTGTTTTGTACGCTGTTTCCTTTGTATGAGCATTACAACTTCTCAAAATACGTCCTATGAATCATAATTTGGAATTAGCTTTGCCTACAACGGAAGTTTTGTGCAAGTACCATTTCATGTTGCTTTGTACTGTTACGCATAGATACTTCAGGGAATCCACAGTGTCAACAACTGAATTGTTAACTTTGTAATCGTGAGCAAACGGGGTCTTTTTATTACTTATGTGCATTGCCTTGCACTTTTTGCAGTTAAATGTAAGCTGACATTTACGGCACCATTCCGAAATAACATTCAGATCGCGCTGAATTTCTAAGCAATCGTTGGAGCACCTCACTTCCCCATAAATAAGTGCATCATCAGCAAAAAATCGCATCCTGCAATTAACGTTGTCGCCGAGATCGTTTATAAAAATTAAGAAAAGAAGTGGTCCTATTACACTTCCTTGAGGAACGCCCGAAGTAACATCTAGTTTAGAAGAGGCTTCCCCGTCTACAACGACATACTGTGACCGACCAGTTAGATAATCGCGTATCTATTCACAAATCTGATCAGATATACCGTACGCTCGGATCTTCGCTAAAAGTCGGTTGTGTGGTACAGAGTCAAAAGATTTCTGAAAATCCAAGAAAATAGCATCAACTTGTGATCCTGCATCAATAACTTTCATTACATCATGCGAAAATAGAGCCAGTTGCGTTTCACGTGATCGGTTCTTCCGAAATCCGTGTTGGTATGCTGTAAGTAACTCGTTTTCATCTAGAAACCTCATAACGTTAGAGCATATGACATGCTCCAGAATTCTACTGCAAACAGATGTTAGCGATATCGGACGATAATTCCTAGGATCTCTTCGATCTCCTTTCTTGAAAACGAGAATCACCTGCGCAATTTTCCAGTCAGAAGGTACTTTTCTTTCTTCTAAAGATTTACGAAATATATCTGACAGAAATGGTTCTATTTCTTCCACGTATTTCGAAAATACTCTTAGTGGTATACCATCGGGACCCGGCGCTTTCCCCCAGCTTTAATTGCTTTATGATACCTACACTATTAATTTGTACTGGATGCATCTCAAATTCACCACGCCGTGGAAAAACGGGAATGTTTTCCATGTTTCCGTCAGTGAAGGAATTTTTAAATTCGGCGTTAAATACGGTAGCCTTGTCGCGGCTGTCATCAACTTCCCGACCGTCTTGTAGTAGAACTGACATATTGTTGTCACAACCGCTTATTTTTTTTACATACGACCAAAATTTCTTTGGATTTTCAATGAGGCTCATGGAAAGTGAGTTGCATCGAAAGTCATTAAAGGCCTCGCGCATCGCATTCTTGACCTGTCCTCTTTTCTCAGCTAGCTTTTCTAAATCACTCCTATAGATATACTCGTATCATGGTTGGTTGAATAACATGAAATACATCCGATCGCTTCCCTGGTTTGAATTTGGCGTTAAGCTGTAGGTTCCCTACGCTGTTTGCAAATTTGATATGGGCCCTCACTTTTTCTGCATCGTTTCCCTATTGTAATCGAAAGATGAGGGCACAATCCAAGCTAACTTACAGATATTTTGGCTGCACTTTTTGCTCTTCCCTTCCAAGAGGTCTGATGTTTGGTTACACTTTTACATTACGGGAACCTCTGTCTTCGTCAGGTTTGGTTTCAGTCTCCTTTCAGAAAAGAATATGTAGAGTTGGTTAGGATTCTCGGAGAGCCCATCTTTAAAAACTTCAAGATTATACTTTGTTAAGTAATACCCAGATCATCAATATTCTTAGTAACGAAGAATTATAACGATGCATAAAATCTTCTCGAGCTTTCCACCGGGAGAGGGCGTCTCTATGAGCAGACGTTTCGGAGCCTGACTCTGGTTCCATCTTCCACCGGTAGATAGAACCAGAGTCAGGCTCAGAAACGTCGCCTTTTTTGGACGCCCTCTCCCGGTGGAAAGCTCTAGAAGATTTTATTCATATGATTCACCGAGAAAGTCTAAATTCTTTCAATTATCACTCTGTCCTAAAGCAAGCAGTTGCTTTTATGGGATGGGAATTGTTAAGTGACTGATGATGATTTACAACTTGACGAAAACAAAAAACACCCAAAAGCTTCTATGGCTCATGTGGGCTAAGACACGGGCAAACTCAAGTGTCCGTGACAAAATTTTGGACTCGCAGAACTATTTTATATTCTTACACATAGCAAAAGCAGGGGTAAAACGGCGTGTGGTGTAAAAAGGAACTAAACGCAAGGATATGACGACTAACTGTAACGGTTTATTTAAAACCGTAATTTTCAAATGTTCATCTTGCAGAATTTTTGCATTTATTGAAGGAAAGAGATGCTTAGAAACTTGTTAGCAGCAGTGCTGCAATCCTCACACAGCTATATATTTCGTCATAAGCGATTAAATAACTTCAAGAAATATTACTGGGTGTTCTTCCTAATTTCAAAGTATAATATAAAAAAAAAAAACTATTAAACATATAACCTTGCGGTTTTCACCATCCAGTAAAGCAACTGAAGCAGTTTTTTTTTTTTTTTTTTTTTTTTTTTTTTTTTTTTTTTTTTTTTTTTTGTAATTATCTTAGTTAGTGCTTTAATTTTATTTCAGGACCTGAATAATTATCAAAAATAACTATTTCACAAGTGGAAGCTGAAACATCATCATCAATTGTTGTGCAAAGAAATTTCCGACATGTGTTTGATAGAGTGCCTCCGGATATGCAAATTAAGGCTTTGTAAATAAAAAAAAAATATATAGATGCATTCGGTTCCATCGGTTCAGACAATCTTGGGAGCACGAGCACATGTGCAGAAATTGAATATCGCTTAGACATTTTGAGGTATATAAAAGGAGTACACGTAGAAGTGCACTGATTTTATATATATATATATATGTATACAAAAAATTTGAGTTGCTTTACAGGATGGTGCAAACCGAAAGATTCTATGTTTATAGTTTTTTATGTTTTACTTTGAAATCAGGGAGGTTTCTTATGGACACCCTTGACTCTTTTTTGAAGAAGCTGTCCTTGTACAAAGACTATAACGACGTTTTACAAGGCGAACGCTGATCGTGTCAGTTGTTGAACTTGAAGTTTCCAATTCGCCGACGGATTTGTTCGTGTTCTAATTACAAGGGAAAATACGGTAGTTTCGCAACTAATAACAGCAAGAAGTTTGTAAGCGTTTGCGTTGGTAATACAAAAGAAATCAAGGGTCTGACAGAGCTTAAAAACGCAACAGCTATGAAGCTTTATGATTCCAGTAAACTTCGTGACCGACAAGTCACAAAAAAAGTGTTAATTTAAGGTTATTTGCTAATGAGGAGAAAACTTATTGGCTCGTTTATTCGTGTTATTTTTATTTACTATCAAGTCTAACGCTTCCTCACTATTTCCGATACGTTAGTTATGTGTGCACGTTTGTGTGAATACGTGTGAGGACATTTAAAGCTGCGGACTAGAAAATTACAGTTCTTTGTATTCGTCTGTAATGCAATTTTTCCAAGGTCTTGTATTGGACCGTCGGTTAGGGAGGGGGGAGCCAATACGTTGATGAAATATAATTATTAATAATACACTCCTGGAAATTGAAATAAGAACACCGTGAATTCATTGTCCCAGGAATGGGAAACTTTATATACACATTCCTGGGGTCAGATACAACACATGATCATACAGACAGAACCATAGGCACATAGACACAGTCAACAGAGCATGCACAATGTCGGCACTAGTACCGTGTATATCCTCCTTTCGCAGCAATGCAGGCTGCAATTCTCTCATGGAGACGATCGTAGAGGTGCTGGATGTAGTCCTGTGGAACGGCATGCCAAGCCATTTCCACCTGGCGCCTCAGCTGGACCAGCGTTCGTGCTGGACGTGTAGACCGCGTGAGACGACGTTTCATCCAGTCCCAAACATGCTCAATGGGGGACAGATCCGGAGATCTCGCTGGCCAGGGTAGTTGACTTACACCTTCTAGAGCACGTTGGGTGGCACGGGATACATGTGGACGTGCATTGTCCTGTTGGAACAGCATGTTCCCTTGCCGGTCTAGGAATGGTAGAACGATGGGTTCGATGACGGTTTGAATGTACCGTGCACTGTTCAGTGTCCCCTCGACGATCACCAGAGGTGTACGGCCAGTGTAGGAGATCGCTCCCCAGACCATGATGCCGGGTGTTGGCCCTGTGTGCCTCGGTCGTATGCAGTCCTGATTGTGGCGCTCACCTGCACGGCGCCAAACACGCATACGACCATCATTGGCACCAAGGCAGAAGCGACTCTCATCACTGAAGACGACACGTCTCCATTCGTCCCTCCATACACGACTGTCGCGACACCACTAGAGGTGGGCTGCACGATGTTGGGGCGTGAGCGGAAGACGACCTAACGGTGCGCGGGACCGTAGCCCAGCTTCATGGAGACGGTTGCGAATGGTCCTCTCTGATACCCCAGGAGCAACAGTGTCCCTAATTTGCCGGGAAGTGGCGGTGCGGTCCCCTACGGCACTGCGTAGGATGCGACGGTCTTGGCGTGCGTCCGTGCGTCGCTGCTGTCCGGACTCAGGTCGACGGGCACGTGCACCTTCCGCCGACCACTGGCGACAACATCAATGTACTGTGGAGACCTCGCGCCCCACATGTTGAGCAATTCGGCGGTACGTCCACCCGGCCTCCCGCATGCCCACTATACGCCCTCGCTCAAAGTCCGTCAACTGCACATACGGTTCACGTACACGCTGTCGCGGCATGCTACCAGTGTTAAAGACTGAGATGGAGCTCCGTATGCCACGGCAAACTGGCTGACACTGACTGCGGCGGTGCCCAACCGCTGCGCAGCTAGCGCCCTTCGACGGCCAACACTGCTGTTCCTGGTGTGTCCGCTGTGCCGTGCGTTTGATCATTGCTTGTACAGCCCTCTCGTAGTGTCCGGAGCAAGTATGGTGGGTCTTACACACCGGCGTCAATGTGTTCTTATTTCAATTTCCAGGAGTGTATGTATGATATCCAATAAGTTGGTTATTTGGTTAAATGGTGAACTAGAACCATGACTTCTACAGAAGTTAGTTTCACACAAAATTATACTCAATTTATTTAGTCTCTGGCTTATACAAGGCCGGGTATAGTTAACGTTACGTTAAACATAATCCAAAGACAATAAACAAGCAATACCCGACATTTACAATCCGCCGGATAAAAGCAAACATAAAACTGATTTAGATATCTCAATGATTTTGCAAAGTCAACATGTTTTAAAGTGGCATCATAGGCCAACAACTTAAAGTTAACATTTACAAAAGAATCCCAGTGGCGCCGTTTAAAGTTTAAAGCATCGTTTGAATTTAAAACAATGAGCAAGATACTTCGAATTTGAAGTTAAGAATATGAAACGTTGGATAGCTCAGTAATTGTTATGATGGGAGCAGAGTCTTATCTCAGGAGCCGTTTACGAGTTAGCAAGCCTCGTTAAACCCAATGGAACTGTGAACCTATGCGTCGCTACTTTACCGTAATCGCATCTTCTCGACGAGGTGTGACACGCTCTGTGCCACTGCTGCAACGAATGCCAGATTTGCGGATATGTCCGCGCTAGCACATCAGCTTACAATCTCTGGCAGGTGGACCGCTCAGCTTCCAGCCCATCTGAGCCAGACTATACGACCAGACACAGTCACTGATCAACGGCTAAGGGCGTGTCGGGTGACACGTCCGCACTGTAGCTCGTCGCAGCAATAGTGAATATGGCGTCGTGTCCTCTTGTCGCGGCTAAACTAGCTTTCCTCTCCCTGCACATGGAAAAGAAGCCTTGAATTAACAACTGTGAACCCCCTGTGTCCGTTCACGATTGGTGCATCGATATATGTCCATCATCACGTGCTTCGTGTCGTCGCTAACATTTGCTACCCATTCCCGCACATTTTGCTTGACCTTGTCGGGATACTGGGAAGGGATGAGGTCAGTACACTCGGCAGGTAACGGTTCCCGCACGCCACCCGTTTGTGAGCGAAGGCATCAGCCTGTCGGTGACACTGGGCATTGTCCCGTTCTCTGAACGTTCAAAACTGCAGTTCCAACTTCCCACATTTAATATTTTCTGAATGGCCAGTTTTGCACAGAAATTAAATCATATAATATTAAATCTGGCTGCCCGGTTTTAATACATAATTTTTTTTTTTTTTTGGATAGAAAACCGAAGTTTCTACATTGTCTTCAGCTTCTGTTTCATTCGACCTGAGGAAAAACGAATTTTAGTCCAATTTAAGTCCACGTAAAGTGTATTTTATCTCCTATCATGGCACAATGTGAGCCACGTTTCTTGAAATTTAGTTTCTTGTATTGATTCCTTTTTTCTATTTTACATGTTTTTATGGCACAGAGATGTATATGTTATTGGATCGTACAGTCAGAATTTCTCATCAGGGAACCACTGCTCTTTTTCTATGGGAAAGGAGACGTTAAGTCTGATTTCTTAAATAAATAATCATATTAAACTCTGTTGCTGGAAATAAGTAAAAATCATCATTTATATACGAAGCTATAAGATATGAAAATGAAATAGATTGGTAAGTCAATTACATATTTAATCTTAAGTTTGGCATTATAATACGACATCCAAACAAACTTTTCCTTAAAGCATATCTTCCTTATTCGTATTTTTCTTTCTACAATTATTAATTTTAACAAAGCTTACGATTCGGAGTCAGCTTCACATTTACTTACGATTTAAGATCATTATTTCTTGTAATCCTTTCTCTGTTTGTACTGTAGTATTCAGTACCTTCCTCCACAGTTTATTCAAATCTCTAACATCTTTACACACAAATGAAAATATTTTCATTCACTTCTGCATAAAGTGTACATTTACTGTCGCGGTCTTCCCCTTCCATACACATATTACTCCTAATTCTTCACCTAATGACCATCCAGACTTCATAATCGAGCCTTATACATACCAACAAATCCGTTGATTCACTTCATTTCTTTCAAAGTCTCGTTTATCTTAATGAGAGTAGTAAACAACAACTGAAATAACTCTCGGGGTATATTTTGCACTATGAAGTTATCTGGAACGAAGTATTGTATTTTCCTGTACAAAAAATGTAACTGCTTTTAAAAGTCTGTTGTGATTTATATGTCTTCAAAACTGCATCGGTTACAAGCATTAAAAAAAGAAAGAAAAAAAGCCCCCTTCCTCAAAGTCGACTTTACAAACATATCTTCGCTTCTTAGGCCAAATCCAGAGTTTTTAATCAAGGTGCGTTAATTTTTTTCAGCTCAGTACGTTTTGCCTAGACGTTTGATTAAATTTCTTAATGTTTTTGATGTTCTTGTTTGAATGCGATTTAATTTTTATTTTCTGGAGGTTGATATTAATTGTATTGTTCTCTTCTACTGAGTTGTCATAATCTTGATTTGCAGTTGACTTCATTTGTCCAGTAAACGTACTTTTTCATTCGTGTTTCAGAATTTGACCAAAACAGTTTACATAATCAAAGATATCAGCGATATTGCTGTCCTTACATGTTATACTCAATTCTTATTGACTGCATTAGTAAGGGTATAATCTCCCATTCCCCTTTGTGGAAACCTGTCACTTTTTTTACCTCTTTATAACCTCTCCAATTCAATGTTTGCAAACTACATTATAACTTTTATCCAATAGTCACTATTCAACTCCTAGCTCTCATTACTCAACTAATGTTTAATAACAAGTTTACTTCTAAAATTGTGTCTTAACTTAAGCTTGAACTATTCTATTTTAGTATAATCGCGTTCCTTGGTGGTTTCCAACAGGATCGATTACGTTTTTTGCCATCTTTCACTCTTAAGATAGATTTTAACGATAGCCATCTTACATATATATAAATCTCGCGTCACCATGTTTGTCTTAGATGAAATTTCGAAACTACTTAACCAATTTTGATGAAATTTGGCTTACTGTGTGTAATTTGGTCCAACTTAAAAGATAGGATAGTTTTTATCTCGATTATAGACCTCAATTTTTATTATTGTGAATTAAACGTTTGTCAAAGGACAATGGTTTGCAAATTCCATAAGTTTCTAACAGCTGGAGGTGTGTTAATTTATCGTCACAGTTTGGGTAACCATCAAGTAGATGCCGTTGTGTTTCGATTTATTTATGTTACAGTCTATTCCACGCCATATGTGTGTGTTTCTTGAATTTTAATTGTGTTATTTTGTTATAATTATACTATATTGATGTGCTTCGTTTGTGAGTTATTAAACTTAACGACAAAGTAATTACACACATGAATATAACATTGAAGAAAACGTTACAATAAATTAAAAAACGTGGAAATATTTCTTGCTTGCTTCTTACTTTTCTTATTATTTTCGTTATGGTCAACTAGGGACCACGTGTCAATTTCAATTCCTCTCCTGTTGTTTTTTCTTTATTCTTTTCCAGTACTCCTTCATTATTGCACTGTGTTTTCTCTTTCTCTCCTGTCTACCTTGAAATCCTGCAATATTCGAAATCTGCTTTCAAAATTTTTTTCATTCCCTACTGTTCACTGATATAATTTCGTTTCAAACCTCTCATAACCTTATGAAAAATTATTTTTTTCATTTTTATAAATGAGGTAGATGAAGTTGATTTCTAAACATTTTTAACAATTATCTTCATTATTTTAAATTATTACAATTTATAATTTTAATTTATCTAAGCGCTAATTGGTGCACAATATTTTTTGTTAGCCTGTATTTTGCTAATACAAATTGATTTGATGGTTTCCCCACACGTGAGCAGGCGACATATAGCTGCCCATGGGAGAAACACGTATTTTCCAAGTCCAAGCCGCAAACGGACATTGTTTGGCCTTGAGACTTATTTACTGTCTTAGCGAGAGCCAAACGAATCGGAAATTGAAGCCCTTTAAATGGTATTGGAGATTCTGACGGTATCATTGGAGTACATAGCAACAGCACGATTTCTCATTTAAACTTTCCAGTCAAAATAGTTGCTTCAAGAACATTTTCGGTGATCCTTTTGATGACCAAACGCGTGCCGTTGCATGATCTAGGTGGATTCAAATTACGAAGAAGAATAATCGATGAACCAATCTTTAACCGAAGATTGTGTGGTGGCATTCCTGGTATATCCAAAGAATTTAAAAACACAGTTGGAAAATTTACGACTTCGTTTTTGTCTTTATTAGTTAATATTAATTTGACTACATTAGGAAGTTTAGAATAACATTGATCCAACGTATTATAACTACTGAGTCACAGCATCGCGTGATCGGATCAGCTAGTCTGGTTATAAATTTATCTTTTCTCTTATCTGTAAGAAAACCGTATACTCTACCTGGTATTATTTTTCTTTATCTTCTTTTCGGAAATAACACCAACCATATATATTCAACATAATGTATATTGAATCACACAGTTATTACTTCACTTCTAATACACGATGTAATTAACTCATCATAACTTTTTTTCATATGTATTTTATGTGGTAGCAGCCGTAACTATTTTAGTAACTCAACTGCCATTTAAGTCAAACCATCTTTTATGATACATCTTCATAAAACCATTGTTCCCATTTATGAATATTCCTTCATCTTCCGGCATCCACAATGTGGTATAATATTCAGTCATCCATTATACTGCCCAGTCTAGCATCATCAAGTAACTTCTCTGGTTTTCGGACTCCTGGGCTCCGTCTTCTCCGTGCAGACAAAGATTCTCCCAAATATTCCATTAATATTTTGTATTCACAGTTTAAATTGTACATGAATAAACACTTTTCTATGGATATCTCTATATTTACGATCTGACGTGACGTATGGACATTACAATGGCCAAGTGAAATTTGATTTTATGTAACCAAACTGTGGGGGATGGCTGTAAACAACTATCAATAGTAGATAATCAGAAATTAACAAAGATATCCGTGGGCAACGATGTTAAATGTCCTTCTCTTCTTTCACAGAAATCCTTTGTTAGCAGAAAACGTCATTTTGCCAATCCGGTAGCTGGACAGTAAATATCGTTGAAATGTATGAGAGAATTACTGTATGAGACATCCAATCACATTGTGCAGACTGCCTTTGTTCTGCTTGCTCCTCAGTTCTACATTTCTTTTGTTCCCGCTAAGTGCTCATGTCAAAGATATAGTTATAAATTACGTCATACTCTAAGTGTCTGGTCGGTATTTCTTGGCATTGTCTTGGAGGTTCGGACTGTTCCACTTTGTCTTTTAGATGACTTTATTGCGGTGAGAGATACGACCACCGTTCTCTATTATCGTTCATCGTACGCAGGCAATCAGCGCGGAGTGTCAATAATTGAAGACGTTTTTTTTATCGATGAGAGAATCAGCTTCCAACACAGTTGAGTGATTCGGCTGTTAGTAATTTATTTTCTTCGTCACAGACAATAAAGAAAGATCTTGTTCATTATAGCAAGAAGAAAATATCAAAAACATGGGGAATGATTGAAAGATAGTTCTAACAAAAAGTGACAACAGTTACATTTACTCAAACTTAAAGGATTTCTTGCTCAAGAAAACTAATATTTGTCGACGTGATCAAGACATAAGAAGCAATATAGTTCAGTTATTAAAGAGTAGTATGGCAGGAAAAACATGTTTACATCTTTCATAATAAATGTTTATAATATGTGCTGAAACATAACATGTATCTAGACTAAAATAATCTTATTTGCCAATGCATTAACAGAATTTTAAAAGATGAAAGAAACATAACAAGGCATTGTTAACACATATAAACCACCTTGTTACAGGATGATTTGACTGATAAAACAAAGCATTAAATTCAAAATTAAGGCAGTTTAGGATGAACCTGGAATACGAATGCAGGATTAATTTAAGGAATTTGGTCATCATCACAGTTCGGTGCCACAAACATTTTAGATTTCAATATTTCTGTGCTGTATAGAATAGCTGCGATAAGGGTGACATTGGAAATGGTATTATATTTACATTAATCTTTGTTGTTGCTTCGACGTAAATGATGCATATGAAAGCGTTATTGGATTGTTAGCAAATATTTTTTTTTTTTTTTTTTTTTTTTTTTTTTTTTTTTTTTTTTAATGGCATTCGGCAACGGAGGCCATACAGCCAGCTCAATGTGTATTTTTTCCAATGTATG
Organism: Vandiemenella viatica; assembly: GCA_031002005.1. Lineage (NCBI taxonomy): Eukaryota > Metazoa > Arthropoda > Insecta > Orthoptera > Morabidae > Vandiemenella > Vandiemenella viatica. The sequence goes on from JARYHS010009186.1 coordinate 85,638,481, forward strand.
GACGCCACAGGACGGACAGGACATTCACACAGACACACAACACTTAACATCCATGCCCGCGGCCGGATTCGAACCGGCGGCCTTCGGCACGTGGAGCTAGCACTCTAGCCCCTACGCTACCGAGGCCGGCTGTTAGCAAATTTGTGGGACATAATCGATGTAGTTTACTTTGATAGTCCTTTTGACACTATCGTGAATTCAGTTTTACTTCCTTTTATTATTATGATAAAAAAAGGAAGGATGAGGTTCAAACTTAATTTTATCGAAAAGCCATGTTACTGTCTCTCAGAAATCAGGAATTATGGAAGCTTAAAAGTCTGAAGATGATCCTAAGGGAATCTGCTCAGATATTTGGATGTTACCTGTCCAGTCTTTGCAATAATTCAGACTTAACTTGAATTTTTATACTTCAAGCGAACACAGATAGCCTTTTTTATAGTTCTTAGTAATTCTTGTCGTTTTATGTAATTTTTATTTTACGGCTTATCTGCCACGCGATATTTAGAGATTGGAATTAGAATGGAGCAAACAAATGCAATTCTCACTAAAAATGGAAGATCGGAAAAAATTTAGAGAATTTTGAAACTACAGGGAAACTTTAATAATTTTTTTCCTGTAATCTAACGATCAGCATACCAACAGCGGCTTGCAGGTGTTTACTATCTGCTTTGGTATCTGTCTGTGAGCCGATATTCGTTGTCTGTAGTCATTTTTACCATCCCAGCATTTTTGCAAGAAACGTTTTACCCATTCTATTCTTAGCCTCATGTTCTCCTGACTTACGTGCAACATTTTTTTTTTTTTTTTATAAAATAAATTTTCCTTACAAATACCGACGTTTAAATTTCACTGGTACCAGATGCTCAGCATTCCTTTGTAAGAATTACAGAAATGCAGACACGATTATCTTGGTTAGGGTCTGTGGAGTCGACCGCAAAGGAAAGGAAAACAACAAAAATTATATATATTATTTATATCTTTTTTTTATTTATTTTTTATTTTTTTGTAATGTGCCACTTTTTTCCTTTGATACTTAGCCAAAATCGATAAATGATGTACCATTTAAAAGACTAGTTTCTCCGCTTTGGTAACATTATTAATTAAGAATTTTTTGAAATTCAAATAGCAAAAATAAGGTCAATCTAGCTCCTGGGTATGCCATAGTTAAGTATCAAGCTGCTAAGCTTCGCTGGCGTAGATAAGGAGTTATCACACTACTGCTAGATAGCAGCATCACACATCACAGAGATATTGATAAATTACAGTGTTTTCTAGAGTAAGTAGCTGTTAGAGAAATATTTTGTCGTTTCTGTTGTTGTCGTGGCTTTAGGACGCGTTGTCATTTCTAGTTGCTTCGTCAGGAAGGGATGGAGGATTCCATCAAACCAGTCGAAAGACTGATGACAGGAAAAAAAAAAGACGTAAGTGTCATATTACATGCCTATTTCAGTTGACAAATAAACAATCGCTGCAGATGAGTCGGTTCTTCTTTCATCCTGCTACAATCCATCACCCTTGATATTCATCACGTATCATTCGCAAAATTTTCCCACGGTCACCTAGTGTAAAGGGAATGAAATATCAGACATTCACAAACATACGAGTGCGACCCTACATATCTTCCCGGAAGAGTCTCTATCCGCCATGTGCGTTGCGATAACTTATTCAGCTTTTCTCTGGTGTGGCCTTTCCATGTATGTACATCAGGGTCGTAACGGAAATCTAACTTAAACTTTCATCTTTCTGTGAACGGTTGGTTAGATGTCCTGGCAAACGTATTTTTTTGTTGTTCCGTCTGATGGGTGAGCGGTAACGTTCTGACGCCGCATTCGAAATGATGCATATTCAAATCCACTTCCGGCCATCCTAATTTGGGTTTTCCATGGTTCCACCAAATCACTCCAGGCTAATGCTGGAATGATTCTGCTGTGTCCGCACGGTGACTGAAATGTCAACACGGCGGACGGGTGGTCTCCCGGAGACGATCAAGCGAGAAACGAAGCAAAGTCCACGATGCTGCGCAGAGTCCAAGGAAGAAACCGACGGTAGACCAAGACGCGCACTGATCCGAGTCCAATATGCGATGCATAGAGTCCAAAGGAGTAATCGAACGTAAGCCGAGACGCGCGATGATCGAAGTCTGAGATGAGATGCACTGAGAGACGGTAACGATAATGAATAGCAGTGAACACAGTACTGTATTAAGTGGGACCGCGCGGCTGTATTTATACTAGGCCAGTCGCATCTGATTGGCCGCGGCGGAAACCCTGCTCTGCGGCACCGCTAGATGGCCTGTTGCTAGCGCCGTCTATCGGTTGTCCACCTCCATCTCTTCTTCCGGACATGTGACGGTGTCGGGTCGAGATACCAGAGATTCCTTAAATAACTCCATATCCGATTCCTTCCCGTTTTGTTATCACAGTCCTTTCCCGCCTCAAATGACCTCGATGTCAACGAGGCGTAAAACTAGAAGCAAAAAAGAAAAAAGAAGAGTGAAGAAGAAGAAGAGGGCCATTCTATCAAAATGTTCTGTATAACGGGAGATAAATAAACAAAAAATCGCCACCATTTTATACCCCCTTGTCAATTATATAGGCGCTTTTACTCGCTTATCTGAACCATCGTGTAATCGTGTACCAAATTCGTTATGACATGTTGAGAAATTTTGATACGATTGTCTCTTATCGCCTTTGAGATTTACGTTCTTCTACGCTATTGAGCATCGTGATAGTGACATATTACTCCTCCTGTTTTCAGCTGTTCCCCTCTCGGGAGTTTTTCACGTGGCATCTCGTGAGGCGAGCGTGCGAAACAAGCAGCTGTGCGGGCAATGCATGCAAATTGGAAGCAGGCCTCCTCGCTCGCCCACAGCCGTAATGTGATTTTATGGCCAAAACCGGCGTAATTGACGGCTACGAAACGACTCGCACCTTCGCCCTAACGAACGAGCGATGCTTTCAGACTTATGGTCTGTGGCGACCATAAAAGAGAAAACGCGCCACTGTTTTGATGTGGCGACCTCTTGACACAGAACACCAGCATCAAGTCACATCTGATGGACCATTAAAATTGCGGAATTAAGAGGTGAACCGCAGCCACATTTGCAGATATATGACAATAAGCATATATGTATGAATGGTCATTTTATAAAATTTCTTGAAAGGAGTTAGCTTGTAAAATCTCACTTATTTGACAGTAAAAATCCTATGTAATTGCATGGCATCAAACATGAGGGTGCTAAGGGAGCGTACACAAACTACGTGGCTCGGTCCAGGGGGGGGGGGGGGATTGACTGGAAGGCTACGTTGGGCTTCGTGGGGGGAGGGGGGTTCCGAGCCTGGCTACGTAGCTTTCCATTCATAACATTTTTTACGGTTAAAATGAGGAACAGAATTCACAACAGCATGTGAATATTTACTGCCCTCAGTTAATTATCTCCGTGCGTAATTTACAATAGTCTGACAAGAGAAAACAGTACAATATGTCTTCTGGAATCAAAATTGAAAAAGCTACGTGCTACGTGGGGAGAGGGGGGGGGTAGAGGCAAAAGCCACTCCACGTAGGGCTACGTGGGAGGTTGACAGGAGGCCAAAATAGAGCTACGTGGTTTATGGACGCTCCATAAGGGGCTGTCATTGTTTTGTGAGAGAAATTAATATATGGAACATGGGGTGGCCAACCCGCGGTCCGCTCTGAACATTTTTCCGGCCTGCGAGATTCATCACACTTTTACAAAATACATTTATTTTATAATGGCCAAAGTTGTGAAAAACCAATATATTAAAAAATACATTATTTGTGCATCCATATATTCAAAAATTAACTATCGACATTATGAGGATAAATTAACTTTGATTTTAAAATAATATTCTTGTGAATATATAATTTTATATGCGGCCCGCGGAGTTATTATACATTTCCAGTTGTAACCATTTTATATGGTTTCCTACACTTTCTTTTTATTTCTTAAATGTCTGATTGATTTCTACTGTTTTCAACTTTAATATTTTCTTACATAATTAAAAAAAGTTATATTATATATCTTTCCTAAGACAATTCCTAGCCTCTGCCATTGTTTCCAATATCTTACACTTATTTTAAATATGTCCAGCTTAAACTTTTTTTAGTTGAAGTACGATATTCTTTATTATTATTATTATTTTCGTATGTCCCTGTAACGGAGAACAATAAGCAACAGTTCATCTTCCAGATGTTCTTCTTGTCTGACCAATATTTTTCCATTCTTTCACTGACGGTTTTCTTTTCTTCAGCAATCCAGATGCGACATTATTTATTATTATATGTGTATTTTTATATCCTTGAAACTTTCTCAGCATTTGAATAAGTGTTATTATACACGATCAAACATATTTTTATACATTTTTTGGTTGATCTATGCTTCATAAATAATAAACATACCTGATTTGAGTTTACCTACGCGTTGTTAACTGGTCAATCACCGGAAAAATCACCAATGGACGAAGTTATTGACATTCCGGTAGTTTTTTAGCTCACTAGTCTATAAAATAAATGGACTTAATATACTAGTATAATAGAGACGATTTATACAACAACGTTGGTGAGTTTTGTTTCGAACTGGTTGTAACCACTGCGTGAAATCAAATTTCATATTCGACCCGGTGGGCTTTGTTCGTCGGGAATACAGACAGGCGGCGGAAAACCGCTCACGAGATAAACTGCGATATTTTCGTGAAAAACTCTGGCGACACGGAATTGTACTCGTGGCTAAAATGATGTAAACAAACGCTACCATTGAATGCGAGTTCACGAGCACATGCTCCGTCAATTTACATAAACTGAAATATAGCCCGTAGTCGCCGGCCCGTGATGTGCAAATAAAGAATGGACTCCGAGAACAAAAATGAGTTTTTTCGAAAAAAAATAATATTTTTTCGCTGGCTGCCGGGGAAATATCGCCGGCGGAGCGGGCGTCCCATCAATTGGTCAGGGCCCATCGGCTCTCGCGTTTGAGCATGCTATGCTAGGTGAGCCCTCGTTATTAATACCCAGGGGACGGCGGGGCTAGATTTATGTTGCGTGCAATATTTATTGCGGCTAGACAATGGCCGGGCCCGCCTGTGTTTTTACCCCTCCCCGCAGCCTGTCGCAGGTTAATTTATTTTCGCTGTCGACGCAGCAACTCCGGAGGCCCCCGAATGGCGATTCGTCTCGTCCGTCCGAAGTCCTCGCTTGTTGCCTCCGCCTTGTACTTCCCGCAGTCCGACCCACACATATTTCTTCCCCGCTGTGGAATCGAATGCCTGATTGCGATCCCGTTTCTCGAACTGAGCTGGGCGTAATGACACTACGGCTCTCTCGGCTTTATGTCACTCGGTCAGTTTTTTTAATCTGTCCTAAATAGATCTCTTTTTGACATGCTGAAATTAAAGGCTTTTCTTCTGTGATGTAGCCGTAGTATACTATTCTCTTGTTTAATAAAATTTTGCATAGCTGGTTTCGTTATCACATGTAGACAGCAGTACATATGATTAGAGTTCATAAGTCACATTTCTTTTCCTGCCTTTTTTTTAGCTGAAATGTTGAATTAAACACTGATACAACATTACTGACTGTATTTCAATGTATTCTATGTAGTATATAAATGCATATTCAGACCATTTTCCTGGTTTTGGTCATATTTCGATAATATTTAAGGTCATATTTTGAGGAAAAATCTGGTAATTTTATAATAGTACCAGGAACTCACTAGATATAGATGAGAAGAAATTAAGATCATTATTCACAGAACTGTACTTCTGCTATAGATTTGGAGGAAAAAAACGAAAATAATTTTCAATGTGGCCAGAATTCAGCAGTCAAGAATAAAAGTTATACATTATTGTCACCCTCTAAACGTAATGTTCCGCCCGCCTTTTAATCATGACAATGCAGCAGAAGCATGCCTGTGTCGATCCGCGTCAATCAATATCTCAATGAAATATCCTCAGTCATCGTTAAATCTGCATTGGATCAGTGAGTAGACCTACCGCCATGCCGAAAGTAAAATTTTCTGAAAGTGCGAAGTTACATAAGAGAATTTACAGAGGAGTATTTTAGTACAGGTGAAAGAGTTCTATTCTATAAACTATCTGAAATTAAAGTGACTTCAACAAAACGATTTAAAATTACCCAAAGGTGCAGTGAGTGCACGGAAGCAAATTATGCTGTCTACATGAAAGCGATACTACTAGATAAAATAAATAATGTATAATTGAGCATGTTTTGATTTATAGTAAATTTAAGTGGTTGGTCATATTTTGTCATTTTTGGGTCATATTTATCAATTTTTGAGGTCATATTTGTCTGCATATTTCTCTATTTTTTTGGTCATTAAGATCAGAACCTTGCTTATGATAGTTTCAAAGTTTTTCAGTGGACACTTATTGAATATCTAACTACGTAATTGCAACGACGTAGTATTTATTACTTTTATCAACAATTCTTGAAGCCCGCTAGTTTCGCTGCACCTGTTAAAGCGTTACTACACTGGATGGAAGAGGTACATCGGAACTAGTTTTAAATTCTGAGCCCCACGTACCGACGGTCCTGATTGCGGAACGTTCTCCAATCTTAGGTTTGCAAACTATACATTTCACAAAAACTAAAGTACATATAGAATACAAGTTACACGTTTCACAACACATTTCTCCCGCCTCACCACTTACATGAATCAGAATTACAACAGGCCTAGCTAGACGACAGTACATGGAACTTTTATTAATAATTCGGTAATGGAATACTACCAAACTGGTAGCGTTAATCTGCACATTATATCTTGCGGGAATGTTATGTTTCCAGGGAATTCGGTCTCTTGTGTGTTCTGACTGGTCAGATGAATTTTAAAAGAATTTGCTTACTGGGTGATGGCTTCATACTGTTCACTGCAGAGTGCAGATGCAACCAAGCTCATCCTTTCTTAGAAACCGATCGACTGCGTAAATCTGAGTGATCGCAGTCACTAACTCAAATCAAATTCTAGTTAGTCACTTATTTGTATAGGAACTCCAGAAGAAAACTTGGTACTCAAATATATGAAACAACGGAAAACAAGTATTTGACAGAGTTTCTTGGACCATCATTTAACTAAAATTAGGCCATTATTTCCGTCAAATTTCAAACCTCAAAACAGCAGTTCAGTAGGCGAAATGGATTAGTTAGTAATTGTTGGATCAGCAAGCAGTTACACAATTAAAATTTAGTCAGCAATTTAAGGCCAGGAATTTAACAAATTAATAAGTGAAAAAAGGGTGGTAATTACTTTTTGAAGCACTATCAACAGATTTTTAACACTTACGCAGTTGCTTTCTTAACTAATGTTTTCTAAATAACGTAACACGCTTCGACCGTTCCTACACATCAACGAACCACCGACGTAAATTCTTTTGCTTTTCGTATTCTCTAATGCAGCGATTCCAAATTAGTGGTACGTGTGCCCCTAGGTGTATGTGAGGTTCCTTCAAGAAGTACGCATGGTAATTTCTTGGCTAACGTAATTATTAATATGATTAAAAAACAATTACGCCAACATTTCTAACATCAAAATATATTTTAAGACAAACTGTATGTGTGTGAATGATATTACTGTAATCCCATGTTTGTGTGATGTATTTGACTAGGATGAATGCATTTATTTATCATTTCAGCTATAAGGGGTATGCAAGGTTGAGCTCTTTGTTAAAGTGTTACTCGTTTTCTTATGGCTTTACGTCTCGTCGACATCGAGGTCATTAACGGCGGAATAAGACTGGGGACATGGAACAGAAGGGAATCCAGCCATGGCCTTTTAAAGGAAGCATCCGTGCATTTCCCCCATTTGGGAAACCATGGAAAATCAAAATCTGGATGTCCGGATGGGGATTCGAACCGGTGTCCTCCCGAATGCGAGCCAGAACGTTAACCGATCATCCATCACGCTCAATCGTGGTACTCGGGAAAAACTAACAGGGAACCACTGTTCTAATGAAACATTTTCTGAATTGTGGAGGAGAGAGATGGAGGAAGGGAGAGTGGGGTGAGAGAGTGTGGTTGCCACTGCCAAAAGAATATGTGGTGTAGTAGGTGCTTCGTTGGGTGGGAGAAAAGGCTGAAAACTTTCTAACTCCTCTTTTTATAATTAAATAAAATCCTATGCTGATCATTTATTTTTTACTCGTATAGGCGTACAGATTGAGGGACATTTAATATTAATACATTCAATCATAAAAAGTAATAAAGTAAAGCCTTGCCGTACAATTGCCAAAGATTTCAAATAAAGAACATATTAAAGCCATATTAATTAAACACATGATTGCAAAACAACTGCAACATATTTATCTTTCTGAGCGCGTTTAACTTCATTCCCTGAATCATCTTCAGTGGTTCTATGCTTTCATTGTTTCACATTTACTTGCATTTATACACTTATTTTCCTGTATTTTTAGTGCAGTGAGAAGTATTTCACCTATTGTGCTAAACACAACTAATGCCCCATATTTTTGAAGGCATATTCGTCCTACGCGTACTTCGTTGAAGGTCGATGTTTTAAATACTAAGACACAGCATTATCCGGGGAGCGTAAAGCGTCCGAGCTCGGAATTCTTCGATTGCTGTTAATGATAAGCTCTCGAGCTTCCAGCCATGTTAATGAGACGTTGCTAGGCTCCAACTTTGCCCTCATCTCAACAAACTAAACTTACAAGCTCTCAGGATTGTGACATATTTATGCGACTGTAAGGTCGAGAATTTTTTGTTAATATACTACGCTGCGAAACCCTTTCGTCTTCCGTCTGTAAACTTTCTACAAACCACCGAGCGTGGTGTGGGAGCGGTAAAGATCTGTCTTCACATTCAGGAGAACGCGAGTTCGAATCCCCATCCATCTATCCAACTCGGTTTTCCATTTTTCACAGAAAACACTCCAAGAAAATGTCAAGGACTAATTGCATCCTTTTCATTGTCCCCAATCCTTTCCCGTCCCTAATGACCTCAACATTGACGAGTCATAAAGGCAAAAGCAAAAATGAAAGTCCTCAAACGATAACCAGGATGGCTTATGTATCAGCAATACGATTGAAATGTGCGTAGTGCACAGATATTAGTGTGTCAACCAAGCGGTCATTCATTACTGGGTCAAATATGTCAGATAACGAGCGATACCTGCTATGAATCACCAGTAGATAGTCGTTACCACGAATTTCATGCACTGCGCATTAAATACCGGAAACAGAATTGCCAGACAGTGGCACAGTCATCGGACGTATATGACTCATCTCTACAACGCTTCGTAAATTGATGCGTTACGGTGCACAGCGCAATTCACATGGAATGTGCACTGCGACCAGCGACGTGAAAAGATCAGAGGTCAGGAATACAAAAAAGGAAATTTATTTTTAAAAAAATACATAAAAACAAACAAAAACAGAAAAAACAACAAACAAATACATAAAAAACAAACAAAAACACAAAAAATAACAAACAAAAACACAAAAATCAACAAAAAAACTTCAATCGATTCTTTATCATGATCTAAATACTATACGTAAGGAAACATAATGTATTGCGTGTCCATAGGAATTCAGATAAACATTGTCTCAAGAAAAAACATTTAGGTGTATGGGTTTTATGCTGTTATCGAATATCACAGAATCAAAATATAAAAGAAAAATCATCATATATGCTTCGCAGACTCCTTAAAAATTTGTTTTACCTTTCCAAATGACCGGAGTAGAACTGCAACAGCCCATCAGCATTGGAACAAGCTAACATGAAGAAGAAAACAAGTGGCGGTAGATTGCTAAACCCTGTGAGGAGTATAAGCAATGTTGACAATCAGCAACGTGCAAGATTAAAAAAAAAATAATAATGATAATTATTATTTTTGTTAATTTACGTAATGAACGTAAAAAGTAAGGTTGTAGGTAAAGATGAAGTAATAACAATGATTACATAGAGAAAAAAATAATATATTATGCTAGGATGTTATGCCACTGTAGCAAATTCCACCAACATGTAAATATTCTTAAATAACCGTTCAATTAGGGTTGCGTAATGTAATGAACTTAATAGATGTCTTCTACGTGGCAGGTAAACTTGGTATAAAAATCAGTGCTCATGTGTTTTCAGATTAGGATGTCGATTCAATCAACTACACGTTGCCGTTCGAACCAAAAGTGCCATCGCTTAGTTTCATTAAAGCGTATTATATCAGTCTGCAATGACCAAAAATGAAGTTTTTCAATGAATTATTATTAATACACAGCAAAATAAAAGTTTACTTGGATCTTAGAATTTACATTAAATACAAGTATTTTTAGTATTTTCTGATTAAATATTGAGGTTGTAAATATTAGTAAAAAAAAAATTCGAATTCTTAGATAATATCCTTTCTGGGAAAGACCCGATAGCAAAAATCGTAAAAAATCACCAACTTTGACAGCTTCTGATATTTTTATTCTTCAGTAAAAAAAAATAACTGAGCAAAAAATCTTAGCCATCTGCTTAACGAGCTCTTAACACATATACCTCACGTAACTGGTTACAAAAAATAAATTTATAAACGTTTCTCGGGAAACAAACCGAGTAATATTATTACTGATACACAATATTTCGGTGACATTAATAGTATTATGACTACACCTGAAGATGGCGACGGAGTTTTATGTCGCCGAAGTATTGTGTATCAATAATAATATTACTCGGTTTGTTTCCCGAGAAATTTTTATATTCAACAACGCCGAGAAGAATAGCGTTCATATATACAAAATAAATTGTTTTTCGACCAAATTAATTTGAATGAAAACTCGCCAGAACACAATTTTACAAAATTTTAAATACTCTATTCAGTTTTGACTCAACGAAACACACAGAATGGTAAAAATTTGACGTCTCCAAATTATTTTGTTTAAGGCTGAAGGAAAATTAGGACGGAGAGAGAAAAAACGTGGAGTGTCAGCATTTGCGTCCAGTTTCCATTTGAAAGTTGACAGTTTCATTATAATATCTTCACAAATGTGATTTACAGCAAAATATTTCTGGGTAATAACCAATCCATGATTCACGGCATCTATACTACTAAAAATCTGTAACCGGAAATAGTTTATGACTTTACCGAGGAACGACGCAAGAAATTAAATTCGTTTCGGGATGGAACAAATATGGACCGCAGATCACTTTTTATCTGGACGAGCACTCCTTTCAAGTAAAAAATGACCAAAGATAACAATACTCCTCTTATAATTCTATTTTATTGTCGTTATTAAGGTTCTCAGTTTTCTCGAATGCAGTACATTAAAATAAACGGAATAACCATAAGTAATATTTAATTTACTGTAACGATCTTTGGACTTGAAAAGACAATCGAAATTGGCCATTACCAATTAATAGGATTGCACCCGCTAAAAGGTGCCAACGAAAATTACTGCTGTAGTTCAGTTTACGGACCGTTCATACAAAATAAAATTGCAGTTCAAAAAACTAAAAACACGCTTTCGTAGTAATGTGAACTAAACGGTTAAAAATAATCTTTAAATATAAATATTTTGTTTAACAGCGATAGGACGGCCCACAATTCAGGATAAATTAATTTTTTGAATAAGTTTAAAGAATAAAGTCACTGGATACAAAATTGACTTTAATGTAAAAAAGCGTGGGGTCCTATATCAGTTGTCTTATATTTTTTATCGCTTGCTGCGTGTAAAGATAGTCATTGTCAAAAGTTATGAAGAGATCACCACACGCTTTTTTTCATTAAAGTTAATTTTGTAATCAGTGACTTTATTCTTTAAGCTTATTCAAAAAATTAATCTATCCTGAATTGTGGGACGTCCTATCGCTGTTAAACAGAATCTCTATATTCAAAGATTGTGTTTGACCTTTTAATTCAAATTAGCGAAAGCGTGTTTTTAGTTTTTAACTACAATTTTATTTTTAAATTTTTACTTCAGATTGTTTCAAATGTGTGTTTCTTACTGTAGTGAAATTATTGAATTTTTATCGGCTCTTAATAAGTGTGCAAAATTTCAAACGATTCGGACGTCAGGAAGTGGATGAACACTGAAATGAAAGATTCTATTATATGCAACCTATTGTTCCGTCAAGGTAACGAGAATAGCAGGACGGTGCTAAGAGACTACTGTATTGCCAACGGTTGTTAAAACGTGTACAAAATATTTCTATTGTTGCTGTCAAAGTATATCAAAACATAGATACGAAATTATTGTATTGTATTCAGTTGTCAATACATTAGCAAAATTTCAAACAATTCGGACATCTGGAATTGGGTTGACATTAAATTGCAGAATTCCACGACATTCAATCACTTTTCTATTGTTATTGTCAAAGTAATGAAAATAGTAGGACATTGATATGAAATTTTGTATTGTCACCGGTTCTTTATAGGTGTGCGAAATTTTAAACAGCTCGGAAATCTGGAAGTGGGTCAAAATGGACTTGTAAAATTCCGTTATATACATACCAGTCAAGCTAATACAAAGCGTGTAATAAATAAATAAGTTTAAAAAAAAAATGTGTTCTTGGCGTAGTGTCTGCTTTCAACTCCTACCAAAATAAAGTCTTTATTCGTGAGTGTTTATTGTTGTGTCTGCCGCACGTACTCCACCGAGAAGATTACGTAATCTGAACAGATCGGCATCATAGATTTGTTTTTTTTTCCCTTTATGCATGATTATTATAACCTGAAACGTTTCTATTGCTATTTTTAAATAGGTTTTATCTGCAGTCTTCAAATTCACGGAATTCTGATATTTTTGCCTCTCCATGATAATATTTGGTTTCAGAAAAAAAAGAGCAATGCGTTTTATACATACACCAAAGACAACACGCGCAAAGCCGGGGGAAAATACTAGTCTACTATTTTTTTTTTTTTTACAAAGTTGGCAGTGTATGTTTAAATTGGTAACTGAGAGGGTGAGAGGTTACCATAACCAAGACCGCCCACTTCCCCGGCGGCTTGTTTTCGCCGGTCTACTTTTCGGAGAGGAAGTACGCACTGCGTATCGACAGGCGGCCGGCTGTCTTCCGGTTCCCGTGGCCTAGCCAGTCGTAATTCACACCGGACCGCTCAGCCTACCTGCGCTAAACAGCGCTTTCCTGGGCGATACCGCAGTTTCCTCCGACCTCGGCATCCGACACCCGCCCAATCCTCGTGTGAGCACTGGCCTGGTTCACAAACCCGAGATCTCTCTCGCCACAGAAGTGATGAGCATTCACGGTTACAACGTGAGTTAGACTCTTGAAAATTGATTGGTACAGAACATGCTAATTGGAAGAATTACAGTTTTTTATTCCAGTATTGGGCTTCACGTAAACAAGATCCTGCTGCAGCTAATTTTATGTCGACTTATGACAACAACAAATAATAATTTTAATACATGGTGAACGTAATGGTCATAGTTACACCTACAGTTTTAACGTCTTGCTTTAGTCAAGTAGTCAATGAAAAAACAAATATTTTTATAACTCAACGTTACGTTACGTTTCGTTACGTTACGTTTACGGGGTGTCCATTGATTACTTGGGCTCAAGTTGGTGGAGGGGGTCAGGCGAAATCCCAGGTCAACTTTTATTAAAAATTCCGCCATTCAAAAAAAAAAAGAAAAAAAAAAAAAAAATAAAAAAAAAAAAAAATTGAAGAGATAAAAAAACTACCTCACGTAATTAATGGACGTCCCTTAGGTATATAAAAGAAACTACTATTATTTACTAAACTTCTTAACTTTTTATTTAGGAACGTAAGAAAAACTGCTAATAAGTACTTAACTGGCTAGAACAAATGTTTCACGCTAGGTTTACGGAAGTGAAGAAGTACAGAATAGTCGACTGCGGTATCATTGAATTCTTTTTGGGCAATCGACAGATCAGTTGCTTTAACTCCCTCCCATATACCGGTGGTTCAGCTGAAATCGTGGTCCCTCATGCCTTGCTCTCGCTCAGGTTTGTTGTTCAATCGGTTTGGCTCGCGCCTCTCTGCATTTCCAAAGGGGTTTACTTCATTTGTATCTGAGTTTTGCTGGTTTTGCTTCCACTTTCTTACAGAATACTATGACATTTTCAAATTCAAAGTATCGCGATTTTTATAAATTTATTTTAATCAATCTTTGAATGATCTTAAATTGATCAATATAATGCATTAAGCAATTTTATTTTGGCTCAAATCACCTGTCAAATTAGAGAGGTTTCACTACCTGACCGATCGCGTCTTGGTAGGCCGGTAGAAATGTTGGCTAATGTACTTGTTCCTTTCAAGCTTTCCATGCCAATCGCCGTCTACTCGGTTGTTCCCTGTTGCGTACTTTTTGACTAGTCGCTTCAAAGTGGACAGTTTTAATGTCACACATAACTCTGTGATGCTTCCCATTATCGACCGAGAATACGTTTCTCGTAATCAGAAATCAATACTGTTCTGGTGTAGGATGTTGACAATACCATGGACAGCCATGTGGTCAAATGATTCAGTCATTCAAGAAATGAGAGAAGAAATCTGCCTATGTAATATTTTGTACTAGAAAATATCATAGCTCCTTGGTTACATTATTAGCAGTAAGGATAGAAACTTATATACAAAAAAAAAAACTGTTAGTCCAGGGAAAAATTGATGGATAAGTTTTACAAGATCGTGCCTGAAGAAGATGTTTAGATCAAATTCGCATTATGACTCTTTGACATGGAAAATCAAAGATGACCTTAAAGAAACTACTTCAGCTATTGGGTGCTGTACCGAAACCGTTGGGTCAATGCTCAGCCATTATTATAGAGAGTGAATCACTGCCTGCAATAGTTTGGAACTACCGCTCTATTAACACTGCTATTTACATTAAAAGTGTGCTGTCTAATAGCTAAGTACTGAGGTATGAATGAAGACAGGGACCTAGATTAGTTTGCAAGTGAAAAATATGCTGATATGCTTCTGCAGTTTGCTTCTACAGAAAACTAGGTCTGAATTAGACAGCTGTGTCTCTAATTGTTATAGATGGCCCAAACGCAGACGGGATGCGTAACTTGTTACTGGGACATTTAGGCATTCTGTCACCAAGTTGTTACAGACCAAACCGAATATATTTTTATGTAGAAAGGGCAGTGACTGTATATGTTTTTCATTGCTTTTCAGTGCCCTACGTCTGATCTGTGAGTGGAACATTACATGCTTACGATATCTGAAAAAACTGCTCATTCCAGTCTGCGCTACCTCGCAAAGTTGATGAGTGGATTATTTTATTGCTATTCTAAACAAGGATCCGATGACAGGCCCTACTCATCAACTTCGCCTTAAATGAATGCCTGGTTCCCAACTACCTGAAGTTAATAAATTACTGAGCCTGGTGGATGTGATTCAAATCCCCGTTTGGTTCTTGTTTCGACGAATCACCCCGAACACAAATAAAATAAAAAGTTTTTCTCAAATTTTAAAGCTCTCACATGTGCTGCGGCAGTCAGCAGAAATATTCTCTGTTTCTCTCTAAGGCTTGACTGAAATTCTTCGTCATCCCCTTCTTTGGTGAATTTTGCACGATCCTTAAGTACTCAGACTTGTGCTCAAAAATGTTGTACCTGTTAGTCATTTCACTTCACAGTTACATTTTTCCGAAACTCGTCTTGCGAGACTTGTTCTGGCATTTGATTTCTCATTCAAGTTGTTTAACTTTTAACCCCTTTTCATGTTATGTTGCAATATTCTACCAGTATTTGTCAAAATCCCCTGTTTCACACACTAACGTCTTAATGGATACTCATGAACGATTGGGTATATACTTAACATTATTTTCAGTTCAGCGGTGGTATCAATCCTCGTACTGTTTTGAAAGAGAACCAGTATCATGTTTATTTCTTTTCCAGTCTTTTGTACATTTTCCAGTAGCCCTATAACTTGAGTGACTAATCTCAGACTGGTGTTGATGTTCATTTCAGGAGCTCCTTGGAAAAGGTGATGCGGTAGTTTGCCGTTCCTCAGAAGGTGGGAATGAATGAGTACATTGCCATAAAGTAACTAGTTACCAGCCTCTACGATTGTTTAAGTTATATCCTGAACATCCAGTTGAATAAAAACCGTTGTGCCTGAAGACTGGACTCAACTCCATAAACGAACCTTCGGGGAGTCTGGATAGTGCCCGAAGTGTTAGTGACATTGTGTACCGCCAAGGAGCTGCTTGGCTATCCACGATTTTCAAATAAATAGCTGCATTGATTTTATTTGCGATTATAGTGTTAAAAGGAAGTGCAAATTTCAAATTAATTATTGAATCTTTGTATTTGCAATTACATTGATAAATTAAAGTGTAACTGTGACATGAAAGCTAAAATTGAATTGTCTCCTGTGTATCAGAATAATGCGAGGTAAAGGTATATATATATATATATATATATATATATATATATATATAAAAATAATGTGATGTTCATTTAAATTACATGTTGCTTTTTGTTTATTTTCGACGACTAGATGTAGAAATTCATTTAAGGAGAAGAACATCCGACGCTTGTACTGTATTCCCTATAGAAGTTAACCAAGTGACAATATAACTTAAGAAATTTTTTATTCTTTTTTTTTTTACGGGAGAAAACAAACAGGTATATTTATTGAAATTCAAAGTATTTTAACACGAAACGTAGGTAGTCACGAAATATAGTTATTACTTTTTGAAATTATAGTTAGAAACTTTATTAAAGCAACAAAAATTTTCGTCATTCAAAATCAATTATTTAGAAACATCCTAGCCAATTTCTAGGCGAATCTATTCATACAAAGTTTACTCACGTCACGAAAAAATCAATAAAAATGATTAAGCATTATTCGAGATTCTTTAGTAACTTTTACAGAACCAATGCCTACCATCATAGGTAATATCCGTTATTTTTGATGGGCGTTAAACTAGTCATTTATAAAATTTGGAACTAGATGTGGTCGTAATGAGCTTCCGTCTGAGACTACGAAATATTTGAAGTGCGGAAGTTTTTCCCATCTACAGTTAAATATTGCCTTTCCGCAATTAAGAATTCACATGTAGACTTACTGACAAGTTCTGCTACATCAGAATCAACAGTTTTGTTATGTGCTGACTACACGAGACTATGTCTGTTATTTTCCGGAAATAAAATAATTTAGATTTGACATATTACATCAGGTCATTGCAAAATATAGTAAGCAGAATTGGAAAGTTAATTGAACTTTCGACGATTTTCTGAAAATAATTTGTTTTCGCATAGTAACTTCAGTTATGATGTATTCAATAACTGTGACAGAAATTTCTGATGGTAGTTCAGTGCACCAATTCGATTTAGGTTGTATAGTGTCAAATGATGTTGACAACTATTAGGTATATCCACTATTGTATTTTAACCAATAATTTCAATTTGTATTCCACGTAACACATATTTTAACGTTTTGAGAAATTTTGTTCTTACAGCGTTTTAATCTTTGTAAATTCTGATTTTTTTTCCTTCTTATTTAAAGGGGAAGTTTTACATATAGAAAAATGACCATTATTATTTTATTAATAGGCTTAGTTTATTTTACTACGTGGTATGTTTGTGGCTATACCCATAAACACACTGTTACTACACTGGAAAAAACTTTTACGAAAGAAAAATTGTAATTGTTATCAGACTTTTACATAATTTCTGTACCAATTTAGTTTTTATTTACCCATGGTTCTCGTTTTTATCTGCAGAATGAAATATAATCTGTATTTCTGTAAAATATCGACTGCAAACTTTTCCAATGAAAACCATATTTAAGTGCAATTTTCTTTTTTAGAAAGCAGACTCGTTGAATAGAGTTCTGTCACATTAAAGGATCATGTCGTATCCTTAAACATCATTACATGTTGCCAGTTAATACGGATAAAGCGCAGAAAATTTACATTTCAATTTTTTCTTCACTAATGAGACATAGATGCTTAAATGTACTGACATCTTACCGTATCATGTACAGCTATCGGTCTGCGTGTTCAGCTCAATTTAGACTCAATTTCACCGTACCATCGATCTACCAACATGCTAATGTGAAAGTCATTTCACCAAAACTGATTGTGTCTCGTGTTCCCGGATATTGGACGGAAATGTTGGCTTCCAGCGAATATACCATTACAGTTCACCGGAAAAAACCTTAATGGATCTGAGATTTTTTTTTCCTAAGCTACCGACATATTTTTGTAACAACACTGATAAGAGATAGGTGCGTGGGAACTTAATTGTACTGGACGTTATCACGTGATCGTTAAAGAACGATGCTCCGGTATGCAGAGCCATTAGACGTGAATTCGTAGATATTATGGACCTAAACATGTTTATGGAAGATTGAATTTTGGTAGTACTATATTAGCAATTGCTTTGTGTTGAAATACCAGCTTGTTGCCACTGTTTTATTGTTAATTATGGGCCCAGAAGTTGGTAGTGTCGATCCTTGGGTTCGAAGACCACGACATTATATTTCAGTCGTTTTAACTACCCATTTCTACAGGGACTTACTCGATATCTGGTACAGTGGATGTAAGACTTTTCGTGCACACAACTTCGAAAAAAAATCGTCGTTCTGGTAGACAATTTTGATGTCAATTGCCAACAGCCCATTCGAAAGTCAGTAATTGTTCCAACACAGCTGGAATTCCTGCCATGAAAGGATATATGACAACCTGCCATATGGTGAGAATGTTCTTGTCCGAATTTAATACATCTATTAATGCTTTTTGGTCCCTTTCATTTCATCAGAAATGCTTCAAATTTTGCATAGAGAACCATCGGGTTTGAATAGACAACAAGTTTATATTTCAGCCAGATAATGTCATCTAGTCATGCACAACCATTTATCCTAGAAACGATATAGTAGTATCACCTTTGTCTCCTCAAACTCAACAGCGATTCTTCAAATTTTAGAGAACTAACTGTGTGACTCAAGTTTGTCAAGAAGATCCGGTCAAGCATTCATGATCTTTGACTAAAAAAATCATTTTTGTTCTTAAAACTTATTTTCTGACACTTCTAGAGTCTGTGCATTTAAATCTACCTTATGAAATCCAAAAATTATCTAAATTTTTCGTTAACAAAGCAATTTTTATAAAAATTTCATTTATCACTTTGTATATATATTTATTGCTTACTTTGTAGGATCGTAAATTCGTTGCCTAGGAACTATTCTAGGCCCTCTCAGTATATTTTTTTGAAATGGCTGCCAGTTTTTAACATTCCCAAACATGATCACACATTTACATCTAGTCTTTGTGTAAACTTTCTCCCCCCCCCCCTTTTTCGTTTCAGCCATCTATGGACCACGACTATGCAATTTCCTCTTCTGAGTTTCCTTCCTCCGTTGCCAGTAATCTTTCATTCTCTGGCTCACCCTTGCTTTTTCTTCCTCTGAAAATGCCCTCCTTTTTCTGATTCTTCAGTCAGATCCTTTACCTCCACAATTTTTCCTCTGAATAATTCTCGTGTTGGATATCTTCCATGCTGATCCCACATATTTTCAGATCCTGATGGACCTCCTTCACCCATGGAACTTGAGTCTTCCTCTTCTCATGAAAGTTGAGAATTTTCTTTGCCATTCTTTCTGGTTCCATTCTCTTGATGTGGCCATAGAAAGCTAATCTCCTTTTCTTAATTGCGTTTGATACCTTCCAAAAAGTTGTCGTATAATTCTTGGTTCGATCTCAAACGGAAATTAAATTCGTTTGCTGTAACTATTTTTGGTCCCAAGATTTTCCTTAGAAACATTATTTCGTTCTTTTCTATTTCCCTCAGTCCCTTTCTGGCTAGTGTTTCTGCTGCGTATAAACATTTTGGCTTCACTACCGTACTATAATGCTTGTATTTCGTCTGATGGGAGAGTAATTTTGATTTGTATGTCTTTTGACAAATCCTGAAAGCTGTTTCCATCTTTCTCGCCCTATCTTCAGCTGCAGCCTTTTCATTAACATTGGGAGTTATAATTTCACCAAGGTATTTGAACTTCTGTGTTCTTTTAATATCACCATATTTAGTTTACACTGGCCATGTCTGGTCTTTTGCGTCTATGTTCATGTATTCCGTTTTCTCAAACGATGTTTGTATTCCTGCTTTCTCAGCTGTTTCCTTCAAGACTTCTATCTGTTTGATTGCAGTCTCCAGATATCTTGCAAAGAACACAATGTCATCCGCAAAAGCGAGACATTCAAATGTCAAGCCATTCTTCTATTGTCCTAGTCTAATTCCATTTAGGATGTTTGCCATTCCCTGATGATCTTTTCCAAGACCCAGTTGAACAATAACGGGGATAGTCAGTCACCTTGCCTTGTTCCAGTTAATATTTTATTTACTGACATTAAATTTTTGAAGTTCACCCAGTAATGAAAAAATTGTTAGCATTACGCGTAAAGCGCTCACGTTCTGGACATGCTCATTTAACGTTCTGCGCATGCGCAATTAAGTACACTTTGATGCAGGCAGCTACGATTGAAACTGTCACTGAAGCTCATGTTAAAAAGTGTGTATTAGCTACATCGTTTTGAGTTTGCGTTACGCATTATGTTTTGCATGCATGTACGTATAAATGTGAAAATATGTGTTCCAAAATTGTGAAACGCTCAAATTGCATTGAAAATCACGTGACGACGTCAGGCCGTATATTCACATCCAGAGGAGTCTCCATTATTACACAATGGTACACGTAGCAGTATTTTTAGTTACTTTTTTGTTTATTAGTTTCTTGTATATTTTCGTTAGGTGTAGATTGTTTCGTTATATTGTCTGATCACTGTTCTAGTAAGAAAAGAAATGTGGAATCACGTTTATGTCGCCATACATGGGCATGCGATAAACACTTCCATTTTCATCCAAAAATATTAACATTAGTTATTATAGCAGAGGGAACGCGTTATTTAACTTTTAAAAAGTAATTTAAGTTATAAGTCATGAATCGGCGCATAACTTTTAATTTTATCAGATAATTTTGTTCAATTTGTTCTCCTATATGAAAGCTCTAAACTCAAAATACAGTTTAAGTCTTGATGCAGTAATACAGGGCTAGTCAAAATGATTGCAGCGATTTCAGAAAATTACTACACATTTATTAATTGACGTATACGTACAAGATTATACAGATATATAAACAAACTGTGAAAGTTTTTTTGAGTGTCTCCAGATGCTCAATATGTGCACCTATAATGACTCTGTACACATGAAGTCTATAATCGAGTTATTTCCATACCCGATGCAGTGTGTCTCCGTCAATAAGAACAAATGCAATGGTGATGCGAATCCGCAAATCTGGCAGATCAACTGGTATTGGTGGCATGAACACTGTGTCTTTTACGAAACCCCCAAAGAAAGACCAGACCTGCTGGTTCGCATCACCATTGCATTTGCTGTCATTGACAGAGACATGCTGCATCGGGTATGGGAAGAACTCCATTATAGACTTGACGTGTGCAGAGTTACTAAAGGTGCACATATTGAGCATCTGTAGACACTAAAAAAAAAACTTTCACAGTTTGTTTATATATCCGTGTAATGTTGTAATTTTATGTCAAATAATAAATCTGTAGTAATTTTCTTAAATCACCGCAATCATTTTGACTAACCCTGTATATAATCAAGAGAAGGGTTCTTTAACTTTTTAATAATTTTCGTTTTTTTACGAGTATAACTTGGAAAAATTTCTACTCACTGTAAAAACGCAATAAAGGTAGTCGTTCATCCAATCGAGGCAAATACATCAAAAGCACACAGAAAAAAAAAAAAACATGAAAAATTTACAGAAAAATGTGTGTATGAACCATTGAAGTTTCACTTCTTGTGCATGTACACACTGTTTCACGCACCTGTTTTTTGGACCATCTTTGTTTGGGGGTTTCCATTAATTAGATGACTCAAAATAGGGGTAGGAGGGGGGGGGCGGATCCGAGAAAATCTCACCAAATCTCATTTAAAGCTCAATAAAATTTCACGTCGAATTATAAAATCATTTTTCTCCCATTATTTCATAGAAAAAAATACGGCACGTAGAAGATATGAGTATTTAGTGGCATGAAGAAAAATACATGAACATATCAAATAAATATAATTATTTAAAAATTAAAATTATGAGGTAAATCTCATTTTGAGGGGGAGAAAGTTCCACCACATCTTACAAAATCTCACCAAAGAGGCCGGGGGGGGGGGGGGGAATCCAAATTAAGAGAAAAAAAATTACATAATCAATGAACGCTCCCTCTGCAGTGTGACAAGTATTTAATATGTTACATTAAATGTCATCACATCCTCTACCTCACGCATCTAATCAGACTATTTTTAATCATTATTTCCTGAACAAATTCAGGACGGTCGCCATATTTAAACTGAGAAATTACGTAGTGACCTTTGGGAGTGCTGAATTCGAAGTTAAAAGACAAAAACTGGAGTCCTTCGTACCATGCGGTGGTTTAATTTGGGATCCCGGTGTCGCAGGGGCCTATTTCCAAACATACACTGCACTGCTACGACCCACTTTCCCCTGCCGTAAAAACTTTTTACAACTCGCGTAAAAGCCCACGAAAAATTTCGCCCGTTCCTTCCCTGTTGGCTCTTCTGAGAGAGATCTATCAACATAAAGGTCGGAGTTGAGTACTGTAATGAAAGTTTAAAAACTGATTTGCCGTCAAGGACTGCAAGACTCTTTTTTGCCGAATGTAACTTGCAGGTAATGTAAGAGTTTCCTTGTTTGGAAAGGAACACAGTTTAAAAATAAAGACCCTGCCCAATGCCAGCTTCTCTCGAGCTATAAACATTCTCGACACTGATTGTGTATTAAACTTAATTGAAAAAAAAAGTTGAAACATAGGTAACAACTGACTTTACGATTTTTATTAAGGACCCTCCGAATTTCAACTAAACAAAGGCTACTTTATAGCTTACTCATTTCACCTCTATTTCAAATATCTTCATCACCCTCGGTAACGTACATAGATATATTAGTGGTCACTATCTACTTAAAGTTTTGCTTGTAATTAGTAGGTCTAGATTGAAATTTGTTCAATAAATGTTGACTCTTTCAATATATTTTCCTAAAATTTTATTGTAAAATTCATAGATAACACGTCCCACATTTCGATGTCCTAAACACTTTAGAACTATATGCAATTGTTTGTTTGCGAAGTTTCACCAACTGCCGGGAACCAAACAACTTATGTTGCCAAACTTGTACCAAGCTTAATTCCTTTGGACACTGGTTATCGTCTGTATTAAGGTGGTATGTTTGGGTCTGTGTGTGTTTTTTTTTTTTTTTTTTTTTTTTTTTTTTTTTTTTTTTTTTTTTTTTTTTTACGGTCAGAGTACTCTTCTTTTATTTATTAGTTTTTTAACATTTGCGTATCCGTTTCTATGTTAGAGTGTATAGGGTAGTACTATAGCAGTTGTTCACCGAATGTAGAATGATTGCTACATTTTAATTCTCTAGAAAATTCCTTATCTGATTTTATTATTTGCTTCCGAAGTTGTCCTTTTTTTTTAAAATTAAACACAGAAAACTAGATGAGAAAAGTTATAGTAAATCTTAGATTTTTTAATATAAAATTTGTTCTCTTTTCCCTGACGAAGATTTATTTTGTTGTATAGGTTGATTGTTTCAGTAGAATATCACAGAAATTGTAAGAACGAAGACTTTCCCGGCCTACGACCTAATGAAGTCTTTACGGGTGTAACGGCGGATTGTGTTGTGACAGCCGACCAGTGCAGATGTCTCCATACCTGAAGAAGACGGCGGAGCTAGTCGTCGAAATATTGTGTTTTCCCAACACAATCGGGCGGTACACCCGTGCAGACTTGATTGAATCACAGAAATTGTTTACCGGGCATAGTGAGTGAATTGTAATGCTCGTTGCTGAGTTGATTTTATAACGCAATGCTCCCGTAATGATACTGCTGGCGCTAAATTTTTTCTTATACCTCTTCCACACCGATCGTTATATCAGGCGGGAAAGGACTGGGGATAAGGAATGGGAACAATTCAGCCGTGGCTATTTTCGAAGGACTCATCCCAGCATTCATCTTGAGTGATTTTGGAAAACAGAGGAATACGAAAATCTGGATTGCCAGACGGCGATTAGAATCTGTGCTATCCCGAATGATATGCGTTACCACCTACCCACCAGTTCGATACATTATGAAACCACCACTGCGATCACTAGAACCTATATCTGGGTTTGTTGGAAAACTGAAGTTTGTGCAAACAGAATATGGTACCTCCGTACAACGGCATATCTGTCAAGGGTCCTAGCCATTGCGCTGCCTCCACATTTTCCCATACGATTTTGCTGTAATTACGGTTCTGTTTAATATTTCCTCGTTTCTAAGTCTTTGTTTCATCAGCATCTCCTACTCTGCTGGCCAAGCCGTGATCATGATAATTTCTTTCACCAGCAGGACCCGAACAAGTAGTCCCGTATTTTTTTATTTATTTTTTGCTTTATGCCTCATCGCCGTCGAGATCATTAGAGGCAGGAAAGAACTCGGGACAAGGAAGGGGAAGGAATTTGGTCATAGCCTTTTGCAGGAACCAACCCGGGAATCGCCTGGAGTGATTTGGGGAAACCGTGTAAAACCAAAATCTGGATGGGAGGGCGGGGATTCGAACCCACGTCCTCCTGAATGCGAGACCAGAACATTAACTGCTCACCCACCATGCTCGGTCCGCGTCATTCGAGTTAGTAATAATACTAATATACTGAAAAATAATACCAAAACAGAAGATTTTTTTTGGTATTTTTCCTAACTTGCAAGCTGTATTGTGAATTAATCATTTTTAGTATTTGCTGTTTAAATACATAATATTATCTACTACGGAGACATGTTTAAAGTAGCGTTTTTAGAAAAACCTAGTAGCAAAAATGGTTTAAAATTCACAATTTCGACGGCTGTTTACGTCTTTATTTTCCAGTGAAAATAATTGAAAAGATATTTTATTTCTGTACTTGAACAACTCTATATAACGATAAACCACACACTGGGGTAAATTAAATTTTTTTTGTACTCCTTTCATTTGGTTAATAATAATAATTCCGTGTAGTCGTAATGACCTCGAGATAGGATTTTTACTGGCTGCGCATTCTGCCCCTATCGTAGCCGCCTTAACATAACCCGACAATCCTGCCGGGTACAGGGGACCTACAGTTCGACGTGAAATCCGAATCTGGTGTACTTCACACAGTAAGCTATGGCACAGGTGAAGGTCGGGTTGTGCGCCTTTGAAAAGCCCCGCCGAGACAGGGATTCGAACCGAGGACCTTTCGATCTCCAGTCAGACGCTAAACCACTGAGCCACAAGATCGCTCTTAATTTCGTTGAACCTCCTTGAATACAATTTAGGAAACCTTAAGCCAGATATTCGAGACTGGTTTAACGAAATACATAACTCGTGCTAATTTCACTTGTATAACGCTTTTTGCTTACTAGCTAAAGTTCAACGACAGTGAAAACGATGTGGTTTCCTTTCCCTTCGATTACGGCATCATAATAAAGACAGAGAAAAGTTCCGGGGAGCCGACTTTCTTCTTCTCCCCTCCACGTAGGTCAATAAAATTCTCACCTGCGATGCGTGGGCTTTAACACTAGCAATGCACCACTTCCCTCTTCGAAAAGCGACTCGGGTAACAGGAAATAGCGGAGATGATATATGTCTCGGAGGCAGCGAGGACGGACCGCTGTGGAACGAATCGCCGGGCGGGGCGGACGCGGCGAAAGTTGGGAAGCCTGCTTAAGTGTGTCACTGTATAATTAAATCGGGAAATCCGTGACCTTAAAGCTCTGCTCGCTTAATAATACAACATTAGAGTTCCTAATGGAAAAACGAAATTGCCAAAGCCGTAAGCGTGTACGTGCCTGGAAAGAACACGTCCTTGCGAAGCCACTTCGCGTTTATAATAACGGCTGCTAAATAAACGTCATTTCGGCCGCACAATGGCGAACTTCTGAAAACCAATTACGGAGTTTACGAGCGAGCGGGCGGGCGCGTTGTGCACTTTTACAGCAAGCGCCGCTGTCGGCTCACGGCGCAACGCCTCGTCCGTCTGGCCAACCCGGCCGAAGAGAGAGGGGGCGAGAGAGAAAGAGCAGACGAGGAGAAACGCAGGGTGATGGAATCTCTAAAAGGGACCTGCGAGGGTATGGGTGTTGGTTCCAGATAGTGGCGCAAATTATATTCGTATATTGCCACTCAGGAACGGTTTCATGGTGACTGCAGGAGCTTAAACGCCAAAGGCCAATTAAATAACGAAATCTGCGAAGTGAAGATTCGGAGAGCTTCGTGTAATGGATACAGGCTGAGCGATAAAGCTTTCGTGCTAAACCGATGAGAGCAGAGTGGGTACAGATATGAAAGGTTTCTCTACAAGGGAAATTCTTTCCAATTGCGTGATTTTTTTTTTTTTAAATTATGGCTGCCTTGTTGCTAGGTTCAGATAAGTGAGGTAAACCTATCTTGCTTGGATCCTGGAGAGAATATTGATGAGACACGTTTAAATCTGAGGCAAGGATTGAATCTATCCAAAGAATCGAAAGGAACAAGGTATTCAAGAAAAGGACTACCTCCAGAACTTAAATACCTACTTAAGGTTTGACCCAACAGGGATTTATTGATAAAACGCTTTTTTTAAATTATGGCTTTTCTCCTCGTCGACGTTCGAGTTATTAGAGGAGGAAACGAACAGAGGTGGCAAGGAACGGTAAGGAATTCGGGTATGGCTTACTGAAGGAACCATCTCGGCATTCACCTGGAGAGATTTGGGCAAGCCATGGGAAACCCAAATCTGGATGCATGCACGGGGATTCGAACCCATATCCTTCCTAATGCGAGGCCAAAGGCGTTATCACCCACCCACCACGCTCGGTGGTAGAGCGCTATCAGAGCACAGTTTTGAAATGCAAAATACCGTAGTTTGTTAAAAAAAGGGTAAAATTCAGAGAGAGAAAATGAAAAATGCGTCTTCATGCAAATTTGGCTTTACGCCTCGTCGAAGTCGAGATCTTTAGAGACGCTGAAGAATTGTGGGCGATGCACGGGAAGGAATTTAGCCTTGCCCTTTTTTAAAAAACAAAAAAACATTAAAAAATATCTTGGAATTCGCCTGAAATGATCACTCTCCAGCCTAGCATTCGGGAAGTCCGGAGTTCAAATCCCTGTCCGGCAATCCTGACTTCGATTATCCATGGATTTCAGAAGTTTAAAGGCCACGGCCGAACTCCAGACTTTTCAATCCTCTTAGGTTGGTCTGATAACCTATAGAAAAAAGAATCTGAGTGGGAATCTGCCCCTCTCCTTCGCGATGCCCTGTGCTACGAGATAATTTATTTGTCTCGCCACAACATCGCCTTCGCTTTATCTAATATCTTGGAGCGTCCGGCTAACATTTCCCGTCACTCGTGCACACTGAGTCGCACCACTAATCTTCAAAAATACATATATTTCGGCTGGTTGTAAGTTTATAATTGAATATTACCCTTATTATTTCTTAATTACTCAATCAATTACGAAAGATGTTACAAGAACACCATCTTCTACAATGTACATCATGAATTAAGTATTTCGCTGTTACAACCTCAAAAATGTATAATGTAGTCAAAATTATGTTTCTTGTACTCGTAAATTAATGCTGTTACTAAATTGTAAAAAGAAAAAAATACCCTTGAAAAACGCGGCAGGAGTTTTGGATAATGATAGATGAAATGCATATTACAAAATGAGGACAAAATATTGTTTCAGTAGCTATAAAGGTATGTTTCTATAAACATTCTATTACACTCTGTGTTAAAGCGGTGTTATTTGATCTCCGTTTTAAAAATAATGCTGTATAAATCGTTCCACAGGATTTTAAACGATGTTCTCAATTTTTTAGAAAAATTCTGTTAATACCAGTCTTCCTACTTCAGTACTATTGATGCGGACCAGAAAATTCGTCAATTTTCGCAAATTGGAAGAAATAGGTATCTCCTGTATGGGTTTCGGCTGTCAAAGGTCAGGCTTTTACGACGCGAGTAAATCGTATAACGAAATGAAGCGTGTAGAGCCGTCTTTATGGCGCTCCCGCCTGGGTACTTGGCAGGAGGCCTCTTACAGGCAATCAGCGCTACCGCCGGCCGAATCGATAAGCCGGAGGAATCTGGACAAAGGCGGCGACAGCAGGGGCGCCGTCGTCAGGTTACGGGAAGAGCCGGCTCGCCTTTCTGGCGGCGGAAGTCTGCGGCGCGGACAGCCGGCGCTTCCGCTCCCACGGGCCCGACACTTGTTGGCTCCACTCACCCACTGTACGCGCCGCTGCGCCCCGCTCCACATGCTCCACAGCCAAGGAGACACTCGCAGAAGTTACGGAGCGCCTTACCTTCGGGTCTGTCTTTGGGAGCGTCCATTAATTACGTGAGGGTATTTTTTACGGAATTACGGAGATCCCTCACTCCTCTGGTGAGATTTCGTAAGATCTGGTCGGATCCCACCCCCCTCCAAAAAGACGTGAGATTTTGACGAAGACCCCCCCCCCCCACCTACTAGTTGACCTCGAAACTTTTTTAGACCTTTTTTTTTGTAGGTCTCATGCTTCCAAGGGCGTTTCTGCCCCCACTTTCGGACGGAATATCCCCCCCTCCCTAAAGACGACTTTCGCGTCAATGTACGTATGTGTGTTTTTATTATTATTATTATTTCTCTTTACTTAATTAATGGATGCCCCCTTTCTGGAGGACCTGTGTTCGATCGTCAGATTTCAGTTTTTCATGGTTTCCTGAAATTGATCTAGAGCAGGGTTCTCAAACTTATAGTTCCATGTTCCCCTATAAAAATTACTCAGGAAATGGGGAAACTCTTTAAAAAAACTGGGTTTTTATTTTTATTTCTTTAAAAATAAAAGGGCAACTTCGGGTGGGGGGGGGGGCTAATTTAGGTCCCGGTGACTTTTCCAGCGCGTGTTACACGCTTGAACAGCTAGTCAGCCAACATAACGTAAATCTTGTCGTGAACCCCCCCCCCCCGATCAACTGGTGAACCCCTAGGGTTCACGTACCCCACCTTGAGAAACCCTGATCTAGACTACAGGTTCCGCACCTTTCTTTTCGAATCAAAATTACTCACCACCCCATTTTCGAAAAAAAATTGTTCCTCACCCCCCCTTCCAGAAATAAACACGACTCCACTTCTTGTAATAAATAATGTAGGCCATAGAGGTCCAACGTTTTGGCTCGTAACCCAGTTTTTGAAGCAGTGATTCGATGCGCTCCTTTTAAGTGTAGTGAACAACAGCATATATGGAAAAACAATGGCAGCTTTCCAAAATCACATAATTTAAAGATATTAACAATATTGCTGTACTGTTCACAGTTTGAGTAACAAATACATATTATGAAGAAATATTATTAATTATCTCAGTGTAATGACTATAATTTTTTTAACATTGGGTACCTTATTTGTCATCAGCGATCTTAAATCGCCACGTTCCATTATTGACAATAAATTGCTGATTATGCTAAATCCTCTTTTAGCTACAGATCATGGAAATGCAATTAAAAACTTCCTTGATGTAGCCCTTAAAGCCGGATATAATACTAGAAAGCAGTGGCCGGGGGGGGGGGGGGGGGGGAGGACAGGCAGGTAGGCGGTATCGCATCCATTGGGAACCAGTGATCTATACCATGGTTTCTCAAACGTAATGCTTCATGTCCCCCTATTAAATTTCCCAGATAATAGCGAACACCCCTTTTTTTAAGTAAGTATTTTTCTTTAAAAAAGTTAATACAATCATAAAGAGCAATATGTCATTCATTAATGAGATGAAGGAGCTTGTTTCTGTAATAGAAGCAGACACAATATCACTCGACATAATTTTCAAAGTTTATGAACTGGATAACTTATGAGTATCTGGACATTTTTCGCATATTGATCCCGTTTTTAACCACTGGGTCATGCGGACAACTACTATTTGATAAAAATCATTTGACCCCTTATGTCAAATACTCGAAGTAAGTGCTTATATTGTTTTGACAAATAACAAGCAATGCGCGCGATAGTGTGTACCTGATTCATAAGGCAACAATACTAAACAATGTCGCATGTTTTTCGTCCGTCATATATTTTTCCGTAACATCATGTGACATATTTTTTTGTGACATCGTAACCCTGCCTTAAGTCATGCTTTCTGCCTCTGTTATTGGCGAACCTAGCATAGTGGTACTGAATAATGAAACATGTAGTGAAATTTAGAATTCTAACCTTGGAATGTTTTTGCCGTTGTGTGACATATCAAGTGAAAAGAAGAATATTTCTCTGAACACACTGTATCATTATGTTTACCAGCTTTGTTACATTCGATATATTTGCTGTAATGAAGCAATCATAAATTACTCGTATTTCGATAGCCTGAAGTAAAGAACAATTATGATCAAAAAAACACCAAGGAAAATAATTTGCAGAATAATTAGTCGCACATGCACCATCCTGTCAAGTCGAGACAGGGAGTCAGCCGGCCATAACGTAAATCTTGTCGGGAAGCCCCTACGATTAATTGGCGTACTTTCTGTGTTTCGCGTATCGCACTTTCAGTCATCCCTTACCTAGAAGAACGCCGGAATGATTGCTTCAAAAGGCTGTGCTCTTATTTCGTCCCAATCCTTGTAGCGAATCCAGTACTCCAAACCGTAAAATCTAAACGAGGAAAAAAATAGAAAGTTTCGTCATACAGTTTTTGTCATTCATTATCTTGGCATCCAAAATGAAGTTCCTAAGATCAATAAAAGGATATTTCCTGAACGATAGAAGAAGGAATGAAGATATAAGGCAACAACTGAATGCTTCCTATCTGAAAGATGGAATTTACAAAAAAAATTGAAGGATTACGCTCTAAGGACTACCTCACAGACCCATGAAGAGACGATTAGAAAACTGAGGTCGAAGCAGACTTTTTGCCTATCCATGAAGAGGAAATAAGTAAGTAAGTATCTTGGTATATTTGCAGCTGACATTTTCCAAAAATTTTCTCACATTTATTTGTTTCTTGATAATCTTTCTCTATTATCTTTTCTCTGCAAATCGTCCTTAATCTCGTCCAGGTTTGAAGAGCTAGTTCGCCTCCACGTGGTGCATCCTGCGTAAATGAATCAACAAATTGGTCGGCAAACAATCAATGGTAACTGATCTCCTGGCGTATATCGCAACATATTGACTCGTGTAATTTTTCCTAGTAATTCGAATCTAATAAATGAAATTTGTAGTTAATGTGATATTTTTCTGTGACCGTCCGATAAATAAATCTCGTGCACCTCTCTCCTTCGCGGACGTCCAAATCTTCTTCTTCCTCCCTTCAACTTTCTCTCCAGATACTGCAACGATTTTCGAAACACCTCCATCCATTTCACATGTACAAAAGTCTTTTATCCTTGCTTTTCTCACTACTGTTTTCCATTGTCATTACCCTTCACGTCATTTCCTGTGTATTTATTTCTGATACTCCCCAATTATTTTTCATAGTGAACTCCAAAAACTTGATGTTGCAAGCTTTTAAACTGCATATCTTTTTTTTAACAGTTAAGGAAAAAACTGTGAATGTTGATCGTTTAAAGAAAGATTAGTATTACCGCAAACAGCCAGAGAATATGACAATGACTACTGTGGGATACACACAGTACCACTGATTGCTAAGGTGAAAAGAGCCCACGACGTCTTCAAGACCAGACGTCCTTGGCTACTGCCCCTGGAAACAGCACACCTGTCCAAAGTTTCCAGGCTCAACACTCTGGCTTTTGTCAGCAAAGTATTTTTTATGGCTTTACGCCTCATTGATGTCGAGGCCATTAGAGGCGGGATGGGACAGGGGACAAAGAACGTGAAGGAATTCCGCTATGGCCTTTTGATGGAACCATCCACGAATTTGCCTGGAATGCTTTGGGCAGACCATGGAAAACCTAAATCTGGATTACCGGACGGGGATTCGAACGGGCGTCCTCCCGAATACGAGTCCAGAGTGGGCAGAATCCTATATAAATACTACCTGTAACGACCCTTCAGCGAAATTGTCTCAACGTTCCGCGTTCATATGTTGCGATCTGTTAATTTAAAATTCGTAGCAATAATCTTTACATTCATATTTGAAGGATTTAATTAAATAATTCAAATTATTTTTCATTCTTTGCTCCAGAATCAGTCAGCGTTAATTAAGTCTGTCAATACTTATGTATGCTACCTCGCTTTTTAAAATAAATTATCAGTTAATAAATATAACAGAAATTAAATATTACTCCGACCTAAACGCCAGTCACCAAATTGCTATACCCTGTTCACTTCAGACTGGCGTCTCAAGATCAAGTCCCCTGATCCGCTCCTCACCACACGGTCCTCTCCCTTCCTATCCTCTCCGAGCTGACCGTTGTGTTCAGGTAGGCGTATGGTAAAATTCCCCTTCCATATGTAGACGTAAAGGCAGCGAAGTGGGGATAGAGTGGACTGACCTTGAGCCGCCTCTCTTAATTGAACGGGATATAGGAAATTTGTGTTTAAACGTTAATATCTTCTTGCCTACTGCCTCAGCTGCTCAAGTGACATCCATTCAGTATTAAAATTTCATTTAAATTTAATAAGCTTGTAATATTTTTACCAATTTTTAATCGGCATTTATTAACGCTGTATTTGTTTATTTTGTAACGTTATTTTCTATGACTATAGCCCTTAGGAATTAGAGGAAGAATACCCGTTTAGCTTGACTATTCTTGGTAGATCTCTTGTTAGGCATTCGAAAAAAGGCAGCCTAACGGGCTCAGGCAGTTTGAGTAAAGTGAATTATTGAACTAACTTGATAAATTTTCTTTCTCGCCTGCTGTTTCAAGTAAAAAACTACACTAAGGAGAAGGTAGAGAAAATATCTTCAATTTATGGTGTCTTCTCGGTGTATTTATACATTTAAATCTTTTTTCCGTGTTCCTTGGTCCAAGTTTACACTTGATGAATGTTATTGGTGAAGGAAAAGTGCATCTACACACCCCATTACATCAGCTTTCCATTAATTTTCCAATCCCTTGGTTGCTAAATCATTGCAACCAGACGTTATTTGCAAACAGGTATTCTGTAAGTTTGCATGACTGTTCATGAGAACTACAGCCTGTCTGGAAGAGCTGTTAATTCAGGGTTTTAATCACGGAAAGGTTCTGCACGGTATGGTACCAGAGGGAGATGGCCACACGCATTTCCTGCCAGAGACTGACGGGGCGATTAAATCCTATCCTAGGGTTTGTTCTGTTTTAGAACGAGCATTACACTGCTGTTAATAGTCACTGAGCGATTGTTTCTGTACCCAATGTATCTTGAAATCTATCTCACTGTTGCAGAGAATAGTAAGAACTTAATGGTTGCCAACAGATAGATCTCAAAATACAGTTAGCTCGTTTTACCATCAGCTGTGTGAGTGCAATTTATGTGCCAATTAATCATAAACAGCTTGATATCTTGTCATCTATACAGGATGATTCTATTATGTTGATGTAGGCTTTAAGGAATGATCGACAGGGATAAATACATTAGTTCCATAACACGAATCCCCCTCCTTAAACTGCTGAGTTGCAGGATATAAGCAAAATTGTTTGGGTATACATTTGACAGTGGAAAATGAAAACATTATACAATTCTTTAATAAGTTGAATTTAGACCATTCTCCTTATGTGTTTTACTAATAATTTGTTTTAATGTGTTTTTTATCTATCTACTGGTACTAAGTAATTAGGAATACTGCTGCCAGCTCTGAAAGATTTACTTAATAAGAACAGTTGAACAGAAAATAAATATAAACAGTCAGGATGCATCTCTCATTCGTATTCATATCGACCATCCAGATCGTAAGGATCTATAACAGCTCTTATCAATATCGAGGTAAGTTTTTAGATGCCAGAAATTAGGTTATAAAATGAGAGAGAAAAAGACGCATGATGTAGTTGATAGAAACAATACCAAGAGCAGAAGAGAACATAGCAAGTATTACGGTTTTTAGCCAGAATTATCGGCCAATCTCAATAAGACTGTTACACCTTGATATCATTAGCGGTATTGTTAAGCAAAACATAGCCGAACACACACAACTTGGACTTCCTTCGTAAAAAAAATCCTTAGGAATGGTATTGTGGTTTTAGGCTTCTTTAAATCCCCTTATAAGGTCTCCAAAAATTAGGTGTAAACACTATATAATTAGCGCTAAGAGTGTTATGCACAGTATTTGATGCACGTCATTGTTAAACTTCAGTTTTCATGTACGCGCTGCTGTTGTTGAGCTGTTTTTTTACGGTCGTGCTCTGTGGGAAGTGTTGCGGGCAGAGAACTTCTTCAACAAAAATTATAACATACAACCAAAAGGACTCCCTATAGAATCTAGAATATTAGGAACATTAGCCTATATGTTTATAAACTTTTTTGAAGGAGAAATATTCAATACAATAATCATATGTCTCATAATTAACTACCAGAACGGGTAAACAAAATACACCTCGATATAAACACACTACACAAAAACATGAGTTTCACATTAGAAATAGAATGCAAAGGTCAATTAAATTATTTGGTCCTAACCATATTAACAAAACAGACACATTTTCCGGATATATAGAAAACCCACAGCAACATAACACGTAATACACTCCTCATCAAACAGGCTGGAATTAGACAAATATTGAACAGTATAAACAGAACCCCACTAAGAAAACAAAATTATCAAAAATAACTCAATACCATGAAAGAAATAGCCAAGAACGAGGATTAAAAAATACACATACCTGATTCGTTAAATAGAAAGATAATAAATTACGAAGAACAACATCACCACATTACTCAAATTCAATAACGAAAACACAAACACTTCGACAACATTAACGCCTCAAATCATACAAACATCCAACAACATGGAATTCAACAGAAAGAAGTGGTATAATATGATGTAATCAAACAAGCATAGACACAGGGTAACAAATATATATAAAAAACAAGGGGTAAACATAGCACTTAAAACATACAACTGAATACAAAAACAAATCAGAACCCAGTCACTTGTAAACGAATTCCATAACTCTGGCATATACCAACTGACATACAAGAATTGTGATGCTGTTTACATTGGCCAAATAAGACGACAATTCCAGACAGGATATAAGGAACACTTGCCAGCATTAAAATACAGTAATCACTCAACTTTTGCCGAACACCTTTTAGACAGTGTAGCGAGATGCCCAGATGGGTCATCTCGCTACACTGTAAATTAATTATTGTTTGATATAATAACATAAGAAATAAATAGATATTCTTTTCTTGAGTTGGAGACAGAAATCTGCGTCTAGCTAAGAGGTGTGTTAGCGTGAGCGACAGTTTGACTTGAGCCGGAAGTGTCCGGTAGGTCGAGACAATGCGGGGATTATCTCTGACACTGATACTGGTGAGAAAGGCTGGACTCTCGGGAATTTTGCGGAAGGAATCCGTAGATGCGCCGTTTGCTCGGTGTCGTGGGAAAATTATTTCTACATATTCTCCCGAACAATCCCGACAAAATCCGAAGACTCTTAGCAAATAAGAGGCAATGTATTAGCCAGCATAGAGGGGAGACTTTTGCGAAGCCAATCCGATGTGTTTATTTCCTCACGTGGTTGGAAATATTACAAATTTTGTGTTTTTCATGATACTCGCCGAGGAGAAGGAGAGACGAGCTCTGAGGGGCGAGAAGAGGTTATTCCGTCCAGAACGATCGCGCTGGCAACTGCCTGCCAGAGTACTGCGGATGATTTCGTTCTGGAGGCTTCGATGACTGAGCGCCTAGTCCGATCGATGTTGTCACTTGTGTTGGTTGACGTGACAAGTGCCTAGCATTACCTGGATGGTGCGCTGTTGAGAGGCGATAGCGCTCTTGTTACGACGCTGCGTGCAGCCAGACAGACACGGTAATTATACCTCCAGAAACAGTGTGTACTCAGACGAATCATTGAGATAGCCCTTTAACGGTCTTATGAGTAAGAGTTCTTATGCTGCCGGACATTAATTCCTGAGCTAGTTGTGTCTAAAAGCCGAGTGCTTTTTGGTTTTCGTTATCCAGTTTGAATTGAAAGATTGATTTCCATGTTTGAAAACTTTCAATGACTATTATTTGTGGGAACAAATTAACTCCCTGGCGCCCTATGTAACGAAGTTAAATCTGATGTTTTCTTGTTATCATTGTCATACAAGAATCGCTCTCGTTATATATAAGAGAGTTTTTGCTTCAGTTCCATATGGAATTTGTAACTCTTTTTAATGTACATGTATTGCAATTTCTTAGTTTCAATTAACGATAATTGTTTGTTTGCTATGTTGCACCTGTAAGACAAGGTATTGCGTTGAACTTCATTTTTCATTGATTTAAGATTAATGGTAAATATACCTCTCTGTCTGTAAGCAGTAATGAGTACCAAATAAACCAATATTTTAGGATCTTTTCAAATATTAATAACAGAAGTAATGGTTTCACCTCTGTTTCCTGAAATTAATATAAGTGCTTTGCATAAGGTAGTGGAAAGAAACGATTATAAATCATGCAAGGTAAGCAATTAATCTGCCCCCAGCAATCCGCTACAACAGTGACAATTTTCTCACAAATATAAATAAAGACATGAGAATCCTAATAACAAACAACGTAAAACACAATATTCGAACTCTTCAAGAAAACTGTCAAGTTCAAAAGTCTCAGGAAAACACGTGGTTAATTACAAGGTTACGTAACTAACCATACCCTATTCAAATTGATAATCACAAAGAATCGCACAAAACAGCATTAAACCCACAAATTCCGCCACAACGTTAACTTAACGGCACTTTGCATCTCCCTCCTCCATCAATCATACACATTAAAAAAATAAATAAAAAAAAAACACATATACAAATGGAATTACAAAATTCAAACTCTCCTATTCACAACACTTCCGACAGAGCACCGCCGAAAAAACAGCTCAACAGCAGCAGCGCATACATGAAAACTGAAGTTTGACAATGACGTGTATCAAATACTGTGTATTAAAATTGAACTACCAGAGAAGTCATAAGATCTCAACCACCTACAAATAGTGTAATTAAGTGCAATATAGGAAGTAGCGTGCCGGTTGAGGCCACAGGTGGCCAACAACTGCACCTCGAAACGGAAATGGAAATGTAAGTTACAACATCGACCTTATATTATTTTATGTAAACAAAAACTGCTGTATGAAAACTTAAAAACCAATAATATGTATATGTAAGTCATATTATGATTCCTATGTATAAGAATAGTTTCGTTATATGTAAACAAAAACCATTATGAACAAAAGTAAAACTAATCACATATTACAGGAAAACAGTGTGCCCTGAAGATACCTCGACGAG
Organism: Vandiemenella viatica; assembly: GCA_031002005.1. Taxonomy (NCBI): domain Eukaryota; kingdom Metazoa; phylum Arthropoda; class Insecta; order Orthoptera; family Morabidae; genus Vandiemenella; species Vandiemenella viatica. Next base: position 85,675,829 of record JARYHS010009186.1, read on the forward strand.
AAACAAAGGGTATCGGAGAATAAACTAATACACAACAACAGCTGTGTTGGCGTAATTATTAAATAATAATTATTAGTTAAATGATCTATTCGATTTTGGGCAAGTGGACTACATGAAAACACTTCATGCTCTCTTTCCTTTCTTTATTTGTCTTTATTAACATTTATACATGAGATCGCTGTGGTTTCCTTCTGCTCAAATTGGTGTTATTTATTTTATTTCGGAACCCTAAAATATTTGAGCTTCTACTAACTAGCTACCCTGAAAGAGATTTATTTCTTTTCTTAAAGTTTATTTTTGCTGTATAATTTCTTTCTAATTTAGTAAACCAAACGATTTGCGGCATGGAGATGTCATCAATATGTACAAATAATTTTTTTTTTTCCTTTGCCTGTTTACATTGACTCAAAGCAAGATTTGTTATAAACTAAACCTTATTTTTCTGGTAGTACCGACAGCTTTTTAATTATTTTAATATTAATACTATTGGTTTTAAAAATAAGTACTAATACTCCGATAGTGTTCTGACTTAGCTCAGAGACAGCTCGTGAATTAAATCTATTTTCTTTGGAATATAAAAGGTTGTACGTGAGTCACTACACATGTTTTCCCTCAAATTTTGAATGACGAAATTGACAATCATGGCAGAAAATTGTAGAACTTTTGTCTATTGAAGGTATTTTTTTATCTACTTTTTTGTTTTAGCTATGCGATTTTACGCTTTCTTTTATAAAAAAAAATATTCACAATATTTTTAATAGCAAACTGAAATTAGTTTTTGCTGTTGTTTTATAATGCGAGACGGGTAATTCTGTTTATGTCAAAGCCAATATTTGTCCGTATGTCGTTCGGAACTCAGGCGTACAGTTCCCAGCTTCTCGTGAAAAACAAAATCTGCTCCGTGCTTTATTTTGAAGCCTTTTGTGTCAGCTCTTTTCACGCAGTTGGAACGAGCAGACGTGAATACTGTTTTGTCACGGTGAGAGCTCACAGTTAATTGAAAATTAGTGGTGCCATGGAAATGCGGCGAAATTTCGCTTGTCAAACCAGTGTGGCGTCCGTCGGTGCTGGGCAGAGGGGGTGGGGGAGAGAGGGTACACAGCGGAGTAGCTCGTTTCGCTTGTCGGTCTACAGAGGGCGTCAGCTACATCCGCGCCAGGAGACCCTTTCGATAGGAAACAGTGATGCGTGTCGTGAACTCTAACGAGCAATATCTGACTGCAGTGAAAACAAACACCGTAACAAAATTTAGGGGACTCTAAAAAAATACTTTATTCAGACATTACTGGATAAATTTATTAGTATGAAGGTACAAATTGCGACAAACTATCTATCCCAAAAATTCCTTGCGAATGTCCCCACGCAAACGTGTAGTAATGTAACCATTCCATGATTTTGGTAAGGTGTCTTCCCACGTCCCGTGAATTTGCCGGCCGCGACGGTCAAGCTATCAACAGCGGGCCGTGGGAAGGGAGCCTACTCTACTGGCAGGGATGGCGCGCCTCTATCCGTCACCCAGTCGGTAAACATCAAACGCCCGGGTAGCTGAAACGACACTAGGCAACTTGGTGGGAAGATGGCTGCGATGTGGCGAGGGCTAGCATCGACTGCTTGGCCTTGGGAAGTCACCATTATACAGTCGAGGGTCGTCCGGAAAGTAAATTCCTGTTAATAATTAAAAAAGTTCCAGTAATGATTTTTAAAAGAAATTTTTTATTTCACATAAACATAAGGTAAACTATATAAAATTTCACACTTTTCGCAGGCGTCATTAATGGTAAAAAAAAATCACACTTGTCTCTTTTTTTCAGGATTTGCGTTATGTTTTTTTTATTGACCTCAACAACGTTTCGGCACAAACCTGGAGCCTTCGTCAGGGCTACTATCTGTCAGTGGGAGAAAACTACTCGTATTATCGCTGCAAAGCCACAGAATTTTTTAGAACGAAAAATAAGGGAATCTATAGAAATATACAATAATCCTAATAATTTCATTAAAGACAGCGGCTATGTTTTGAGCCAAATGTGGAAGTGTGTACTAGCAAGTAAACACGTTGTAACAACTAGAAGATCGCTTCATAATACACAAACCTCGTTGGAACAGCAAACATTCTTTGGCGGAGAAATAAAACCACATTTGCCGGTGAAAAATAAACAGTGAATCAGTGTTCAAGAATATAAAAAAAAGATCAAGCGGCTAGAAGCCCTCCCGAGGGCTCCAGGTTGGTGCCGAAACGTTGGCGAGGTCAATAAAAAAAACGCAGCCCAAACCCAGAAAAAGAAGAGACAAGTAAGTGCGATCTTTTACCAATAACTTAAACTACTTTCACTCACAGTTTCCATGTAAAAGCAAACACTTGTCATGTCTTGTAATGAGGTTTTGCATACTTGCATAATATATTTCCGCTTCCAGTACTTTGAGAAAAGTAATGACTTCTTCTTTCGGGTATTCATAACTTTGAAATTATGCTCCTGGAAAAAATGTTTCAATTTTATAGAAAGATGTGGAACATACGATAATTGCTTACTCATTCATCCAATGTGATACGCCGATAGCTCTGAATTCAGCAAGTCGTATGTAATATATTTATATGATGACTGTTCTATTCACTCATAGTTATGGACTCTCTCAAAGTTGTTAGCGAAATTTTGACGCCATCTACGAACAGATAATTCGTTGATTCCATTGTCTCTATAACACTTTCTGATTTTACGGCGAATATCACTTGCCGCACATTTCGTGCTTGAAGGAATCGACTAACAAATCTCACTACACGATTAGTGGAGTTCCCAACTTTTTGAATACTCGTAGAAACAAGAAAAACATTACCTCTCACAAAGTTGGCAGGTCGACTGAAACTAGTTGGCTGTTCCCCCACTTTATTGATAGTCATAACATCCCTCTGGTTCTTCATACTTTCTGGTCTCATGAAATGGTTTCGGATGATTTTTGTCTTCTCCGGGCGGTGAACGTAACAGAAAAAAATTGATTCGAGATATGATGGAGTGTAATGGTTATTTCGCACCATATTTATAAAAAATGCCTTTTTAACATCTTCAGCAATTTATTAGGCTGCTTCGAACACAGTATGTTGTACAGAGTGAAATACCATCAGATAAATAAATTTATTTTTCCCTGCAAATTATCGTAAAGTAATTCATTTCTCTTCACTTAACTTTGTGAGTTGCCGGCCTCAGTAGCATAAGCGCTAGAGTACTATCTCCGCGTGCCGAAGGTCGCCGGTTCGAGTCCGGCCGCGCCATTGGAGTTTAAGTGTTGTGATTGTAATGTCTGTCCTGAGGTGTGTATAACTAGTTGGAAAAATGCGTACTGGAAGAAACTGAAAGCACTGCATCACACATAATCATTGTTGAGATGGTTTTATGACCTGAGATTATGAAAGCCCCCCCCCCCGCCTCCCCCCCCCCACAAAAAAAGACTTTGCGAGTTAACGAGCGGCCATTTTCCGGACGTGCATTCCGGAGGACGTCGGTTCAAATCCCCACCCGATCATTCTGATTTCGGTTTTCCATGTTATTTCTCCTCACTTAACGAGTTTTGGAAATGATGGGTGAGAAAAGAAGTTTATGGAAGAAGCTTACAGGAAGAAGAGACTGGCTTTTAGGTAATATTTTGAGACATGCTGGATTGGTTAATTTGTTAGTGGAGGGAACAGTCGAAGGTAAGAACTGTAGAAGGAGACAGAGATTAGAATATATGAAGCAGATATATGAGGACGTGGGTTGTAAGGTTATGTACAAACGAAAAGGTTAGCACTGGATGGAGGATTGCATCAAACCAGTCTAAAGACTAACGACAGCAAAAAAAAAAAAAAAGGTGAGTTGAATCTTGGAGATGAAGCTTAACTAGGCAATGAGACACAATGCAGTCAGTTCTTTTCTTCATGTATATAAGCAAGGTTTGTTACAGGTGAAGGTGTGTACTTGTACCGGGGATCTACAAGGATCAAGTCAAACTCATTATCCGTTAGCTACAATGCTATTCCATTAAATATATCAAAATGTATTACAGTTCTATAAGCTAGTAAAGCAACCATTTATTATCATTTTTTGTGTGTGTGTCTTTACGCCTCTTCTACATAGAGATCATTAGAGGAGGAAGGGGATGTGGAAAAATGAACGGGTATTAAATCGGTCACATCTTTTTCAAGCAACCATACCGGTATTTGCCTGGAGTGTTTTCGGGACACCATGGATGGATTATAATGACTAATAATCACAATTGCATATCTTTAATGAGGTCACGAGTTTTCGAATAATAATCGCACCTAATTGATAGTCAAACATCTTTGATAGTATCAGCGTTTAATAATCTTCTAGGGAACAGTGAAATTTTGAATGGTTTGTTATTCGACATACAATTTATTGATTATCGCAACGTCACATGTTGCTTGAAACAACTCAGAATGCAGGTTGCGATTGTTTGCTGATGATGCACTTCTCTATAGAAAAGTTAGGTGCTCTGACGAATTCTTAGAAATTAAGCGCGATATGGGTGTTTTTACGGAATGGTGCCATAATTGGCAGCTTACACTTAACTGCAAAAAGTGCAAGGCAATGCCAATAAGTAACAAATATTATCGGCTTGTTCACGAGTACAAAGTAAACAATTCAATTGTTGACACGGTTGATTCTCTGAAGTATCTGGGTGTGGTAGTTCAAAGCAACATGAAATGGGACTTGCACATAACTTCCCTCGTACGTAAAGCTAATTCTAGATTACGATTCATTGGCCAATTTTGAAGAATTTTAATGCTCATACAATGGAAATAGCGGACAAAACTCTAGTGCGTCCACATTTGGATTACTGTTGTAGAATTTGGGATCCGTATCGCAAGGAGCTGATTGACGCGTTAGAGAAAGTGCAGAGGAGAGCCGCTCGATTCGTGACTGCTAGTTACAGTCCTTACGAAAGTGTCAGAGAATTGCTTTGGTTGAGCTGGGATTGTTTGCCAGACAGACGACGTCGTTTTCGTCTGAATTTAGTGGAGACAATGCGAAATTCATTGATTTACGAGAGCAATGGAGTACTTCACTAACCTATTAATGTCGCAATGATAGGAGGGATAAGATTAGAGGAAAATGATGCCGTACTGATGCTTTCAGGTATTCTTTCTTACCTTGGGCTATTCGAGGTTGTAATGCACAGAATTTGGATTGGTGCTCAGCACCCTCTGCCACCCACAATATGTGTGGATTGCAGAGTGTGGATGTAGATGTAGAATGCTAAAGAAAACGCCCTCGAAGCATCATACAATATGAAATACAACAAAATGAAGTATCGATTCAAGATGCCTCGAAAGATAGCGGTATAATACCAACAGAAGCTTTGGGATAGTAGAAAAACCATCAGCTTTGCCGTAGCAAGTGTGCAGTGAACAAACGGCAAGTTGCTTGTTGGATGTGTCTGGACATTTTGTTTTCCACGCAGTAGCACAGTGACTGCAGAGCCTTAGCAGACCGTGACAGAAGCCTGCATGCACCTGCCGTGTACCTTCCGCCCGCTGCCCTGACAGGCCTTCACATACCGGAAGTTCGCAGCATGCAAGTGTTAACTAGACCCACTAGAAACCGCCTTCTGTTCTCGTTCACTTGATTTACCGCATCAAATACCCACATGAACCATCAGAATAATATATCATCACAAGCGAATGGTTTTAACATTAGCAATCACTGAATGAGCGGTGTGGATGATCAGCTAAAAAATTCTCTGTGCAGGTGAGGCAGTTACCAAGCCTGGTGGATAAGCTGTTGAAGTTTGGTCATGGTACTTGTTAATTACGTAGGCTGAAATGGGGGGGGGGGCAAAATCTCATAAAGGGCTATGGTTTCAACAGAAATCTCATTTCATCTTTTTAATTCCTTGGAGGACAGTGGAGCTAAAAAAAAAGGTTTTTATTTTTACTTATGGCTTTACGCCTCGTCGACGTCGAGGTCATTAGAGGCGGGATGGGACTGGAGACAAGGAACGGAAAGGAATTCGGACATGGCCTTTTCAAGGAAACATCCCAGCATTCAACTGGAATGATTTGGCGAAACCATGGAAAATCTAGATGCCCGGACGGGGCTTTGAACCGGCGTCCTCCCGAATGCGAGGCCAGAAAAGAAAGGAAAGAAGAAGAAAGGTCTACAAACGACTTCGACGACAAGATTAGGGTGGAAATAAGGTCTCAAAAAGTTACGAGGTTGTCAACAGGGGGGGAGGGGAGGAAGTTTCCGTCAAAGTCTCACCTGACCATAGGAAAAAAAACCTCACCCCCTAAGAAGGTACGTCCGAATATATACATTTCGGTTTTTCATGGTTACTCGAAACCACTCCTCGTCAGTGGATGGTTCGCTCAAAAAGCAATGGCCAGATCCCTACCAGTTCGATACCCCCAGTCCTTCCCCACCTCTAATGACCTCGACGTAGACGAAACGTATAGCCATTGAAAACAATAACCTTCAAAATGCTTTTGTCGAATTTCTTCCAGATTTAAGCCTTTTATAAGGGGGAGTATATTAATTACGTGAAGTGTTTTTCCGGAATTCCGGACTCCCCCCCCCTTCTGGTGAGATTTGATGAGATCTGGTTTTACCCCCCCCCCCCCTTAAACGACGTGAGATTCCTCCTGTTAGTCGAACCCGTACATTTTTGGAGACTTTCTTAGACTTTTTTTAGCTCTCCTCCTTCCGAGGCGGTTGTAACCCCTAAATGTAAGTTTTCGCGTCGATTATAGATCTATAGTCGAAATCCGCGTCGTTTGTAGATTTTTTTAAGCTCTACTGTCATTCAAGAATTTCAAAACCTCATGTGAGATTTCCGTCAACTTCCTCCCTCCCCCTTGGTGAGATTTGTTGATATTTCGACGGACCGCCCCCCCCGCCCCCCCTCGCCCCCCCCCCTATTTCACCTCACTCAATTAATGGACGCCCCTTAAGGCCATTCATAAATAAATGTACCTTACCACTGACATTAAGCACCTCCGAATAGTACAATAATTCCTTGAGACAAGTGAAGATATCACTTTTATTCGTGCCATGGTGCAAAATTTCGTCGTACGAAAGGCACTGGCTGTGATCTATGACACAGCAAGCAGAGGGATAGAAAGCCAGCCGTTGCTGTGACAACTCAGCTGGATTCAGTTCGATACCGTTGCCTCTGGTTTGTTAAATAAATGGTCCACTGGCCACAACTCCAGTGGTGACGTCCAGTTGCCGGAGGCCGATATTTAGTCAACGGCAGCAAAGCAACACGCACACTCTCCAGCGCTCTCGCCTCATGGAAATTTATGCTAATGGGCCGAGAGGTGAGGAAAAATGAGACGACCCTACAGTGGCCCTACTCGCAGTGCGACAGCTACGCGTCATACTCGATCACTGATACTGTGTCCACCATGGTGTCCACCACGGCACTCAGGATCAAAATTTCATTACACAGCTGTTCACACAGATGATGCTCTAAAAGAGAGATGAAGGGTTAAGGCCTGTTACAACGCTGTAAAGTATTAGTTCTCAACACAAACAGAACATTCTGATGGTCACGGGTTCAACGCCCGGGGCAGAATTCAGATTTCTGTTTTCTTCAAAGATATGGTTGAATTCCTTTCTGTTCCTTAATCCTCCCCCTCCCCCCCACCTCTTATTTTTTCCAGTCGCCGAGCTCTAGTGACGCTAATGTCAACGAGTAATAACAGTATACGAATAATTGCCTCTTGTAAGAACTTCCTAGTATTGCAAGTGTGAAGAGTGGAATTTATATCACCAACATCTTCAAATAAAATATTCCACTTTTACCTGCATTCGCATTCTTTTCTTTTTGCTGTTATTAGTAGCATCTGCAGTAGGATCTGCAATCCTGTAACCGAGAATTTGGTAGTCAATGAACCGAGACATTTTATTTATTTATTTGCTTATGGCTTCATGCCTCGTACACGTCAAGGTAGTATGAGACGGGAAAGAAAAAAATGGGGCAAGGAATGCGAAGGAGTCCGACAATGAGCATTTGAAGGAACCATCCCGGCATTTTCCTGGAGTGATTAAGGAAAACCGCGAATAATCGAAATCTGGATAGCAGGAAGAGGTTTTCAAACTTGCGTCCTCCAAAATGGCAGGCAATTCTTGGTTAGTTTACCTTGGAAAGAAGATGAAAATTTCCAATTTGCTACGTGTTACCGATAAAATCTTCAAGAGGAAATTATTTGCCATCGAAGATTGGTTATTCTTTTTACATGAAATTAATGTTTAAGGCGAAAATATTATTATGCATCAATGATTAGTTGCCATATCATCTCATTGAGCAAACCGAGCGAGGTGGGTGAGCGGTTAACGCTCTGGGTTCTCATTCGGGAGGACGCCGGTTCGAATCCCCGTCCGGGCATCCAGGTTTGGGTTTTTCATGGTTTCCCCAAATCACTCCAGCCGAATGCCGGGATGTTTCCTACAGAAGGCCATGGCTGAATTCCTCCCTGTTCCTGGTCCCCAGTCTCATGTCACCTCTAATGACCTCGACGAGGCGTAAAGCCATAAGTAAAAAAAAATAAAAAAATAAAATAAAAATAAAAACAATTAAAAAACCGTGGTTTGGTGTATAAAGCACATCCAAATAATTAGTTTTTTTTCTGTATTTCTTCAATAATATTTAGTAATTTAAAGCATAAGTTTAGTTTGTAACATGGTTTAAAATGCTGTGCATGTTTCATAACATAAAATACTTTTGAACACATCAATGAAATACAGTCATCCCATATGTTTCCCTCCTGATAATGTTAACATTTTTAGTTGTTTATTTCTATGAAATATTAAAACAAAATTTGCTGCTAAGCAATATTTCCAGTGGTCATCACTGCTTGAGAAAACCGATTTTTTTTACTTAAATTTCTTTCAACAAACATAAAGCATCACAAGCAGCATCGCTTAGAACGCTTTTATATCATGAGGGTAAAAATAATTCTCGTTGACAGCCGCATATATTACGGAAGGTTTGGGTTTCACTGCACACCAAACAGGTTTGTTATTTCTTACTAACAGCTCCCCCACAGACAGAGTCGTAAATCGTAACCATATTACTGCGGGGATGTTATTTCAAAGAAATAATCCAGCCTCCCAAAAAAGAAATGTTTCGGATTTCGTTAGTGCCTCCCATTCAGCTGCCATAAATTTAGGGTAATGCGCCGTAACAGATTCCTCGTTGCCGGTGATTCATCGACAAAATAGTTGGCTTAATTTGAATGCGCCACAGTGGGCGAAATATTTTCTGGTCCCTTTTCCCTCAAGAGCCAGTTTCCTTCCGGCTGTTGTAATGGGACTGTCGGCAGAAATGAGTGATCGCCCGCAACGTTTTAATTTAAAGCGCTGGCACCGACGGCTGCTTCCCGAGTGAAGGATGTGCTCTGGGGAAGGACGAACCCCTCGGTAGAGCGGGACGGAATGTGGAGGACGAAGGTGAAGCAGCTGTCGGGCCTACAGGAAACCACATGTCTGCAAGGTCGCACCCGCCTCAAGGACACCAGACCCAACCCACACTCCTGTAGCCTCTTGGGAGACCACCCGAATAGCAAGTAATTCGATCAAGCACAGCGGCTGGAAGGCGTCCACCGCACGTCGACAAGGTGTGATCAACCCTAGTCTCACCATTCTCTTCGATTTTGGACATATAACTACGACGAAACCTTTCCTCATTTCCCTCCTACCCTTTCCTTCCCACTTTGTCTCTCCCACCCTCAAGAGATGGAATGAGAGTTACTAAATTGGACAGGATAAAGAATGAAATGATTAGAAACACCATAAAAAGGAACCCCTACAGTAAATGATAGAGATGACCAGACTATGATGGTACGGACATGTAATGACAATAGAAGTTCAGAGAATTCCAAGAAAAATCCTCGAAATTATGAAACATGGTAAACGACCCAGAGGAAGACCAAGGCATGGATGGCTGAGAGGAGTGGACGAGTGTCTACGGAAGAGAGGAGAGGACTGAAACAAGGTGGTGACAGAGAGGTGGTAGGAGGAAAGAGGGAAATCGAGAGGCTTGTGCATGAAACACAACGGGACAGTGGCTGGAAACTGTTGATGATGATGATGATGAAGTAGCCGGTCCTCGCAATAGTGGCTAGCGCGCTGGCCTCGCATTGCAAGGGCCACCGGTTCGAGTCCGGCCTCGGGCATGGGTGGTTTTAATGTGTTGTGTTCATCTTGTGTTGTCCTCACTGTAGTGTCCACAATATCATAGTGAATTTCTGATTCAGCAGTTGCAGCGTAAACAAATTGGAGCTGGCTAAATGGTCGAAAAGACCGAAGGCCATATATATATATATATATATAAAGATGTTGATGAAGTACCTGTGCATTTTTCTCAATAGTTTTTCCTCCTTTCGCTTCGCTGTTTCCTCCTATCTTGGTCCCGATGCTATTACCTTTCCCCTTTTCTATTTCCTGGAAGTGTTTGAAACTTTGTATCTATCTTCTGAAAGTTGCTCAGCTCTATCTTGTATTATGTTTACTGTTATTCTGATCTCTATATCTTTCCCTACTCCTTAGATCCACTGTAAACGTGGTTGAAAATTCTTTTTATAGGTCTACTATTCTCATAAGGTGACAATAAAACTGATTCTCCTTCTTTTTTTTTTTTTTGCTTATGGCTTTACACTTCGTGGAATGGAAAGGAATTGGGCTATGGCCTTTTAAACGTGGCATCCCAGCACTTGCCCGGAGTGATTTGGGTAAACCCACATCTTGATGCCCGGGTGAGGATTCGAACCCGCGTCCTCCCTAACGCGAGGCCAGAGCGTTATCGCTCTCACCACGCTCGGTTTTTCCTTCTTATTTCGTCTGACATCCTTTCAATATCTTTTCCCTTGTAATAGATCTTTATTCCTCCGGTGCCCAAAATCTCCTTTTTCAATTTTCAGTGGTACCAGATTTTCTTCAAGATTTTCATTTCCCTTTTCTCTATTTCTATCTCACCATTCCAACATATTAACTACCAAACGCCCTTCAAACTAGACCGTTTGGCTGCAATGTTTTCCACACCTCACATCGCATAATGCTAATCATTAGTTGACTGGTATGACAGTTTGTAACAATACAGTCCAATTTTTTGTATTATTTTGCGCTACTTGAGTACATTATTTAGTGATACCAAGATAACGTAATGATGTTTTGTATTTTAAAACTTGACAGGGCTCATAAGCAGTTGTCTCAATGAATCAGGACATTTCAGTCGTTGGTTTATTGGCAATCGTCTTACTTTAAACGAATTTTGTTGAAACTTAGATACTGACTTTTGACTACTATGACCTGTTACTGTTTGGTGCAATTTTATTGCCACTATTGAAAAACTTTTACCTACAACTATTTGACTATTTACTTACTTTAACAATGATGAGCGGTGTGGAAGAGCACCTTATTCCTTGCATTGTTCATTTTCTTTCTCAAAATCGTCTTATTTTTCTTGATCGGGAGAGTTTTGTTTGTGGTGCTTCTCATATTTCATATTTATCTACTTGAGAGGACGAAAATAAACACAAAATAGAGATGATATTTTGTTTGTTTTGTTATTTTGATCATAAGTGCATTTACCGGTTTTTGTTTGCGTTCTGTTTATATACTCATCTTTTTGACACTAGGTTTCTCCATGCTTTTAGTCGAACATATTTAAATTTTTAATTTACATTCAACATCAAAGACTAGTCCGCTCCATTTGCTCAGTTTGATCCTAAATCTGGCAATCCTGATTCCGGTCATCGACAAACCGTAAAGCCCTAACAGAGGAAGAAAAATACATTACACAAAACAAGTTCACCTTTCCGCAGAAATATGCTTGCATGATGTACTGTAGATAGCTCGCGAGAAATATGTGTTAGCCTCCTCTCTTTCTGTCAGCGGAGTTTTCCCTCGTTTTGCAGTAAAGTCTGAATGTATGTTTAGATTGTGTCTCACGTGAAAATTTACAGAGTCGCCGCACGAGGGCCGTACTGCGGTCTCGCTGTGTTCTATTTGTGTCGCCGAACGAGTCGCTCGCGTGCGTTGTCCGGTATCTCGCCGACTCGCTTTTAGAGCTCATTTAACGCGCCTTTCTCACATTACAGACGTCGCAAACCGGCACTGAAATGTCGCCCAGAATAGCTGCTACATACGTAAACCAAAACGATAATTGCCCGCCAGGCGGTAGCGGTTACGATTTCATCGCTCTGTGTTTAAAAACTTAACCGTCTACCATAGTAATAATTTTCTGCAGCCGTATGTGCGGTATGGCTGTTCTCCGAGCCACTTAAATTACTTTATTGGCGCTCAAATTATATAAAAAATACAAAAAAAATGGGAAACTGGGAAATTGGGAAGAAATATGTTTGTGAACATGACGACAAGGGAACGGCCTGCATACGCGTAACTTTATGCGCCAAGCATGAAAAGTGACCGGTTAAAACTCAAGTCTGGGAATCTTTAGGACTTGGGTTCGATCCTTGGTGGGGCTATCCAAATTTCAGATTACCATGGTTTCCAGAAATAGATCTGATTGACAGGATAATTTTTCGAATTGCCTTCGCAGAACACCTTCCAGTACTTTGTCCACAATCTTCTACCAGCATTATTGACGTCATAAAGTCTTGATGTCAAAAAAAAAAAAAAAAAACACACAAAAAACATTCCCCTGTGCATTCTTTGCGTATAGCTGCCCACAGGCGTTGTCTTTTCCCTCCGAAAATTGCTGAAAGTCTTCTTCAAAAAAATAAATGATTATTAATAAAAACAGAGGAGACTTTTACTACTGTTCATAGATGAAACATTTACTTCTCCTCTCGTCCCTGTTATTTATACCATTCAAGAATATATTAAAATACTGGCTTGATTTGCACTAAGCAGTTTCCATCTTTCTACTAAAGCAGCAGGTTAGTTCGTTAATATTCATCACGATAATCATTTTTTCATTTCTCTCATTTGTATGGATACATTCTGGAAACACTTGAAGCTTTCATTTATGGCTACCTAGTTATAGATACAACGATACATAAATTATTTCCTTCTGTTTCTTGGTAACAGCATAACAGACTTGAAAACATGACGGCTGCCACTTCTCCAGCCAGCCAGTTTAAGCTTTCTTCAGTCGGACAGAATAATACATAGTAAAAACAATCTGACAACTCGTGAGGATAAAAATGTACAATGACGGCCGAGATTTTTTTTCGATTGCATTAAAAATGAAACAGCTCAAAACAATTAACATATTGAAATATTAAAAACACTACATACCTTACAAGTAGATTGTCATACTATAAATGAAACTTCGTTCCATTGATTTTCGTGAGAACAAAGCGTATTGACATGCAGGACAAGAAATACGCTAGCAAGTTAGCAGATGATCCTTGCGATCTTTTCGGTAAATAATAATAACGACCAAGGTTGTTTTCCTTATTACACACTAGTAATTAATTCAGGAGCACGCAGAAACACTTCACTTCTTCCATTAGCACTTAGTACTACCTGGAAGTAAATATAAAATTCTTGGTGTCTGCAATGGTATGCGGCAGTAAATTTTACGATGCCATTGATGAGTAAAAGTTGTAGTAGAAGAAGAAGCCATAGCTGGTAGTTGTACCAAAATTAGTATCAACTTAGGCACAGGATAGAATTTGAAATGCTCAGTTCATTTTTAATATAGACACCCTACTAGTCAAGTTAATGAACAAAGCAAAGGCAGAAGTGGGTACTGTGCTCTGAACGCAATCCATGCCTCTGACAAATATGATGTCAGTTACAGCTATGTTTTTAGTAATGGTGTTAAAATGACGATGAAATGGAAATACTGTGTTAACCTCTAAGGACCGCGGCTGATGTATGGCAACAGCTGAAATATTGAGAGTCCTCCTTTTATTTAATGGTTCTGGTGATTCATTAAACTCTTATCGTCTCGACATTAGTAGAGAGAGCAATAAAGGTGCAGCGCCCAGCCTGCACTTAGACTGTTCTTTACTTGCACCAGAGATTAGCAGGCGTCTCATAAATGAATTCCAGCCAGCGGCCGCGGTTCTCATTGACCTTGGGCCTTATCTTTACGACCTTCCGTTCCAGTTCAGTTAACACCCAAGCTGCAGGATGAAAGCCATAAAATATAACTTTCTTTACACATTCGTGTGAAACTACCTGTAAATAAATATAAAGGATAAAATTCCACTTACTTTTTGCTGCTTGAGCGCTGTTTCAATGATGTTGTTACTTCCAACGTTTCGGCACCGAATCTGCGGACTTTCTCAGGGTTATTTTTGGCCGACATACCCCATTTGACGGCTTATTACACCAGCAGATCGTTAGGGATTGCAATCCCGCAGTGTTTTCAATCCCGCGGGATTTGCGCCAATCCCGCGGGATCCGTGCGGGATTGGTACAAACAGTTTTTTAACGCATATGTTTAAAAGATAGTTACTTAAAACGTTAATAAATTAAATAATAATTAAATTAATAAATAATTTTTAATGTTAAATGATAAAAATTAACAGTTAACAATATTTTGATTGGTAACACGACATTAAAACTTTTTAGCGTGTCTTAAGTGTATTTCGAGGTTTTACATTTTTGTTTTTTAATCTAAAACAAATTTTAACTAAATAATAAAAATGGAAAATATTGAGTCTTACGTGATATTATGTGCCTTACAATACATCACATAAGTTTAAAAATATGGTTTGCTTAATGGCCAAGTTACCAGAGTTTTTTTTTTTTTTTAATTCTAAATAAACGTTCCATAACACCGAGAAAAGCATTCCATTTCACAAAGTGAAGTGAATATACTCTGTAAAGTGTAGACTTGACTCAGAACAAGATCTCATAACTTTTTTCACTGCACAAGCACGAGACTTGGCCTTTTTTGCGTGATTCATTATTATATCTCCTGATTCCTTGATTGATATTACAGTTGATTCAACGTTATTAAAAGAAACTACTCACCAACACGTAAACTGGCAAGTATTGCAGATTTACTTATGTTGCGTAATGACGTTTTTAGAGTGGAAATTATTATTTTTTTAGTAAGAAAGGAGACTTTCTCGGCGAATGATTGCAATGAAGTCCTCATAGGTTGTATCTTCGGATTTCATTGCAAACACATGAAATTACACACGTGAGGAAGACGGTGGAGGCAGCCGTCGAAGTATGGTGTTCCTACAACACAATTCGTCGATACACCCGTGAAAATTTCATTATAACTTTTTTTACCTTTAGTCGAAATAATAAGGAGAAGAGGGATTAATCGAAAGCCTGAGCGGCACATGTAAGCAAGTGGTTTTCGTCAAAGAAACGCATTGAGGCAGCGGTCAAAACAACAATAAGTCAAAGGATATACAATTTCCATTTGATAGCTGTTAAATAAATAGGTATGCGATCGTTAAAATTACGATAACATTAGTTTCATATCAACGAATAATCAAATTTTCAGCCGCAAATTAGGAAATTGTCTCAATTACTTTATCTGCAAATACAGAAGATGGGAATAATGAAACCGTGAATAAAAGCATTAACCGTGTAGTTCAGATAACGTGTGCGACACTTAAAAAATAATTATTTAGTTAGAAAATCGTATTAAATACGCACCATTACTCAAATTACAGAAATGTGTACTCGTAACAAACGTAAGTATTGAAGTTTTAAAGTGTATTTATTTACTTACGAATGACGAAGGTTGACTAAAACAAACGCTTGTTCACATGAGTCAAATGACAACTGCAAGGTTACAGGCAAACAGTTCAAAATATCCGACAGAGACCGAGTGGGGCAGCGAGTCACGCAGACTGACACGCGTTTCCGCTGGATTTTGCGGATTGCGGATCCGCTTAATTTTGTGCGGGATCCGCCAGACTGTCTAATGATGCGGGATCCCGCGGGATTGCGGGATCCCGCTTTGCTGGATTGCAATCCCTACAGATCGTTCGTCTGCATGCTAGGCGAATTGTTTTGGTTTTCAGCTAACGAAAGTGTTGCATTTCGGCAGCGAGTGTCAGTTGTTCCAGAGATGTATTGTCGTTGTAGATGTCGGATTGCATTTGTACGCGAGTGCACTCCCCAAGGACTTCAATAAAAGCGGCGACAATAGCTTAAGACAAATGTGGAAGAGCTGACACTCGCTGTCGGAAATTCAATCATGAAGTAAATTGAATAATAATGACGGTATTTTTATGGATTGATTACTGTACTCATAAAAATGGTATGTATGTTCTTTCAGAGAACGGATGCAAATGACATATACAAGACCAGAGAAGTGCAAGGAACCCAGTTCTTTCCCAGTGGTACTTGGTTGGTCCACGTCCTTACTTTTACTTCTACTACAACTTACTGAATAAAGTAGTGAGGACAACTTTTGCATTTGATATTTATGTATGTACAAATTCCTCTGCGAACGACGACGAAATGTGAACAGTTTATCATCTACTGGGTTGAATAAATAACATCTATCGGGCTTTAAGCAGCCTAAAAAAGTCACACTTGTGCAGCGGTTCAAAGGCGTCTACCTCAGCCCTCATTTTCAACCATAGAGGTCACTGATTAACTGTTTGTTTACACACTGCTGCAGAAACGGGGGAATACAAAAACCAACCCAGCGCGAAAAAACTACAGTTTTAGTCCGGGACAGAGATTTTTGGGACAGCATTATTACAGACGCTTTAGAAATCAGAACAACTGATTCTTTAGTTAACAGGGACGGTGGTTACCAACTCATTGCAGCCTGGAACTCGGCTATCACAATGGTGAAACAGCTTCGCCTCGGTAATGAGCAGAAGAGTGGATGACGTCATCACGCTGGGTTGACTTTTATCTTCCACAGTTTCCGCGGCATCCTGTAAACAAACAGTTAATCACTGACATCTGTGGTTGGAAATGAGGGCTGAGAGAAACGCCTTCGAAATGTGCCACTATAGTGTGACTTTTTTTACACGGCTGCAAGTCCGATAAAAGTTTATATGCCCTTAACATCGTGAAAAACTTCGTTCTTAAATGTGTGAATTTTTTTGTGTGTGTGCTAAACACAAAAAACTAGTACATACTACATAACTCCCAACAGCATATCTTCTCACTGACGCCTCTCCAAAACAACAGCTGTTCCTCAAAGCATTCTTCTCAAAACAACACGCTACTAATACTCCCCATCCCACCCCAAAATACGCGGTTCTAAACCCATTATCTCACTGCCTCCAAGTATGATGACCTCTCTTTTTCTCCTATCAGATAATATTATACTGCCAAAGTTGACTTTGTGATCATTTCTCCAACCAGTCCCACCAACATCTCTCCGTGGAGCAAGTTTCGCACTCACTAATCCTGCCGTCAAGTTGATGCCAGTCTGAGCACGTCAACACAGTGGGCAGGGCCTGCCTGGATTATAACAAACTGAAACAGAATACCAGGTATGTGCAATAGTTGTTTGCCACAGATGACCAGACGGTGATTCGAGCCCGCGTCCACGAGAATGCCAGATCCGAGTATAACTGTTCATCCAAAACGTTGGGTTAACCTGAAAAAGAGAAAATTTTTCTACTTCAAATTCTCAAACCAGCTTGCCGGTAGCAGAATAAGACCTACATTATTACCCGTCGGAAGAGCCGAACAATACGACTACCCAAAAATATTTGGGAATTACCTTGGATCTTGAACTCACTTCTAGTAAGCACTTGACAAACACTACAGGAAAAGTGAATACCTGTGTAAACCCTGCAAAGACACTGGATGCTGAACCGTGGGGCACAGGTGCACAAGTTATCCGAGGAGCAGACCTTGAGCTGACATTTTCTGCTCCAGAATACGTTGCTCATTAGTGCTCATACTGCAGAGTTACATCCCAATCAACGCTGCTATGAGGACGGTGAGTGTCGTCATTAAGCCGTGTTCCCACGACGTCTTGTAACGAAGGCGGGACGGGACGGGACGGATACTCAACAACACGCCATGGGAACAGGGCCGACTCTGCTAGCGGGGACGAGACGCAGCTACCCACTCTCTGTCGGTAAACATGACAGGCGTGTATAGCGGTGTGCTGTTGCCATCGGTTTGCAGCAGCGGTGCGCATCACTTCAGTTGCTGTAAAGTTCTCAAACAACGCTGGGCAACGTGGTGGGGAGGTGGCGGCGAGGTAAGCGAGGGCTAAACTGCGGCGCGCGCTCGTCCCTACACTTCGGCTAATGAGGTTCCGCATCCGTTACAACAGATCGTGGGAACGCAGCTTTAGATGTATCACAGTATTCTGACTGCCAGCACTTTCAAACGTACCTGCGGCGAAAATCGATATTGCTTTAAGATTGGAAAAGGTCCGAGGGAAAGGATCGTGATTCGTGACTCTCAAGATCTACTTCGAACACACATAAGCTGATGGAGACAAGCTTACACAGAGGCAGAAAAGCTGAGGAGTAACTTTGTTCTGTGAGTGAAGAGGACAAAGAAATCGGAAAAACAACTTCCAGAGCAACTGTGAACTTTAAAAGACCCGACAGCCTGCGATTCAGGATGTGATAAGCTTCGGCGACTTTGGTTCTAGCTTGACAGGTTCATCACAGGACACGGAGTGCAACGCATCGGCGCACAAGTGTAGATTGCGAGTAGGTGGGCTTTATTATTGTTGAAATAATCAGACCACTTACCACATTTTAAGGCACCGCCCAAATAGAATTCTACCAGCGGTTCTGATCATTCAGCCTCGTGCTGGATTTGCTGACCGAGCTTGGTGGGTGTGTGGAAACGCTGGAGATTGGCATTCACGAGGATGCGAGTTCAAATTTCAATTCCATCATCCAGATTTCGGTTTTCTGAGGTTTTTCGAAATCATCCAGGCAAACGATGCGATGGTTCCTTCAAAAGGCTACGACCAAATTCCTTCCTATTTCTTCTCCCCAGTTTCTTCCTGCCTCTGATTATCTCCATGTCGATGAGGCGTAAAACTAAAAAAATGGAATAGCCGCCAGAGAATGGCTTGAATCCCTCGAAATTGTCATTTAAATGGCATTGTTATATTTTCTGTCAAATATTGACTTTAAATTGGCATTTGATAGTAATAACTTTCTTACCTAATACATACCATATATATATTTAGGTCATTACGAAACCCCAGATGTGGTATGCTTGTGCTTGATCGTTATTAATACGTTTTACGTATGTGAGTTAATATCTCGCGTAATTTCGTTCTAACAATGTTGCTAGCAATATGCATTAAATCTCATGAATATGTCTAATATACTAGTGACAACCAATACAGCACAATATGATCCAATAGCATTTCATTTGAAACGCTCTGAAAAACTGTGGTTGTTCTAATGGGTTGGATAAAGTGACATTACATTAGCTAACGGAAACAAGAACGATGCTTTATCATCTCGCGATAGAATTTCTGATGAAGATGGAAATTTTATAAATTGGCAAATAATTGTATTATTTCTATTAAAATAACCCCCTGTATTGAAAACCGAGAGCATGTTTAAGTAATTACCAGAATCCATCAGTTAAATGTTTCAGCATTATTATCAGCAATGCGTGATACATCCACTAGATAATTGACATAGGTTTCGAAGGATCAGTTTACTTGATTACGAGAGATGAACACCATTATCACTCCACTGCTATTTTGAAATTCATCATTTGATGTATTTTTTATGAAGGTCGATACCGCTGAAATTTGGGTTAATGCGTTTATTTGTAAAAGTGAGCCAATAAATGAATGTTTCCACTACATGAATTCTGCGTATAGTGTCATAAATTTATAAACATTAATTGAGATAGTCACAGAAGGGATGAATTCTTTGTATGTCGCAATACCTGAAGCAAAAAGTTGGGTGCTTGCATACGATTACACAAGTCCATACTACATACGTGATTATTTGGTTTTTATTAGGTTTTTAGTTGCAAAATTTGAGGTGGTGGCCGACAATAGGTATTATTTTTATCTGAAGCATTTCAGAAATGTTTCAAGTATCTACAGAATTTTTGCTTTATAATAAATTATTGTTTAAATGATGCCGTAGCAATTGTTATTGGTCGTAAATTTATTATCGGGCATGTTTATCCCCAGACTGATGCGTTATAGCTAAAGAAATTTGTATTTTACAGTGATTTTGTAAGGTGTGGTAGTTGATCTCTTCTATTTTACCAGAAATGCTTCTTATATATATTTATTGATTATAGCTTTAAACCTCGTGGTCATCGAGTTCATTAGAGGCGGGAAAGGAATTGGGGCAAGGAACTGAACTATCCCGGCGTTCGTCTGGAGTGATATGGGAAAACCATTGAAAACGCAAATCTGGATAGCCGGACGGGGATTGGAACCCACATCTTCCCAGACCTGAGACCAGAGCGTTACCGCTCACCCACCACGCTTTTTACATTTAAAAATAATTTTCGGTGGAACTATCGGTGAACTGTTTCCAGCAATTGCGCAAAATAATTGTAAAACAGATATTTCTACCAGTGGTCACTCTTCGATGAAAGACAGAATGCATCCAAGATCAAACATATCGCTTATACCATTTTCGTTGATTAAATAAATTCTCGTTCTTCCAGGCGCGTAAAAATGTCGTTTCGAAGGCGTCTATCTTAGCCCTCATTTTCATTTGAATGAGCAGAAGAGAGGATGACGTCATCGCGCTGAGATGACTTATGTCTTCCACCGTTTCCGCGGCAGCGTATTAACAAACAGTTAACTAGTAACATCCGTGGTTGAAAATGAAGGCTAAGATCTTACATATTAGTTGATTATTATTCACTAAATAAGATATTATTTGAAGAATGAACTGCCGAAAACTCTGGTCCATAAATAATTTATTATTCACAAGGTAACGTTTAACAAATCTAGAATAATATCTTTCAGCGAAAGTAAGATCATCCAATATTATCCAATAATAAAGTTATATTCTTAAATATAATGAAAATTGCTATTATTATTGTTTGAAAAATTTGCTACATTAATATTTAAATATATTCTACCTTCCATAAAGTAGTAAACCGTACTATGTTCCAAAGTATTTGGCGAAAATGTACTTACTACATAACTTCATCACATCAAATTTATTAAATATAATTCTAAGTGTTAAAATATTAAAGGGGTTGTAGTTAAAATAGTCTTTGTATTGTTCGGTCATCACCGACAAATAGCTTTCAGAATGTTTTACATAATTTAAATTGCCTTGATTTATCCTGTCATCGATTCAAATCACTTTTAAATTGCTTTCGGCAGTAGCGTGTTCCATTTGTTGAAAAATGTTCCAAGCTGTTCGAATAAGATCTAAATATGGAGTGGATAATCCTTCCAGCTTATTAAGACAGAACAGTACGGGCAACTACTGAAAACAGAAATTTGTGTGAAGTTGCTGGAAACATTCTATATCGATCTAAGTACGGCCTCGTCGTCTTGTGGAATGTAACATGTCTGGGGTGAAATAGCTGTAGGGAATTTCAATTCCTCATAGCTACAACCACTTGCTATAAACCGTAGAGCAGCAGTCAATATCATAGTTGTTCACTTAATGGCAACATACAGCCGACAGTCCTGGCTTGGAGTGAAATGATACGGTCGTGATTGACCACCTAGTTTGGACTGAGTCCAAATGGACTGGGGCAAATGGCTTCCAGCAATATGGTCGTGTATGGGCGACTTAATAGTGCCCCAAGCACATTTTTTTTTTTAAATATCTATCTTAAATGTGCAGATTTTATCCCGGTTGCAGTTTTATTGCATGTATAAATAAGATTTACTGCTGTAGAAATGGCCCGCAATAATCACTAATCACGACACTGTGGTCGAGTATCCTGTGCGTTTCCCATACACGGAGATACTAGGCAATATAAATCAAGGCTGAAGTCATGCCGCCCTGTTTGGAAAACTGCTATGAGTCTCCCTGCTCTAAACTTCCTGGAACCGACCTGTCTTGATCTATATGGAGTAAATTAAATCGTATTAGATCTGGCACTGGAAGGACTGCTTCTATTATACACACCTGAGCTGGGCAGATTCGCCGCACCTGCGACTAGGGTTAGGTCGTACAAACTGCATTGCATATTGTGTAGGATTTCACAATTCGTATCTGCCCTGCATGTCTTAAGACTTTAAATTCGGTAACGCTGGAGGCGGTGACCTGGGTTAAGCATCTCAATATCGAGTTGTTAAGGTTATGGCAGGTGATCCTGACGCAGTGGTCTTTTCATCTGCCAGTCGAGGGCATTTTTCACAAAATTTGTATTTATACTTTTATTAAAAAAATTGTTCCATACTTACAATGTAATTGTTGTTTGAATTCTTTTTTACGGGTTTGTATATGTGACACGGAATTATTTTTTGCTGTCATCAGTCTTTCGACTGGTTTGATGCAATCCTCTATCCCTTCCTGTCTTGTGCTAACCTCTTCATACCCCTTACAACTCACGTCCTCAATTATCTGCTTCATATATTCTAACCTCTGTCTTCCTCTACAGTTCTTATCTTCGACTCTTCCCTCAACTAACAAGTTAACCAATCTAGCATGTCTCAAAATATGACTTACCATCGTTTCTGCAAGCTTCTTCAACAAACTTCTTACTTTTTCATTTCGTACTTTGTCTGCCCATTTAATTTTCAGCCTTCTTCTGTAGCACCACATTACAAATGCTTCAATTTTCTTTATTTCTGATATTCCTAAAGTCAATGCTTCGTTGCCATAAATTTCTGTGTTCCACACATATAGTTTTAAAAAGTTCTTTCTTATCCCTAGATCAATATTTGAAACTAAAAGATCTCTCTTTTTCAATAAGGCTCTTTTCTGCTAGTGCTATTATTCTTTTAACATTATCTTTGCTTCGGCTATCAGTTGTAATTTTACTTCCTAAGTAACAAAATTCACTTACTTCTGATATTGCATCCAATACTATTTAAATATTTAATATATTTTTGTTGCCATCATTTCTGCTACATTTCATAACTTTAGTCTTCCTTTGGTTTATATTTAGTTCAAAATCTTCCGTCAGTATTTTATTCATGCATTCTCAAGATTCTCAGTGTATTCTGCTAAGAGGACAATGTCATCAGCAAATCGTACCATACTGATATTCTCTCCTTGAACATTTATGCCACATTCAAATTTTTTTTATACTACAATTATTGCTTCCTCTATATACAAATTGAATATTAATGGGGATAGACTATAACCTTGTCTGACACTCTTTTTAATTGTAGATAGACGCTCAATTTTGATTAACTTTATTGATAATATTGGTCTTGAAAAAGACCCATTGTTTTTAGATTTTTACTCATCTCAACCTCTTTGTGAAATCGCTCCCCCCCTGATATAGCTGCAAAGTTAGAAAGAAATTATGCTAATGAAAACGCTGCTCATCCATTATTCGGGCATCAACTCCCCGCAAAAAGGCTGAAATCTAGGAAAAGCTTCGTGGGGAACACAGCTGCATTAGATGTACCGCCGAAAGTTTCCCAGCTCGATCTACGACTAATGTAAATCAATGGGTACCTACTGTAGAGGCACTACCACCAGGTGGCAATCTTAACTGGAAGACATGGAGAACGCTGAACCGCCTGAGAAGTGGTAATTACAGGACAAAAAAATAATCTAGTAAGACGGCGTTATCTCGAAGATCTATGAGTGTGGGGCCGAACAGACACATGTCTGCAATGCCCACCAACCTGCGTTCTATACGATTTCCTTAACACTATTAAAAACGCTATACAAATTGCTGACTTTTGATCGTCTGTAATATTGCTTAGAGAATTGGAAGAAGTGGAGGAAAACAACATTATTCTTCTGCATAGTAACCTTATCCACTGGCCTCGCCCACAGTTAAAATCAAGTAGTCCTGTCTACATGGAAGCAGCCAAGCATGGAAATAACAACTTTAAATTGTATGAAGATTGGAGAAAGGAATGGGAAACTAACATCCCACACAATTGTGGGCTTGTAAAAGACCCGACATCCTGTGTTCCAGCGTTTTACTTTTCTAGGCGTCTTAGTGTCAACTGAATAGATTTCGCACAGGACACGGAGTGTGCAATGCAACCGCACATAAGTGGGGTCTCCGTGAAGAAGTGTATCTGTGGTGGTATCCAAACCGCTGATCACATTGTGATTGACTGTCCAGCAAGAAAACTATCTAGAAGCCTGCTCACACTGCTACAAGCTGGACAAGTTGCCAGAAGATGGCTTGAACCCCTAGATATAGGTATCTGAATAACATTTTTTGTTTGTATTTGACATACGATAATTATAATAATAATCTGTATTATGAATTCATTATGTTGATGGTTATCCTTTACTTTCTATCGTTTTGATTTGTTCTGTTATTGTTAATACTGGTTGTGCAATTGTAAATGTAACAGTTTTTACACGAAATACATTCTAAATACCCTTTTGAACAGATGCATGTCTCTCATGATTCTTTACTTTGTAGCTTTTTTTTTTTTTTTTTTTTTTTTTTTTTTTTTTTTTTGATTAATGATTTACACCTGACTGGAGGCAAGGAAAAGGAAGGAATTCGACCATGGCCTCTTGGAAGAAGCATCCCCGAATTCACCTGGAGTGATTTGGGGAAACAATTGTAAAAGAAAATTTGGAGGCCGGGACAGGGATTCGAACCCACATCCTCCGAATGCGAGGCCAAAGCGTTACCACGCACCCACCCCCTCGGTCGTAACCGTTTGATTCTTACATAGATTATATTCTCCTAACTCGATATTTTATACCCGAATTATTTAAAAATTTGAACATATTGTCCCACGTAATATTGTCAAAAGCATCACGCATGTATCAACGCTAAATAAATAGTCAGTAATTGGTTTGAGATTTCGGTCTTTGATGGCCAATACCTGTTTATTTCCGGACGCGGATACCTGAGCCGGAAGGTCAGTCGCTGGCGGTTGCAGGTACTGCAAAGGGCTCGGCCTTTGTGACGGTTCGCATTCAGCGCAGCTACTTTGCGCTGACGATGTGCCCGGAGCACAAAGCTGGCTGGATGCGGGTTCGCGCTCCGTTGTTGAGGCCATGCTAATGGGTCCGGGGACCAGTGCCGCATTCTCCGCCCTGAAAGCAAACAGCAGGCAGCCGAGTGCTGCTTTCACGGCGTGCAGCTAAAGAAACGCCCCCGTCGGAGCAGGTAGTCGCGAGGCGACAAATCGAGAATAGTATAAACACCGCCAGGCACACAGTGTTTGACTGGTTATACAACGAGTTTTTCTTGCTATGAATACGATAGTAATGTAAATGAGTTTGGTGTTATTGACCTGTAGATTCCTTATGTTTAGGACTATCACCTGAGCTGAATAGTTTAACTCGAAGCATAATCCGCTTCTGTAAAGGCTTAAGCTAAACAGGGAATGAAGAAGAATCACGGGAGTCACTTGCATTTGTACTCAGTTTTTTTTTTTTTTTTATTGACGGGGTTAAGTCTGTGAATTCGTGAATTCCCGTCACCGACATGCTATGACGTGTTGCGCGTATGATATGCGCGTTGGACGTTTTTGGATGGGTAAATTCTTATGAATTCGCGTCACCAACATGTTAACAACATACCTCTAACTATAGGTATGACACGTTGCACTCGGGCAGCAGTGAAAGTGTAGAATATATTTGTATCTATATAAAATGGATTTTTTTTTACCAATGTTCTTCATAAAAACACTCAGTTTTATCAGATTTTGATGGAACTTTGCATACGTATACCTTACAACAAATTCGAAAATACTGTTTACGTTTGATTTACAAACACCTAACCCATTCCTCCTCCCCCCCCCCCCCCCCCACCACCACCTTCATTTCTGTCAACGTTGTTCATTCAAACCCACAGTTTTTATACGATTAACATAGCACTTAGCACACGTATATTCAAAACAAGTCGGTCTGGTGGCTCAGAGGTTAAGTTTCTCTCTCCGGTCGCGGGCTCAAATCTCGTGATGAGCAGGAATTTTTGGGAGATGTATTTTATTTATGAGCCATGCCGGGACGTTATGTGCTTCTGATTCCACGTTAATCTGTAAGCCCTCAAGGAAAGGAATTGGCCTTCCTGCCACTTACACAATATCATGGTACATTTCATTCATCTTAGACTGATCCTTCCACTAACAAATTAATCAATCCCGTAAGGTTTAAAATGTGACCCGCCATCCGGTCTCTATGTAAGACTCTTCCACAAACTTCTACCCTCATCCATCATCTCCAAAACACGTTCATTTCGCATAAGACCTTTCACAATTTCAACAATGCCTACCATGGAATAGTGAACCTAAAGCTCTTCAAATACGTTTGTACGAACCAGATGATTCAAAGATGTTTAATCAATAGGAAAAATGTCCAGTACTAATATTCGTGAGTGTGTGAGTTGGATTCTCGATCCTGTAGTTCAGATTTTGGTTTCACATGGTTATCTGAAACACATGCTTTCTTCGTAATGAGCATAGCTGATTTCCGTTCCATGCGCACATTCCATTTTCTTCGGTTTTTACGCCTCGTAAACGTCGAGGTCATTGGAGATGGAGGACAAATAGGAAAAAGAACGGGAAGGAATTCGTCAATCACCTTTTGAAGGAACCATCCCGTCTTTCACCTGGAGTGAAAACTGAAATCTGGATGTATAGTCTGGGATAAAGGTAGGTACGCAGAACCACCTTCTAAACGGTTACCTGTAAACTGTAAAACTGCAAGTCTGAATGCTAAACGAAGATCCATCACAAAATACAGAACTTCTTGTAACAAATTGTTTTAAGCACAACGCTACACAGAACAGTGGCTTGGACTGTGACGTTACTGGTAGGAAGCATTTTTGACCAGGTCTTTTTCTTCTTCTTGATAACTGCATCAATTACAAAGAAGTTTCGACCTCATGAGATCATTAGAGGTGGGACAGGACTGGGTAGAAGGAACGGAGAGTAATTCTGGCATTCGCTTGGAATGATTTCGGGAAACGATGGAAAATCGAAATCTGGATGACTGGACTTGGATTTGAAACCACGTCCTCCCGAATGCCAGACCACTCATTCACAAAGCTTGATTTGCTGGTCGGTTTTAAGAAATGAGAGTTGTGTAATTTGTTTGTGGAGTCAAAATTGGCATAAGCAATTTTACACGAAGGAAGTAAAAACGGAAAACTGTATGTTATTACAAAGTGTATATCAACGAGATGAAGAGGATTCACTGTGGATAGCTAGAAATCAAGTGACGGATTGCACCAAAACAGTTGCAAGATATTTAATGAAAAGCAGATAATTTTAAACCAAGAGTAGTGCTTTTTGCAATTTCAACTCAAACGGTTTTGCAGACGAAGTACAATGCGTCTTCTTCCGTTCTTATTACACTGGGGAGCATCTATAAACCACGTAGCTCCATTTTGACATACCGTGAAGAACCCTCCCCCCCCCCCCCCCAGGTAGCCCGACATGGCTTTTGTCTCTAAAACCCCCTCCCCCCCCTCCTCCCACCGCGTAGGGGGACATCCATAAATTACGTGAGGTGAAATAGGGGAGGGGGGGCTCCGGCGATATCTCACCAGATCTCACCAAGGGGGGGGGGGGGGTCTACGGAAATCTCACTTGAGGTTTTGCGAAAAATTTGTGGACAATAGAGCAAAAAAAAGGTCTACAATTTGCGGCAAAGTCGATTTTAGGAGGGTATTTCGGGTTAGGGTATGACCTTAAAAAAAAAAAGGTCTACAAAAGTTTTCCATGGCGATTTCTAGGGGGGGTTCTCACGGACCAGATTCTCACCAGAGGGAGAGGGGGTATCCGGCCAGATCTCACGAAATCTCACCAGGGGGGAGGGGGGGTCCAGAACTCCGGAAAAACACCTCACGTAATTTGTGGATGCCCCCTAGCACGTAGATTTTTTTCCCTATTAATTCCAGAAGACATTTTGTTCTGTTTTCTCTTGTCTTGTTAGACTATTGTATATTACATTCGGAGATAATTAAATGACTGAAATAAATATTTACATGTTGTTGTGTGTTCTGTACCTCATTTTAACTGTAAGAATTAATATGAATAAAAAGTACGTGGCATGGCTCGGAAACCCTCCCCTCCCCCACGTAGCACAGCT
The DNA here is from genome assembly GCA_031002005.1 of Vandiemenella viatica. NCBI lineage: Eukaryota > Metazoa > Arthropoda > Insecta > Orthoptera > Morabidae > Vandiemenella > Vandiemenella viatica. The sequence goes on from JARYHS010009186.1 coordinate 85,703,862, forward strand.
AGCTTTCCAGCCAATCCTTCTCCGTCCCCCCTCCCCTCTCCCCTTAGACGGAGCCACGTAATTTATGGACGCTCCCATGGCTGCGAGGCTAACCTCACTCTCGGATCCTCGACTCAGTTCCTAGTTTGTTGACAGAAATAATTAAGCAAGACGGAAAGCTGGAAACTCAGGACTGTGTGCAGATATACAGTAGGAGAGTCAGTGTAAAGGAAGGGACTTAATTAAACTTTGGCAAGAGAATGCATCCTTCTGCGAAGAGGACATGGTTGCAAACACTTCGTCAATATACGCGGTGCTTCCGCCAGTTGCAACGACCAGAGATGGTTTATCATTACGGAGAAGTTACTGTTTAACGTACGTCGTGCTCCATTTTCGGTAGAATCTGTTTCTGAACGAGTGGAATATCTCACAACTGTGATTTGAGTATGGTGGAGTTCGCCGCTGGTCAGGTAGTGGCCAGTGATAGATGAACAGAATGCAGTGCTCATGGTCACGCCCATAAGAGTAAGCACAGTGACTTCGGTGCAAATGCGGAAGTGACTTCAAGTTCTCTCGCTGCTGCAATAAACTTGATTGCTATCGTGGGTTTGGGACGTCGTTTTCGGACTCCGCTTAGCTCCTTACTGCATCTTTTAACGAGTTGATCGGAATTTCAGATATGCATTGCTCGGTAGTTGGCCTCACGGCGGTTAAAGTTCGACGGAATGAAGTAGTGTGCAACAAAAGCCTTTTACCGGGAATATTTTTAATTTAATTGAAGATGACCTGCTGACTCGAATAGTGCATCTAATAACTATGGGAACTGACACTTGACAGATCAGTGGATCGAGTCCCGGGTTTCTCTTTCGCATGTTTTCTGCCGTTTTTTTCCTGATTCGGCAGACCAAGGGCAACGTGGATTATAGCCACTTCTGTAGACAGGTGAGAGGGGTGAGGAGAACTGAGTTTAACAGGTTCTATTAGGCCCAGCGTACCTAATCTACAGCAGGAAAGTCTTCTGTTGTCGTTATGGTGGATTCCCACGCAGCCAAATTGAACGGATCAGCAAGCGCTATAGGCCAGCCCTCACCCCCTCGCAGCCACCTCCTCACCACGTTCCTCAGTGTCGTTTCCGCCACCCGGGCGTTTTGATGTTTACCGACTGGGCAACGGATAGAAGCGCACGATACCTTTCAGCTGGGACGGGTCCCTCCCCACGGTCCGCTGTTCACAGCTAGACGAGCGTGGCCGGCAAATGCACGGGCCGTGGGAAGCCACCTTAAGGGAGGTGTAATTTTGTGGACTCTGTATGAAAAAAGTATTTTTCTTTGTGAAATGTGTCGTTTATGAGTCGAAGACTGGGGACCGTCCCAGCATTCGCCTAGATGAGTGCGAAAAAACCGCATTTAAAACGTTCGGTACGCGGGTTGCTCGGCTCCTTCCCGGTCCTGTTTAGCATCCCGATCCAGTATTCGGCACCTCAGCGCACTGAACTGCACTGGCTGGTTTTTTTTTTGTAGCTTATTTTTAATTTTTTTTTCACACTCGTTCCTCGGCTTACTCCATGAAGAATAATTTTTTTCTTCCATTCGTAAGAATCATCTAAATACTAATACCGTAAATTATAAAATAAATTCTTGTGATGGAAAGCCATGAATTTACAAACCCGCTACCATGTGAGTGGCATTTGGGGGATGATGCAGGTTCAATTACTGATCTCGCCTGACAGGGAATGCCAAGCGGTTCACTTTTCAATTCTCGTCCACGATCCTGTCTACTTTGAAATGAACCCATCATTAGCGAACTGTAAAATCAAAAGGTCACACAATCGCATTTAAGAGAGTGACTTAATCTAATGAACTAAATACCGGAAATATAGCGTTCTATAGCACGTGGAGTCTAACCACCCTCTTTCCAATGTTATGCAAGTTTTTTGACTTGACTGAAAACTTCAAACCGACGTCAGAATGTTAAGCAAGTTAAGCCTTCAGGACATTTCCAGCCTGTTCCCTCGCAAAACTTTGTACTGCAATGATCTTTAAGGTTTTCCTTTTTTCAAGCTTCGTCGACGTTGAGGTCATTAGAGGCGGGAAAGGAATGGGGGCAAGGAATGGGAAGGAATCGGCCATGGCTTTTTAAAGGAACCGTCCCGGCATTCACCAGAGTGATTTAGGGAAGTCATAGAAAACCCTAATGTGGATGGCTGGACGAGGATTCGAACCCGTTTCTTCTGAATGCGACGCCAGAACGTTACGGTTCACACACCATACTCGGCATCTTAAGCTGTTAGGACAATATATGTTATTAATTTCAAGTGAATACCAGTATACTGTCGTGTAAAAAAAACAAAAAAAAAAAAAGGGAACATGAAACCTTTATATTTAACTGGTTTAGCTCGAGGTGTACTCCCTCGTTATGCATTAAATAATTTTTTTTGTATAAAATATCAATAAAAATATTATTAATGATTGAAATTGCTGATATGAGGAATATGGATGTTGCTTTGCACATTAACAACACCGCTGTACCTTCGTTTGACATAAATATATTTATTACAAAATTCATCAGATGATATTAAAAATAGTATGACACAATCATACAGAAATCTTGAAATCTAACAAAGGGTTCATTTTAAACCAAATCTCAGGGTTTTCTATATGTCCATTCATTCAGCTCAGCAAAGCAATGAGATTTTCTCCAGGGCGATAATGGGTTGATCAATACGATAACGATTTGTGGAGAACACCGTATCAACGGGGTTACTATTTAGCAGAAGGCGCCGTGTCTGCTGCCCGCAGTCTTCCGACGCGACGATTCAATTTTCTACTTGCCGTCGGAGACCCACGTCCACTCGGGTAACGACATGGAACACAAGCTCAACCACACACCGTAACGGCGTTAGTCGCCACACATCTCTTTCTGCAGGCTGGCCACGCAACCACCACACAGCTCGCAATTCACCGTACTATCCCCACTCGTCACCCTAGCGGCACCATGCGTTCCTTCACTGAGGGCTACTCGGCTCAGGTCACATTCCGGAATGCAACCGGGCAGTTAACGTTACTCTATTTTTAGCAGCGTCCATCTGCGCGAGCTACGGGCCACGCTTGTCGCAAATATATTTCGATGTAGTGTGACAATACAGTACAAGCTGCTATTTTTATTTTCTGTTAGTGAGATATCCTACGTTGTCAAAGCTTTAATGACCTTGTGATATTAGGATAGTGGAGGAAAATTAATTAGAATTAAATAAAAGCGGGTTGGTTGCAGGTTAGGATTGACGTAGGTTTAGCAGAGAACTCGAAAATTTTCGTTCACACAATGAGACTGAAAATTATGGTTGGAACGGATTGGATAGGACGGTACCTGGCTCATTCATTATACTATAAATATGTTCTCTGTCCGTGACATGATATTGATCACCCTTCGACTCTAGTGATGTCAAGGGTGAATATTTGCAATTGCAGGCCAACATGCGCCAAGCTTATCCTGTTTTTCACTGTTTGCCACAAACATGATTTCTTCCGTCTCTCATCTTCGCTATTTTATTGTTCGTTAACGAAAAGTTTCAGTAACAGAAAAATTTATAATCACGTTCAAAAATCTATTACTATTTGTCTTTAAATATAACTGATGTGGTTCAATGAATCTGGAAAATAATATACGCATGAAGAAGTATATGTATTTAATGAATACATGATCACATGAGAAATTAAAATAGCGAATGACTGTCCGCACTATACCAGTGATTATTGTTCCCTCAGGTGTGTCTTTAACATTACAGATTGATATTAAAGTATCGAGACTTCCTTCATTCATTAAGCACCTACTTAAAAAAACTTTCTTAAGATGGCCATGATATGTGGACATCATCACAAACGTGAATCAGCATTCAGAGTGCATGTTAAGATTGTAGCGGTATGTGCCGGTGGGAAGGTAAGGGTGAAAACCTTTTACTTCTTTTTATAATTCAAAGAAACCCTAGGCTGCTAATTTATTGGGTACTCATAATGGCGTACAGGCGAGGCTTATTTATCGTTAACATTGACACATTGAAATATGATAAAAAGAACTATGCAAAGCCTCTTCTTACAATTGCCAACACATATTAACAAATAAACAAAGCATTAAAACACAACCACTTTTAAAATTATTCTTGAAACATACGCCCAATGTTAATTGGCAAGCAAGAAAGCTTCACACTTGACTTTTTTAAATAAGTTCCCTTCACAATGATCGGGAACCATAAATCAAATTAACTGTATCCGATCTCAAATGCCGGGCTCCAGGATAATCCACCAAGTGTGGTTTTAAGAAAGTCTGCCCCAGCTAGCTCAATATTTGGGGGTGCGAGAACTCCTAATCATTCAGTGGTCGTTACAGGGCTGTACTCAATGACCGAATAAGAGTACCACACTGCACTTGTAGAATTATTACCGTGACGGCGATGCATTTCCCGCGACGGCGGAATTACTATAGCCCCTTGGCTATAGCGGACAATGCACCACGTCCGTCAGCAAGCGTACTGGATGCGTGCACAGCGACCTCACTGTACAAGATACGCTTATTGACCCTCGGTTCGATGCCAAGACGGAGCGATCTCCAGCTTCGGAAGATCCGCTCCATCCAGTCTGAAGGCTCGGAGTCAAGTCCTCTCCAGCGTCCGCCGGAAAAAGCCTCCTCCCGTCGCTCGTGGTTTACATAGAGACAAAAATACACCGGCATTACAAAATGCAAAGAAACTCTCGATTGGTCCTGCCATTTTCAAGCTCCTCCTTCCGGCTGTCACGATAGGCGAACATTGTCTTTCTCGAGTCGTGCGAACTCGGGATAGCCTCGGACTTATTCGTCACCTGTGACCTCCAAACTGCCCGTTCGAAGGTCTGGTGTTTGGATACGATCATTCACCCCAGTGTACAGTTTCCCCGGAGCCAAGGGATTATACGCTTGACCAAATGCGTGAGAAAGGGTGGCTGGTGTCCACTGTCCCCGGCAGCCGCCGGCCTGTCGCGACAATCTGACGCGTCTAGCTGGGAGGTCCCAAAAACACTGACAATCCTCTCCGATAATTCCTTACTTATTCTTTTTATATATAAAAATATACAAAATATTATATATAAAAATGTACGGAATGACCCATATTTGGTCATTCTGTTACAAGATATTTCGAAGTATCTTTTTGAGTTCTATAATCTTACACTGCCGCCAGCTCATGAAACTACTATCGTACTAACTCTTAAATTATTAAATTAAAAATTACTAATAGTAATAGTTATCACTGTGATCACATTGTCTAGAATATGTAACCTTAATCCTTGACTAACAATGAAAACTTTTTAATTTCAGCAGTGTAGAAGAAAAAGTGTTATTATATCTGTCTGATATATTTATCACCATCTTAGTTTTAGACCTAACAAAGTCTCTTGGTTGTACTTTCCATTCCGGAAGGGTTGATATAACATTCTGATATTAATTTTGGCTAAAGCTTAACATAACTGTATTGAACTGCTTTCTCTCATTACGAATGTAGAACAGCGAACAGTGACCATTCATGCGTTGTGATCCTCAGCAGTGCATGCTAATTGGACAACTGGAGTTACAGTTCTGGGTCAATGAGTCGAAGAAAGCTTCGTGGATCAATCGCCGAATAGACCAAGATACGCTTCCTTCCTAGAAGTTCATGAAACTACTGAATCTCAAGAAGTACATTTGCTGTTCTGAAATTCCATTAGCCGAGAGGAAGAAGTATGTGTTACGAATTGCCATGAAAGATCTGTACAAGATAGTTAATTATTATAGTTTCTCATTGAAGACGGTTTAATATCAGAAATCAGATTGTTAGCAGATGACATAACGTTATATAATAGGATCAAAAAGTATAAGACTGCAAACAGCTGCAGGGTGATCTAGATATGGTATCTAGCTGGTTGGGTCAACATGAGATGAAGATGAATGCAAAAAGAACCAGCTTATTAGGTACACAGATAAAACGCTGAAGGTTGATTATGATTATAAAGTGTGGAAGGAATTGCCTGCTGAAGACTCGAAACGTAAATACCTTGGCATAACATTTGATAGCAAACTTAACTGGGCAGGGCACATTGGTTATATTGTAGGAAAAATATTTCAAACTCCTGCACCTGTTGGAAAGAGAAATGAGAGGATGCACTAGAGAAGTAGGGGAATTGGGTTACCAAACATGGTTAAATCACTGCTTGAATACGATGGTGTAGTATGTGTCCCACATTATGGGTTTCAAATACAGGAGTTAGAGGGGATGCGGAGAAGAGCTGATAGATTTGTTTTGGAAATTACCGCAGAACACAATCGTTAACTAACATGATAAAGGAGCTGGATGGGGATTCATTGGAAAATAAAAGGAGGGTGAACAAAGTCATGGGGGAGTACAAGGCGTATATTTGTGATAAGGCATGGGAAGATATTGGTGGGCGAATTAAGAGAGGTGCTTGGAAGGGTGAAGATGGCGATGACCACTAGCTGGCACTTGATTTCAAGCTTAAGGGTGTTAGAAAATTTTCTTTTTTGTGAAGGATGTAAGGGACTGGAATAAATTATCAAGAGAAATGATGAATAATCTACCGAAAGCACAGAAAGAATTTAATGTTCAAATTAGAAGTAGGTGGTAAGAGGAAATGAGAAAGATAGATGTGTAAGGAGATTACCACCGGAGCGTATGCTCCATCGCAATTATATCAAATTTAAAAATAATTAAAAAATCTAAATACATGGGGCTACAGTACAGTAATTGGACTAAACTGAAAAAATGACTTACTTTTTAGTCAGGTTTCTTGTAATCTCCTTAAAAGTAGCTCCATTCTGCCTTTACACACAGACTCCAACGCTTCTACCGTTGCTGGTAACATATTGGGAACTCTTTCGTTCTTATTTTTAGAATATTGTCTAAACCCCTCGATAAAGTTCATTGAACCTTATATTTTGTTTAAAAATGACGTTTTTGACCACAAATTTGACTTTTGGAAATGGAAAAAAGTCACAATATCTCTGGTTTTGGTTCAACTTGTTCCATCAGATCAAATGTCACATATTTTCGCGTGCATCGTTGTTGCTCTGTGATATTATTGGGTGCTACTTTCGCACAAACTGATGTCATTCCTCAGATTTCCAGTTACTGTTTAACGAAGTATTTCCCGATTAATGTTCACTTCTTCTGCAATCATCTTCAGTGATAGGCTTCGAATGTATCGTGCAATTTCACGCATCCAGGCCATTTTGAGACCACACGGAGGATCTTGGCTCAGGTGGGTGGATGCAGTACAGGAAGAAGCAAGAAAGGTAGATATCCCAGAGGAGGAGTGAAGAGACAGAGCTCTATGGAGAAGTTGGTGAGGCGATGGATCGGCTACGATTCGTCATGCCACTGCAGTAAGTAAGCATCAGACTGCAGGACTGTGATGTTAGCGTACGGGGGAAAATTTCTCAAAACAATTTTCACCATCGATGACCCAAGGACCATGTAGAAATACCAATTTCAAATTATATCTCTATTGAAAAATCAGCACAATCAGCTTCTCTCTTTGTAGAAAATCCCACAGGACTCATGGACAGAACAGTACTGTTATCTGATAAGTTTTTGCCTAAAAATGTTCTCTGATGAGACTGGTGACAGTGTAGCGGAAAATTGATGGTGACGGCGACGGGGTGTTTCGAGACGAAACGCGCACCGGGAAGGGAATCGACAGCTGGAATGTGGGGTAAATTGAAAGCCGGACAAGGCCCGCCACAGTAGCGGGGACGGACGGGCGGGTGAAGCCGTGTAAATTGGGCACCGACCGGCGTACCGGCGCCACCGCCAATTATCCCTGTGACGTATCCGCAGGCCCGATAAATCCGCCGGTCCGAGCAGCTCGTTACAACCGCATCTGGCCATCTCTCCGGTCGGCCAATTACTGCCCGGCGCCGGCCTCAATCAATTCGCCAGAGGTGGGCGAACCCAGCGTGCACAGTGCCTCGGGGATTAAACAACAATGCAGTGCCGGCCCTAATGAAGGGAGGTGAGGAGGCCGCAACCAGACCACCGCTGGTGCATCGTCTGTGATTAGCGTTTCCAGGGGCTGACCACAACCGCAATGAAATCTCTTTCAATCGGCGGGGTAGGATTCTGCGACCAATTCCCACTTCAGGGTGCCACAATTGAATTGTGTAGCAGTTCTACTCTCGAAACGCTGTTCGCCGGATAATCACACAGTGGAAAAAGGACGGAGGTAAGAGATTAGTAAACATCGTCCTTTTCACACTTCAAGATTTTTCCTCCTCCACTTTTATCGAAACAACTCTCTTTGCCTACGTGTTTCTTCACTTGGACCATCTAACCCGCCCGTGGTCTTCCAGTTGGTCTCCTTCCCTTCCAACGATTCTCATAATGCCGCAGCCACAGCAGTATTTTCTTTAATATAATGTTCTCGGGTGGTCGTGTTAAACTGATCAAGCCGGCCTCGGTAGCGTAGGGGCTTGGGTGTTAGCTCCGCGTGCCGAAGGTCGCCGGTTCGAGTCCGGCCGCGGGCATAGGTGTTTAAGTGTTGTGTCTGTGAATGTTATGTCTGTCTTGTGGTGTGTTTAATTAGCTGGATAAAATTCATCAGGCTGGCTGTATGGTCTAAGATGCCGAAAGCCATTTTTCAAAAAGGGTGATCACCTTCACCATAAGATGGTGACAGTGATTTTGATCACCCGACTATCTTATGTTAACTTAACTAGTCATCCGAGAAAATTATATTAATTCCCAACGCCGATAAAATCTTCGTTCTTTCTTTATCAACATTTTTTCCAATGCTTCAACTTTTAATCTCTCTCTGATGTTTTCATTTATGATTTTATCTTTCATTGTGGCGCTCTCTGTCCCACAGAAGCTTCATCTCTGCCACTTGTTATCTGCTAAATCCCTCTTTGTCCAAGTTTCAGAGATATAAATCAGTATTTGCTGCCAATATACTCTATAGAGAAAAATTTTGGCTTCCTTCCCTATATGCTACATCCAGGTTAGGTCCTTTATTTGATGACATAATTGTCCAATATTCCTTATTCTCTGTTCTGTTTCTTTCGCCATCTTTCAATCGGTTGTTTCCTTGCTTCCCAAATACCACTCTACCCATTCCAATTTTTTGCCGTCGACTGGTACATCCTTTGATGAGCCAATGATTGTTGCTATCTTCATTACCTTGGTTTTTTCTACACTCATCTCCAGACCATGATTCCCCACTGTAGTTAAACATTAACCTAATTCTCTTTCCAGATTCGGTTCTGTCTCCTCCCATATCATTGTGTCATCAGCGCATGGCAACACCTTCAACTCTTCAGGATTTCTATATCCCTGGATTTCTGTATTGTAGGTGACAGATGTAAGAAGTTTCAGAAACCTGATTTAAAACATGAGTGTGCCACACAGAAATAACGGAATAATTTACCACGGGAACCGAGTGTGGTGGGCCAGCTGTAACGCTTTTGCCTCGCATTCGAGAAGACGCCGTCCACCCAACACTCCAAGCGAATGCGCAGGCGGAGTTCCTGACCCATTCCTTCCCTCCAGTCCATCTCCGACTTCGAGGATTCATGTATCATAAACGCATGAGAAGACCAGGCAGGTATTCGTAACATTTCTTATTGCTACCTTGATTGCAGAACGAAGTCATCTTCGTAAAAAAATCTAATGTCTATTTCTGGCTGCACGAATAAACTAGATTTTTTTTTGGCTTTTGGCTTTTGGCTTTTGGCTTTACGCCTCGTCGACGTCGAGGTCATTAGGGGCGGGAAAATACTGGGGGTAAAAATGGGAAGGAATTCGGCTATGGCCTTTTGATGGAAGCATCCCAGCATTCGCCTGGAGTGATTTGGGCAAACCATGGAAACCCCAAATCTGGATTCCCGGACAGGGGGTCGAGCCTGCGTCCTCCCGAATGCGAGGCCAGAGCGTTACTGCTCACACACCACGCTCGGCTCCTAGAAATACAATCATGCAGCGATGCTACAATATTCATTCTAAGTTTCTGTAAATTATTTACTCCTTATTATTGTGTTATTTCTTCCACAAACAAACAGTGCATAAGGTTTTTCTTCTCGATACGGCCGTGAAAGGCCCAACTACCATCGGCCGCTGTTGTTCTCAGGTGGCCAATGAGAATCATAAGGACTTGTGTTCTGACCGAATTCAAACCAGATTTGACCTATTAGGTGTAGTCTGTGTTTCCATCTTTCTATGAAACGTGTAACTTCTTAGTGTATTTTGTGTGTGTAGTTTATGGGGACTGTCCCAGCAATCGCCTAGGTGATTGCTGGAAACCGCTTAAAAACCACAGCCATGATGGCTGGCACGCGGGGATCTGGTCTCTGATACGAGTTAAAATTGAATTGTTTAATAACGATGATACGTACAAGAAAGAACAGAACTATATTTTGCAGCTACGAAACTGGAAAAGGAATTTTCTGTTAGAACAACAGGCACGCATTCCAAACAAGAGGCCGGGACAGGGTCCTTGATCCCATGCTAGCTAAGTGTTGGACACAGCAAGGGGGTTGAGCTGGCGAGGGTCAGTTTTTTGGAATGCTAGAACGGCGTTGTGAACCGGTATAGTTGGCGTAGATTTACCTGTACGCTATTTTTTATTCCCGCATTGAGAAACATTTATACAAAGATTCATATAATTCGCGCCAACTTTTTTCGGATTTAAAGCAAACCTAGATTCACCCGCCCCTTATGAAGAAACGGGTGGGTTGAAATTTATTTGCACATACACTATTTTCATTCGTCCGAAAAGATTCATGTGTATCAAGCTTCATTAATTTGGCTAAGAAATTGCATTACTACATTAATAAACAACGGTAGATAATGTTAAAAACTCATATTTGATTCAACTGCGAAGTGAATGGATATACCTTTTGCTCGAAACACTAGATACTTTAACTCCGCAGATTCAACCTTTTATACAAATATCAAAAGAGAATCCAGAATAATATTACCGTAAATAAATTATTTTATTCAAACAGGAGACTAATGCAGATGGCCAGAGACAATGTAGCTGTAGGACTACGAGTACTGCCAGAGATCGTGGTTAAAGAAAATCTCTTTTGTTTTTACGGCTATCTATGGCGTTTAAAAATTAAATATCCCGAATTAAAGGAAAGAATACTTCAAATTTGTTTAATGTGCAAAATAGTCATTATTGTAATCTTATTGCTTTCATTAAAGGCTATGGTCAGAGATATTGTAATTGTGTGGTTAGTGCGAACCATGCTGCATCTAGTGGTATTCCTCACCATATGTTCAGAATTTCATTTAATGTTCCGGCGTTTTGTAACGTAGAAGTATAAGACATACCAAACAACTGAGTTGATGTTTAAGCTTTAAAACGAAGAAAACCCCATCGAAATCTTCGCAATAGATTTAGAGTTTTTCTGGTACAAATACAGGTTTAATATACCGCTGCAATCTCTTTACCGCCTTGCGTAGTAAACACACTACGTGGTATATATGATCTCATTGTGACGTATGGTCCAGCAAATGAATATTGACGAAATCATATTTTATAAATATGCCTTTCGGTCGTAATGCAGTCTGGACCAAAGTGAAACGTAACCATAACGCACGATATTGCAGATACCTAATTTTCAAATCGTATCTAAAGCTGTTACTGTGTTGGTACGCGCAGACTGAATACGTCACAATGACATCATTTATACCACGTGATCTGTGTGTTTACTACGCGAGACGGTAAGAGATTCTAGCGGTATCCCCATCTAAAATTAAACCCAAATATACGCGGTTTTCGTTTTATAGATATAGATACATACCACGAAAGCAAAGAAACGTCTTAGGTTTTTGATGTTGTTGTTTTTATTTTTCTGTAAACCAACGGGAGCTGAGGTCAGCTTCGGAAGAGGAGGCGACGGAACGTCACGAAATGGGGAATTGAGTTGGAGTCCCAGACGAGCTGACTTGGCTTGCTTGCCACCAAGAGCAAGTGATTTAGCGCTACACAGATAGCGCCAAACTGCACAAGTGTTTGTTATAGGTGATGGGGAAGCCACCTTCCTATATTGTGTCGCTTGTGGAATCATGAGTCGCAAGTCTACAGATGCAGCTGTGGTGCCGTGTGTGTGAACAGATAAACTGCTGCAAACAACGGTAACTATCGTTGACTCACAAAACTGCATTGCCCCTCGGTTTCGGTTAGACCCGAAACAGTCTGACAGGGAGACCTTCATCGATAAAGTGATTCCTCAGTGCTCTTTTTAACTGCTAGCTGTGGTGGCACGCTATTTAGACCGAGCGTGGTGGATGAACGGTTAACGTTCTGGCCTCGCATTCGGGAGGACGCGGGTTCGAATTCCCGTCCGAGCATCCAGATTTGGGTTTACCATCGTTTCCCAAAGTTACTCCAGGTGAATGCCGGGATGCTTCCTTGAAAAAGGCCATGACCAAATTCCTTCCCTGTTCCTTGTCCCCAGTCCCATCGCGCCTCTAATGACCTTAGCCGTCGACGAGGCGGAAAAAAAAGATATTTAGTTAAAATTCACATATGTTCAATGCAAATAATTTTCACCTACAATTATAAAATACGTTTCTTCTAGTTGTTCTTTTATTTGTATGTAAATAAATGATAAATTATGGAATTTCAAATTGGCTTATTGTAGAATGAAGGAAAATATCCCAACACAATTATTAATTGTAAAGGTAGCCACACACGTGGAGGCCGGGCCGCAGGGAAACAGTCCGCGGGCCGGACCGCAGGGATTTCATCGAAGTGGCGCTGCAACCCTCAAAGGTTTCTCAGTTTCAGAGTTGGCTTCGCGATGGCAGCATCCGATGATGTTCACGCATTGGCTGCTGTTACTATTTTCTTTATTGAATCTGTCACAGTGCTACCTCTCTCTAAGTTGCCTAGTAAAACTTGAAGCAGCCTTTTTTGTGTAGTTCCATATCTTCATAAAAGCTTCCTATCATATTTCAAAAATTTGCCTCGGTTAACCAGGTGGCTCGGATAATCGGAACTCGGATAACCGGGCTTTTACTGTAATTGATTTATTCCCATTCGTAAATACATCAACAACATAAAATTAAGTTTAAATGACATAAAAACTAAATTAAAATAATATTAGTTTAAAATCATGTTGTAATTAATATAGTTGATCATGTGATGTAAACTCAAATTCAAATCACATAACATCATTTGCATTATAATTTGATAGAACAATTGCTGCTGTGTCGTTGTTTTGAGGTAATTTATCAAAATCTGCTGGTGGTTATAATGGTCCTGCGGGTGTTGCTTGAAAAGGTTGTGGGCTGAGACTATTCGATGAGGTTTTTGGATAAAAAAATATCCAGAACTGCTGCCTGCAGAATAGTACAAGCCATAAGTAGGTAACCATTGCTCACTGTAAGACATTCCTAAACAGCCCATTTCGACTTGAAACAGGGTGTCATTAATTATTTTTTCTGCTATTAGCATTTGATTGGTCGGAAGACCACGTAATTTTATGGCAACGGTTTTGCTGGACGTCAAAGTGATCTTCTTGCAGCCGGTTTTTTTAATGTTCTTCAGCACATCACTTCGCAAAGATTCATTTCCTGATGGTTTAATGTTGCTGTTTTTTTTTTTTTTTTTAGTATTGATTCTTTTTATTTTTTTGCATTTGGTTCATTCTCCTTCAATATTTATGCCAGCTTGGCGTAGGTAGCTTCTCGTTTGTTTGTGTCGTTGGATTCCTGGTACTTCAGTTCCTATAGACATGGCTCACTATCATACATATTTATAAAGACGGAACATCACGAAACGGAACATTAGAAACAAAACAGAGAAACAAAATCGCAACACACGCAGCCACTCGCAAGAAATCCTCGAAGGCCGACTGACCGCAGAACACACACGCTGAGATTCTCACCCTCCCTCCCGGCCTTCGAGGAAATAAGAATTGTTTTTCGGTGGGGATTTGGCCGCACTGGAGTGCGGCCACGGCCTCAAGGAAGTGCCCACACACGTGTCGGGATCCCGCAAGGCCGTGACCATTGCGTCCAAATCCCGTGGGTTTCCCGCACGTGTGTGGCGGCCTTAAATCATATTAATTTAAATTTGAAATCTAATAATTAACTTCTCCCCAGACAAAACAATTTTTTTCCTTTTTTTAATTATTTACACTCGAGCTTGGTCCTCACCTCCAATCCGGTGTGCGGCATTTTAACGCACTGAGCTGCACTGGTGGGTCATCAGAGGGTTTAGATATTTAACAAGTGACGAGTTGTAAGAAAAATCGCAGCTTTACAACCTAATACGTAATTTCCACTTCATATTTTTCACTATACAACAAGGTGAGCCTTTAGGATCCCTGTGTGAGGAGCGCCCTCTTCTCTGCTCGTGCTGATTATTTTGCCACGCTCCCTGTCCTAACAGACCTGGCTCTTGTTTCTTCTACACGGTACACTCTCCGTCAGCACACGTCGAGTGCAGAGTGATGCCGGTTTCCAGAAGTGTAAACGTCTCCCAAGAAAAGCACTCGCGTGTTTACACAACTGCGGCGCGATGCTCTTCTGCCCGTCAGGATGTGATACGGGCTGGTCGTTACGGCCTTAATCACGACGCGAAAAAACCAAAATACACACCACTCACTCACTCTCCCGTCTCCGCTCCGGGACGCCTGGAATAACGTTTTGAAATATTAGGGAGCTAAAACTCACAATATGTCCCAACTCAAGTGGTCCGTAAACAAGAACCATCTGACTGTTGCTTACTTCCTGAATCTCACTCTAAAAGAGTAAACGGATGATTTTCTAGTTTATTGAATTATTCTGGCTATGTTGCACGAATCCGTTTAGATCCTACACTCTTCATTGGATGCGTGTCTGATTTCAAAGCTGGACCGGTCGTGGTAGGTGACAGGTAACGCTCTGGCCTCACATTCGGCAGAACGTGGGTTCCAATTCCTGTCCAACCATCCAGATTTGGATTTTCCATGGTTTCCCCAAACCACTTCAAGCAAATGCCGAGATGGTTCCTTCAAAAGGCCATTGCCTAATTTTTCCCCGTTCCTTGACCCCAGTCCTTTCCCGCCTCTAATTACGTCGACAAGGCATAAAACTAGGAAAAAATATCTACGTGGGAAGATCAGAAACGTGGAGCAAGGATGAGGAATTCGACCATGCCCTTGTAAAAGAACCATGCCGGCATTTATCTGAAATGATCTCGTGAAACCATGAAAAACCGAAATCATGATGGGTAGACGGGGGATTTGAACCCGCGTCCTCCTGTTTGTCATGCCGCAGGGTACCGCTCACACACCCAGAATATAGGTACTGAAGAACTACAAGTATTCTCAAATCCGGAACCATCCAAATTTCACTTTTCCTGATTAGCTGCGTATCCAGCTGGTGCGGCAAACCCTAAAACACTGCCTAACGCGGCAGCCGTGCATAATGGATACGCTGTTGGCTCGCTAGCATTTGATTAAACACGCCGCGCTGTGAGCCATTCTCTGTCGGTATTTAGGAACGCGGCAAAGTGCCACTCAATACAGGGCTCGCGCGCAGTTGAGACGGGGATGTGCTTGTTCGAGATGGCTCGTGCGGCACAGTGACAGTTTGCTATCAAACAAAAGTGTCGCCTCTTAATACAATTGTACGACAACAAAGCTTTTTGTGGACTAGCAAACATGCAGCCTAATCAGGCTCCGATGGTATCACCTCCATTACCGCCATAACCATCCCTTGAAACTCCATCAACTAATCTATAAAATCGCCAAACGACATGATTAACTCAATTAATTTTACCTAGGAAGTAAGTCCTCGTTAAGAATGGCAACAGAAAATTGAATAACACTAAAACTTTAATATAAAATGGGCACTATTAACTGAAATCGCCTGCCGAAATTGAGTGTTCACTTTATTCACACACGGAATAGCTAATGATTTTATGAACTCTATTTTACCGTTGTAACTCTCGTAAAATTTGTTTATTGTATCCTCGATGGTTTCATAACTCATGTCTTCCATAATTTTTACAGCATACTGTCTCCTGTTAAAATACAATTTCCTTATCCACCAACACACTTTTCGTTTAGATTTCTAGCGTATAATGTGATGCATCACAGTGATAGTGGCAACTACTAACGCACTTGAAACGTCCACAATGGTTTCACGAAAAGACCGTGCCTCGATAGTTGCCGCGCTCGACAACAGAAATGGTTCGTTCGAACATGGCTTGCGCGGCAGCCGCGTATAGTCGATACGCAGCTTAAGACATAATTGCAAGAGATAAGAAATATCTTGCCGTGATATACCAAATCATTATGATCACCTGCTTAGTAGCATGTTGGTCCTCCACCTCAGGAACGCAATACCCCAGCGGTTCATGTGTTCCGAAACAATTGTGCCTCCATCTTCATTATAATCTAGCGTTGGATTTACCACAGATCGCCGTGTATTCCGATTTACAGAGCAGTCAAGCCTCCAACCTCCACGTTCTGTGATGAGGCCTACGTGTGGTTTCACCGTTCTTCACTCTTCGTAAAGTCTCACAAAGCAGCAAGCAAAGAGTGAACTAGCAGCGCCGTTTCCGAGATGCTCGATCCCAGAGGCCGCGCCTACAAACCATCAGCCCATAATTTAAGGGATGCGCAGATATCTGGTGCCAGATGCCTCCGAACACCCACCAGACACTTATCGAATTCATGTCACGCCAAATCGTCGCTGTATTGCATTCCATAGGTGTACCAACAATGTATTCAACAGGTGGTCATGATGTTTTGTCTCATCAATTTGAGTATATCAAACTGGTTACTGGGCTCTTATTTCCTTGTTCTATACCTGTCAATCCCATCATTGCGACCAAGCAAAATTAAAGGAGGAAATAATGCTGAAAGGAATCGGATGATCTAAGGATTATTTGGAAGGAAATTATGTTATGTGTCTGTTAAATTATCGCAATCATAACGGTGCTATTTTTCTTGACATCCTGGCAGGATAAGACAGGTAGTGATGCACAATTCCTAAAAACCAGAATGTACACCAAAGTTAAATCCCAGATCCCTTCTCAGTGCGTATGGAGTGAGGGCATACGACATAGATGGTGACTCGTCGTCGAATAAAACCTTAAGCCTGATGACCACCAGGTGTCTTTCGGAAGAGTAGGCCTGACAGGGTCGGCACCGGATTTCACAACATAAACAACACACTACTCTGAATACATACACTATCACAGTAGCACACAATTACAGTAATACTTAGGAACGATGTCACGTAGGGCAAGGCAATCGAAAACAACGCCAGCTTCTCCAAACGTTTCAGACATGACATAAACACTCTACACTAGGATAAGGGCACGGTATCCAAAGAAGAATAAGAAGAAGATAATCGAACCATAACAGTGCGATATTCGATTAGCACTTGCCAGTTTTTTTTATGGCTGCGTGGTAGTGTAATTATGGCTATTGTTTATAATGTCTGGTAAGGGTGCAGTATTTGGATGCGAAACAGCTTTATGAAAACCATACCGATCATGTCTGAAGCATCGAAAACACTGCTAAAATTTATTTACTTCATTGTATACTGTATCTGATGTGAAGTACCGAACCTAAGGCTATACATATGTTGCTTCACTGCATACCATTACTCTCGAAAGCAGCGGCCGAGATGAGGAGATTTCGTGTCCGCTCATTGCTGCTTTCTACTAATTAAGTGATGCGGAAAAACGTGGCTCCGTGTGCGAGCTTCGCAGTAAAATAAAACTGGGTTGCAATTTTACAGTTCATGATCACCGTTACGTCTGCCGCTTGAGTTAAGTGGTGCGGTGAAATTTACTGATTCAGTTATTGCACATTCATTTACGAATCGTTTCTTCGTAGTTCTCTGGTCAATACTGGCATAAAAAAACTAGTTAGTTAATACTTTTGTAATTAAGTTGATGCTGATGAAATTTAACAGTTAAAATTCTGAAAAAAAATAGCTCCCTTCATTTTAAAGATGTTTATTTTCTGTTTGTACTCTCTTCCTTTCCAGTGAGTGAACTAAGCGCATTTGAATTGGGTCTTAATTACATCTGAACTTAGTCGTATTAACAATTTTAACTGAGTAACAAACTGTAACATCTACTGTATAATTTCCTTATCTCATTCACCTCGATAGCAATTGGCTGGAGGAAGGTGACGTCACGGGCCAGCCTTCCCTCGCAAATTAACAGCGACCAGAGACATTATAACAATCGAAATTCGAAGTTAAGTGCAAAATTAATAGCTAATCAACTGTTATGATTCATACATTAAGTTTGATTTTTGTAGCATTACATAGTTTAAAAAACGTGGAACTGTTTTCAGTAAGATGTCGTTAATGAAAGCAACATAAAAGAAGTTAAATTACTTACGCTCTCTGCTGCAAACAAGAATACCAATTGTCATTCCGGCCTAGGCTTAATTTCAATTTAATTAATATTTTCGCTAATGTTGCTACTTGACAAAAGTCTATTTGCTTTTTACCTATTTCACATACCACTTTCGTTAATGGTCTTTATTCATGTTCAATGTACGTGAGGTATTAGGTTATTTAAAGTGGACATCAGACCAAATATGTTACGGAATCGAGTATTCTGGTAATTCATTTCTTCGGAGTTGCTCAACTATTTAATAATCTGGAATGTGTATTATGTTCTCTGGCCGTTACTGGCACTATGAGTGAATATTCATTATGAATGTTGGTCCAACCTCAATTTAAAAAAAAAAAAAAAAAAAAAAAAAAAAAACTTGTGCTTTCAAAGTAATTGCGCGCTCATTTAAACAGAACCGAATTAACGTGATCGGTTAACGTCCTGGCCTCGCATTCGGGAGGACGCCGGTTCGAATCCCCATCCAAGCATCCAGATTTGGGTTTTCCATGATTTCCGAAAATCACTCCAGGCGAATGGCGGGAGGCTTCCTTCAAAAGGCCATGGCCAAATTCCTTCCAGTTCCTTGCCCCCAGTTCAATCCAGCCCTTAGTGGCCTCGACGTCGACGAGGCGTAGAGCCCTAAATAAAGAAAACCCAGATATTCTTCAAATTTTACAGAGTGAACTTTTAGGGTCAAATACAAGTCAAGGGGCTGTATTTCAGCAAGTCAGAGTCTACCAACAACGACCTTTGAAACAATAACGATCGTCTCTGAGTCCTTCAAGCTCAAGAGTTTTTATTCACCCTAAGGATGAATTACAGGTCAAGATCGTATTTGGACTGTTCACGTCAACCTGTCATAATCTTTTACCTTAAAAACTGGAACTATTCTAGACCCGTCACCATAAGCAAAAAACTGTCACGGGCTTACACCAGTTGTAAAATAAATCGGTAACGGGTTTTTCAAGTGATATCGTGGTCCTTGCGGAAAGTTCAGAGAAAATGGGGGAATTATTGAGAGACCCGACAGGATTGAGATGTCTATTCTGCACATAAACGTAACAAATAATACAAAAAATGATACAATGTCGGAAATAACAAATTCAAAAATTAATGTGAACTAGGTGGTCACTGCGAAAATTTCGCAATTGTTTATTTATCCATAGGGTTATTAGTAAAATACTAAGGCAATTGTGATTTCACACAACGCGAACTCGAAGCTGATCAGTTGCAACAGTTAAAAGAAAAAAAACTTGATCAGAGGAATGTGGCGAGTAGGAGGCAACACAGCTCGAGTAGGTCAAACAGTCAGCGGTTTAATCAGAGCAAAGATGTCGTATAGCAAAATGATGGGAGAACACGGGAGACAGTCATTGGTTTAAAAGCCTCCTAACCCTCAGAAGGAAGTGGGAGGTTGCCGAACAAAACTAGAGTGCAGAGAATACAAAGCTACCACAAGATGGCCAGTCAAACTGGCAAGGGATGACGACGCCCCACAAGATATTGCGCAGTAACAGGATAGGATAATCCAGTAACGATAGAAACAACGGATAACACTTCCAAAGAACGCAAATCAACAGGATCTGGCAAATCCCATAAAGACACACATTTACAAATGACGACCATAACATCTGGAAGGAGATGCGCTACGCGCAAGAACTTCCCCACACTCTGGGACCAAAGCATTCCCAGATGACTAATGCCTAGGCGAGAAGGGGGTCACACTTTGTTGGTCTACGGTCGAACTTGGTCGGATGATCGATCTAGCCTAGAATCGTCGGAGCGGCTCTGGATTCAAGGGGTCCTGGGGTCCAGTGCAGTTGTAGACAGCCAGGCGGAGACAAAAATGGCAGTGTAATCATCATGGCAATGTAGAACAGGACTTGAATATTATGGAAGTAACAGAATAATGGTCTCTGACATTAGTTGCAATAGATGATGGACTTGGTAATATAAAAGGGAACTGAATGAATCAATTGAAGTAATACAGACAACTATTTATCTTTGTAAATAAATGTGAATATTGTAAAGACTGAGCTGGAGTATCATTTATGCATTCTACTGCTCACATGACTTAGTGGTTTACCCACATATTTCTGTACCTCTCGGTAAGTGGCAGTGCGGAAGGAAAAAAAGATTCGCCAGTCCACCACAACAGGAACGTAGCAAAAGACTTATAACGTCTGATGAAACGATATGAAGTGCTGAATTGTTTCCCAAACAAAAACAAAAATATCTTAGTATCTCCTTGCTCTAGAACATCACACACAATTAATATCTCTGATATGTATGGTCGTGCTATCTACTGGTAAAGCGATCACTCCTTCTCGAAGTAAGTGAAGCCTGTATATCCAATGTAAACTGCAAATACAATCCCATGTTAGTTGCTACATGTGGGAACAGTGCATACACTTATTAATAATACCAATGATATTACCAACAACTAATAACTAGTCAATTTCTTCGAGACCATTAGCATAGTAAATTTCTACTGTAATCTGTAAATACATATTATCCCATGTTAGTTATTATATATGAGTGAAATTTGCAGACCGTGTAATTACTTCATTGGTCAACAGTTTTGATAGAATGAAATGCCCTTTAATAATTGTGTACATCTTTGTCACCTTACTGTTACCACCATATATATCATATTTTCTGTCGTTCTTAGTTACCAAATTCCAAGAAGAAATTTCTTTTAAAGAGTAAAATGGTTGACTCTGAACTATGGCATACCCGTTACCTTTGGTTGTTCATAATTTTGCCATTTAGCGATTCAGTTTCTTAACTAATGATGTCGCCAAAATTGAGAACTTAATTTTTAGTGATACCTCATTTACCGATTTTGGTTAAGTATGAAGGGAAAAAGATCGTTCGTCACAAAAACAACAGATTTTAGAAATAATATGTATCATATCTTGCCGTTTGAGGATACAAAGCAATTAACGTACCTCAGTAAAGTGTGATCATTCAGTAACCACAAACATCTAGAAATTCATGCACAAATTATGAACACCTGGAAAAAGATTTTGTTTTGTTTTGTTGTGTTGTTATTTTTGGGAGGAGGGGAAGGATACTGAAAGGCAAGCATTTACAATAACGTTTTCAGGCAATCGTTTCCTCATGCTCGAAACCGTAGCAAATAGAATCAAATCATCATGACCGGATAGGAAATTGATCCCGCGTGTCATCCAGTATGCCTGGAAAAGGTATTGAAGCTTAGAAACAAGATTAAATACGCAATGACTCTATGCCAAAAGTGAGAAACTTTCAACTAGTGCATCAAATCTGTGTTAGCGAATGTCTCATAGACCTGAGCAAAGATAAAAGAAAACAAATAGGGTAGTACAAAGACGATATCAGGAACCAAACATTTCAATAGAAGAGGTAATATTTTAGTACAAGCTAAATTATTGAAATGGAAGAAGGTGGAACATGGTGGCAGTTATTGCAAATTAGTCACGGAAAGGAAGGCAGAAAAGAGGTTAATAGAGAATAGGATGGCACGTCGAGCTGTAAATGGGACCTCCATGACCAACGATATTACATAATAAGGGAAGGAAATGGGAGAACTGCATAGCAGTGGATAAAAACAGCAACAGCAATTCAACACTTATTCTGATCACTATAAACGGTAAAGACAGCATCTTAATACTCGTATAGTGGTCGATTCTGGCATTATCTATCCAAATGAAGTCGTACCATTCATTCTCACTGAATTTAATAAGTGATAAATATCCAGATGGATTCTCTTGGAGCATCGCTGCAACATCATTAGTTTTTCACGTCGGAGGTCACGCAGGAAAGGATCAATTGTTTTCGTTGCAGATATCATTGACCAAACAGTTAGTGAAAATATAGAATGAAAAGAAGCAAAAACAAATAGCTGGTAGTATATGAACAATCGCAAAGTGTTGCTGGGAACATTGATCAAATGTTGTTTCTCGCTTTCCTTAAAGTACTCATCTGACAAGATTAAGATTCTCAAGTCACTGTGGTGTCAGCATGGAATACCTAACAATAGCAGAATATGGAATCAAACACCAACATCATAGAGCAATCGGTTCCAATAAACGTAACAGTAATACCTGCCACAAACTCTAATATACTTCAGTTTTTTTACCACGTTGATCTGCATTATCTAGAAGTAAACTTTCAGCAAATGCTCAATGATTCCATCACAAGTTTAGTCATGCCTCGTGCCTCATTTTCCACTATTGAGAGAAAAACTGAAAATTCTACCTCCATTTTTCAATTTGGATTTATGACTCCGTGACGAAGGTAATTATGCACAAAAAGGAGAGGAAATAGGATAAGGAATCTTGAAGAAGTCGTTTCCATATTAGCTTATATTGTTTAAGGAAACCATTGTTAGCCAAATCTTGGATAGCCACAATGGAATCGAACACGTGTTCTCCTGGATACCAGTCATGGTACTCCTGCGCATCGTACTGAATCACAGGCTTTGATAAACCAAATGCTGGTACATATTTATGCTGTAGATTGTTGTTATGCCGAAGATGGCAGATCATAAAGCAGATGTCTCTGGGTTGAGGACAAAGTGCCTGTTAGAATAACTGTAACTCACTCACAAAGTCTTAATTTCTCTGTCCAACTAACCTGAGCCCTTGATTACGCACAGCGTAGTCCGCAGTAAGTCCTTCTCCCGAGGAACGTTTATTCCCATTTGTTTTTCAATTAAATGAGCACTCATAGAAGCGCCTTTCGGGTGTAATTTGCCGGAATCGATGGGAGGGCTAATCAATTAGTGGCCGGAGGAATTAATGAAGCATTTAATCAGCGTTCGCCGGCGGCGGAAGCGGGCTCAGCTGTTTGTGACAGGTGATTTGTGTGGGGAGAGCTTTGCAGCCCCCTGGGAGCCCCGCCCGCGGTCGAGTTGCCTGCTCCCTGTCAGTCCAGAGGCAACGAATGCTTTCAGCGAGTTTCAGATTTAATCACTTTGCACAGCCGTCAGCCGTCTCCAAAAAAAAAACTCCAAAGAAAGCTCTGGTTTTCTTTATGTAACAGGGGGAAGCGTGGTAGGCAAACTCTCTCTCTTCCCCCGTATTTTCTAATGATAGAACATGATCCTCGTGTATATACAGTACTTTACTAAAATGAAATGGGTTAGGCAAGGAATTTGAGGTGAAAATAGAAGCAAACAGATCAATAAAATCTAGAAAGACAGCAGAAATCATAAAAATCAGTCAAATTTGAATTACTCTCACGTGCTGAAGTTTTCGTACCAACGTGGTAAATTAATTCAAATTCATTTTAAAAAACGGTATTTTGTAAAAGATTTTGAAACAATGATTCCGTTACTTAAACAGGTATACCTGAATTTATATACATATAAGAACTATAATCGAAAAATGAATATGTAGTTAAATAATTAAAATAACGTTTTATAGAATCATCAGTGTTAACCAAAAGATTGTTGGGTCACCGTGTACAGTGCCTGTAACACTTTTGTCACATACCCAGCCTCTTTCTTTGTGTAACACGGGGGAGTGCTGTAGGCAAAATCTTTCTCTTCATTTTGCTTTTGCAGTTTTAGAACATGGTTCGCATGTACAGACAGTACTAAAATTTAGTAGACTAACAATGACCAGAGATGATGTTACATAGTAAACGTTATGAGCGTTATTTAGTGAAGCATCCTCGGAGAAATGAATTGTAAAAACACTGAAAGAAAAATATGTATTGCGTTTCAATTAACATGTTAATTATTAACTGCTGTTTTCTTGTTTATATTCGTCAATGTAGACGTTTTCGTTGAATTGTTTTCCCAGAATTACTAGTACTACGCAGCATAACGTACGGTGTTATACCGAGCGTGGTGGGTGAGCGGTTAACGCTCTGGCCTCGCATTCGGGTGGACACCGGTTCGAATCCGCTTCCGCGCATCCAGATTTGCGTTTTCTATGGTTTCCCCAAATCACTACAGGCAAATACCGGCATGCTTCCTTCAAAATGCTATTGCCGAATTCCTTCCAGTTCCTTGTCCCCAATCTCACCCCGCCTGTAATGACCTCGACGTCGACGAGGCGTAAAACCACAAGTAAAAAAAATTGAGGTGATAAGATTTATTTTTAATTTTCTTTGCTTTCACAGAGGTAATTATTTCAGTTTGCGGTTAGGATGAAACGCATCCTAGACCAGGACTACAAATGAAACGGTTTGCTACAGCGTAAGGAACGAAGAGTTGCACTGAACGTTAACAATTATACATAACTAAGCAACTGCGAACGAATAACCAAATAACGTACCAGATCATTTTAACGTCATTTCCATCATAGAAATTAGTAATAATTTTTTTAAAAAAGCTAAACTAATTTATACCAATTAAAAAAGATTTTAAAAAAAACTAAAGGAATTTTCACATGATTATTGTCGGACTAATGAAATTCCATTCTGAATGATATTAATGATTTTATATTGAAACAAGTTATGGAATAATTAAATTTGCTAAAATTACTTATTTATTATTTCTTTTCTAGTCACAAAAACCTTAAAATCCAGAACGTTCGCAATAGGTTTTTGTTTAAAATTTAGTAGACTGCTTATCACTGTAAATTACGAAATAATTTTCGTGGTAAATAATTTCGGAAATTAATTGGGGGAAGTAATTTATTTTCTGGTTTTCGCCAAAAATTCGTACAAATTTGGAAATAAAAATATCCAGACTTTTTCTGAGTCAACCGGCTGTCATTCTGTATTTGATGATACTCACGAAGATTAGCTAAAATGAAATTTCTTTCAACTCGCGCTAAACTCCCATGGATATAATTTTTATTATTATGTGTTACTGGACTCTATCAGATCACACATTACCATCAAGGTTTATAACTAAAAATTTGCCCAGTGTTCCATTTGGAAGATAGAACCAGGTATTGTCAGTTCCTGGAGCAATGGTGGTGGTTGCCATCTGTCTACGAGTAATTTAACTTAAATTTTCTATGACATATGTATTTTTGTTTGTGAAATGTGCAGTTTATGAGGCGAAGATTGGGCGCCGTCCCAGCTAACCTCTCATAATTATTTTAATTTTATTGATGTTTCAATATTTTACTTTTTAATTGTGTTTGTGTTAGCGAATCGAATGCAACTACAAACTTCTGTGTTAAAGTGTTTATAATTTGTGATGTTCTCTAACAATTTTCTTCTTTCTTTCATGAAGTACGTAACCCTAATAAAGCGCGTCCATTAAATACGTGGGCGAAAATAGGAGGGGACCAGCGAAATCTCACCAAATCTAACTAAATCACAAATCTCACAAAATCTCACCAAATCTCCCCAAATATCACCAAGGGGGTTGGGGGGAGGGGTTGGCGTAAATCTCACGTCATATTTTTGATATCTTGAACAACAGTAGAGCTAGGGAAAAACAGGTCTACAAATGACGCCGATACAGACGTTAGAGGAAGTATAACCGCCCTAGGAAGCAGGAATCTAAAAAAGGTCACAAAATATTACGAGGTCAGTCAGTAGGGGAGTAGGGGAATCACCTCAAGTTTTCAAGTCATCACAGGGAAAGGGGAGGGGGAAATCTGACCAGATCTCACCACGGCGGGTTCGGGTGGGGGTGGGGGAGGGGTCCGGTATGCCGGAAAAACTCTTCACGTAATTAATGGATGCCCCCTAATGGAGAAAATGTGAAAGAGTGTATAAAAAGCAAGAAGATGTAAGAAAGATAAATTATTTTGAATTTAAAATTACCAACAACGCTCATAGCAAATCAACACCACCAAAAAAGCCTTCAATACAACACTTCAGTGTAAAAAATTACTAATGTTGTTGCACCTTGTAAGGTTATTTTTGTTTTTAGGAAATGATATGAAAATGTACTTTGTTTTCTGTTCTTCTTTACAATTTTATCTTCTTATCTTATTTTTACCTTTAGAAAATAAATTACTTCTCCTTAATGGGACCACCCCCTGCCTATCTACGCCATGTTAATTTAAGCACGTATTTCACCCATTTGTGGTAAAACTATTTGATGCACGACCTTAATATTTTTACTGAATGTTACATGATGCTAGTAAAGTCAACTGTACTAATATCTACTTTATACATTATATTTTTTTTAAGAATTCCTTATTTAAATTTATACATAAAAATATTAAGTTTTTTTCTGCAGAAAATGTTTTTCTGGGAACATACTAATAGGGGAATATTAATACTTGCAGTACCAGATGTGACTTGCTTTGTTATGCAGAGTCTCTGAAATTTTCATTCAATTATCTTTGATAGTTTTTGATATAATGGGGCATATGTACTGAAAATTTTAGTTTGCGGAAAATTGACATTAAAGAAAACAACTACTCGCAAACGCACTCAAACAAAACTAACAGCGTATTTCAAAGTGTGTTGTTCACAAATAGCAGAAACAAGAGAATACCAACCGTTGCCCTCCAAGGATAGCTAACACACTCAAGAGTCAGAAAAAAAAATCATGTGCAATATAGGGGGCATATAGTTCTAAAATACTGTATATGCAGTAATGTGGGCGGGGCACCGATGCACACATGGTGGAAAAATGCTATTTAAATGCCCGATTTTTTTTTCCAGTGAAATCCTTTTCAGCATACTTAAAGAATACCTTAATTTATCGAAATATGATGAAAACCGAAAATCAATTTTTTTCGACCTAAACCACGGGGTGGTCCCCTTAAGTTCCAGCGTCAGATTAGTTCAAATATGACCATTATTTAACCCTCTATGTCCACCGCTGGTTTTTCTTAGATACCACCGTTGTAAACAAAACTACTATTAAAAAATAATACCAAATGTACTTTAAAAGTCAACTCCACTTTCTTTATTATAATCTAAAAATTAAACAAAATTCTACTTATCTTATTATCTTCCATTTTCAAATGACAGTTACCTAGTACAACTTGCATAATTGACTAACTTTATCACTATACCAATCTTCTGTCCTCAGGCTAATTTTTTCCATTTCAAATCCCCCAGGATTTTTACAGATTCTCCATTAAGCTTTTTTCATCCACACCTTCTGTCATTTCACAACAACCTTTTTTTGTCTTCCACTGTTCTTTTTCACCAAAGATCTCGTATACCTCTCTTGAAATTCTATGACCTTAAAAACTCAATTTTAGTATTTAGAATCATAACTACTAAATAAAAAACAATGTTACTAACATTAAAAAAAATATCACAAATGGTGAGATTGTGTACCTCACAACCTGAAACAGACTGTACAGCCAGCATTCGAAACATCGCGTTTAAACAACTCATTCCAGCAACACCCCCTCGAAGACTCTAGGGTAATATTACTCACAGCTAGTGATTCTATATGGCGCAGTCTTGGTTAGATCTCACAGGCGTGAGGTATTGACGTAGTATACAGGGAAGCGTATCTGTCGACACACCGCTCGGAGATGAGTGAGGATTCCAGATGGGGTATCAGCGTGCCCCCGTAACTCGACCCCTCACTGGTTGCTCTGTCAGCTCAGATTACTATTCCCCCCAGAAGGATAGACCCTCCTGGACATAGCGGCAACAGCTAAAACTGTCAGCAGCAAGCAGTTCTGTACTGTACAAATCACGAGGCTATATCGAGGAAATCATAACCAACAGTAGGTAGCTTCCCAGGCTTAAGAAAGAAATTAAAATTGGTCATTTTAAACGAAAAGTAGTCAAAAACTTCGCAATGGAGTGAATGGTATTCAAATAAGAAAGCTCTTGAAATCAATAAATATACTAGACAAAATCTCTCCCTACACCCGCAGCATCAGCCCAATTGTAAGGATCAGCTGGCGCCACGGGCTAACCCTCACAACCTCACAGTCACCTCCCCACCACGTTGCCTAGTGTCGTTTCAGCTATCCGGGCGTTTGATGTTTACCGACTGGGTGACGGATAGAGGCGCGCCATCCCTGCCAGCAGAGGCACAGCACGCATTACATAGTTAGACCGGCGCGGCCAGCAAATGCACTGGCCGTGGAAAGCCGCCTTTAGCGGGACCACTGCACTAAACTCTGATGCGTCTTCATTTGGACTACTGTTGCACCGTTAGCGATCCGTATCAAAAGGGATTGTTTGAGAGTAAAGAGAAAGAACAGAGAAAGAGCTGCTCGATTCGTGACTGTTTGCCACACTCCTTACGAAATCGTCACAGAATTGTTAGGCTGGGAGTGTCTGGTAGTCACACGATACAGGCTTCGTTGTATTTATTAACAAGCATGCGTTTAACCCCTTTGATTTATGGCTGGAAAAATACTTCATTCACCAATTTATTTGGGTACCAATGACAGAACAGATAAAATAATTTGAGTGCCGTACTGATGCTTATATAAATTCTTTCTTCCCCCGTGCTATGCTGGATTGGATTGCAAAGAGTTGGTTTTTGTTCAAAGAACCCTCTGCCGCCCTTAATTTTGTGAACTGAGGAGTATGAATGTAGATGTATGGGATGGGAGTTAGGGCAACAGAACATTCTCCGATCGACGTCAACTGCCCAGAGTAATAAGATAATGATATCATACTCTATAAGCCATGGATTTCTTACATCTGTAAACCTAACTGTTGTAACAGTTAAGTATTTATTAATAGAAACACTTAATACCTAAACAAAATGTTAAGTAACCGGTAATAGTTCCTGTTTCATACCAAAACCAAACTTTGTATTATATACAGTATTTGTTTTTCAATTAGAAATTTGACTTTCCACCAGTTTTGTATACTAATTGTTTCAGAATTTCTCGAGTTGTGTGTGGGGGACCGAATTAAGGCAACAGAATTTCCTCCGATGGACGTAGAGTGTCCAGAGGAACACAATGATGTCATTGTTGTGCTGCTAGGGCTTTTTTTATTCCTGTAAACTTACCCTGAAACATTTTAAAAAAGTATTCTGGCTTCACGCCTAGTTGACGTTTAGATCATTAGAGGCGGCGATGGAGTAGGATTAGAGACGGGAAGGAATTCGGCGTTGAAGTTTTGAAGGAACCATCCCGGCATGCACCTGAAGTGATTCGGAGAAATCATGGAAAATCCAAGTATAGACGGCTGGTTCGGATCTCCTGAATGACCGAGCATGGTGGGTGAACGGTTAACATTCTGGCCTCGCATTCGGGAGAACGCGGGTTCGAATCTCCGTCCGGGAATCCAGATTTGGGTTTTCCATGGTTTCTCCAAATCACTCCAAGCGAATGTCGGGATACTTCCTTCAAAAAAGACAGAATTCCTTCCCGTTCCTTGTCACTAGTCCTATCCTGCCTCTAATGGCCTTGGCCGTAAACGAGGCGTAAAAAAAAAAAAAAAAATCCTCCTGAATGCGAGGGCTCGGCTCTATGAAACACTTGTTGTAGTAGTTAAGTACTGATTAATAGATTCACTCAAGTACATAAATTAATTGCTGAGCTGAGCAGTTAAGTACCCAACAGTACTTCCTGTTGTGTATCTAAACCAAGTGTTAAGTTATAAACAATATTTATCATTTCGCTGGATATTTGGTTTCCCCCACGCATTTAACTAATGGTTTCTGAATCTTAATTTCTAACGGTTATCATTTAACAGTATAGACCAGTGTTTCCCAACCTTTTTTGGGTCATGACCCACTTTTAACATTTTTTTCTTTGCCCCCCCCCCCATACATAATTTTTAATAAAAAAATTATTTGTTATTAAAGAAACTCATATAGGATGGTTTTTGAAAGAAAACACTTTAATATTGTCATAAAACACAGTAAGTAAAATTAAAAAACATATAATGAAATACTAAAATTCAAATGATTTTTAATAAAGATTTATTATGGCAATTTAGTGTGACCCTTGCGCTTGATGCTTGCTACATAGAGTTACGTTGTTTTATATCCAGTCGATTTCTTTTTATTATCAGTAAATCATTTACTGCACTAAATCCAGATTCGGCTAAATACGAAGATGGAAAAGGTAACACATTCTGTTGCATTTGGGTATTTTATTTTAGTTTCTTCACAAAGCCATGCCATTGCACGTTTTATATTAAATAAAGTTTTAACTGACTCGTGATTTTGCAATTCTGCAAGTTCTTCTTGATACTGAACATCTGATATGTCTGACAAATCCACTAATGTTGGCTGCATTAGTGACATCCATTTGGGAAATCAATTTATTTTCAATCGGAAAATCTTTCTTTTAAATCATTGGATAGAATGCTCAAATGATTGACAATAATAAGTAAGGCTTCATCAGTAACTTCACATTTTTGGAGCCAAAAGAACTGTTCAAAGTCTTTGTTGTTAAGGTTTCTTCAATATAACTCTATATTGGTAATGAAACCAAATATCTTTGCCTTTGCATCGACAAGTGTTATATTATTTCCTTGTAGTTGCTTATTTAATGTATTCAACTTTTCAAAGATATCTGCTAAATAACTAACAAAAGCTTTACCATCGATTGTTAACAGATACTTCATTTCGGGTTTGTCTCTTAAAAAATTACCGAGACTATCAAACAGTTCCATAAATCTTTTTAAACAGTTTCCTTTGGACAGCCATCTTACTTCAGTATGAAGTAAAATTCTCAAATAGTGTTCATATTGTTCTTCACAAAATAACTTAAAAAGGCGCTCGCATTTGGCACTAGATTTGATTAAATTAATACACCTTACTACAGCACTACAGGTGGCATATTATGCGGTGAATCCCAAAAAGGTCAAGTTGACGACTCAAATCATCCAGATGATATATTTTGCTAACATCAAACGAAACTATACCTAATAATTATTTACAGCACTGTTTTAAGAATTTGCTTTTTTGCTATATTTTGTATATTGCAATTAAATAACCCGAAGAGAAAGCGGTAAAGTCGTATCAAGTCAATTTCTAAATTTCCCCCCTAAAAAACCAAATTGCCCCCCACGTTGGGAAACACTGGTATAGACTGTATTATGAGACCCGCGGTTAACGTTCTGGCCTCGCATTCGGGTGGACGCGGGTTCGAATCTCCGTCCGGGCATCCAGATTTGGGTTTTCCATGGTTTCTCCAAATCACTCCAGGCGAATGCTGGGATGCTTTCTTCAAAAATCCATGGCCGAATTCCTTCCCGTTCCTTGTCCCAAGTCCCATCCCGCCTCTAATGACCTCAGCCGTAGACGAGGAGTAAAAAAAAAAAAAAAAAAAAAAAAAAAAAAAAAAAAAAAAAAAGTCGCTTAGCAATTGATGCATCCTGAAATTTAAAAGGATTTAACACCATAAAGCCTTGCCAACAGCTACAGTGCTGTTATATTGTTTTAGAACTTCACTTGTAAAGTCAGTCATCCTGAGATTCTTGAACTGTTTCTGGTGTGTGCAAATCAAATACCGTTGTGTGCTGGTAGGAGTACAGCCACTCTCCGTTTTCCCGCTCTGCTAAGCAAGGCTCGATATGAATGGCCCTTTGTGCAGGAACCGCCCCGCCTAGCTCCTCTATTAATTACGCACGTTCACACCTGGCTGGTTTGGCGAGAGCCCGGGAGCGTCATTCCAACAGCACTTCAGCTGAGCTGGCTTACGGCATTACAAGGACTACCACTCGGCTTGTACCGGGGGATTCGGGAACATAACCACTGTTACCCTACCACAGCAAACTAGGTCCTCCACACAATAAAAACAGGCCAAGTGGGAGTCGATAAATGAGCTAATTTCCATAACGGATATGAAGGTTAGATGGCATTCACTTACCTAGCGTGGGGGGTTAGCAGTAACCATCAGATCTGGCGTCCGAGAGGACGTGGGTCGAGTCTCCGATGGGCCATCGAAAATTCGGTTTTCCATTATATCCCCAAATTACTACAGTAGAATGCCAGGGTGATTCTATCGAAAGGCCATTTCCGATTTGCTTCTCGTCCCTTCCCTCCAGTCCTTTCCCACCTATAAAATCCTCAACGTTGACGAGGCGTAAAGCCACAAGCAAAAATAAAAAATATGAAGTCAGTGGCTTCGGATTGGACCGGTACCTGCAGACAGTCAACGAACTACGGAATGGAGAATGATACTTAAGCTTCAGTACGTAATTAACAATGGAGATCGAAAATAATGTTATTTGATTATTGTAGGTACTGTTACTTCCAATTTTACTCTGTGTATCTGTTGATGTTAAATCTGGTTTCTGGTTATATTGAGAAAATCCAAGTGCCATAAAAAAGGGTATTGGGACCTCCTCCGTGACACCACACTACATAGCTGTCCACGTCACTCCTGCAATCGTTGAGTTTTAATCATATGACAAATTTTATAACAGGTTTAGTTTTTTTCACATAAAGTGCGCTCCGTTCCAAAAATAAACTTATATATTTTTTTAAATATATTATTTGTGGCATTTTTTTTTTTTTTTTTCCCAACGGGAATTTTATTGTTATTCTGTCGATACACAAAGTCAATACCATTGCGTTACTAACAAAATGAAAGCATGACAAACAGTGGTGTATATACCCAGTTATTAATTCAATTATTTGAATGTGTTTTTAAACTCCACTCGTGTTTGAAAAATCATGTACCAGTGGCGTTTGTTTGAACGAGATATTTAACTGTGTTATCGCTGGAAACATTTCTGGATATGAAGCGCATTTGGTTGTTTGCAGTTGATTCAACTGCGGCATATATTTTAACAACGAAGGAATATTATCAACTGATTTTGTTTTTTGTTTCATGATAAAATTTGGTTTTGAGGATAGAAATGTAAATGTAGGTTGGGTGGTTTATAGATAACTGAAAAAGATGAAATCTCAATACATGTTTGTACAGCTTTTGTAAAACCTTTCTGCAGCGTAAATAATTCTGAAATTTCTTAAAGGCTATAATTGTATACTTCTTACAGCTACTAAACATTCTGCTCTTGTATATGATGAATTATTCCAGAAGGGATTACAGTTAAGATCTTCCCTGAAGATCAAAACTCGGCTACCCCAAAACATCCTATCCTACAAAGGAAGTGAAGCTACGAAAAATGTAGCACCATTTCCTAATAAGCAAAAAATTCCAGAGATAATAAAAAAAATTAGCAGTTTGGAGCAACGAGATTAAACTGTCAATGTCATCTAAGTTTTGAAATCCTTACGATTACACAAAAACAATGAAGGTATGGTAAGTATTGTTCTTTGAAACAAAGCCTTCAAATTGTTTTTTTTATTATTATTATTTTTCAGTCTGCAATGCCAGCGTCTGATTACAATAGTAACATGTGAGGGAGGTTAGTAGAGAAAAGAGGAATCAGTTCTGTATGTTTTGTGATTTTCGATATAAATTTGTGAAATGTTGCCTGTAGACTTAATGGAAACAAAAAGAGATGCTAAATACTTCTGATAATATTCGTGTTTTTCATGTTTTTGCCTGAAATTTCCCTCTCTATGCCAATGTGTTGAGTACTAAAGTTTTTACTTCAATATTTTCAAAAATAAGGTTACGCGGCAAATGTATTGATTGTAAAATTTTATGTACTGCTACTAGAAATGTATCTTATTGGATGATACATTAAAAGCAATTTTCTATCTCTAGCAGATTTTTCTTTATAATCTTTCCACAAGCTCAGATTTCTAGTAGCTCCAGTCTTCCTCTTTTATTTCTTCACTGTTTACATTTCAGTTCCATAAAACTAAACGCCTCCAAACAAAATCTTTCCCTGCACTTCCCTGATTCATAAGATCATTTTGATGCAAGTGAATTGATTGCTACTTCTCTTGCCACAGCTTTTTAGCTTTGAAAGAAAATTTAGCAACTCCTTACACGTGATATCGAACGATAAATTACTGTATCATGATAATAGTCATCTAGGCTTTCCAACACTATTTTAACCAACCTTCTGGCTTCCAATTATCTCAAACGCAGCTTCTTTATCAAATCATCTACTGATTTATTTCTATGATAATTTACACAAAAAGATATAGCTGCTCTCTTCTGCGATCTACCTCTCCCAACTACTGCATTTTTTACCCAGGATCCAAGACTATCGGATCAAATTCAAGCAATGATCTGACCCAGGTTTGGTGTCCTAGTTTCCTCATAGGCCTGTTCAACCCTTCATCACTCTCTCTAGAAAATGCAGGACCTTAAAACCTTTCTCTTTCCCCTACCCAGAGGAGTCTTGCCCAGTTGAATTTATATTTTCAAGTTATTTACTTTTAATTCAAGAAGCAATTTCTTCTACAAATTGTAATCATACAGAACTTTATTTTTCCATCTGAGTACCCTATAAGTTTATCAACTTATGTGTGAACAGTGCATTCATTTAATGCAATATACTCCGCCATATGCTTTAATCCTTAAAGGAATATTGAACTATGTCTGCCTGGAAGCAGACTAATTCAATTACATGGTAGTTCATTTCTAATGATTTTTTCTGGCTAGTCTGTTGCTATTTTGATCGAATGCCTTCATTTCCACCTACTTAGTTCAAGCAACATAACAAATCTACAACAAATACTCTAATCCTTGGTTTGCTTTGCAGTTCTTTCTTTTAATTGTTTCATCTACTATCAAAGCAATCTATCTCGATTTTCTGGTAATGTGAGATACGATTCTGTATCTTTCTTTTTGTAGACTTTACCAAAATCTCCTTTCATCATACATTACGTCCGAAACGGGCTGCTCCTGTACTTCATTTGTCAAAGTAAAAAATACATCAATGGAACGTGAGCTAGCAGGAAAAATGCCGTGGTGCATTGATGTAGGTAATACTGTACATTTGTTCCTATACTGCCGGGAAACCACCGACTTATGGACCTTAGTGCAACAGCTGTGTGGCGAACTCTAAGGTATGACGATACGTGAAAATATCTTAGGCGTGCTATGTTCAACCAAAGGGGATGCTCCAATATAATTAACAATTGTAGTGATTTAAACTATTTTTTTATCTATCAAATGTGAATTACACTGACGTATTCATCAAACGTGTGACCTGGCGCACGAAACTTGAAATGTTACGAGCTAAACGGAAGAATAAAATCAAATACTTCGCTGCTTATTGGATGTAAAAAGGGTCTCTAAGTACTACATTAGCCACTGATTATAAATATCTGATTTGTTACAGAATTTGCTGTAACAGATTTCCCCCTAACTTGATTACATACTCAGAATGATTTCTGCCATCAGAGGGTTCTAAGCGTCCATATATTTGCATGTTTGTTTACATTATAATAATTGTAATTTGAAGCAAATGACGTAATAAAAATATCCAATAAAAAATTGATCTATCTATCCATCATTTAATTTTCAGGACCTTTGGATAAAACCTATTTTCAAATGATTCTCTAAGTCTTTCTGATGGTATTTTCAAAGTCCAAGCTTGCCTAGCATGAACTGCTGATGTGCATACTTAGAGCTTTCGATTATTTCTGTTCTTTTCGTGAGTCCTAGGTCAATTTTTAGTTAGAGCATGTGGCAGCTACTATCACTGCGGCAGGGCGAGGCGCCGATTGTACGCAGAGGAGGGCACGCAGACCCACCCTTCCGCCCTGACAGACCCAACGGGGGATTTATTGTGGGCGGCAGTAAAGGCAGCACAACAGAAAGCGTTCCTGGCCCGCCCTTCCTGCGCACTCCCTACTGGCGGACGCAGTCGGATGACCAACTGCCAACCGCTCAAAACGAAAATCACTAACTGCTGTTTCGAATTTCCCTGAACGTTTGTAGCTAGCACTCATGTAGAAAGAACTTATGCTAGAAATTACGGTCGAAGCAGTCATTGTGCCTGATAGAATGCTGCTGATGGCTTAATGGTTTCACTTTTGCGAACAAATAAACGTAGAAAAAGTTGAAAGATTTGTGCAACCTACAGTAACAAGTGCTTAAACTCATGCTGTTAGTCAGGTTTGAAGTTATAGAAATATTTCCACTATACAGAGCTATGTGTGACATTGTTGCCACGGCCCCCTTCACTCCATAGAATTAGTTGGATATCCTACGATATTTGAAATATGCAGTCCTAATGTTACTGTCTCATTAAACTTAAATATTGCTTTGTAGTTACTCGTATTTTACGCCACCTTTAAAGGTTTCATTCTGTTTGAAGATATATTTTTGGTGAACCAGCAGTATGTTCTTGAGCGTTAACTTGGAGGAAATTATTCAGTGGAAGAAGTGATGGTGGGAAGTTTTAAGAACATCTGCAACGAATTGATAGGGTACAAATGGTTAGAAATCGAAATCAGATGGTAGTTGGAAGGATAAGTAGTGGCACAAAAATCTGAGATTCGCGGTTTATAAGAAGCATACAACATGGCAACAGGGCTGGATTGAATTCCTTCTCCAAACGACGTTGATCTGGTAATCTCTACCAAGCAACTAACGGTACTTATCGAGTAGGCAACTCAATTTTATTCCAAGTTATTGATTACTCCCTATGACGACACCATTCTAGACATATAACTGAAGGACATAATGCTATGCAGAGTTACACTGAGACCCGTTAAACGTCTCTCTCAAAGTTGGTTTCTGTTCGTTACTTGTGCCCAACTCGATCTGATCAACGAGCAGAAGTGATGAATCCACTGTGTTGGGTGACTGCGTACAACCGACATGGTTAAAGGGACTTTTGGTTTCTTACTAAGCGTAGTCTGTTGCCTGCCGGTATGGCCCGTGGTTTTGTTGGCAGCGCCATGCAGCCGAATTATATGGGCCAGCAAGCCCTACAGGTACCCTCACCACTTCACGGCCACCTCCCCCACGTTGCCTAGTGTATTTCACCTTCCCGGGCGTTTGATGTTTACCGACTGGGCGACGGATAGGAGCGCGCCATCGCTGCCAACAGAGGCGGCGTCCTTCCCACGGCCCGCTGCTGATAGCTGCGGTGCGGCTGCCAAATGCACGGGCCATGGGAAGACACCTTAAGGTGCCGCATACTGGATCAGGGGGTACTGCGGTGCAGGATCGAGTGCTGGTCCTCGTATATCGGGCGTCCTTATTACGATTTTAGGCGATTTTCAACAGTCATCAAAGGGAATGCCGAGATGTTCCCTAATCACATAAACTACACATTAAACAAGCAAAAACATACTTAGCGCACACAGAACATAGTTTCACAAATTTTGCTGACAGATTACTGCACAACTTTCCTCCTAAGATGGCGTTAGGATTAGAGACTAGCAGGCCAAATCCCAAACAAGTCACGTACTGAAAAAACCGACTGGCGAGATAAGTGCAACTAAGAAGAGGACTATGTGTAGTCTGATATTATATCTGACATCTGTTCAAATACGTTGCTGATATCTCTCAGAAGTGGGAATCTGATTTGTATTAATTTACGACTACTGAAATGTCTTTATATTTTTTACTCTGTTTCATTCCCCGTAGGTGAAGATCGGAAGGCGGGCCAGTGTAAAGTGCCAAGGACCCTTTTGCTAAACTAACCTACCTTTTACCTCACCTTTTGAATACTGTCCTTATTTGAAATATAAAGTGAATTTTAACAGATGACAAACTAACTGCCTGCGAATGATACAAAACATGTAGTTTAGCTGTTCACAGAGCGACCTGTTCAGAAATTTTAATAATAATAATAAAAATTCAAAGTTCAATACTGATGACAGAGAAGTCAAAACCGTGAAATTTGTAATTTTGGTGGTTTATCTGTGAACAAATCAAGTAAAAACAAACTAACATGCTTAAATACTACTACACACTCTGCTCGCAGACTCCCAATACTGAATTACCAACACTCTTATCTCGCAAGCATATTATGAGTTCTTCACTTCATCAATCATCAATATGTAATATTATATATAAATATACATGTATCTAATGTAATTTATACAATTTTATATGAGAGAAGGCTTCACATGATACGTAATTTGTTTAATTTTAGAATTGGTAGTTTTAAGCAGTTGGTAGCTCATAAGTTTTATCCTGTTGGCAATAGTGTAGAACCAAAGGTAATAGTAGATCACTGGAATAGAGTGGAATGTATTGCAATGGCGAGTAAATGTGTGTTAGGTTAATCTCTAGTGAGGCCATATGTGGTAAAATGTAATCATTTCCTGTGTATTCAGTATCATGTGAAGAATCACGTAATTATTGCTTATTGGAAACACTGTAGTTATTGCAATTATATATTCGAACTAAATATTGTTTTGTCTTGATTGTGTTTAAAAATAATCACCCTTGGGACAAACTAAAAAAAATCTGTTAACTATTAAAGATCAAGTTAGGTGGAAGTTCATCTGGACACAAATCTGGGTCTTCTATCATTCTCAGCGGGCTACCATAGTCATTCTGTCATTCTGGACTGAAATCATCCGAAGAAGTAGTGGAACAGTAATTTTTTCTGAACTTCTAGTAAATCAGCTTACATTTAGTCAACATCAGTTACATAATTGCATTGCAGGTAGTAAAACCTCTAGTTAGTAGCATTTCTCATTGAGTCGAAATATTTCGTAAGAAGACAGAGAGCAAAAATTAGTTAGCGGATAAATGAGTTGTGGAGGTGAGACGAATGGAGTGAATCAATTCTGAGAACTGCCAGGAGGCAAAGCATATCTGGTAGTACATTCTCTGGAACCTTTTGTTTTTGTCGATGCTGGATATCGTTAGAACTTGCGACGCTTGTAAGTAACATGTGTAGCTCGTGTCTTCAGTGGCCTTCGCAACTCCGTAATGGTCATCGTGCGATTCGGAGCAGCCAAGAAGACTCCCAGTGATGAATTCTCAGCACTCTTTGCTCGCAAGCAGGTATGCTGTTAATGGTGTTCCTCTGTTGATACCAGAGAAGAGGAGGCGCCGACCACCCTGGCTCGTTCGCGTGTTTTATTGACTGGTCTGGTCGCCACTGTCCTTGAATCATTGATGGCGACACCAGTCACGCATGACCCTTGCCGGGTCAACCATCCGAAGGAAAATACGTTCTGCTCGAATATAAACTTCTTTTGGAGATCACGTATTCTGCATCCAGTAGCCCCACTATTCCTCCCCCCTCTCCCACCACGTCATCCTCTCTCCCAGCCTTGTTTTTGTCTCGGTCGGCCATTCAGACGATCCAATACATACGGAATAAAATTCTGCGCGAAAACAAACCTCCAAAAGAGGAATAACGATGCAAACGGAATTCAGGCTCAGGAACACGCGTCTCGTGCCTGCCTCTAATGGGGGTAGAGCGGTTTAGTCATAAATCTGGTTCCTGTAACGTGACGATAATGTAGAGTGGGTTTCTCGCATTATGTACACGTTCGTTGTTTTGGAATATACTTAATACTGAAGTTACGTTCGCAAGTGTACAGCCAACATTCCGGCTGTCCTAAAGGTTTCATTATTTGCTCGATGTCTACCCATTACAGTTGTACTTTTAACTGATTCTTCTTTGCAACTATGGAACATGGTAGTTCGCAAATCTAAGCACACAGGTGTAACAGTTTTTATTTATTTACTTTTCCTTGTATTACCAATACCATAACGGTTCTATATTTTATTAAAGATCTTGTAAAATTTTTCTTCTTGGTCCTGATAAACAACGAAATGTTGGTTATTGACTTTTTTTTCAGCAGACATGAAAATAAGAATAAATTTTGTCTCTTTCTCTTTCGCCAGTGTTTGTGTGTCTGCACAATGCAGCTGCTCACGGTAAACAATGCATTCTCAAGCCATACAAATTAATTAATCACTCCTACCATTAATTTTTTATCGCAGCTATATTTCCTCATTTGAAGATTATGAGTTCAATTCTAGTTTGTATGAACGTATGCTCGTTGAAGCCAACTAAGTCTATGTTAATACTTCTTGTATTTGGCGGTGAGTTTCATTTTCTTTTGTGTCATGAAGTCCTTCTTTCATTTTGAGTTGGCCAGTTTGCGCTCTTAAGTCTAAGTGGTACCGCGTCTTCTTTTGGACTGTTCGTCTTGGTTTCTCCCATGTGTCACTAATTTCTTCCGAAATAAATCTCTATCGGAGGAATTTTAATCGCAACAAACGAAGGTTTTCTTTGATCTTTTACCAACCAGGGCATTGTGGTTTTGGGTTTTGCGTCAAAGAAATTAAATATTCTTTTAGTTAGTATGTTTCCTTCCATACGTTTGAAATGACCACAGAATAATACCTGTCTTTTGCGGATTGTTTAAGTGATTTTCTCTGTAGACTTCTTGTCAAATCTCTTTGGATGGCCACCATTCTTAAAGTTGGAATCCAGAATCCCTCTAATAATTTATCGCTCTCCCAGAATTCAGGAACAAGGTTTTGACTGCATACAGAGCTACTAGTTCCAGCATTGTTTCTTAATGATGTAGCTATTTTGTGAAAAACATTTTGTTGTTGTACATCTCTCGCAAAGATTTTTTTTTTTTTTTTTTTTTTTTTTTTTTTTTTTTTTTTTTGTCGTTCCAGTTGTGACATAACAGTTTTCTTTCTGATAATTGATCAAGTTTTTTGAAACCAGATAAATTATCACAGCATCTTAGCAGGGGAGTGTAACATAACATAGTCTGAGCCATACGGTAATATCTGTGGCCGGCGCCGTTAGTAAATGTGATGTTGTCTGTGTATGGGAGTAGTCAATCTTTGACCTCCGTCAAGTGAAGTTCTGACGCGGGAACATTTTCGGTTTTAATAGTAGAAATTGTGAAAAACTCGGTGAAGTGGATAATGGAAACTTGTAATATGTGGAATTCACTGCTTTGAATGGAGTGCTGTGATTGCAAGTGACGGTAGACGTGTTAAGATGACGATAGAGAATGTGGGAGTTTTTGTAGTTAAATCTCTCTTATCCCACGAGTCTGCAATTTTCGGAAAATGAGTCTGATTCCTTGTTTAAACATTATTTTGGTGGTGGTACTTTTCGTCGGTGTGAATGCATAAGCTTATGAACCTGAATAAAGTTTTTCTGTAGATGATCATTCTAAAGTTTGTGAATTTATCATTATAAACCCGACGAACAGTAGTACCTAAACCTGGCGACCGTGGCTTAAAGAACCTTGATTCAATTAGTAATTATCTAAGTTCAGTAAGGGACTGTTAATCAATCAAATCAATAACCTGTGGATTGCTTTCACAGTCTTCACGATGATTTCAGGCCAGGTACTTACATTTTTCCACCGGGCTTTTATCTATTTTTTTTTATTTCCATATAACACATTTTTTTTTTACCGTATATACCCCTAATATTTCAAAACCTTTCTTCCACATATCGCATCATTAACAATATTATGATTCCTTTTTGATTTTACAGCAGGTATTTTGCATTCGGATTTTCGGTTTTGCTTTCCACACAATACTGTTTCAACTATATCTCGATCATCAGAAGCCATCTCTCGCATTTCTGTGAGAAACGGTCGAGGTATTAACATACTTTTAACTATTTCCGACAACGCTTTCGCGTTGCTCTGTTGCACTTATTAAGACCGGTATTAAACTTTTAAGAAATTTGCCGGGTATTTTTTTTTAATATCAATATGAAGGTCCTAAACTGCTCCCTATGTCAATTCAGCCTGACATCAAACCAGTACAGTGAATAAATGAACTCAATGGGAACAGCAGCAGAAGTTCTTGCTGTGTAAATTTCACTGAAGCGCTTAGGTTTTGGAAGGGATTACGGATTTCTGCCTTCACTAATACCTTCGAAACTAACTCCGTGTTCTGTACAAGAGTTGACGCCCAGGTAGTCCAACACTTACATTCTCTTGCTGCGCTTGCAGAGCTCTTTGCGAGTCAATTATAAAAAACCTAATCACTATCCAATGTGCGACCTATCACTGAGGCAATTTTTCTCGATGAAGGAAGTCAACAGCCCCATCTCATTATCTGCTGGCCATCGAATACCCACATCCACTCGGATAACGACATAGAACATAAGAAGTTTTCCATGGTTTTCCCACGTCACTCCACGCGAATGCTGGGATGGTTCCTCATAATAGCCTATGGGTGCCTCCTGCCATATCCCGTAAATCCCCTTTCAAACTATTACCCTTTCGGATAGGTGCAATGCAACCTCTGCCACACACTTTTAGTGAATCACAGAGTAATAGTAATAGTAACAGTAACCACCACAGACCTCACCGGCGTTAGTCACCATACATTTCATTCTGCTGGCTGGCCACGCACTCACCACACAGCTCGCAATCCACTGTACTACCCATATCTCGTCACCCTAGTGGTTACGCGACATTTTGTTCCCTCACTAAGGACTACCCGGCCCAAGGTGGCATTACGGAATACAGCCGGACAGTTACCGTTACCCTTTGTTCACACTGACAACCTGTGTGAGCTACGGGTCCAGCTTCTCGCAAATATATTTCAATGTGGTGTGGAAATGCACTACACAGGTGATTCATAACGACACAATACAGGGATATAATAAATGACTGAAGTGATATTACAGATCTTCTGTATTTAGACTTTACAGTCATATAGAAAAATTCAAAAAGTTTTTAACATATTACAAGCGCTCTCTGCGTGTCCTCTTACTGATTCTGCTCATATCTACTCGATAATCAAGTTCTTGCCTCACTAGGTGCAGCATGTCTTTATCAATCTGTTCAAAAGCTCTGTCGGTGTAAACTCGCAGTTCTCGTAGGTTTGTGGGCAGAGGAGGCTTAAACATTGAATTAAACATAAGCCCACAAAAAAATTTCATTGTGACAGGTCGGGAGAGTATGGAGACTATGATACTAATTGCTGATTATCATCCCCAACACGACCGATCCATCGTTTTCTCAACTCCTGTTTAAGAATTTAGGAACACCGTGATAGAAGTGGTGTCGAGCAAAATTATTTGAGTTTTTCTACACGACTTTAAAGTTTTGTGATAGATGTCAAATTGTATAGCTGCAATAAATTTATGAAATCGCTTCAGTTACTAATAACAACACTCTACTATGTCACAGATGATGAGTGAACCTAACTCTAATAGATACAGGCTTACCTTGGTTATCAGGGGTTGATTTCATAACTGTTAATAATTTTTTGCGCCTTTCATAATTAATTTGTATTTTGTATAAACAGGGTTCCCTTTTAACTATCTATAGCAGATACATAATTTAACAATTTCAAACCGTAAAATTTATTACTTTATTTATATTTGAACAAAGGAGACAATTGCAATTAAATGTATCTGGGACATGTAAATTTACACAAAAAAAAAAAAAAAAAAAAAAAAAAAAAAGCTATTAGATGGAAATCCCGAACTTAGAAAATTGTCCAACCGAATTAAATTCCAGCTACCTCGAAAATATATATTTATCACATGAGTCCCTATCTCTTTGCAAATTACTCTGCGGTCCATTGTTCGGGTGTCTGTGCAATTTCCTGGAAGCTTCAAGAATGCAAGTCACTAATCGTTGCTCTTACCAGGCGGTCCATATGATCTTCAAGATATAACCATTTTGGATGCACTATATAATTCCTGCCTGCAACCAATATTAGGTGTCCAGGTTTTGACTCAGAAACCGACTTATAATTAATAAAAATTTTCAAGTTGTTAGGCATAGCGTGTTGCTGCGAATATTTCACAAAACACTTGTCGGAGCGGGCTCGCTCTGTTCCCTGCAACTCCCAGGCACGAGATGTCCTCTTCACGGGTGCCAAACGCGTCGCACCACTCTTCTATCCACTCCTTTTATTTTTCGTTACCAATCGCCGTTTTCTCCTGGTCGGAATTTCCCTCGGGTACATGCAACATTGAACCTTCGGTTAGTACAAGATATAGTGACAGTAAATAATAGTGGTAATGTGAAATTTGGTCGGTGAAGTGTAGTGCTTTATGCCTTCAGATGATTCTACAAAA
This sequence comes from Vandiemenella viatica, assembly GCA_031002005.1. Lineage (NCBI taxonomy): Eukaryota > Metazoa > Arthropoda > Insecta > Orthoptera > Morabidae > Vandiemenella > Vandiemenella viatica. The sequence continues at coordinate 85,747,898 of JARYHS010009186.1, forward strand.
CCTGCACAGAGAAGCTAACCCTGATCATGAGAAAAAAGTAAAATGTAAGTAAATTTAATTTCACCTCAACTTTATATTGTTTTTAAACCAGATGTAACTAACTAAATGTATAAATACCAAACCGATGTCGCTGATGATGTAGTGCTTTATGCCTTCAGATGATTCTACAAAACCTGCACAGAGAAGCTAACCCTGATCATGAGAAAAAAGTAAAATGTAAGTAAATTTAATTTCACCTCAACTTTATATTGTTTTTAAACCAGATGTAACTAACTAAATGTATAAATACCAAACCGATGTCACTGATGATGTAGTGCTTTATGCCTTCAGATGATTCTACAAAACCTGCACAGAGAAGCTAACCCTGATCATGAGAAAAAAGTAAAATGTAAGTAAATTTAATTTCACCTCAACTTTATATTGTTTTTAAACCAGATGTAACTAACTAAATGTATAAATACCAAACCGATGTCGCTGATGATGCTCTTGAAATAGAGCGAAACGCGTACGACACAAAAATAAAACAAAATTCAATTACATTAGCGTGTTATTAACATTTTTATTTTTTATTTTTATTTTTAAATAAAGATATTTTGTGTTCATTGGTCAGTTACCCAACAGCTTATCCGATCATTTGCGGAGTACCCAAAGTATGTACTGAAACACACGAATATTTCGCCAAAGATGGCTTTCGTCCGATCTCCGTTGTATCCTAGCTGATTCGGCCGCTTGCGGGCGAGCATCCCACAGTAACACCATTGCGGGTTCCTTCGCTTGCCGTCTCCCGTCTACCTTATCCTAATGGTATTGGACCCAAAAGTAGCCCCTAAAAGCTAGTTTCCCACGGTCCACGCATTTACCGGCCGGGCCAGTTCCAGCTACCAAGAGTGGGCCGTCGGAGGAGTATCATCTGTGCTTGCACGGATGGCGCACCTCTATCCGACACTAGGCAAGGTGATGGGGAGGCGGTGAGCGCTAGCCTGTGGCGCGTGCTGATCCGTACACTTCGGCTATTGCAGCGCGACCTTCAAAACCACGCGCCGTGGGAACCCACCTTAAGAGCTGTTGTTTTTTCTGTTTCTGACGGCTGCTTCACTCGCTGAATATCCCACGGCTTCAAAATTATGGAAAAGATAGTTGAAGCTAGAGTACGAACAATATTAGAGCCCATCTTCGAAGAGGAACAACATGGGTTTAGGGCTGGAAGAAGCACAACAGATCTAATATTTGCCTTGAGAATGCTGGTAGAAAAATATTGGGAAAAAGGGAAAAACCTAATTATTGTGTTTATGGACCTAGGAAAGGCATACGATAATGTTCCTAGATCAACTATCTGGAAAAGTCTAAGAAAACTTAAAATACCAGAGTACCTCATTAGAAATATCCAAATGCTGTGCAATAACTGCAAGAGTTGTGTCAATGTTGGGGATGGTTACTCTGAATGGTTTAGTACAACCAAAGGAGTACAACAAGAAAGTGCCCTTTCACGCCTTCTGTTCATAGCGGTGATGGATAACATCTTAAAAGAACTAAAAAGAACATTCAATATAGATCTACAGGCACTGGTGTTTGCAGATGATGTAGCAGTATGGGATGAAACAGAAGAAGGAATACAAAACAAACTGAAGATGTGGAATGATAAGTTTGAAGAATATGGAATGAAATTGAATAATAAAAAAAAAACTGTAGCACTAAAAATAAGCCGAAAGAATACAAGACCACGGAGTTGAAGTTGAAGTTGTTGACCAATTCAGCTACCTGGGGAGCATAATTGCCAATAATGGTAGAAGTGAGTTAGAAATAATGAGTAGAGTAACCAAAGGAGCCAACTTCTACAGTACCGTGCGAGGCTTACTATGGGACATGAAGGTTCCCAGAAGAACAAAAATTGTCTTGTACACATCATATCTCATTCCTATTCTCACATATGCTTTGGAAACATGCACACTAACATCAAGGGACCTTAGCAAGATCTAAGCATGTGAAATGAAGTTTCTTAGAACGGCCCTCCAGAAAACTAGACTTGACCGCATAAAGAATGATGAAATTAGATCAAACCTAGAGCTAAGGGAATCCATGGAAGAGAGACTTAGGTCATCAAGACTTCGGTGGTTTGGGCATGTGAAGAGAATGACTAGTACAAGACTGCCAAAAACTTATTTGGAAAAAAGGATAGTGGGCAAAAGACCAGTGGGAAGACCAAGAAGAAGATGGACAGACCAACTGAAGGAGGACGTAGAGAGAAGAGGCTGGAATTGGGAGTACATCACAGACAGAGAAACCTTCCTGGACAGGAAAAGGTGGAAAACAATCGTCTATAACAACCAAGGCTCGTAAACCACACCCGGGAAACTGGAGATGGTCCCCAACGATAATGATGATGATTGTTTTCGTGGTAAACTAATTTTTTTTTTCAGATCACATATGTTAGATTACCACCCTTCTAATCTAGGATAAAACAGCAAGTAACTGATTGTGTGATCATACTGTTCTCCTGGGGTACGGATTGTTGGTGGTGAGTGACCAGTACACACTCACGGCTACCTCCCTCCGGCCGGTCCGTTTAATCTGCTCAGAGAGGATTGGCACCAGTCCTGCAGCCGGCCGGACTCATCTCCATAGCGACTGCCGGCTGCGGTTTATGGCCCCAGGGCCGGGGCAGCACAATAAAGCCAAGCCTGCGATCATATCGCGCGCTCCGCAGAGCTCCACTATCGTAAACTTATACTGTGCTGCGTCCCGCAACCGTCCTTGGACACCCTGCGTGTTAGTTGCTTCTGGAACTCTATCAGTGGTTACTAAATTTAATAAAAAGCGTCAGTCGTTTGGTATATTAACAATAAAACGAAATACAGACATTTCAGCCTATTATTAAAGCGAGTACTCGTATTTTCGAACCACACATTAATTTCATGGGCTGTTATCCATCGCAGCTCGTCTCACGACATGTTCCTCTAGAATTAGTACTACTGTATTCCCTAAAGCAGGGATGGCCAACCTTTATTGGTCAAGGTGCCATTTTTTCTAAAGAAACGTTGAATGAAGCCATGGCGTGCCATCAAACAATCATTATTAACAATCTTGATTAATGGGAAAAGAAATAAAACTAAATAGCTTACTATCACCTTAAAAATTTATATTTCTAACCGCAATATAAGTTTTTTCTACTAAGCAATAATAACATCAAAACTTATGTGTTTGTTTAAATATATGAAACTAGCGCGACTTCTGTTGTTGAAAATTGATGCCAAATAACTTATATTGGTTTCATTCTTTGTTACTTTTAGAATAATGCAAGCTGAATTGGAGTCATCTGACACACGGTTTCGAAGCGAGTCTTTAAAGAAAAAAATTTAAAGGAATTGGGTTACAAAATTTTGGTCCGACCATTCATTGAATATGGTAGTGTAGTATGGGACCCACATTTTGGCTTCAAATACAGGAGTTGGAGAGGGTGCAAAGAAAGGCTGCTAGATTTACCCCTGAATATTACTGCAGAATGCAATCAGTAACCGACACGATAAAGGAGCTCGAATGGAATTATTTGGAAGACATGAGAAGGGTGAAAAGAATCATGGGAATGTATAAGGCGTGTATTGGTGATAGGCGTGGAAAGATATTGGTGTAAGAATTAAAGTAATGCTTGGAAGGGATAAGATGACCATGACCGCAAACTGGCACTCGATTTCAGGCACAAGGGTGTGGGATGATTTTCTTAGGTAAGAAATGGACCAGGGATTGGAATAAGTTACCAAGAGAATTGATGATTAATTTGCCCAAAAACGTTGAAATAATTTGAAGTTGAAAAATGTAGACGGAAAAAGTTGTTGGGTACAGGAAAGGGGAAAAAATTGGGCGTGTATGCGTAATCGGTAAAAGAAGTCAACGATTAGTTCTCCTCACGTCGCTTGCGTTTGCTCACTCAGTCCCTTCGGTAAAAAATTCGCTGGAAATCAACCTCTTTTGCAAAAACTGTAGTTGTTCAGGCGCTGGTAGCTTCATTCACGATGAACTTTGTTACCATGATCTTAAATTATGTAGACGAAAAAATAAATTACTTATATCGATTAGGGACCTACTTCATTAATGCCGTGCCCAAATTATTTGGTTGCGTGCCATCATTGGCACGCGTGCCATTGGTTCGCCATCCCTGCCCTAAAGTGTAAGCATCGTAGTGAATGTCTTGAAAAATACAGACGCTTGCCTTTGAATGAGGAAACTTTTCATTAGTTAATTCTTCGTTAATGTGTTGCAGAGTGGAAGTAAATTAAATAACGAAAAGTTTACAGTACGAAATATTCCAAGAAAACGATTGTGCAGTGACACAATTTAATCATTCCCGTACAGTATGGATTGTGTCAGCAGGTTTTAAAATAAGATACAGATTTTTCTTGAAAATATAATTGAAGAAAATTGATTCCTTACTGTATTTTCGGGGTTTTGGGAAAGCGATTGGTATTTGATTTATGAGCACTCTCAGAAACGTGAGCTTTCGTTGTCACATTACTCGTTATACATAAAATTCAGTTACAACCGCATTGTAGCAGCTGTTTTTGTATTTTTATCTCTTATGCTATAAAAATTGGGTGGGATTCATGGATTTTCCTTAGAATTAAGGTTGGAAACAACGAACCTAAAACAACTGACGTGGTGTTTGTAAAACAGCTATCCCGCTATTTGTCCGCAGTATTTCATGAAACCATGGAAATCCGAAAGCTTGTTGGCCGGACAAGGGATCGAGCCCGCCTCTTGCAGATTGCTAACTCCACAATGCCTCACTCGAAAGTTATTGCTTACCCACACGGTGGGTAAGCAACACTGAGTAAATGGTCCTATTTCTCATCTCACGGAACGATCACATGGAATTACTATTTAGTGTCTTGATCAACTTCTACTATGTATCATGCACACTGTCTTATAGCGATCACAGGTCACATACTCTGATACAAGTGTATATTGAATTTTATATTATTTTGACAACTATAAAATGAATAAGGTTGCAAAAATCCACCATAAAACCATTAGTGGTATGGCGGGTTTCGTGATAAATTTTCGTGATCCATTTTATCTCTCAGCCGTTTAAGAAAATTAGGGCCTACTCTCCCCTCTAAACTATTGTTTGAGGTTACGTCACCCCATTACATGATGTTATACTTTGAAATTTAGGTTTAAAGACCCAACTCAAAATATGTTTTACAAGGTATTATTGAACAGATTTGTTGTTGTGTCATATAGCATCATACGTTAAATAATAATAATAGAAAAACAGGTTAGTGAATAAATACAGCAATTTCATTATCTGTCATTTTTCTCAAACATTTATTATATGTTTTCTTAGTTTATGTACGTTTTACACATTAAAATCCCACCCACGTCTCCCCTCTACGCTTCTCCAGGAGGGCGCGCACCCCAGGTTGAGAATCGCTGTTTTACACTGTGAGGTGCACTCCCCCTATTTATGAATTTAATTACTTTAACTTTGCATAAATTATCAATAACAAAATTATTAATGATTGAAATTGCTGATACAATGAGTCGGGTGTTGCTTTGCACATTAACAAACTCGTTGTACATACGTTTTACATTAATATGCGTTTATTATAAAATTAATGTTCATCAAGTGATATTAAAAATAGAATATCACAATCAAACAAACACCTTGAAACACAACAATGGGTTCTCTTTACATCAGTTCTCAGGGTTCTCTATATGTCCATTAATTAAGCTCAACGGGACAATGAGATATTCTCTAGGGCGACACTGGGTTGATCGATACGATAATGATTTGCCATTTAACAGAAACCGCTGAGTATGCTGCCCGCAGTCGTCCGACGCGATGATTCTATTTTCTGCTTGCATCGGAGACCCACGTTCACTCGGATCACGACATGGAACACAAGAGCAACCACACACACCGCACCGGCATTAGTCACCACTGATCTCTTTCTGCCGGCTGGCCACACACCCACCCCACAGCTCGCAATCCACTGTACCATTCCCACCGCGTCATTCTAGCAGCACGCTGCCTTCACTGACGGCTACCCGGCCTTAACTCACATTCCGAAAAGCCTATTGTCCCCTCTGTTTCTCCGTGCAGGTTCAAGTAAATATATTTCGATGAAGTACAGCAATACACTACAATAATGATGTAAAAACTCAGTTTTTAACTGGACACTCCGTTGTGATTTACACGGGTTCTGGTGCAGAATGGATCGCACGAATGGCATAATAGAATACGTAAGTAGACGGAGCGACTCATGTCCCTTCCCGACAGGAAGAAATATGGTGAAGGCCATGCAGTTGGGGTTAAAACGTTCTGTTTCTTTCTCCGCGACTTGGTTAATGCTACGTCTGCATTTTGGGCAGACACGGCAGTGTAAGGGCAGTAGCGTTGCAGATGTAGTCGGTTCGTGTCCACCCCCGGGCTTGAGCGGTTTTAATTAATTGTTATGTTCGTCTTGATCCATCTATACTAGACGGAATCCAAAAAATAAAGAATGCTCCAGTAAAATAAATTTAAAACGTATATATACGTTTTTTGCCGTGTAGTTTCGCGGGGGAAAAAGAAGAGTGTTGTGATACTCTCGCCATTGACCAATTCAAAAGTACACTGACACTTTCTCCCCGTGTAGACTCTACCATGAGCTTGTAAAGAAACAAAGTCTCTTAGTTTTTAAAGACTTTTAATTAATTTTTCTTTTTTCCGTTTCATATTATTTCAATGGGAAGTGTTTATTGATAGTGGTATTTTCAAATCACTATTTTGTTTCTGATTTATGTAATGCTGATTATAGATGTATGTTGTTGAAAATTGCTTATTATTATTTCTTGTGTATTGTGTCAAAGAAATCCACATGACGTTATTAGCTGCTGAACAATGTATATGAAAATCTCTGGACGATAAACAGTACAGGAAGAAGATCTTTGGGCAAAGAGATGAGAAGATGGTATGCACGGCGGACGTTTAGATAAACTGCGAGTTGTATCTGTGCACAAAAAGAAACAATAAATTAATGAAAACCAAGTGGAGGTTTTTGTTGGTTATCTTTATTCTTTTGGAGGTATAAATAAGAAATATTGGCACTTTAAACACTAGGAAGAAGGTTAGTAAAGAGCACAAAGTATTATAAGCTTCTACCCACTATTATTCTCGACAAATCTACTGTTTTACCTCTCAGAGAGGTTGTCTGATCGTCTTAGCTATGTCGTACGTTACGAACTACTCATAATTGCAGTCGTTTTCTTCTCTTTTCGGAAAAATCTCTCTGCGCAAAAGAAAATTTTGGGAGAAAATATCTATATTTCGGGTATCTCCCTTTAATTTCCGTTAGCTTTAAGCTATAATGTAGCGAAAATGGAGGTTTTTATGATATACTGTTACGAGGCAGTCTTCGTGGGTGTTGAGTCAAATGGAGACGCGAGGACGCAACGTTTCTGTAGTTAGTTTTTCTTTTTAAGCAATATTGAAAAAATAATATAAACGGTTTCGCAAGCACACTTATTTGGTATCATTTGGTATCGATGTATTATCGGTAGATTTACTTTAAAGAGCTAAACACTTATCTCGCATGTGGCATATCAGACGGCAACTGCTTGGAACGAAAACAGAAGTCAGAGACATTTTCATATGACGCCGTCCAAAGGCTCTCCAACGCTACTCCGTGTTGCAACTTGCACTCTTCATGCTATGTTTCAATTCTAATGAACGTTATTATGATACATTAGGATGCAATGCACTCGAAATTCAGAGCACCTTCAGTAAAATAATATTAATATATGATGAAGTAACATCAAAATTAGACACTTGCTTGATTTGCTATCCAGCTAAAATGTATATAGTCGTTACTAGGGAGGACTTTGAAGTTCTTAGGTAATAATCTTTTTTTTTTTTTTTTTTTTTTTTTTTTTTTTTTTTTTCTTTTTTTTTGTGAATAGACCTAGGTAATAAAGATGGTGTAAACTGACAGCTTTGACGGTCTATTATGTTCTTATTTTCAGCGTTTTTTTACGAGCTCTGAACCTCTATACCCCACGTGATGAGGTGAAATATTTTTTTAAAACTCCCGTCACTTCTATAAAAAAAAAACCATATCATATAACTTTACAATTTTATAAATATGATATTTTGGGTCAACGAAAGAAATGTATTGTGCAATTACTTTGCTGACGAGCTAGGAGTTTGTACCGAAGAGATAGTGCAGCTACAGCAAAATGGTTTCATTTCCTTTTGGGTAAGGACCCGTTAAAACTGCGGAAATCCGATGCTATAATTTGTCTCGAATTCAACTAGCTGGCAAAAAGACTGACTGTCAAAGAGTGGTCATCAGATTTGTCGCGACACGCTGATGCTGTTCTTGTGCTTCGGATCAAAGAAGCAGCAATTTTGGGTTCACGATAAACGTCGCCTCAAATAGTCTGCACTCTCAACCATGACACAACAGCGTCACGTTTCCTACGTTACGTCAGAGTATGGTGGTAGTGCGGTAATGCTGTTGTCTGCCTTTCGGGAAGACGCGGGTTTGAATTCCCGTCCGGCTATCCAAATTTGGTTTTCCATGGTTTCCACAAATCACTACAGACGAATATCACGAAGGTTCCTTTAAGTGGCTAAGGCCGAATTCCTTCCCGTTTCTTTCCCTCTAATGACCTAGACGAAGCGTAAACGAATAAGGGGAAAAATCATCATATGTTACGGAGAGACCAAGAAGTGGTGATTTCCCTCCACTAATCTGTAAGCCGTCTCACCCGAAATATAACCATCAGCTTCCAAAAGCTCCATTTATACAATGGTCCTTAAAAATACTTTTTGTTTTTTCATTGAGTTGATAAATGTGATTATTCTGGTGGATAATTTCAAGTGAATGAGCTAAATTAAATTCCTATTTTTATCGAAGCTTAATAACGTGTTTAATTTGGGTTTGTTTATTCCGTGTTTAATAGTACCGATGACATGACTGCAGTTGTGTCTGCCTGAGTTGCGATAATTATACTACTGCCCACACTAATTACATCAACAAGCATTTCATTCCATTTTTTCAAATCACTAATTCGAATATTCAATTCGAACTTCATCGAGGAATTTAGCGTCAGTATTTGTAACACGTATGATGGAAACCAGTAATTAATACTCTCGTTCCAATTCATTTAACTGTATATAACTCTGTACTTTTATTAAGTGTTCATTATTGTGTTTGACTATTGTAACAAATGACAACTGTTCTTGTTCTATCATAACCACGACACCATGAAGCACAGATTCACTCTGCATGCATTGTTTTTCAATTTGTTCATAGTTATTGTGTCACACATTGATGTATTCCGAAGTTATTAGATGAAGCTGGCATAACTTTATTACAAAGCTTGTCAGGGTAAACCAAGACAAAGCGAAGTACTGATCTACCAAGCGTGGTATGAGCGGTAACGCTCTGGCCTCTCTTTCGGAAGGACACAGATTCGAGTCCGGGCATCCTGATTTGTATTTTCCATGGTTTCTCCAAATCTCTCCAGAGGAATGTCGGGATGCTTCCTTCTTTAAATGGCCATGAACGTATTCCTTCCCATTCCTTGTCCCTCATCCTTTCCTGCCTCTAATGATTTCGACGTTGACGGAGTGTAAAGCCATAAGCAAAACAAAAAATAAAATAAAAAAACACATTATTCGAATAAAGTTAAGCAAAACTGTTCGATCCCCCGATTCTGACATTGCTATAATCCTATTTTAAGTCATGTTTGCTTGTGTGCCAGATTTGGTGGCGAGTTCTTTTCTTCCGTGGTTTTAAATCTTCTTCTCATTTATATATGTCAGTGACAAATGTTTTAGGTGCAGTAAGTTGTTTTAGGTCACATATGTAAGGGCTGAAGAAGGTAAAGAGTGACCGCGGTGACATCCCATTCACCCCTATTCTAGTATACCAGAAGGGTCATCATATTTTACGTTCTCATCCAACGCACGAATCATCATCACCATCATTAGTTTATTAAAATATAATGTCTCGTGTTGTATTAATGATCTGGTGACAGGGTTTTTATTAGCCGCCAATCCACCCTTATCGTTGCCACCTTGGCATAACCTGGTAGTCCTTCCAGGTAAAGTGGTCCTACAGTTTAACACGGAATCCGAACCACGAAAGGGTTCTGGCATATTTCACATTACACAGCAATCTGTGCTACAAGTGAAAGTCCTGCTAAGGGATTTGAAAACTCAAGCTGAGACCGGGATTTGAAACGGGAATATTTCGACCTCCAGTCAGAAGCCTTAGCCACTGAACAAACAGACCGCTCCATCAGTTTAGTATAATCTCAGGCCAACCTTACTACAGTAAGCTTTCAGATTAAAACAAAAATTCCGGCACAGAATATGTTGACTCGGAATTGCCTATTACCTATCTCCAATCCTGTTGATCTAGTTCCAAATCTTGAATACAGGGTTACTGCAAAAGAATAATTCACTTTCAAAATCTGATTTATTCAAAGGTATTCGTATTACAAATGTGATTGATATATGAAATGAACCACAAAATATCCAAGTTTGTACACCATGTCGTATGGCAGCACTAGTTCAGTATCCCTAACGAATTCAGTTCAGTCTCCCCCAAAATGGAGGCAAAGTGAGAAAAGAGTTTCTGCGTCCTAGAGTATGCGAAATTATCGTCTGTCATAGCAGTGCAACGTTCTTTCAGAAGGCAGTACGGAAAAGAACCGCCTTGTAAACAAAGAATTTGGGGAGGTATCGCCAATTCAAGGACAATAGTTGTTTATGTGAAGTTTTTTGGGCCGTTTTTCTTCATTGAGAAGACTGTGAGTGGTTCAATTAGACGTGTAGCAGTTATGGTTGTTTCCGCAACTAGTCGAGGATTCCACGGATTTTGTCTACCAACAAGACGGGGCACTCCCTCATTGGAACCTCGATGTTCGTGCTTACCTGAACCATGAACTCCCGCATCGCTGGATTGGCCGTGTTGGTGATGATGACGTCGCTGTATTACCCTGGCCTCCCAGGTTGACGGATTTAACGCCGTGTTACTTCTTCCTTTGAGAACACATTAAGGACATTGTTTACGCATCCCCACTACCAAAAACGATAGAAGGGCTGAGGAAACGGATCAGTAATGTGTTGATGAACATTGATGCGATCACGCTACAAAATGTGTGGATTGAATAGAACTGCTGCCTCGTGTGAGAACATAGAACATTTGTAGAGTGAGCATAAAACTTGGATATTTTATGGTTATTTTCATATATCAATAATATTTGTAATATAATACTTTGGAATAAATCGGGTTTTGAAAGGGCATGTTTATTTTGTAGTAACCCTGTATTTCGTCGACTGCAAGGTCTCGAAACAGCTACCGATATGCCAGTGACTGGACACCGTTCCTATATCAAACAGACAATTGAAAAACTTTACTACAGCAGTAAAAAGGAACAGAGCTCCTTTTTCAAGGTTCAAAAGAGACCACCCTCTATGCAAGGTGATACCGTTTTTCTGTCTTCAAGTGCTTCTCCTCGGTCTGGTAGTAACTATGTTTATCCTCTGTAATTAAGAAGCATAAAATCTTCCGATAGTAAACTTACTGAACACTGATGAAACTAATATCAGGCAGGAAACCACTCTCTGGTAATCGGGAACACACCTTTAATAGCAGCATTTACAACCCCACCCGGTCATGGACACGCTTTGACATCTACCCTCCATTCCGAGAGCAACTCTAATTACCACTGACCAAAATACGAGCAAAGGTGTCTCTCAGAACCTTGCAACGTGCAAAGCTGAGCCGAGTCGTCCTTCAAATGGGCAACGCTGCGATTCGAAACAGACGCGGAACGCACGTAATCTCGGCGCAGTCACAGCGGCGATTGTGGAGATTAATGTGTGTAGAAAACTGTTGCTGGCTGCCCAGTCCTTATTTAAGATAATGGACAGTCTTTACGAGCGCGCTGCGGTGGTCGTCATTATTGCGCAGGATGCCGATCTGTTCCGCTGATAATTGCGTACAAGCGGCTGCAAGGACGCCCACGCAAGCCACAGTGTCGATGGTCGGCAGTGCACTAAAGTGCTGACTGAACACTCTGCTTCCTTCGCCGTTAATGTTACTTTAAGGGTGTCCAATAATTATGCGAGGTGTTTTTTTTTTTTTCGTAAATCCTCCTTCCCCCTCCCCCTTTTTTTAGGACGGCAATTTGAAATAAAAGTTGGCCTGACATTTCCGTCCACGCTCCTCCCTCTTGCTGAGATTTCGACCCCCCCCCAATTTGAGCTCACGTAATTAATGGACGCCCCTTTGAGTTTCTGTGGAAACTTGTTGGTCTGGTTGCCAACCGTTTAGGGGCCTACCTTGACATTCAATGCCTCCCAATTGAAAATTGATTTTTGAAATGAAACATCTATATGCGCCGTATGGAATTTTTTTTTTTTTTTTTTTTTTTTTTTTTTTTAGCGTTATGCACTACATGTTAGGTGCACATTATAAGATTGTTGGTGGTTTATTTAATTTGATAAATAATCAGTCCACCATAAACTTCAATTTAACATTTGTTTTTATTTTAATCAAACACGATGTCAACGGGGCCGTCGCAAAATTGAGTCGGTGAAAACTTTGCCGAAAAAACTGTTTCTCTGTCTTGGATGATCGCTTTATATAAACTCCACCGAAATTTCTAGAACACTTCAAAAGCATCCGCCAGATGTTTCTCGAACATTAACAATACTTAAACAATTGAAATATATTAAAAAACAATCAGAATTAATACATAATCATTTAACATCATTCAAAATGTTTAGAAACTGAAATTAAAGATACTTAAACACAAAATTATTCACAGAAATCATTTTAAACAGTAGTAAATTGTCCTTTAGACATCGAAACTTGCATTAATACTTGGAATTGCGAACATTTAAGCAATTATCTTGCACAGTACTGTTCTTAAACATATAAAATGGCCTCTAAATAATTTCTTTTCATATAAAAGTCTATATACACTGATTTACAGTTAATTGTGAAACAAACGTACAGAATCATATTCAACCAAGCTCTAGCTTATTATAAGTGCTTCATAAAATAACATTCCATTTAAGTTTAGGTTTGAGGGCTGTTACAGCTTGTGCAATCAACGATACTTTGATGCAAGTAGTTACGATATTGCCCGCTGTAGTTTAAGTTCATGTGATTTTTTTTTTTTTTTTTTTAACGCCTCGTCGACGGCTAGTGTCATTAGAGGCGGGATGGAACCGGGGAAAAGGAACGGGAAGGAATTCGGCCATGGCCTTTTTGAAGAAAGCATCCCAGCATTCGTCTGGAGTGATTTGGGGACACCATGGAAAACCCAAATCTGGATGCCCAGATGGGGATTCATACCGGCATCCTTCTGAATGCGATGCCATTACTGGTTTGAGTCAGGCCTCGGACAGTGAAAGTTTTATTTTAGTCTTATGTCAGTCTGGTATTATCTATACTTAGTTTATGCCTGCCAACTTTTAGAATTGTGTTTACCTAAAGACCTCGGACCACAAAAATTTAATATCTACATTTAATTGATCATAAACTATACATCCAGAAATTTGCAAAAAACATGTTTAGAGACGGGTAAAGTAAATGATAAATTATGAAACAGTAAACTTTTGATATTTGTAAATGAAAAGAAATCCCTTTAAGTAAATTTATTATAATATCATAAATAATTTAACTATCAAAATTAATAATTACTTGTTCCAATTTAATAAAATTTGTCTCCTTTTATATCATTTTAATATATATATATATATATATATAGAGAGAGAGAGAGAGAGAAAGAAAGAGAGAAAGAGGGAGGGAGAGAGAGAGAGAGAAAGTCAGAGGAGGGGGAAGGTGACGGATACGAAATCGTCAAGTACCAAAGATTTTAACTGCTCCTACTAAAGTTTCACTTACGAAAGGTGGGTATGAGGTGACCAACATGCATGTGTCCGACTAATAGCACAACTCCCATGGCGCCGGCCTCGGTAGCATAGGAGCTGGAGTGCTGAAGGTCACCGGTTCGAGTCCGGCCGAGGTCATGCGTGTATGTGAATGTCGTGTCCGTCCTGAAGTGTTCATGTGTCCATACTTAGTGTCTACAGTGTACTGGAGAAATCGAAACACTAGAAGAGTCGATAATCACCTTGAGCTGTCTGTATGGCCTAGGTAGTAGCCGAATGCCATAAAAAAAAACTCCCATGGCAAAAGAGATGTTATAGATCTGGAAACTTCTAATCCGAGCAGCACACGAATGACTTTTGCTGCATCAGATTGCATACCACACTTTGACACCGCTCCCGTTCGCCGGAATTACACAATGGTGCGCTGTCGGCAAGGGGCTCAGTAATGCCCCGTTTACACCTATTTATTAATGCCCGGGAAGCTTTGAAGAGGGGGAGGTTAATTACCCTCGCTCTATTCATAACTGCTGCTTAATTAGATTATATCTGGCAGTCGAACAGTGCGGGTAATGAGATGCAAATTGAACGGGCCGGCTATACGGGACCGTGAAGCTACACGCTACACTTGCCCATTCGGCCCCGCGACCTCTTCACGGTGAGAGAAGCGCCCGACATGCAGGAATTATTATCTCTCTCTGCAGCCACTGCCCTCCTCTCTTCCGGGTTCGCCTCCCTCGAGAGCTGTCAGCGATCTTCCGCTCCCTGTGATTTCCTTTTCCCCAGCACTGCACATCCTAACACAACTATTACGTGGCTTACCATCGCGGTGTATAGGCTAACACGTTATACTTGGATTGCGGAGGTCACTGGTACGACCTTATTTTCTTTCCTTCCCTACTCCTTTTTTTTTTTTTTTTTTTTTTTTTTTTTTTTTTTTTTTTTTACGGATTTACTAGAGGCGGGATGGGACTAGGAACGGAATGGAATTCAGCCATGACCTTTTGAAGGAAGCATCGCGGCATTCGCCTGGAGTGATTTGGGGAAACCATGGAAAACCCAAATCTGGATGCCCAGACGGGGATTCGTACCGGCGTACTCCCGAATGCGATGGCATTACTGGTTTGAGTCCGGCCTCGGACAGTGAAAGTTTTAATTTAGTCTTATGTCAGTCTGGTATTATCTATGCTTAGTTTATGCCTGCCAACTTTTAGAATTGTCTTTACCTAAAAACCTCGGACCACAAAAATTTAATATCTACATTTAATTGATCATAAACTAAATATTCAGAAATTTGCTAACAACATGTTTAAGTGAAATCTTACCCAGTTACTATATATTATTTGTTGCCAAATATAACATTCAAGACAAACTTTTCATCAGTATGTTGACTTTAACATAAGTAAAAAATGAATCAAAAAACTGTTGATTTAATGGTTTACTTCCTTTGATTTTAATTTCCCAATGTGTTCAGCACACTTTACATGATTGGCCAAATCATTTCTTCTTCGGAGTCATTTTAATATCACACTCACACACTGTAAAAACGCAAATTTTCCCATTTTTTTGACTTTGACAAGCACGGAAATTCTACAGATGAGTTGCATGGTTACATCAAAGCTACACATATTACCAACCATCAATACATCGCACGCGGGAAGTAAATGAAAATGACATACAAACGATTGCGGATTCTACTTTCAGATATAGTATCGTTGTAAAATCGGACATATCAATGAATTATTGAATACGGTAAAATATTCAAATGAAAGACGCTTCAGCGCACATGAAAAAGTTCTTACAGCCATGAAAGAAATCGGAAACCTACCACAACTGTCCATCAAAACCGTAATAACGTTGTACCATATAAATATCTCATCTAGGCGATCGAATTTTAGTTTGGAAAATTTAAAACCACACAGTTCATACGAACAACCGTAAAATACACCAGCTTTCTGTAATATTTACGGGAAAACATTAAAAGTGTACAGGTGTGTTAGTTGAAACAATATACCATGCAAATTGAATTATTTGTGCTTACACAATTGCAGCAATAACAAAGCTGTGCAGCCAACTTAATAAATACTTTTTTGTAAGTTTTGCGTGAGCGAATCTGGACTGCCATAGATAGAAAAAAATTTGATTTTAACAATTTAAAAATACTATAATGAATTATTTGTTAAAGAAACATCTGACTCACAGACATCTTATAACAACTGATTAGTGAAAGGCATTTGAATGTCGTTTTTGAACCTTACAAATTTATTGGAAAAAGGATATTTAGCTAGTTATAATATTTTGTGGAGTTAATTAAGCTTCAAGAGCTTAGCAGGATCAAACTTCAGCTGAAGTTATTTCTCGATAGAACGCTTATATGCTGACACGTAAATTGTCGCACCGGATCAATGACGTAAAACCCGAGGTGTTGTACGGAACCTGCGGGCGAAACTCGATCGATACGAGCCAGGCAAAATGTGTTAACTAATAGCTGAACCATGTCTCGTAAGCCCCATCTTGCCATTATGCTTCCATAATCTTCATTCGCCATTCAAGCAGCAGAATAATATGTTCTAAGATTCAGTTTACGTAATGTATATGCAGCCAGTTCGGTAATTATCATTTATAAAGGATATTGGGATTATCTTAACAGATCGCGCAGTCAACTGAATTGTATTCATTCCTCAATGATCAATAAATAGGACCATTTATTAGGTAATCATATACGTAACAATACGCCCTTGTCATTTCTTGCCAACATATCAATGGGATGGTGTCAGCCCTAACAATTAAGATCCTTCTGCCACAATATACTGCTAAGATTCGCAAGATAAAGAGGTCTCACCACAGAAGTCATCTCAATGGAGAAGAGCTAGGAGAAGATCCCGAAATTAGTCTAGTTTCAGTGCTAAGTCCGCTTCTATGCAAAGCCCACAAAATCAATGCCCCATTCGCTCAGGGAAACTGACAGTGTATGAATCGGCACAGGGGTACAGACTGGATTCTTACACTTAATTATTCATGAAAACCAAATACCCGAGGGTGAGTCAAATGAAAACCTTAAATTTGTAATAAAAAATCGAAATTTCGCGCCGTTATCCTGTAAGTTAGTAAGCGTGCTACAAGCAGCGTGCAGAATGGCCTGTAGGTGGCAGCATAGTGCAGATGCACAAATACCGTCGCACTATCAGTATATAGATGGCTGCCCCACTTGAGACTTGCACCAGGGAAGAACAGCGTTTTTGAGTAGTGAAGGTGTGAAACCTATTGAAATTCATCGAAGAATGAAGGTTCAGTACGGTGATGCATGTTTGTAACAGCAGCAAGTCTACGAATGGAGCAGGAAGTTCGCAAACGGTGTGACTTCAGTGGAAGATGATCCTCGTCCAGTCAGGCACAACGAGTTCTGACTCCACAGAACATTGCAGCAGTTGAAGCCATAGTGATCTAAAACCGCCGAGTGACACTGAATGACATTGCAGCATGATTAAAGATTAGTCATGGTTCAGCACACCACATTGTGCATGATGTGCTCCAGTTTCACAAAGTGTCTGGAAGATGGGTGCCACGGCAGCTGACTCCTTAAATGAAAGAACGACGTGTTGATGCTTGTGAAGAACTTCTTCGGCGCATTGAACGAGAAGGTGATGGCTTCCTTGCGAGAATCGTTACTGGGGACGAAACCTGGGTTCACTTCCACCAGCCGGAAACGAAGAGAGCGAGCAAGGAATGGCGCCATTCCTCATCATTAAAACGAAAGAAGTTTCGACCAGAACCGTCAGCAGGGAAGGTTATGCTGACTCTCTTTTGGGACCAAAAACGCGTCATTTTGGAGCATTACATGCCTAGAGGGACCACTGTCACCAGTGCAACAACACAGCTCTCCTAAAAAAATCATCTTCGGCCTGCAATCAAATCAAAGCGACGTGGATTGCTGTCATCAGGTGTCCTTTTGCAACATGACAATGCAAGGCCCCACACTGCCCGTACAACAGTTGCAACAATCACAGACCTGCATTTTGAGTGTCTTCCTCATCCACCATACTCACCAGATCTTGCCCCAAGTGATTTCCATATGTTTGGACCACTCAAAGAAGCAATGGGAGGATAGGAGTTCCGTTCTGATGAAGAGGTACGCCACGCGGTGTATGAGTGGTTGCGCGGACTACCAAAAGAATTTTTTTCTAAAGGAATTTATGCATTTTGTAAGCGCTGGAGGACTTGCATTGAGCGTGGGGGAGATTATGTTGAAAAGTGATACAGCTTTGTACGACTTCTGCATAACAAATAATATTTAAAAAAATAATTAATGTTTTCATTTGACTCACACTCGTATAATGTGTTTGAACTATGGCTGGAGTGAACTGAGATAGATTGCTTGGAATGACGGCGGAAGAACTAATTTTCAACGAAGGGTTCTTAGTAATTGCTAATTATCAGTCTCTATGGCTAGACTCAATCCCAAGACATCATGCAATGCATATCTGACTCAACCCCAAACCAAGTTACTGCAGTATTGTTTTGATAAAATTTCAAATTATCTTTGAACATGAAAGAATATATGAGTGTTTCCCATAACGTTCAATTACTTTAATGCATGTTATTTAATTACAAAGATATTATCAGGTAAATCAGCCGTGGATAACATATTCTTTTATGTTTAAAGTGATATAAAATATCCTCAAATTATTTGTAGTATTCTTAAAACAATTAGCACATGGTTCTGTGTGAAATTAAGAATGTTTAGAGGGTTAGAATGCTTATTTAATAACGACCGAATGATTCCACTGACCTTTAATTCTTATGAAGTTTTCGGGAACAGTTGGCAGATTCTTTGTAGTGTTCGGAGAGATTCACTCTTCGTAAATACATAGACGCACTGCGAGATCAGAGGAGAGTTACTTGAATACAATTTCCTCTTTTGGTTGTAATACGTTAATCACACTCTCGGGAGTACTGCGACTGTATTAAGCATCTTTTAATTATTATTCAGCTGGGTGCTAATGTGAATATTTCCATATAGTTCAATTAAATTTTAAAAGCTAATGTGAATCAAATTATCGTAAATAAGGGCAAGTTAGGATATAATTATCAATAAAACACTCAATCACAATGTAATCTACTATTTGTTGTCCCGATTCCCGTGAAGAATTGATTTACAGTTTTATTGACCTTGAAATCATATTGATGAAAATGAGTTTAAATCGAGTATGCGAGTAATTTAGTTCAGTAGGAGTAAGCAAGATCCCAAATGCCGTTACTGGATGCTAAGTTTAAGAATGAAACTGTAGTGATTGTTTAAATCTAATTAGGGAGCTGCTATAAACTTCATATAAGCTACCGTAGGCTACATTGGGGGGGGGGGGGGCGGTGAGTATCCGAGCCAGACCACGTAGCTTTTCATTCATATTATTTGTAGCAGTTAAAATGAGGTACGGAACACACAACAGCGTGTGAATATTTATTTCCGTCATTTGATTATCTCCGTAGCTAATACGATCAGGCGTACCCTGGGCAACATTAGGAATAACTCTAATGGCAGATTCTTCCGCCACCAGGACAAATAAACAAAAAATTATCTCCGCACATAATTTACGATAGTCTACGTGGGGGGAAGGGGAGGGATTCACAGGAGGCCAAAATGGAGTAGTTTATGGACGATACATGACCATGCGATGTGGCGATGTCTGGAAGTGGCAAGAAGCGCTGAATTATCATTTTTCTAAGGCATCAAGAGGCGGGTATTGATAACATCTGTTATCTCGTCCTCAAGAGGCTGCAAGCATGCAACGATTTGCTACGTTGTGATTGGTTCATTTAGGCGCTATGCTGTGGTGGTAAGCGACTCGTACTTGTTCTGTTCTAACCGTCCATACGTCAGTGGTTAGTTCATGTTAAATTCCACTGCATCAGACGAAAACTACCACCTCGTCAGAAAAGCCAAGCGAGGAGAAGGAGTGATGCAACACAGTACATCAAACACCCATCCATCACAGTTATCATCACAGCTGCAGCAATGTTACATTTAGTGAACAATAGAAGTTTTTATCGCATCTATTAAACGTCACTGTCTGGTAAGCTTCCTGCCGGGAAGCAAACCAACCATCAGATTGTAAAACGACAGATAAACACAATATACGGACGCGGGCAAGAAGTAGCATGCTTGGGTGGTGCAGGAGCTAGCATGCAGGAATCTTATTGCAAGGTTCGTTGGTTCGAGTCCGGCCTAGGTAATGGATGGTTTTTACTAACTATTATGTCAGTACTGTGGTGTCTGTACTCTGTCGTGCAAAATACTACGGGAATCGATTCAACAACAACAAAAAAAAGCGTTTTCGAAATTATTTCCGATGCTATCAAGATTTAAGTGGCAAAAAAGTTAAAGAAAACTCAGTTGTTGGTATGGGAAGAGAAATTAATCAATCTTCATATTAGATGATATTGAAACGTGTTTGACAGAGTTATTTCCATAATCCCATTTCTCCATCGGTTGGACAGAGGGTTGTGGGAATATCTGTTAACGCCGAAGATACTCAAAAGGAATAAATAAATTTTGTTTTGTATCTTTCGTCGCTAATTTTAGTTGAAAACCACAATGCTATTCTATTCTAGTTGGGAGCTTGTGTATGAATATTGTTGTTTATCTGGCACTAGTTGATACCCGCGACTTCGTACGCGTGGATTAAGAATTTCTTTACCAGAATTGAATATAGAAAGTTGTTGGTAATGAAGGATTGGTCCCAAACAACACCAGAGTCGGCATAATATGACAGGAAAGCTAACACTATATCATTCTACCGTCGAACCTGTCTGTTGAAGAGAATCAATTTTCGACATATTCCTGTCACCATTCGGTAAGGTCTCAAAATTTCGTGACTACAACTGTTAATCATACCGGAAAAAGTGACCTGTGCCCTTCCTACAGATTTTCTTATCAAATTCCATCAAAATCGGTATAGCCATTTAGTCGTCAAAACGTAACAAAAGACAGAGACTTACATCCGCATATATAGTATTATTACTGCAGATCACACACACACACACTGAATGCGAACAACCAGTGAGGGTTCATTATAACGTAAAAAAGTGTTCACTACTTACGATTTGCCTCGCACTGAACCCATAAATTTGTGATATCGACAGTTTAACGTTCAATCCGAATAACCGTCCGTCCAGGCGTGACTCTTACGATAAAAAAACCATTTGTAAAAATCTTTGCCTCCACGGAGATTTGAACCGGAGACCACGATCCAAACAGCAGTAAGCAAGCGGTTTAACCACTGAGCTACCCGACCGCAATATGAAAAAAGGCAGTACAGAAACCTACTCATCCTACGTGTCTGTCTCCCACCGTTCAGTAATTTTTCGAAATTATAAGACGTCATGTATTATTTATACAGAAAATTGTGGATTTGTATGAAGAACAAACAAACCAACCAACAAACATACACACATTCGTATTTATGTATATTGATAAGCCGACAGTTCACTATTATTTTAGCTGTGGTATTACACCACTGTCACGAGAGATCTGGTGGCTCAAAGGTTTGGGCGTCTTAGTAGATATCGGAAGGCCACCGGTTCGAATCCATGTCTCGGCGGGGATTTTCATAAGCCCTTAACCCTATCTCTATGTCTAGCCCAACTCGATGTGTATTGGGAAGTACACCACAACGATCCCGTGGTTCGTATTTCACGTTGAACTGTTGGTCTCCCCTACCCGGTAGGATTACCGGGTTAGGCTAGGTGGATTGTGCAGGCGATAAGAAACCCTGTCACCATGTCATTCAGTCAGCAGTTATTTTGCTGAAAAAAGGATAAATGTGTGGTTTCAACTCACATTTGTTCCATATTGATTTTTGCCTCGTTGACGTCGCGATCATTAGAGGCTGGAGAAGACTGGAAGCAAGGAACGGGAAGGGATTCATATATTTCCTGCTAACGGAACCATCCCGTCATTTCCTGGAATGATTCCAAGAAACCACGAAAAAACGAAATGCTAAAGCGGAATAGGGAAAGAAGGTTTAAAAGATATGCTGATGTAGTTTAGGAAAACTGTGTCAATTATGACAAAGCAATCAATTATTGATGGTTGCCGCATTCATATCGGGCTCTTCTTGATAATCTGCAAAATTTTGGTGTAGAAGTTTATGTGATTAAAATTAAATTCAGTAACATTAACGACACACTGACGGTTTGGCAACGTAGATGTTCAGTACAATTCCTATTACAATTAATTTTAGGATTTCCTCACGAAAGATTTATTTCGCTACAGTGACACGTCATCACTGGACCACTTTGGATCATCGCTTCCCTTTCGTCATGATTAATATAATTTTTTTCCCCGAGATAATTAATAGTGCATTGTTATGAAATAACAGTAAAATCTCTCCCAAAGTTCTTAAGTAAATAAAAAAAAATATAATGATTGTCTTTTTTGTTTTATTTCGAATATGAACTGCAATATAGACAGTAGTTGTAGTCGAATTGAGTCCCAGATCATGGTGGGTGCATGGTAATGCTATGGCCTTGTATTCGGAACGATGCAGATTCAAAACCCTGCCCGGCCATCTAGTTTTCGGTTTTCCAGGGTTTCCCAAAATCACACCAAGTGAATGCCGAGAAAGTTTATTCCAAAGACCGTGACCGAATACCTTCCCGCTCCTTGCCCAGAAATCTTCACCCTTGGTATGACCTCGACGGCGACGAGGCGTAAAGTATAAATAAACAAACAAAAGAAACAAATCTTGCCCTCGTGAAATGTATAGGACACTTCGCGAAATTCATTTTTCAAAACCAACAAATTTTGACGCTGGTAGAATACTTAAGTCTAATCAAAGATGTTTTTGGTTTAACACGCAAATGAATTTTTTAAAGGATTTATTTGCTTCTAAAAGTACGTTGAAAGGTAACCACTTTTATTCCTTTCTAACGCTGGAATGTATGGCAGAGGTTATATCTCCACAATGTTTCGCACCCTGCTAGCACCACCCGGTCTATGTCTCTTGATAGCTCTGCTATCTCCTCCTCTCCTCTTAACTTCATTGGGTCACACAACTCTCCAGCCGCAAGGTTTGGAGACTCCGATAAGCTTATCTTCCCCAGGGATATAGCAAGTAAATTGTACCAGCTTATGTGCCGTGGACGATATACACGTCTTATGACCTAGAAGTAACGCAACACTACATGCCTAGGCAACAAAACCAACCATTACAAGAAAGAAGTAAAAGAAGGTACTTGTTAAAGTGTTCAGCTAATGTATGATAGCAAAACAGGTACTACCATTTACATGCTACAAAGGAGTTATTGTATTTGTTTCTTTGCCTTTCGTGAACAGATGGGTTTTTAACGTTGCTATTCTGCAGAGGAAGACAGAGATTTGAATATATGAAACAAGTAATTGAGGACGTGGGTTGTAAGGATTATATTGAGATGAAAAGGTTAGGACAGGATAGGAAGGAATTGCATCAAACCAGTTTATAGACTGATGACAGCAAAAAAAAAAAAAAAAAAAAAAAAAAAAAAAAAAAAATAAAATAAACAAGAAGTTAATGAAGTTTACTATCTGTATATTATTTACGCTTGTGGAATTGTTTTCCTGTTCTGGTAATTAAATGTCTATTTTTGTGACTGAAGCATGATAAATTTTTATCATTCGCCTTGACAAAGACCTTCAAGCACCTAACAGATGTCATTATACTTACCAGCATCCCAGAGGAATGCTCAAGAACGTTGGCTCTAACGCTTTTTTTTGTTTCAATGTGTTAGAAAGACGCAATATCGTGTTCAATGTCTTACTAGGCTGCTCCAAATAACTAACGACGAACTGCAGACTGAATATGCTCCCTACAGGAGCTTAAGATGGAAAGGGGAATCATAATCCAGTAAGAACTGGACATCCCACATGCAATGTGAAGATGCATAAATGGGCACTTAACAAATTTCTTCCCTGCGACCTTGTAGTCTCTGAACAGACAGTTTAACATACTACCACACAGAATCTATTAAAGAGATATGAGAGACGGGATTTTACATTTGTTACACCAGTAACGGTAAAAAAAAAAAAAAAGCTAAATAAGCCAAAAATATAATATTGAATGGCAGTATTGCTCTCTAACATTTATTTTCAGCATAATTTTATTCGTTTTACTTTAATTTGTCACCCCTTAAAAATTTTTACAATGCCATAAGTAAAGAACGTAATGAATTATTTAAATTTTTTAAACATTTTCGTCACATATCTTTGCTGATAAGTGATTTTCGTAATCAGAAAAAGTTCTGTCATTGCATATAAATGGCGCGAGCAGTTTCTTCTTAGTGATCATGCACACCCATTCATATTTCCTTTTTAAACTTAACAACGACGAGATATTTTTATCCAGAAAATTATTGGAGACAAGGAACACAGTGCTATTCGTCCGTGGTCTTTGGAAGGATCCTGCTTGGCATATGAGTTATTTCGTGAAACAATGGAGAGTCTAATGCAGGATAACTGG
>JARYHS010009186.1:85773281-85798281 GCA_031002005.1 Vandiemenella viatica
AATGATTAATGTGACAACGAAAGCTCACAATTCTGAGAGTGCTCATGAAGTAAATACCAATCACTTTCCCAAAACACCGAGCGTGTTGGGTGAGCGATTAACACTCTGGCCTCGCATTCGGGAGGACAATGGTTCGAATCCCCGTCCGGGCATCCAGATTTGGGTTTTCCATGGTTTCCCCAAATGACTCCAGGCGAATGGCGGGATACTTGCTTCAAAATGGCCATGGCCGAATTCCTTCTCGTTCCTTGTCCCTAGTCCTATCCCCCCTCTAATGACCTCGACGTCGACGAGGCGTAAAGCCATAAGTAAAAAGAAAGAAAAAAATTCCAAAACCCCGTAAATCAGTAAGGGATCGATTTTCTTCAATTATATTTTCAAGAAGAAACTGTATCTTATTTTGAAACCTGCTGACATAATCCATACTGTACGGGAATGATTAAATTGTGTCACTGCACAATCGTTTTCTTGAAATATTTCGTACTGTAAACTTTTCTTTATTCAATTTACTTCCACTCTGCAGAACATTAATGAAGAATTAACTAATGAAAAGTTTCCTCATTTAAAGGCAAGCGTCTGTATTTTTCAAGACATTCACTACGATGCTTACACTTTAGGGAATACAGTAGTACTAATTCCAGAGGAACATGTCGTGAGACGAACCGCGCTGGATAACAGCCCACGAAATTAATGTGTGGTTCGAAAATACGAGTACTCACGTTAATAATAGGCGGAAATATCTGTATTTCGTTTTATAGTTAATAAACCTAACAACTGACGCTTTTTATTAAATTTAGTAACCACTGATAGAATTCCAGAAGCAACTAACACGCAGGGTGTCCAAGGACGGTTGCGGGACGCAGCACAGTATAAGTTTACGATAGTGGAGCTCTGCGGAGCGCGCGATATGATCGCAGGCTTGGCTTTATTGTGCTGCCCCGGCCCTGGGGCCATAAACCGCAGCCGGCAGTCGCTATGGAGATGAGTCCGGCCGGCTGCAGGACTGGTGCCAATCCTCTCTGAGCAGATTAAACGGACCGGCCGGAGGGAGGTAGCCGTGAGTGTGTACTGGTCACTCACCACCAACAATCCGTACCCCAGGAGAACAGTATGATCACACAATCAGTTACTAGCTGTTGTATCCTAGATTAGAAGGGTGGTAATCTAACAGATGTGATCTGAAAAAAAAATTTAGTTTACCACGAAAAAATCATCATCATTATCGTTGGGGACCATCTCCAGTTTCCCGGGTGTGGTTTACGAGCCTTGGTTGTTATAGACGATTGTTTTCCACCTTTTCCTGTCCAGAAAGGTTTCTCTGTCTGTGATGTACTCCCAATTCCAGCCTCTTCTCTCTACGTCCTCCTTCAGTTGGTCTGTCCATCTTCTTCTTGGTCTTCCCACTGGTCTTTTGCCCACTATCCTTTTTTCCAAATAAGTTTTTGGCAGTCTTGTACTAGTCATTCTCTTCACATGCCCAAACCATCGAAGTCTTGATGACCTAAGTCTCTCTTTTTGATAGGTTTGATCTAATTTCATCATTCTTTATGCGGTCAAGTCTAGTTTTCTGGAGGGCCGTTCTAAGAAACTTCATTTCACATGCTTGGATCTTGCTAAGGTTCCTTGATGATAGTGTGCATGTTTCCAAAGCATATGTGAGAATAGGAATGAGATATGATTTGTACAAGACAATTTTTATTCTTCTGGGAACCTTCATGTCCCATAGTAAGCCTCGCACGGTACTGTAGAAGTTGGCTCCTTTGGTTACTCTACTCATTATTTCTAACTCACTTCTACCATTATTGGCAATTATGCTCCCCAGGTAGCTGAATTGGTCAACAACTTCAACTTGGTGGTCTTGTAATTTTAAGTGACAATCTGTATTCTTTCGGCTTATTTTTAGTGGTACAGTTTTTTTTTTATTCAATTTCATTCCATATTCTTCAAACTTATCATTCCACATCTTCAGTTTGATTTGTATTCCTTCTTCTGTTTCATCCCATACTGCTACATCATCTGCAAACACCAGTGCCTGTAGATCTCTATTGAATGTTCTTTTTAGTTCTTTTAAGATGTTATCCATCACCGCTATGAACAGAAGGGGTAAAAGGGCACTTTCTTGTTGTACTCCTTTGGTTGTACTAAACCATTCAGAGTAACCATCCCCAACATTGACACAGCTCTTGCAGTTATTGTACAGCATTTGGATATTTCTAATCAGGTACTCTGGTATTTTAAGTTTTCTTAGACTTTTCCAGATAGTTGATCTAGGAACAATATCGTATGCCTTTTCTAGGTCCATAAACACAATAATTAGGTTTTTCCCTTTTTCCCAATATTTTTCTACCAGCATTCTCAAGGCAAATATTAGATCTGTTGTGCTTCTTCCAGCACTAAACCCATGTTGTTCCTCTTCGAAGATGGGCTCTAATATTGTTCGTACTCTAGCTTCAACTATCTTTTCCATAATTTTGAGGCCGTGGGATATTCAGCGAGTGAAGCAGCCGTCAGAAACAGAAAAAACAACAGCTCAAAAGGTGGGTTCCCACGGCGCGTGGTTTTGAAGGTCGCGCTGCAATAGCCGAAGTGTACGGATCAGCACGCGCCACAGGCTAGCGCTCACCGCCTCCCCATCACCTTGCCTAGTGACGGATAGAGGTGCGCCATCCGTGCAAGCACAGATGATACTCCTCCGACGGCCCACTCTTGGTAGCTGGAACTGGCCCGGCCGGTAAATGCGTGGACCGTGGGAAGCTAGCTTTTAGGGGCTACTTTTGGGTCCAATATCATTAGGATAAGGTAGACGGGAGACGGCAAGCGAAGGACCACGCAATGGTGTTACTGTGGGATGCTCGCCCGCAAGCGGCCGAATCAGCTAGGATACAACGGAGATCGGACGAAAGCCATCTTTGGCGAAATGTTCGTGTGTTTCAGTACATACTTTGGGTACTCCGCAAATGATCGGATAAGCTGTTGGGTAACTGACCAATGAACACAAAATATCTTTATTTAAAAATAAAAATAAAAAATAAAAATGTTAATAACACGCTAATGTAATTGAATTTTGTTTTATTTTTGTGTCGTACGCGTTTCGCTCTATTTCAAGAGCATCATCAGCGACATCGGTTTGGTATTTATACATTTAGTTAGTTACATCTGGTTTAAAAACAATATAAAGTTGAGGTGAAATTAAATTTACTTACATTTTACTTTTTTCTCATGATCAGGGTTAGCTTCTCTGTGCAGGTTTTGTAGAATCATCTGAAGGCATAAAGCACTACATCATCAGCGACATCGGTTTGGTATTTATACATTTAGTTAGTTACATCTGGTTTAAAAACAATATAAAGTTGAGGTGAAATTAAATTTACTTACATTTTACTTTTTTCTCATGATCAGGGTTAGCTTCTCTGTGCAGGTTTTGTAGAATCATCTGAAGGCATAAAGCACTACATCATCAGCGACATCGGTTTGGTATTTATACATTTAGTTAGTTACATCTGGTTTAAAAACAATATAAAGTTGAGGTGAAATTAAATTTACTTACATTTTACTTTTTTCTCATGATCAGGGTTAGCTTCTCTGTGCAGGTTTTGTAGAATCATCTGAAGGCATAAAGCACTACATCATCAGCGACATCGGTTTGGTATTTATACATTTAGTTAGTTACATCTGGTTTAAAAACAATATAAAGTTGAGGTGAAATTAAATTTACTTACATTTTACTTTTTTCTCATGATCAGGGTTAGCTTCTCTGTGCAGGTTTTGTAGAATCATCTGAAGGCATAAAGCACTACATCATCAGCGACATCGGTTTGGTATTTATACATTTAGTTAGTTACATCTGGTTTAAAAACAATATAAAGTTGAGGTGAAATTAAATTTACTTACATTTTACTTTTTTCTCATGATCAGGGTTAGCTTCTCTGTGCAGGTTTTGTAGAATCATCTGAAGGCATAAAGCACTACACTTCACCGACCAAATTTCACATTACCACTATTATTTACTGTCACTATATCTTGTACTAACCGAAGGTTCAATGTTGCATGTACCCGAGGGAAATTCCGACCAGGAGAAAACGGCGATTGGTAACGAAAAATAAAAGGAGTGGATAGAAGAGTGGTGCGACGCGTTCGGCACCCGTGAAGAGGACATCTCGTGCCTGGGAGTTGCAGGGAACAGAGCGAGCCCGCTCCGACAAGTGTTTTGTGAAATATTCGCAGCAACACGCTATGCCTAACAACTTGAAAATTTTTATTAATTATAAGTCGGTTTCTGAGTCAAAACCTGGACACCTGATATTGGTTGCAGGCAGGAATTATATAGTGCATCCAAAATGGTTATATCTTGAAGATCATATGGACCGCCTGGTAAGAGCAACGATTAGTGACTTGCATTCTTGAAGCTTCCAGGAAATTGCACAGACACCCGAACAATGGACCGCAGAGTAATTTGCAAAGAGATAGGGACTCATGTGATAAATATATATTTTCGAGGTAGCTGGAATTTAATTCGGTTGGACAATTTTCTAAGTTCGGGATTTCCATCTAATTTTTTTTTTTTTTTTTTTTTTTTTTTTTTTTTTTGTAAATTTACATGTCCCAGATACAATTTAATTGCAATTGTCTCCTTTGTTCAAATATAAATAAAGTAATAAATTTTACGGTTTGAAATTGTTAAATTATGTATCTGCTATAGATAGTTAAAAGGGAACCCTGTATATACAAAATACAAATTAATTATGAAAGGCGCAAAAAATTATTAACAGTTATGAAATCAACCCCTGATAACCAAGGTAAGCCTGTATCTATTAGAGTTAGGTTCACTCATCATCTGTGACATAGTAGAGTGTTGTTATTAGTAACTGAAGCGATTTCATAAATTTATTGCAGCTATACAATTTGACATCTATCACAAAACTTTAAAGTCGTGTAGAAAAACTCAAATAATTTTGCTCGACACCACTTCTATCACGGTGTTCCTAAATTCTTAAACAGGAGTTGAGAAAACGATGGATCGGTCGTGTTGGGGATGATAATCAGCAATTAGTATCATAGTCTCCATACTCTCCCGACCTGTCACAATGAAATTTTTTTGTGGGCTTATGTTTAATTCAATGTTTAAGCCTCCTCTGCCCACAAACCTACGAGAACTGCGAGTTTACACCGACAGAGCTTTTGAACAGAATGATAAAGACATGCTGCACCTAGTGAGGCAAGAACTTGATTATCGAGTAGATATGAGCAGAATCAGTAAGAGGACACGCAGAGAGCGCTTGTAATATGTTAAAAACTTTTTGAATTTTTCTATATGACTGTAAAGTCTAAATACAGAAGATCTGTAATATCACTTCAATCATTTATTATAACCCTGTATTGTGTCGTTATGAATCACCTGTGTAGTGCATTTCCACACCACATTGAAATATATTTGCGAGAAGCTGGACCCGTAGCTCACACAGGTTGTCAGTGTGAACAAAGGGTAACGTAACTGTCCGGCTGTGTTCCGTAATGCCACCTTGGGCCGGGTAGTCCTTAGTGAGGAAACAAAATGTCGCGTAACCACTAGGGTGACGAGATATGGGTAGTACAGTGGATTGCGAGCTGTGTGGTGAGTGCGTGGCCAGCCAGCAGAATGAAATGTATGGTGACTAACGCCGGTGAGGTCTGTGGTGGTTACTGTTACTATTACTATTACTCTGTGATTCACTAAAAGTGTGTGGCAGAGGTTGCATTGCACCTATCCGAAAGGGTAATAGTTTGAAAGGGGATTTACGGGATATGGCAGGAGGCACCCATAGGCTATTATGAGGAACCATCCCAGCATTCGCGTGGAGTGACGTGGGAAAACCATGGAAAACTTCTTATGTTCTATGTCGTTATCCGAGTGGATGTGGGTATTCGATGGCCAGCAGATAATGAGATGGGGCTGTTGACTTCCTTCATCGAGAAAAATTGCCTCAGTGATAGGTCGCACATTGGATAGTGATTAGGTTTTTATAATTGACTCGCAAAGAGCTCTGCAAGCGCAGCAAGAGAATGTAAGTGTTGGACTACCTGGGCGTCAACTCTTGTATAGAACACGGAGTTAGTTTCGAAGGTATTAGTGAAGGCAGAAATCCGTAATCCCTTCCAAAACCTAAGCGCTTCAGTGAAGATTTACACAGCAAGAACTTCTGCTGCTGTTCCCATTGAGTTCATTTATTCACTGTACTGGTTTGATGTCAGGCTGAATTGACATAGGGAGCAGTTTAGGACCTTCATATTGATTTTTAAAAAATACCCGGCAAATTTCTTAAAAGTTTAATACCGGTCTTAATAAGTGCAACAGAGCAACGCGAAAGCGTTGTCGGAAATAGTTAAAAGTATGTTAATACCTCGACCGTTTCTCACAGAAATGCGAGAGATGGCTTCTGATGATCGAGATATAGTTGAAACAGTATTGTGTGGAAAGCAAAACCGAAAATCCGAATGCAAAATACCTGCTGTAAAATCAAAAAGGAATCATAATATTGTTAATGATGCGATATGTGGAAGAAAGGTTTTGAAATATTAGGGGTATATACGGTAAAAAAAAATGTGTTATATGGAAATAAAAAAAAAATAGATAAAAGCCCGGTGGAAAAATGTAAGTACCTGGCCTGAAATCATCGTGAAGACTGTGAAAGCAATCCACAGGTTATTGATTTGATTGATTAACAGTCCCTTACAGAACATAGATAATTACTAATTGAATCAAGGTTCTTTAAGCCACGGTCGCCAGATTTAGGTACTACTGTTCGTCGGGTTTATTAAATGATAAATTCACAAACTTTAGAATGATCATCTACAGAAAAACTTTATTCAGGTTCATAAGCTTATGCATTCACACCGACGAAAAGTACCACCACCAAAATAATGTTTAAACAAGGAATCAGACTCATTTTCCGAAAATTGCAGACTCGTGGGATAAGAGAGATTTAACTACAAAAACTCCCACATTCTCTATCGTCATCTTAACACGTCTACCGTCACTTGCAATCACAGCACTCCATTCAAAGCAGTGAATTCCACATATTACAAGTTTCCATTATCCACTTCACCGAGTTTTTCACAATTTCTACTATTAAAACCGAAAATGTTCCCGCGTCAGAACTTCACTTGACGGAGGTCAAAGATTGACTACTCCCATACAAAGACAACATCACATTTACTAACGGCGCCGGCCACAGATATTACCGTATGGCTCAGACTATGTTATGTTACACTCCCCTGCTAAGATGCTGTGATAATTTATCTGGTTTCAAAAAACTTGATCAATTATCAGAAAGAAAACTGTTATGTCACAACTGGAATGACAAAAAAAAAAAAAAAAAAAAAAAAAAAAAAAAATCTTTGCGAGAGATGTACAACAACAAAATGTTTTTCACAAAATAGCTACATCATTAAGAAACAATGCTGGAACTAGTAGCTCTGTATGCAGTCAAAACCTTGTTCCTGAATTCTGGGAGAGCGATAAATTATTAGAGGGATTCTGGATTCCAACTTTAAGAATGGTGGCCATCCAAAGAGATTTGACAAGAAGTCTACAGAGAAAATCACTTAAACAATCCGCAAAAGACAGGTATTATTCTGTGGTCATTTCAAACGTATGGAAGGAAACATACTAACTAAAAGAATATTTAATTTCTTTGACGCAAAACCCAAAACCACAATGCCCTGGTTGGTAAAAGATCAAAGAAAACCTTCGTTTGTTGCGATTAAAATTCCTCCGATAGAGATTTATTTCGGAAGAAATTAGTGACACATGGGAGAAACCAAGACGAACAGTCCAAAAGAAGACGCGGTACCACTTAGACTTAAGAGCGCAAACTGGTCCACTCAAAATGAAAGAAGGACTTCATGGCACAAAAGAAAATGAAACTCACCGCCAAATACAAGAAGTATTAACATAGACTTAGTTGGCTTCAACGAGCATACGTTCATACAAACTAGAATTGAACTCATAATCTTCAAATGAGGAAATATAGCTGCGAGAAAAAATTAATGGTAGGAGTGATTAATTAATTTGTATGGCTTGAGAATGCATTGTTTACCGTGAGCAGCTGCATTGTGCAGACACACAAACGCTGGCGAAAGAGGAAGAAGGAGACAAAATTTATTCTTATTTTCATGTCTGCTGAAAAAAAAGTCAATATTTCGTTGTTTATCAGGACCAAGAAGAAAAATTTTACAAGATCTTTAATAAAATATAGAACCGTTATGGTATTGGTAATGCAAGGAAAAGTAAATAAATAAAAACTGTTACACCTGTGTGCTTAGATTCGAACATTACCATGTTCCATAGTTGCAAAGAAGAATCAGTTAAAAGTACAACTGTAATGGGTAGACATCGAGCAAATCGGAACGTTGGCTGTACACTTGCGAACATAACTTCAGTATTAAGTACATTCCAAAACAACGAACGTGTACGTAATGGAAGAAACCCACTCTACATTATCGCCACGTTACAGGAACCAAATTTATGACTAAAGCACTCTCCCCCCCCCCCCCCCCCCATTAGAGGCAGGCACGAGACGCGTGTTCCTGAGCCTGAATTCCGTTTGCATCGTTATTCCTCTTTTGGAGATTTGTTTTCGCGCAGAATTTTATTCCGTATGTATTGGATCGTCTGAATGGCCGACCGAGACAAAAACAAGGCTGGGAGAGAGGATGACGCGGTGGGAGAGGGGGAGGAATGGTGGGACTGATGGACGCAGAATACGTGATCTCGAAAAGAAGTTTGTATTCGAACAGAACGTATTTTCCTTCGGATGGTTGACCCGGCAAGGGTCATGCGTGACTGGTGTCGCCATCAATGATTCAAGGACAGTGGCGACCAGACCAGTCAATAAAACACGCGAACGAGCCAGTGTGGTCGGCGCCTCCTCTTCTCTGGTATTAAGAGAGAAACACCATTAAGAGCACACCTGCTTGCGAGCAAAGAGTGCTGAGAATTCATCACTAGGAGTCTTCTTGGCTGCTCCGAATCGTACGATGACCACTACGGAGTTGGGAAGGCCACTGAAGACACGAGCTACACATGTTACCTGCAAGCGCCGCAAGTTCTAACGATATCCAGCATCGACAAAAACAAAAGGTTCCAGAGAATGTACTACCAGATATGCTTTGCCTCCTGGCAGTTCTCAAAGTTCATTCACTCCATTCGTCTCACCTCGACAACTAATTTACCCGCTAATTAATTTTTGCTCTCTGTCTTCTTACGAAATATTTCGACTCAATGAGAAATGCTACTAACAACACATATTAATAGAGGTTTTCTACCTGCAATGCAATTATGTAACTGATGTTGACTAAATGTAAGCTGATTTACTAGAAGTTCAGAAAAAATTACTGTTCCACTACTTCTTCGGATGATTTCAGTACAGAATGACAGAATGACTATGGTAGCCCGCTGAGAATGATAGAAGACCCAGATTTGTGTCCAGATGAACTTCCACCTAACTTGATCTTTAATAGTTAACAGATTTTTTTTTTTAAGTTTGTCCCAAGGGTGATTATTTTTAAACACAATCAAGACAAAACAATATTTAGTTCGAATATATAATTGCAATAACTACAGTGCTTCCAATAAGCAATAATTACGTGATTCTTCACATGATACTGAATACACAGGAAATGATTACATTTTACCACATATGGCCTCAAAGCTGAACCTAACACACATTTACTCGCCATTGCAATACATTCCACTCTATTCCAGTGATCTACTATTACCTTTGGTTCTACACTATTGCCAACAGGATAAAACTTATGAGCTACCAACTTCTTAAAACTACCAATTCTAAAATTAAACAAATTACGTATCATGTGAAGCCTTCTCTCATATAAAATTGTATAAATTACATTAGATACATGTATATTTATATATAATATTACATATTGATGATTGATGAAGTGAAGAACTCATAATATGCTTGCGAGATAAGAGTGTTGGTAATTCAGTATTGGGAGGCTGCGAGCAGAGTGTGTAGTAGTATTTAAGCACGTTAGTTTGTTTTTACTTGATATGTTCACAGATAAACCACCAAAATAAATTTCACGATTTTGGCTTCTCTGCCATCAGTATTGAACTTTGAAATATTTATTATTATTATTAAAATTTGTGAACAGGTCGCTCTGTGAACAGCTAAACTACATGTTTTGTGTCATTTGCAGGCAGTTAGTTTGTCATCTGTTAAAATTCACTTTATATTTCAAATAAGGACAGTATTCAAAAGGTGAGGTAAAAGGTAGGTTAGTATAGCGAAAAGGGTCCTTGACACTTTACACTGGCCCGCCTCCCGATCTTCACCTACGGGGAATGAAACATAGTAAAAAATATAAAGACATTACTTTTTACAATTTTTCTGCAGTTGTAAATAATAAAAATCAGATTCCCACTTCTGAGAGATCTTAACAACGTATTTGAACAGATGTCAGATATAATATCAGACAACACGTAGTCCTCTTCTTAGTTGCACTTATCTCGCCAGTTGGTTTTTTCAGGACGTGACTTGTTTGGGATTTGACCGGCTAATCTCTAAGCCTGACACCACCCTAGGAGGAAATTTGTGCTGCAATCTGTCAGCAAAATGTGTGAAACTATGTTCTGTGAGCGCTAAGTATGTTTTTGCTTGTTTAAAGTGTAGTTTACGAGATCCCGGCATTCGCTTTGATGACTGCTGAAAATCGCCTAAAAATCGTCCGGTATACGAGGACCAGCACTCGATCCTGCACCGCAGAACCCCCCTATCCAGTATGCGGCACCTTAAGGTGTCTTCCCACGACCCGTGCATTTGGCAGCCGCACCGCAGCTATCAGCAGTGGGCCGTTGGAAGGACGCCGCCTCTGTTGGCCTTGATGTCGCGCCCCTATCCGTCGCCCAGTCGGTAAACATCAAACGCCCGGATACCTGAAATACACTAGGCAACGTGGGGAAGGTGGCTTTTGAGATGGCTGGCGAGGGCACCTGTAGGGCGTGCTGGTCCGTACAATTCGGCTAAATGTCGCGGCCAAGAAAACCACACGCCGTGGAAGCCACCATTAGCACATTGGGTCATACCGGCAGGCAACAGACTACATCTACATCCATACTCTGCAAATCACAAACATTGTGGGTGGCAGAGGGTGCTAAGCACCAATCCTAAACCCGCCCATTCCAATCCCGAATAGTGCGAGGAAAGAAGGGATACATATAAGTATCAGTACGGCATCTTATTTCTCTAATCTTATCCCTCCGGTCATTGCGACCTAAATAGGTTGGCGGAAGAAGTATTCCATTGCACTCGAAATTTAATTTGTTTCGCATATTCTCCAATAAATTCGAACTCAAGCTACGTCGCCTGTCTTCCAAACTATCCCAGCCCAATCTATGTATCAATTCTGTGACGCTTTCATAAGGGCTGTAACAACAAGTCACGAATCTAGCAGCTCTCCTCTGCACCCTCTCAACTGAGTCAATCAGAACCTTGCGATACGGATCCCAAACCCCACAACAGTAATCCAGATGCGGACGCACCAGTGTTTTATACGCTATCTCCTTTGTTTGAGCATTACAATTCCTCAAAATACGACCTATGAATCGTAATTTAGAATTAGCCTTGCCTACGACGAAAGTTATGTGCATGTCCCATTTCATGTTGCTTTGTACTATCACCCCCAGATACTTCCCGGAATCAACCGTGTCAACAGCTGAATTGTTTATTTTGTACTCGTGAACAAACTGATTGTTCTTGTTACTTATCCGCATTGCCTTGCACTTTTTGCAATTAAGTGTAAGCTGCCATTTACGGCACAATTATTAAGCCACCAAAAAGTTCCTTTAACCATGTCAGTTGTGCGTAGTCACCCAAGGCCGTTAATACGTCACGTTTTCTCGCTGATCAGCTGGAGTTGGACACAAATAACGAACAGAAGCTAACTTTGAGAGGAATGTTTAACGGGTCTTAGCGTAACTCTGCATAGCATTATGTACTTCAGTTACATGTCACCATCATTTATGGTCTAGAATTGTGTCGTCATAGGGAGTAATCAATAACTTGGAATAAAATTGAGTTGCCTACTCGATGAGTACCGTTAGTTGCTTGGTAGAGATTACCAGATCATCAACGTTTGGAGTAGGAATTCAATCCAGCTCTGTTGCCATGTTGTATGCTTCTTATAAACCGCGAATCTCAGATTTTTGTGCAACTACTTATCCTTCCAACTACCATCTGATTTCGAGTTCTAACAATTGGTACCCAATCAATTAGTTGCAGATGTTCTTAAAACTTCCCACCATCACTTCTTCCACTGAATAATTTCCTCCAAGCTAACGCTCAAGAACATACTGCTGGTTCACCAAAAATATATCTTCAAACAGAATGAAACCTTTAAAGGTGGCGTAAAATACGAGTAACTACAAAGGAATATTTAAGTTTAATGAGACAGTAACATTAGGACTGCATATTTCAAATATCGTAGGATATCCAACTAATTCTATGGAGTGAAGGGGGCCGCGGCAACAATGTCACACATACCTCTGTATAGTGGAAATATTTCTATAACTTCAAACCTGATTATCCGCATGAGTTTAAGCACTTGTTACTGTAGGTTGCACAAATCTTTCAACTTTTTCTACGTTTATTTGATCGCAAAAGTTAAACCATTAAGCCACCAGCAGCATTCTATCAGGCACAATGTCTGTTTCGACCGTAATTTCTAGCATAGGTTCTTTCTACATGAGTGCTAGCTACAAACGTTCAGGGAAATTCGAAACAGCAGTTAGTGATTTTCGTTTTGAGCGGTTGGCAGTTGGTCATCCGACTGCGTCCGCCAGTAGGGAGTGCGCAGGAAGGGCGGGCCAGGAACGCTTTCTGTTGTGCTGCCTTTACTGCCGCCCACAATAAATCCCCCGTTGGGTCTGTCAGGGCGGAAGGGTGGGTCTGCGTACCCTCCTCTGCGTACAATCGGCGCCTCGCCCTGCCACAGTGATAGTAGCTGCCACATGCTCTAACTAAAAATTGACCTAGGACTCACGAAAAGAACAGAAATAATCGAAAGCTCTAAGTATGCACATCAGCACTTCATGCTAGGCAAGCTTGGACTTTGAAAATACCATCAGAAAGACTTAGAAAATCATTTGAAAATAGGTTTTATCCAAAGGTCCTGAAAATTAATTGGTGGATAGATAGATAAATTTTTATTGGATATTTTTATTACGTCATTTGCTTCAAATTACAATTATTATAGTGTAAACAAACATGCAAATATATGGACGCTTAGAACCATCTGATGGCGGAAATCATTCTGAGTAAGTAATCAAGTTAGGGAGAAATCTGTTACAGCAAATTCTGTAACAAATCAGATATTTATAAATCAGTGGCTAATATAGCACTTAGAGACCTTTTTTACATCCAATAAGCAGCGAAGTATTTGATTTTATCCTTCGATTTAGCTCGTAACATTTCAAGTTTCGTGCGCCAGGTCACACGTTTGATGAATACGTCAGTGTAATTCACATTTGATAGATAAAAAATAGTTTAAATCACTACAATTGTTAATTATATTGGAGCGTCCCCTTTGGTTGAACATAGCACGCCTAAGATAGTTTCACGTATCATCATACCTTAGAGTTCGCTAAACAGCTGTTGTACTAAGGTCCATAAGTCGGTGGTTTCCCGGCAGTATAGGAACATATGTACAGTATTACCTACATCAATGCATCACGGGCATTTTTCTGCTAGCTCACGTTCCATTGATGTATTTTTACTTTGACAAATGAAGTACAGAAGCAGCCCGTTTCGGACGTAATGTATGATGAAAGAAGATTTTGGTAAAGTCCACAAGAAGAAAGATACAGAACCGTATCTCACATTACCAGAAAATCGAGATAGATTGCTTTGATAGTAGATGGAACAATTAAAAGAAAGAACTACAAAGCAAACCAAGGATTAGAGTATTTGTTGTAGATTTGTTATGTTGCTTGAACTAAGTAGGTGGAAATGAAGGCATTCCATCAAAATAGCAACAGACCAGCCAGAAAAATCATTAGAAATGAACTAGCGTGTGATTGAATTATTCTGCTTCCAGGCAGACAAAGTTCAATAATCCTTTAAGGATTAAAGCATATGAGCCAGTAATAATGATCAGAAACCTGCGGAGTATATTGCATTAAATGAATGCACTGTTCACACATAAGTTGATAAACTTATAGGGTACTCAGATGGATAAATAAAGTTCTGTATGATTACAATTTGTAGAAGGAATTGCTTCTCGAATTAAAAGTAAATAACTTGAAAATATAAACTCAACTGGGCAAGACTCCTCTGGGTAGGGGAAAGGGAAAGGTTTTAAGGTCCTGCATTTTCTAGAGAGGATGATGAAGGGTTGAACAGGCCTATGAGGAAACTAGGACATCAAACCTGGGTCAGATCATTGCTTGAATTTGATCCGATAGTCTTGGATCCTGGGTAAAAAATGCAGGAGTTGGAAGGGGTAGATCGCAGAAGAGTGCAGCTATATCTTTTTGAGTAAATTATCATAGAAATCAATCAGTAGATGATTTGATAAAGAAGCTACGTTTGAGATC
Organism: Vandiemenella viatica; assembly: GCA_031002005.1. NCBI lineage: Eukaryota > Metazoa > Arthropoda > Insecta > Orthoptera > Morabidae > Vandiemenella > Vandiemenella viatica. Next base: position 85,787,872 of record JARYHS010009186.1, read on the forward strand.
ATTGGAAGACAGAAGGTTGGTTAAAAGTGTGTTGGAAAGCCTAGATGACTGTTATCATGATACCGTAATTTATGGTTCGATATCACGTGTAAGGAGTTGCAAAATTTTCTTTCAAAGCTAAAAAGCTGTGGCAAGAGAAGTAGCAATCAATTTACTTGCATCAAAATGATCTTATGAATCAGGGAAGTGCAGGGAAAGATTTTGTTTGGAGGCGTTTAGTTTTATGGAACTGAAATGTAAACAGTGAAGAAATAAAAGAAGAAGACTGGACCTACTAGAAATCTGAGATTGTGGAAAGATTATAAAGAAAAATCTGCTAGAGATAGAAAATTGCTTTTAATGTATCATCCAATAAGATGCATTTCTAGTAGCAGTACATAAAATTTTACAATCAATACATTTGCCGCGTAACCTTATTTTTGAAAATATTGAAGTAAGAACTTTAGTACTCAACACATCGGCATAGAGAGGGAAATTTCAGGCAAAAACATGAACAACACGAATATTATCAGAAGTATTTAGCATCTCTTTTTGTTTCCATTAAGTCTACGGGCAACATTCACAAATTTATATCGAAAATCACAAAACATACAGAACTGATTCCTCTTTTCTCTACTAACCTCCACACGTGTAACTATTGTAATCAGACGCTTGCATTGCAGACTTGCATAGAACTCATTTAAGTGAAAAAAACTGAAGGCTTTGTTTCGAAGAACAATATTTACCATACCTTCATTGATTTTGTATAATCGTATGATTCTGAAAACTTAAAAGACATTGACAGTTCAATCTCATTGCTCCAAACTGTTAATTTTTTAAAATTATCGCTGGAATTTTTTGCTTATTAGGAAATGGTGCTACATTTTTCGTAGCTTCACTTCCTTTGTAGGATAGGATGTTTTGAGATAGTCGGGTTTTGATCTTCAAGTAATATCTTAGTTGTAATATCTACTGGAATAATTCCTCGTAAATAACAGCAGGATGTTTAGTAGCTGTAAGAAGTATACAATTTACAGTCTTTAAGAAATTTCAGGGATATTTACGCTGCAGAAAGGTTGTACAGAAGCTGTACAAACATGTATTGAGATTTCATCTTTTTCAATTATCTAGAAACCACCCAACCTACATTTACATTTCCATTTCCATCCTCAAAACCAAATTTTATAATGAAACAAAAATCAAATTCAGTTGATAATATTCCTTCGTTGTTAAAATATATGCTGCAGTTTTTTTTTTTTTTTTTTTTTTTTTAATTTATTTATGGCATTTGGCAAGTAGCCATGCAGCCAAGCTGCGTACATTTTGTTTACATTTTGGGTATTTTCATCTTTATCTATATACATATTTACAATTTGCCTATTTAGCTATATACATTTGGATTAGTCATACAATCTTGTCACATACGTTTATATTTGCATATTTACCTATCAATATATTTAAATATTTGCATATTTCAGTATATACATATTTAGGTATACATACACCCATGTCACATACATTTGTATTTCTACATTTAACTATTTACACCTTTACGTATTTAGCAATTTAATTATTTACATGTTTTATTATATGCATATTTAGGTTCGGTATTTACTTGTGAACCAACATTTACATGTGTAGGAACGAATTGACTTGATCATCAGGTTTTGATGAAATATGGGTATTTCCGTCTTTTACCATAGTTTAGTTTTGTTAGACCGTTATGTTGTTACTGGCGACAAAGTTGTACAAAAGCCGGTATACTTTTATGTTATTTGAGGCTAGTAGGGTTGGTGTTGATGTAGGCAATTGCTGTCCCTCCCTTACCAAGGCACTTATGAGGGTGTCGCTAGCCACAGTATATTTGCAGCAGCCAAAAAATATGTGATCTGGGGTTTCATCTTGATTGCTGTCACAGTCACAGGTCGGGTTATCAACTAGGTTCAGGCGATGGAGATGTTGACGCCAGCGCCCGTGATTTGTTCACAGGCGGAAGATCGTTGTAATTAATTTTTTGGGAAATTTGCTATTTTCAAACCACGGTTTGGTAGGAATATATTGTTGTACGGATTTGTAAAATCTACCTTTTGTCTGCGCTTCTGTCTTCCAGTCTACCTCCCAAACAGTCGTCAGTTTGTTTCTGAAATAACTAAAGTGATCGGAGTAGGGAACATCAAGGTGTTTCACCTCACCATTATAGGCTGCTTCCTTGGCAAGCGCATCTGCTGTTTCGTTTCCCACTACCCCACAATGTGCTTTAATCCACGCCATGGTGACTGGCTGGCCCCTTTTCTCTAGTATGGATATCCAGTTTATAATTTCAAGGGCCACAGGATTTGGATGGGTGGTAGTTGTGTGGTGCTGTAGGAGCTGCATTGCCGACATTGAGTCGGAGAGGATAACAACTGGTTTACGTTCGGAGTGGCTGGCATTCCGTAAGGCTTCTAAGATCGCCGTTAGTTCCGCTGTCAGTATGCTTGCGGACTGAGGTAGCTTGTATTTCCCGCACCTGTTTGTGAATGTTTCAACGAATGCACATCCTACCGCGTCTGCGAACTTAGATCCATCAGTGTAATATGTTAAAGGTTCTCCCCACTGCACTCTGAGCTGTGCCAATGTTGTAGTGATAGCATGTGAGTTTCGTTGTTGGCAGAGGTCTAACTGTATGTTTAATTCTTTTATAAGATTATTATAGTTTGTGGTGTAACATCCTATATGCCATGACTTAGTGATTTGCTTCTGTAGTGGTTGTACGTCGATATAGGCTGCTACTATGCATGGCATCGTCCTGTTGAACCAGTATCTGCTAGTGACGCAGTGCAGCATCAGCTGAGAGATTTTCTCAGTCAATTCGCTTTCTAGGAATTGCGACCACTTCAGAAGTGCTTTCGTTGCGAGGTATTGCCTTCTAAGGTGCAATGGCGGCTCCTTAGCTTCTACCAGCAAAGAGTTAGTAGGAGTCGAACCCATGGCCCCAAGACAGGAACGCAGAATTTTATATTGTAGTCTATTGAGTTTGGCTAACGTGTTGTCTGACACCGATCCAAAAAAGATACACCCGTAGTCTAGGATGGGTCGTACGAGCGCCCTGTAGAGGTGTATTGCAACTGGGGGTTCGGTGCCCCACCATACTCCTGTTGTGGCTCGTATTACATTGTATGATGCTTCACATTTGGTAAGTATGTTCTTTATATGGGCCGACCATTTCAATTTATTGTCAATAATTAAGCCAAGGTACTTGACGTGGGGCTTAACTGGGCAAGTATATGGGCCTATTTGTATGCTCGTCATTGTAGGTATTCTGTGTCTAGTAAAGATGCAGGCGGCTGTTTTGTGAGTGGATATCTCCATACCGTTGTACAAAAGCCAGCTTTGTAGTCTTTGTAGTGTCCTGCTTAACCTTCTTATACACTCCTCGATTGAGTCTGCTTCGGTATAAATGCAAAGGTCGTCTGCATACTGTAATAGTGTAGCTTCTCCTTGGGTTATCAGATGCAAGTCAGCCGTGTAAATATTGAACAGAAACGGGGCCAGGATCGAACCTTGGGGTAGACCTTTATTGACACATCGAGGGCCCAAAATTTTCCCATTTTTCTTTACAATTAGCCACCTATTCCGCAGCAGTGTGTACAATTGCGTCACGAATCTTCGGGGAACCCCGATTTTTATCATCTTCTTCACTAGTATCGGCAATACTACGTTGTCATACGCGTTTTTTAAGTCCATGAACACCGCAACCATGTATTTGTTTCTACTAAGAGATAGCTGAGTGTCAACCAGCAAGTGGGCGAGTGTTTCTGTAGTTCCTGTGCCTTTCCTGAACCCCAACTGAAGACGTGGTAGGAGCGAGTGATTTTCAAACCACCATTCAAGCCGTGATTTAATCAGTTTTTCTAGGCATTTGTACACACACGATAGTAATGTGATTGGTCTATAGGATGTTGGTTTGTCGGGACTCAAGGATTGTTTCTTTACGGCAACTATTCTTGCTGTCTTCATTTCTGTTATTTCTATGCTCTTTAACCAGACTTGATTAAGTATCTCTAAGAGCAACAGTTTGGGAGTGAGAGGGAGATTGCCAAGCATTGGATAGGCAATGTTATCTGGACCGGGGGCTGTTCCTTTACCTCCAGATAATGCCCGGTTAAGTTCTTCAACGACGAATGGTTGCATTAGAAATTTGCAGTGGCTGTTATCGTTGTTGTCCCATGGTGAAACAGACCGCTCCACCCATGGAGGCGCTAACGAAATTAGGATTTCTTCCAGAACGGCTTCCGTTGGTTCTACCTCGGGTTCGGATGTCTGCTGAGATCTTTTAAATGTTCTAATTTTCTCCCATAGTCTTCTTAGGGGCATGTCTTTATTTAGAGTGGAGCATAATTCTTTCCAGGCCATTCTCTTTTTTTCTTTGAAAAGACGTTTGGCTTTTGCTTGGATCTTATTTAGGGCGAGGAAGTTACTATCTGTTGCCGACCTCCGATATTTGCGTAATGCTTCCTTTCTTTCTTCCAACATCTGCTGACAATCTTCATCCCACCACACGGTGTTTGTATGTTTCCGTGTAGTGAAGGGGCGCGTAACTGGAATGGCGGAAGAAGCCGCGTTTTCAATTTTTTCTACAAAGTTGTGATAGTCCCTCTCTACATCACCGCTCATTTCAAAATCTGCAAATTCTTGTGTTGCTGCTTCTCTATACCGCTGCCAGTTTGCTTTTCTTATATTCCATTTATAGTTTGGATATCTCATCGATTGCTGTTGTTTTGAGTTTGGGAAGGACAGCAATAGTGGCAAGTGGTCTGAGCCAAGGGGATGTTGAATTACAGACCAGTCTGTGCCCAAGGCGATGTTTGGTGACGCAAGGGTGATGTCCACAGCGGAAGGAGATTCTGTTGGTCTGCTGATTCTTGTTGGTGACCCGTCATTAAGTAGTATTAAATTACTGTCTTCCATTAATTGTACTATCTCCCTACCCAGTCTATCTTCTGTAGAGCAGCCCCATATTGGGTGGTGGGCGTTTAGATCTCCGGTGACAATTAACGGATTATTAATCTGTCTGAAAATGTATTGAAGATCTTCTTTGGATAGCGGTATACCAGGAGACTTGTACATGACCAGAACTGTACAACGCTGGCCTCTGAAAGAGGTTTCAATTGCACAACATTCTATATTGATTCCTCGTAAATCCAATGAGACTTTGGTGAAGTGTCTATTGGAATGTACTAGGATGGCTACGCCACCGAACCCGTCCTCTCGGTCGTGGCGAATAATATTATAGCCTGGAAATGTGAATCTCTCCTCGGGTTTTAGCCATGTTTCCGTCACAGTGCAGATGGGGATAGCATTTTCTTGCAAAAACTGCATAAGGCTTTCCATGTTGGACCTAATAGACCGTGCGTTCCACTGCAAAATCTTCTCCATTATCCTGAGAGGTTAACACTCTTTCTTCCTCTGTACCGTGCAGGTTGCTTGTGGATTCTATAATCCTACTAATATTATCCCTTATTGCGTTGATTGGGAGTGTCCCTCCTCCAGATTGTATCTGCTGTAGCAGCATGGTAATGAAATTAAGCATTATTTCTACTAAGCGGATGCCTGTCTGATGTGGCTGGAGGATCCTCCATGTTATTGACGGTGCTGGTTAAATTACTCTGTAAGGGCACCGTTGGTCTTTGGCTAGGAATGTGATATTGCTGGTAATCTTTCCAGTTATTTGTATTGTTATGTGTCGTGATCTGTTGAGGTCGGATGACTTTTGAATTAATTCCCGGAGGTACCATGTTGTCTCGTCTGAGTGGGACTGGGTTTGTCCCATGCAGTGGCTTGGACTGATTATTCTGCGGGGTTGTCCTCATGGGGAACAGCGACATGGTCTGTTTTCTAGACAGTACCGGAGATTGGGAGACAATCTGTGGAGGGGTTGCTGCCGCCCTTGTGTATGGCCTATTATCAAATGAGGCTAGCTGGTAGGTTGGTTGTTGGTAGTTGTTTACAGGAAAAGAGTGCATGACCGGCAGAGGCGGAAATTCAGTTGGACTATTGTACTGCAAGTTGATGTTGGCTGCAGCTTGAGCGTAGGGTCTATTCTCATGTATAGCTGTGGCCTCGCTATAGCTGACATTATTCAACGCCATATATTGCTTTATGGCTCTCGTCTTCTGATATACGGGACACAGTCGATCTGTGGCTAAGTGTTGGCCAGAGCACAGAGCACACTTAGGTTGGGACGTTTTAGGACATGACTCAATGCTATGATCGGATGCACAAAAACCACAACGCGTTTGGCTTCGGCACTGATTGCTCCCATGACCGAAACGCAAGCATTTGTAACACTGGGTAACTGATGGGATATAAACCTCAACATTACAGCGAACCCCGTGGATATAGACAAATTTAGGCAGCAGCTGAGATTTAAATGTTAATACACATACGGGAAGTGGTGTAAGTTCCTGTTTACCTTGTTTTACAACTTTTTTATTGAACCGTCGGATACCTACTACTTGGGCCTCACATTCTATCACTGAGAGTATTTCTATGTCACTCAGGGAGATGTCCACGTTCCTAATTACACCCTGTTTGTGTACCATGAACTTTGGGATGTAAGCCACCATATTGTTTCTAGCGAAGACTTCCGATGTTACGAGGCTATTTGCCGCCGCACTACTGTTTGTTTCAATTTTTATTCTATTGCGACCAGAACTCGTGATGTTCAAAAGATGATTTGATCTTAGGATACCTTGCTCGCGTAGTAGCTTTCCTATAACCATTGGATGTAACCGGCCTATGTTCTTCTCCTTCCCCTCTACAAAAACTATAAATGGGCCGTTATCGCTTGCGTCGTACCTGTAGCTTGATGTATTCTGCTGCGCGTCCTGTAGACTGCTGCCGGAAATGGAGGGTGCAGTTGCCGCTTGTGTTGCTGTTGTTGCTGGTACTACTGGTGCTACTGGAGTTGCTGACGTTGTTGGTGTCGTGTTGACAGTAGACATCGGCTGCTGGGCTGCTGAATGTATCGCTGAGAGCCGTGCGACTTTCTCTGCTGCATGGGTTGATTTTCTTACATCTTCTTCTGTTGGTACCTGGCGTTTAGCAGGCTTGTTACTTATGCTTTGGCTACCAAGCATGGGATCGTCTGGTACCACACTGTACTGATAATTCACAGTCTCGGTTGGAATGGCTTCATCAGTTTGTTGGTTGCTGACTGTGTTCAACGCGGCTGCAATTACCGACCCGGTTGGCGTGCCACTATGGTTTTCAAGTTCTGATGTGTGGTCCTGAAGGCCACAAGTTCCACCTTCGCCGTACATCCCACCGAACATTGTGGGTGACGGTCACACGGACTAGTATGTTAGATGAGCACGATTACCAATCGATTATTTTCACCTAGAACACAGTAGATTGTATTTCTTGGTAAACTATTACGTCTACCACACACACACTACTTGTTTACCGCGACCGTTTAGCTAGCTTTGGTTATAACTTACCAGGAAACGTAAACTACCAGGAAGTTGTTGCTCCGAGAGCTCGCTACAGACTGCCGATATGCTGCAGTTGAATCCACTGCAAATAACCAAATGCGCTTCAGATCCAGAAATGTTTCCAGCGATAACACAGTTAAATATCCCGTTCAAACAAACGCCACTGGTACATGATTTTTCAAACACGAGTGGAGTTTAAAAACACATTCAAATAATTGAATTAATAACTGGGTATATACACCACTGTTTGTCATGCTTTCATTTTGTTAGTAACGCAATGGTATTGACTTTGTATATCGACAGAATAATAATAAAATTCCCGTTGGAAAAAAAAAAAATGCCACAAATAATATATTAAAAAAAATAAAGAAAAATTAACGCTTTATTAACGCTTTAAAAAAAAAAAATATTTTTGGAACGGAGCGCGCTTTATGTGAAAAAAACTAAGCCTGTTATAAAACTTGTCATATGATTAAAACTCAACGATTGCAGGAGTGACGTGGACAGCTACGTAGTGTGGTGTCACGGAGGAGGTCCCAATACCCTTTTTTATGGCACTCCGATTTTCTCCATATAACCAGAAACCAGATTTAACATCAACAGATACACAGAGTAAAATTGGAAGTAACAGTACTGCAATAATCAAATAACATTAGTTTCGATCTCCATTGTTAATTACTTACTGAAGCTTAAGTATCATTCTCCATTCAGTAGTTCGTTGACTGTCTGCAGGTACCGGTCCAATCCGAAGCCACTGACTTCATATTTTTTATTTTTGCTTGTGGCTTTACGCCTCGTCAACGTTGAGGATTTTATAGGTGGGAAAGGACTGGAGGGAAGGGACGAGAAGCAAATCGGAAATGGCCTTTCGATGGAATCACCCTGGCATTCTACTGTAGTAATTTGGGGACATAATGGAAAACCGAATTTTCAATGGCCCATCGGAGACTCGACCCACGTCCTATCGGACGCCAGATCTGATGGTTACTGCTAACCCCCCACGGCATCAAACCTTCATATCCGTTATGCAAATTAGGTCATTTATCGACTCCCACTTGGCCTGTTTTTATTGTGTGAAGGACCTAGTTTGCTTAGGTAGGGTAACAGTGGTTATGTTCCCGAATCCCCCGGTACAAGCCGAGTGGTAGTCCTTGTAATGCCGTAAGCCAGCTCAGCTGAAGTGCTGTTGGAATGACGCTCCCGGGCTCTCGCCAAACCAGCCAGGTGTGAACGTGCGTAATTAATAGAGGAGCTAGGCGGGGCGGTTCCCGCACAAAGGGCCATTCATATCGAGCCTTGCTTAGCAGAGCGGAAAAACGGAGAGTGGCTGTAGTCCTACCAGCACACAACGGTATTTGATTTGCACACACCAGAAACAGTTCAAGAATCTCAGGATGACTGACTTTACAAGTGAAGTTCTAAAACGATATAACAGCACTGTAGCTGTTGGCAAGGCTTTATGGTGTTAAATCCTTTTAAATTTCAGGATGCATCAATTGCTAAGCGACTCTTATTTTTTTTTTTTTTTACTCCTCGTCTACGGCTGAGGTCATTAGAGGCGGGATGGGACTTGGGACAAGGAACAGGAAGGAATTCGGCCATGGATTTTTTGAAGGAAGCATCCCGGCATTCGCCTGGAGTGATTTGGAGAAACCATGGAAAACCCAAATCTGGATGCCCGGACGGAGATTCGAACCCGCGTCCTCCCGAATGCGAGGCCAGAACGTTAACCGCGGGTCTCATAATACAGTCTATACCAGTGTTTCCCAACGTGGGGCCCACGCCCCACAGGGGGGCAATTTGGTTTTTTTTAGGGGGGCAATTTAGAAATTGACTTGATACGACTTTACCGTTTTCTCTTCGGGTTATTTAATTGCAATGCTAGATATAGGTACAAAATATAGCAAAAAAGCAAATTCTTAAAACAGTGCTGTAAATAATTATTAGGTATAGTTTCGTTTGATGTTAGCAAAATATATCATCTGGATGATTTGAGTCGTCAACTTGACCTTTTTGGGATTCACCGCCTAATGGGCCACCTGTAGTGCTGTAGTAAGGTGTATTAATTTAATCAAATCTAGTGCCAAATGCGAGCGCCTTTTTAAGTTATTTTGTGAAGAACAATATGAACACTATTTGACACATTTTACTTCATACTGAAGTAAGATGGCTGTCCAAAGGAAACTGTTTAAAAAGATTTATGGAACTGTTTGATAGTCTCAGTAATTTTTTAAGAGACAAACCCGAAATGAAGTATCTGTTAACAATCGATGGTAAAGCATTTGTGAGTTATTTAGCAGATATCTTTGAAAAGTTAAATACATTAAATAAGCAACTACAAGGAAATAATAAAACACTTGTCGATGCAAAGGCAAAGATATTTGGTTTCATTACCATAGAGTTATATTGAAGAAACCTTAACAACAAAGACTTTGAACAGTTCTTTTGGCTCAAAAAATGTTACTGATAAAGCCTTACTTATTATTGTCAATCATTTGAGCATTCTATCCAATGTTTTAAAAGAAAGATTTTCCGATTGAAAACAATATGGATGATGCAGCCAACATTAGTGGATTTGTCAGACATATCAGATGTTCAGTATCAAGAAGAACTTGCAGAATTGCAAAATCACGAGTCAGTTAAAACTTTATTTAATATAAAAGGTGCAATGGCATGGCTTTGTGAAGAAACTGAAATAAAATACCCAAATGCAACAGAATGTGCAAGAAAACTTCTATTACCTTTTCCATCTTCGTATTTAGCCGAATCTGGATTTAATGCAGTAAATGATTTACTGATAATAAAAAAGAAATCGACTGGATATAACACAACGTAACTCCATGTAGCAAGCATCAAGCGCAAGGGTCACACTAAATTGCCATAATAAATCTTTATTAAAAATCATTTGAATTTTAGTATTTCATTATATGTTTTTTAATTTTACTTACTGTGTTTT
>JARYHS010009186.1:85799281-85821280 GCA_031002005.1 Vandiemenella viatica
AATTATATCCTAGCTTGCCCTTATTTACGATAATTTGAGTCACATTAGCTTTTAAAATTTAATTTAACTATGAGGAAATATTCACATTAGCACCCAGCTGAATTAATAATTAAAAGAGGTTTAATACAGTCGCAGTGCTCCCGAGAGTGTGATTAACTTATTACAACCAAAAGAGGGAATTGTATTCAAGTAACTCTCCTCTGATCTCGCAGTGCGTCTATGTATTTACGAAGAGTGAATCTTTCCGAACACTACAAAGAATCTGCCAACTGTTCCCGAAAACTTCATAAGAACTAAAGGTAAGTGGAATGATTCGTTCGTTATTAAATAAGCATTCTAACCCTCTAAACATACTTAATTTCACTCAGAACCATGTGCTAATTGTTTTAAGAATACTACAAATAATTTGAGGATATTTTATATCACTTTAAACATAAAAGAATATGTTATCCACGGCTGATAATATCTTTGTAATTAAATAACATGCATTAAAGTAATTGAACGTTATGGGAAACACTCATATATTCTTTTAAAAACTGACTTCATGTCCAAAGATAATTTGAAATTTTATCAAAACAATACTGCAGTAATTTGGTTTGGGGTTGACTCAGATATGCATTGCATGATGTCTTGGGATAGAGTCTAGCCATAGAGCCTGATAATTAGCAATTACTAAGAACCCTTTGTTGAAAATTAGTTCTTCCGCCGTCATTCCAAGCAATCTATCTCAGGTCACTCCAGCCACAATTCAAACATATTTTACGAGGGTGAGTCAAATGAAAACCTTAAATATTTTTTTAAATATTATTTATTGTGCAGAAGTGGTACAAAGCTATGTCACTTTTAACACATAATCTCCCCCACAGTCAATGCAAGTCCTCCAGCGCTTACAAAGTGCATAAATTCCTTTAGAAAAAAATTCTTTTGGTAGTCCGCGCAAACACTCATGCACCGCGTGGCGTACCTCTTCATCAGAACAGAACTCCTATCCTCCCATTGTTTCTTTGAGTGGTCCAAACATATGGAAATCACTTGGGGCAAGGTCTGGTGAGTATGGTGGATGAGGAAGACACTCAAAATGCAGGTCTGTGATTGTTGAAACTGTTGTACGGGCAGGTGTCATGTTGTAAAAGGACACCTGATGACAGCAATCCACGTCGCTTTGATTTGATTGCAGGCCGAAGATGATTTTTTTTAGGAGAGCTGTATATGTTGCACTGGTGACAGCGGTCCCTCTAGGCATGTAATGCTCCAAAATGACGCCTTTTTCGTCCCAAAAGAGAGTCAGTATAACCTTCCCTGCTGACTGTTCTGGTCGAAACTTCTTAGGTTTTGGTGATGAGGAATGGCGCCATTCCTTACTCGCTCTCTTCGTTTCCGGCTGGTGGAAGAACCCAGGTTTCGTCCCCAGTAACGATTCTTGCAAGGAAGTCATCACCTTCTCGTTCAAAGCGCCGAAGAAGTTCTTCACAAGCATCAACACGTCGTTCTCTCATTTCAGGAGTCAGCTGCCGTGGCACCCATCTTGCAGACACTTTGTGAAACTGGAGCAAATACTGCACAATGTGGTGTGCTGAACCATGACTAATCTTTAAACATGCTGCAATGTCAATCAGTGTCACTCGGCGGTTTTCCATCACTATGGCTTCAACTGCTGCAGTGTTCTGTGGAGTCAGAACTCTTTGTGCCTGATTGGACGTGGATCATCTTCCACTTAAGTCACACCGTTTGCGAACTTCCTGCTCCATTCGTAGACTTGCTGCTGTGACAAACATGCATCACCGTACTGAACCTTCATTTTTCGATGAATTTCAATAGGTTTCACACCTTCACTACTCAAAAACCGAATAACAGAACGCTGTTCTTCCCTGGTGCAAGTCTCAAGTGGGACTGCCATCTTTAGACTGATACTGCGACGGTATTTGTGCATCTGCACTATGCTGCCACCTACAGGCCATTCTGCACGCTGCTTGTAGCACGCTTACCAACATACAGGATAACGGCGCGAAATTTCGATTTTTTATTACAAATTTAAGGTTTTCATTTGACTCACCCTCGGGTATTTGGTTTTCATGAATAACTAAGTGTAAGAATCTAGTCTGTACCCCTGTGCCGAGTCATACACTGTCAGTTGCCTTGAGCGAATGGGGCATTGATTTTGTGGGCTTTGCATAGAAGCGGACTTAGGACTGAAGCTAGACTAACTTCGGGATTTTCGCCTAGCTCTTCTTCATTGAGATGACTTCTGTGGTGAGACCTCTTGATCTTGCGAATCGTAGCATTATATTGTGGGCTACAGAAGGATCTTAATTGTTAGGGCTGACACCATCCCATTGATACGTTGACAAGAAATGACAATGGCATATTGTTACGTATCTGATTACCTAATAAATGGTCCTATTTATTGATAATTGAGGACTGAATACAATTCAGTTGACTGCGCGATCTGTTAATATAATCCCAATATCCTTTATAAATGATAATTACCGAACTGGCTGCATATACATTGCGTAAACGAATCTTAGAACATATTATTCTGCTGCTTTAATGGCGAATGAAGATTATGGAAGCATAATGGCAAGATAGGGCTTACGAGACATGGTTCAGCTATTAGTTAACACAGTTTGCCTGGCTCGTATCGATCGGCAAAGTGAGAGCGAGTTTCGCGCGCAGGTTCCGTACAACACCTCGGGTTTTACGTCATTGATCCGGTGCGACAATTTACGTGTCAGCATATAAGCGTTCTATCGAGAAATAACTTATGCTGAAGTTTGAGCCTGCTAAGCTCTTGAAGCTTAATTAAATCCACAAAATATTATAACTAGCTAAATATTCTTTTTCCAATAAATTTGTAAGGTTCAAAAACGACATTCAAAAAAGTAAATGTCTTTCACTAGTCAGTTGTTATAAAATGTCTGTGAGTCAGATGTTTCTTTAACAAATAATTCATAATATTATCTTTAAATTATTTAAATCAAAATTTGTTCTATCTATGGCATTCCAGATTCGCTCACGCAAAACTTACAAAAATAGTATTTATTAAGTTGGCTACACAGCTTTGTTATTACTGCAATTGTGTAAGCACAAATAATTCAATTTGCGTGGTATATTGCTTCAACTAACACACCTGTACACTTTTAAGGTTTTCCCGTAAATTTTACAGAAAGCTGCTGTATTTTACGGTTGTTCGTATGAACTGTGTGGTTTTAAAGTTTCCAAACTAAAATTCGATCGCCTAGATGAGATATTTATATGGTACAACGTTATTACTGTTTTGATGGACAGTTGTGGTAGGTTTCCGATTTCTTTCATGGCTGTAAGAGCTTTTACATGTGCGCTGAAGCGTCTTTCATTTGAATATTTTGCCGTATTCAATAATTCATTGATATGTCAGATTTTAAAACGATACTATTTCTGAAAGTAGAATCCGCAATCACTTGTATGTCATTTTCATTTACTTACCGCGTGCGATGTATTACTGGTTGGTAATTTGTGTAACTCTGATGTAACCATGCAACTCATCCGTAGAATTTTCGTGCTTGTCAAAGTCAAAAAAATGGGAAAATTTGCGGTTTTTACAGTGTGTGAGTGTGATATTAAATTGACTCAGAAGAAGAAATGATTTGGCCAATCATGTAAAGTGTGCTGAACACATTGGGAGATTAAAATCAAAGGAAGTGAACCATTAAATCGACAATTATTTTGCTTCATTTTTACTTATGTTAAAGTCAGCATACTGATGAAAAGTTTGTCTTGAAGGTTATATTTATAAAGTAACTGCGTAAGATTTCACTTAAACATGTTTTTGCAAATTTCTGGATGTTTAGTTTATGATCAATTGATATTAAATTTTTGTGGTCCGAGGTCTTTAGGTAAACACAATTCTAAAAGTTGGCAGGCATAAACTAAGTATAGATAATACCAGACTGACATAAGACTAAAATAAAACTTTCACTGTCCGAGGCCTTACTCAAACCAGTAATGGCATCGCATTCAGAAGGACGCCGGTACGAATCCCCGTCTGAGCATCCAGATTTGGTTTTTCCATGGTTTCCCCAAATCACTCCAGGCGAATGCCGCGATGCTTCCTTCAAAAGGTCATGGCTGAATTCCATTCCGTTCCTAGTCCCCAGTCCCATCCCGCCTCAAGTAAATCCGTTAAAAAAAAAAAGGGAAGAAAGAAAAAAAGGTCGTACCAGTGACCTCCACAATCCAAGTATAACGTGTTAGCCTATACATCGTGATGGTAAGCCACGTAGTAGTTGTGTTAGGATGTGCAATGCTGGGGAAAAGGAAATCACAGGGAGCGGAAGATCGCTGACAGCTCTCGAGGGAGGCGAACCCGGAAGAGAGGAGGGCAGTGGCTGCAGAGAGAGATAATAATTCCTGCATGTCGGGCGCTCCTCTCACCGTGAAGAGGTCGCGGGGCCGAATGGGCAAGTGTAGCGTGTAGCTTCACGGTCCCGTATAGCCGGCCCGTTCAATTTGCATCTCATTACCCGCACTGTTCGACTGCCAGATATAATCTAATTAAGCAGCAGTTATGAATAGAGCGAGGGTAATTAACCTCCCCCTCTTCAAAGCTTCCCGGGTATTAATAAATAAGTGTAAACGGGGCATTACTGAGCCCCTTGCCGACAGCGCACCATTGTGTAATTCCGGCGAACGGAAGCGGTGTCAAGGTGTGGTACGCAATCTGATGCAGCAAAAGTCATTCGTGTGCTGCTCGGATTAGAAATTTCCAGATCTATAACATCTATTTTGCCATGGGAGTTTTCCTTTATGGCTTTCGGCTACTACCTAAGCCATACAGCCAGCTCAAGGTGATTATCGACTCTTCTAGTGTTTCAATTTCTCCAGTACACTGTAGACACTAAGTATGGACACAGGAACACTACAGGACGGACACGATATACACATACACCCATGACCTCGGCCGGACTCGAACCGGTGACCTTCAGTACGCGTAGCTCCTATGCTACCGAGGCCGGCGCCATGGGAGTTGTGCTATTAGTCGGACACATGCATGTTGGTCACTTCATACCCACCTTTCGTAAGTGAAACTTTAGTAGGAGCAGTTAAAATCTTTAGTACTTGACGATTTCGTATCCGTCACCTTCCCCCTCCTCTGACTTTCTCTCTCTCTCTCTCTCTCTCTCTCTCTCTATATATATATATATATATATATATATATATATTCAAATGATATAAAAGGAGACAAATTTTATTAAATTGGAACAAGTAATTATTAATTTTGATAGTTAAATTATTTATGATATTATAATAAATTTATCTTAAAGGGATTTCTTTTCATTTACAAATATCAAAAGTTTACTGTTTCATAATTTATCATTTACTTTACCCGTCTATAAACATGTTTTTTTGCAAATTTCTGGATGTATAGTTTATGATCAATTAAATGTAGATATTAAATTTTTGTGGTCCGAGGTCTTTAAGTAAACACAATTCTAAACGTTGGCAGGCATAAACTAAGTATAGATAATACCAGACTGACATAAGACTAAACTAAAACTTTCACTGTCCGAGGTCTGACTCAAACCAGTAATGGCATCGCATTCGGGAGTAGGCCGGTACGAATCCCCGTCTGGGCATCCAGATTTGGGTTTTCCATGGTGTCCCCAAATCACTCCAGACGAATGCTGGGATGCTTTCTTCAAAAAGGCCATGGCTGAATTCCTTCCCGTTCCTTTTCCCCGGTTCCATCCCGCCTCTAATGACACTAGCCGTCGACGAGGCGTTAAAAAAAAATCACATGAACTTAAACTACAGCGGGCAATATCGTAACTACTTGCATCAAAGTATCGTTGATTGCACAAGCTGTAACAGCCCTCAAACTTAAACTTAAATGGAATGTTATTTTATGAAGCACTTATAATAAGCTAGAGTTTGGTTGAATATGATCATGTACGTTTGTTTCACAATTAACTGTAAATCAGTGTATATAGACTTTTTTATGAAAAGAAATTATTTAGAGGCCATTTTATATGTTAAAGAACAGAACTGTGCAAGATAATTGCTTAAATGTTCGCAATTCCAAGTATTAATGCAAGTTACGATGTCTAAAGGACAATTTACTACTGTTTAAAATGATTTCTGTGAATAATTTTGTGTTTAAGTATCTTTAATTTCAATTTCTGAACATTTTAAATGATGTTAAATGATCATGTATTAATTCTGATTGTTTTTTAATGTGTTTCAATTGTTTAAGTATTGTTAATGTTCGAGAAATATCTCGCGGAAGCTTTTGAAGTGTTCTAGAAATTTCGGTGGAGTTTATATAAAGCGATCATCCAAGACAGAGAAACAGTTTTCCGGCAAAGTTTTCACCGACTCAATTTTGCGACGGCCCCGTTGACATCGTGTTTGATGAAATAAAAACAAATGTTAAATTGAAGTTTATGGTGGACTGATTATTTATCAAATTAAATAAACCACCAACAATCTTATAATGTGCACCTAACATGTAGTGCATAACGCTTTAAAAAATAAAAATAAAAATAAATAAATAAATAAAAAAAAATAAAAAAAAAAATTCTCCATACGGCGCATATAGATGTTTCATTTCAAAAATCAATTTTCAATTGGGAGGCATTGAATGTCAAGGTAGGCCCCTAAACGGTTGGCAACCAGACGAACAAGTTTCCACAGAAACTCAAAGGGGCGTCCATTAATTACGTGAGCTCAAATTGGGGGGGGTCGAAATCTCAGCAAGAGGGGGGAGCGTGGACGGAAATGTCAGGCCAACTTTTATTTCAAATTGCCGTCCTAAAAAAAGGGGGAGGGGGAAGGAGGATTTACGAAAAAAAAAAAACACCTCGCATAATTATTGGACACCCTTAAAGTAACATTAACGGCGAAGGAAGCAGAGTGTTCAGTCAGCACTTTAGTGCACTGCCGACCATCGACACTGTGGCTTGCGTGGGCGTCCTTGCAGCCGCTTGTACGCAATTATCAGCGGAACAGATCGGCATCCTGCGCAATAATGACGACCACCGCAGCGCGCTCGTAAAGACTGTCCATTATCTTAAATAAGGACTGGGCAGCCAGCAACAGTTTTCTACACACATTAATCTCCACAATCGCCGCTGTGACTGCGCCGAGATTACGTGCGTTCCGCGTCTGTTTCGAATCGCAGCGTTGCCCATTTGAAGGACGACTCGGCTCAGCTTTGCACGTTGCAAGGTTCTGAGAGACACCTTTGCTCGTATTTTGGTCAGTGGTAATTAGAGTTGCTCTCGGAATGGAGGGTAGATGTCACATCGTGTCCATGACCGGGTGGGGTTGTAAATGCTGCTATTAAAGGTGTGTTCCCGATTACCAGAGAGTGGTTTCCTGCCTGATATTAGTTTCATCAGTGTTCACTGAGTTTACTATCGGAAGATTTTATGCTTCTTAATTACAGAGGATAAACATAGTTACTACCAGACCGAGGAGAAGCACTTGAAGACAGAAAAACGGTATCACCTTCCAGAGAGGGTGGTCTCTTTTGAACCTTGAAAAAGGAGCTCTGTTCCTTTTTACTGCTGTAGTAAAGTTTTTCAATTGTCTGTTTGATATAGGAACGGTGTCCAGTCACTGGCATATCGGTAGCTGTTTCGAGACCTTGCAGTCGAAGAAATACAGGGTTACTACAAAAGAATCATTCACTTTCAAAACCCGATTTATTCCAAAGTACGAGGGTCAGTCAAATCAAAACCTTAAATACTTTTTTAAATATTATTTATTGTGCAGAAGTGGTACAAAGCTGTAATACTTTTCAACATAATCTCCCCCACGCTCAATGCAAGCCCTAATGCGCTTACAAAGTGCATAAATTCCTTTGGAAAAAAGTTCTTTTGGTAGTCCGCGCAACCACTCATGCACCGCGTGGCGTACCTCTTCATCAGGACGGAACTTCTTTCCTCCCATTGCTCCTTTGAGTGGTCCAAACATATGGAAATCACTTGGGACAAGGTCTGGTGAGTTTAGGAGAACTGTGTATGATGCACTGGTGACAGTGGTTCCTCTAGGCATGTAATGCTCCAAAATGACGCCTTTTTTGTCCCAAAAGAGAGTCAGCATAACCTTACCTGCTGATGGTTCTGGTCGGAACATCTTTGGTTTTGGTGATGAGGAATGCGCTCTCTTCGTTTCCGGTTGGTAGAAGTGAAGCCAGCTTTCGTCTCCAGTAACGATTCATGCAAGGAAGCCATCACCTTCTCGTTCAAAGCGCCGAAGAAATTCTTCACAAGCATCAACACGTCGTTCTCTCATTTCAGGAGTCAGCTGCCGTGGCACCCATCTTGCAGTCACTTTGTGAAACTGGAGCACGTCATGCACAATGTGGTGTGCTGAACCATGACTAATCTTTAAACATGCTGCAATGTCATTCAGTGTCACTCGGTGGTTTTCCATCACTATGGCTTCAACTGCTGCAATGTTCTGTGGAGTCACAACTCGTTGTGCCTGACCTGGACGAGGAGCATCTTCCACTGAAGTCACACCATTTGCGAACTTCCTACTCCATTCGTAGACTTGCTGCTGTGACAAACATGCATCACCGTACTGAATCTTCATTCTTCGATGAATTTCAGTAGGTTTCACACCTTCACTACTCAAAAACCGAATAACAGAATGCTGTTCTTCCCTGGTGCAAGTCTGAAGTGGGGAAGCCATCTTTATACTGATACTGCGACGGCATTTGTGCATCTGCACTATGCTGCCACCAACAGGCCATTCTGCACGCTGCTTGTAGCACGATTACCAACTTACAGGATAACGGCGCGAAATTTCAATTTTTTATTACAAATTCAAAGTTTTTATTTGACTCACCCTCGTATTATACTTAAAAATATGATTGATATATGAAAATAAACACAAAATATCCAAGTTTTATGCTCACCCTACAAATGTTCTGTGTGTGCCCCCTTGGTCACACGAGGCAGTAATTCAATCCAATCCACACATTTTGTAGCGTGATCGCATCAATGTTCATCAATTCATTACTGATCCGTTTACTCAGCTCTTCTATCGTTTTTGGTAGTGGGGTACGTAAGCTATGTCCTTAATGTGTCCCCAAAGGAAGAAGTAACACGGCGTTAAATCCGTC
This sequence comes from Vandiemenella viatica, assembly GCA_031002005.1. Classification (NCBI taxonomy): domain Eukaryota; kingdom Metazoa; phylum Arthropoda; class Insecta; order Orthoptera; family Morabidae; genus Vandiemenella; species Vandiemenella viatica. The sequence continues at coordinate 85,808,391 of JARYHS010009186.1, forward strand.
AACCTGGGAGGCCAGGGTAAGACAGAGACGTCATCATCACCAACACGGCCAATCCAGCGATGCGGGAGTTCATGGTTCAGGTAAGCACGAACATCGAGGTTCCAATGAGGGAGTGCCCCGTCTTGTTGGTATACAAAATCCGTGGAATCTTCGGCTATAGTGCGCGTCACGAACGAAGGCGGGTGGCGCATAGAGAGACAGAAATAGGGACACAGGGTATACGACGTTGCCGCATTTACAGCAGGAGAAGAGCGACTTAGAGCAAAAAAGAAGAAATAGTAATTACGCTACTGCTACTAATTTTACTGCTGTGTAATGATAATAAAAAATAATAATATGCAGCGCTTTATCTGCTAATACTATTAAGAGAGACAGTAATGTCAACCACAGCAAGCAATCATCACTCGTGTAACCACGACAAGCGCTGGATTGTTACTGAATTCGATTGGCTACTGGCAGAGCGATTACGTCCTGCGCAGAGCCTCGCTAAACTGGGCCGCCTTGGATCGTGACGCGCACTATAGTTGCGGAAACAACCGCAACTGCAACATGTCTACGTAAATTTAACCACTCACAGTCTTCTCAATGAAGAAAAACGACTCTTACTACTTTACATAAACAACCATTGTCCTTGAATTGGCGATACCTCCGCAAAATTCTTTGTTTACAAGGCGGTTCTTTTCCGTACTGCCTTCTGAAAGAACGTTGCACTGCTATGACAGACGAAAATTTCGCATACTCTAGGACGCAGAAAACTCTTTTCTCACTTTGCCTCCATTTTGGGGGAGACTGAACTGAATTCGTTAGGGATACTGAACTAGTGCTGCCATACGACATGGTGTACAAATTTGAACTAGTGCTGCCACGCCTCCTGGTGTACAAACTTGGATATTTTGTGGTTCTTTTCATATATCAATCACATTTGTAATACGAATACCTTTGAATAAATCAGATTTTGAAAGTGTATTATTCTTTTGCAGTAACCCTGTATTCAAGATTTGGAACTAGATCAACAGGATTGGAGATAGGTAATAGGCAATTCCGAGTCATCATATTCTGTGCCGGAATTTTTGTTTTAATCTGAAAGCTTACTGTAGTAAGGTTTGTAACGTGACGTTATCACGCCACGATACAATTTTTATTTTTATTAAATTGTGATTTATTTTAATTTATTCAGATTAAAATTAATTTATATTGATCTCGGGCAGCCCAAAATTGTATGAATATGCAAGGGTATTTCCTTTGAAAAAGCTCAGAAAATGTGTGAGCATAGGATTTTGTTTGAAGCGAAGGGTCGTATATCGGAGCCACAGGAAGTGGTCGGACAATAGCCCGCCTGGCTGTCGCCACCCCAAGGCCAGTCAGTCACCTCAAACGGTTCTTGCAGCAAACAGGTGAAGGTCAACCTTCCCCCCCTTCCGCGTCAACAAGCATGGACGCGAAGAGGGACGCTAGCGAAAAGCCGCGAATCTGAGTGTGCATCGATACCACGTGATTTCCAACCTGCCTATGAAATCATCGGTAGGGGTCTTCACATGTGAATACAGGGTGTATTTCTTTCTGCCCGCCATGTTCCTGCGCGGGAGAGGGACGCCATCACCTTCCGGAGAGAAGGAAGTTACTTCTGCCCGGACCACGGGCGAGACAAGTCGAGTCTTCTGGTCAGACCGCGATCCAGTGCGGTCGATTCTGACTTCTGCCCAGACCACGGGCAGAGAGAGGTCGAGCTGACTTATTGCCAGGCCAGATCACTGGCTGGTGATCATTTTTGTCACGCTGAGCTGATAGCGTGACGAACTTCAGTGTTGCTGCCTACACTAGGTAAAGTGTTAACGCCAGGTCTGGTATCGTTGAGTTCTTGTGAGACTGCGAAAGACCCGTAAGCGACTTGAGCAAGAGACTTATGTTCTTTGAGCTAATTTTGACCCTGAGCTAGCCGGCATTTTATTGAACATTAATGGAATCTTTGCATCTCGCGAGTTCCTTGCTTTTCTAATTGTTATTTGATGGTGCCCGAGATTCATGTTTATCTCATGTATTCTCTTTGATTGATGATTGTTTTCTTGTAGTAGCGTATTGCGAACATTTGTTCCCGCTCACTAAATGTAACTTCGTCAGAGTATTTGCAAGTAAAGTAAAGTTCATATAATTGTTTGCTTGAGTAGATCGGCCAATTGTAACGTCTAGGCTTGCTTGACATTGCATTAATTTATATTAATATTAAATGTAAATGTGCCTAGCGGTGTAGCAGCCTATTGAACTTAATAAATTTATTTTATATGTCAGGTGTCCATAACGACCCGGCGTATGAAGTATGATGCCTGCCAATCAATAATTAGTAATTGATTTATTAATTTTATATTAAAAATCATAAAATTATAAAATCCCCCCTCCCTTTTTCTTCCATCCTATTACAATTGCGCTTACAACGTGGGGCAATTAATTAATTAATCCGGGGAATTAATTAATAATCAAATGTTCAAAGTCTCAAAAGAACCAAGTTCATGACCTTAGGCATTTATTTTTGTAGCATAGAAAGTAAATTAATACTTTGTCATTGCTTATGTAAAGTTAAATTCAATCTGAGTGATGAATTTCTTTTGCAAAATGATAATTTTCTATGCAATCTGATTCATGTTAAATCAGTTTCAGACTTTCAATTGCAAATTAATTTTTGATAAATTTTAATGCAATCTGATTCATGTTAAGTCAGGTTCAGAATTTCAATTGCAAATTAATTTTTTTTCAATATGCAAAGTTCATTGTGAACGCATATAATGTCGAGGCCAGTGCTTTGTCTGTGTAACATGTTAGCAATTAAGAACTTATTGGTGCATATTTTGCTCATGTTGGTTTGTTGTCGCATGATTCAACGTTGTGATGGGGTCTTGCACATTTTTTTGAATGGTATGATGCTCAATATTCTTGATCGGATTTGTGCCTATGTTTTGTGAAAATTCTAAAATTTTGACTTGTATTAAAGATCGCGATGTTGGTAATTTAACACGTTGCTTGCTGAAATCTTTAGTCGTTATTGGAATTTTCCTATGCCATTTAATAGTCCTATGCGTTTGAGAACCGGACATAATCTAAAGAAATCAATATGGAAGCCTCACCCACCATGCAATATCCACCAGAAATGCCTCCCTGGGCCCGAGTGATGATGGCTGAGTTGATAAAGGGACAAGAAAGTATCAGAAAGGGACAAGAAGAGATAAGGGCAGATATAAAAAGGATGTTTTACACATTGGATGGGAATAAATTAAGCAAAGATAGTGAGGTTGAAGTAAATGTTTCTAAAGAGGATTGCAAAATTACGAGTATAGTCTCAGGGCTCGATGTAGCTCAATGTAGAGCTGACACTGAAGGCATTAAGGGGTATTTGTTTCATAATGACGTATCGGATAGTATTTCCCAGTGTGAAATTGGTCATTGTGAAGGCATTAAAGATTCTCAGGGGTATGGAACTAAAGATTTAGTGGGTGCTTATAGTTTCCAAGATGGAAGTACGTGCACACAGAATTCATCAAAAGAATCTTCGGGAGAAAAGGTGAATAGGAATATGGAACATGTTATACATGAAAATATAAACAATAAAGTTCCAATGATAATCCAGGATGATATTGATTTGCAGGGGGAGATAAGTGAATTTTCTAGTTATCTGTCTGCTGCTGATATAACTGTAAATGCTGATGGGAGTTACTGTGAAATTGAAAGAAGTTTGTTTGAACCAGATCAATCCATAGCTACATTTAAAGGGAGAGCAGATATTAGATTACAAATAAATGAAATTTCCCAGAAATTGTTGCATATTCAAAGGGAAATAGCTGAGATGTGTTGCTCGCCACGAAAATCAGTTAAATTTGGTGGTGCCACAGAGATCGTGGTTACGCGAATTTTATCAGGGAAAATTTATCGGGTCTGATTTCTGTAGGGAACTTCAGAGAATCACGACTTAGAATTTCCTGGAATTTGGGTAGTGAGACTCTAATGACTGTGGCCTTCCAAACTGTTCATTACCTGAGAGGCGGGTTGCTTGCTAGCTTTAAAGAGGATATTCCTATCGGCAGATTTCAGCTGACCAGTTTCTTGAAACGAAACTCGTTAGAAACAAATTTCGAGAGCTCTGTTTGCCGAAAAACGATACTGAACAACAGGGATGGATACTGGAAATATGCTCAATGTGATCGCATGAGTAGACGCAACAGCAAATTAAAATTTGATGTAATATTGAATGTTGGTTGTAGATCCAAAGACAGGACTTTATTCCATTTTAAACATGGGACGTTTGAAAATGGAATGGAGAAAACAAATTTTGGATTCTCTCTTTCAAGGAAACTGAATTGTTAGAGTATACGGGTATCTATGCAGACAAATTGTAGGCAAATAATTTGGTGGTATTATAAAAAGGTAGGGAATGGTTCTGGGTTAAAAGTAGGAAGTAATAATAAATTACCGTTGTATGCAGAACTCATCATTATCAAATAAATTTCTGACGACTGTTGCGGTCAAATAAAACACTTCGCGATCTGAAAGAGCACAGCTTTGTGAACAAGTGTTTACTGCTTGAGTAGAGTCGTCTCTAAGTAATTATGGGATGTTAACTTTTTTAAAAGGGGTACGATTGTTTAGCCATCTGATAAAGATTGTCACGGCCTGTCGTATTTTAAAGAAAACCTTCAGAATAGTAGTTGGGGAGAGAGAGATAAGATTCCTTTTCTTTTCAGTATTTGGGTCCTTACAATGTTGACTGCTGAAATAATAATTATGTAAGATCGTCTTGTACCGCAAAGGTGGCGATTCTTCTTTTGTTGGCATTCATGGAATATAAGTCCAATGGTTTTTTATATTGCTACGGCAAAGGATAATTACGTATACTGTAATTATCTGTGTGGAAAATTTAGTCCACATTTATTGGCAGTTGTAAGAAGGACAAGTTCACTGACAAATGGGAAGGAGAAGGTTGTGTTAAAAGTAAGTTAGAGGTTTAAATCTTTCACATACGATGACGTGACATTGAATTATTACCCGAATGGATACAAATAGTTTTAGATATTGTTATCTGTCGACCATTAAGTCCCATTGATAATTTAGAGATTGGTAAACAATAATTGCATTGAGATTATTTACGCGATTGTCGGAAGAAATTAGCTCAATTTTCACGAAAGCTAAAAACAGAACAGACGGTAATGTCACATAAGAGTTCCAATTTCTGAAATGTGAGTTGTAAATAAATTAGCGATGATTATTGTATTAAAATTCGCACAAAATTAGAAGTATTAGATCCTACCATTCTGCATAGACCTGTTATGATTATGATGAAGTTTCCTATTAAGTGATACATAAATTGATAAGATTAGGAACAAAATGTAAATACTAATTGTTGAATTAGCGAAATAGGATTTATATTGTAAGAAGCCTTGTGGAGAGCAAATGTTGTTGACATTAGTCTAAGGATAACGACCGCTAAACAGTTACCACAGCTGAGTGCCTGCGACTAAGTTGCGGTATAGATTCTTATCTAAACTCAGGTAGAAGGGAGCCGCCCCCAGAACAGAGAAGAGCGAAAGTGTACAATGCCCGGTCCTAGGGATTATAACGGTATAACGTGGACGAAAATATTTGTCTGACCACACCAGAAGCAAGAAAAATGTTGTTTTGAAATGATGTGGCGTCGGAAAGATGAATTGTGAAAGAGATATATTCCTCAACGTGCAGTCTAGGATTGCTGTTGGTTTGCGAAAAAGAAGGCGGATATTTAATTTGTCGCTGTCACTATTATAATAGGTCAGGACACAAGTCAGATGTATGATTGCACCATTTCGGCAATGGGAGTAAAATGTTCCTATAAGGTTCCCACCGATGGGCTCGTACATCACCTGTATTACCGCCACAAAGCCTTTCAAATTTGCAGCTAAACGGCTGACAAAAAAGGGATATGTAAAGAAATCACTTACTGACGCTTTGCATTGTGTAGAATACACTTATTGCGTGAGACACATACTCGAAACTCACTGTTATACGGGATGGCATATGGCCCGGGTATTTGAATGAAGTCATAAGACCCTCAGTAGAATCTTCAGGGTAATAATTTGAATGGAGATGTTTTTAATAAAAAAGTCGATGGCGATTTCTTTTACTTGATGTTTGGGAAATTATAACGATGATCTTCGTGCATTCTTAAGTAGGAGGATGGCACAATCTGGTCTAGAAATGCAACATCATTCCAGTTTTCCGCGGTTTCAATTTTTTTGCTTTAGTTCTTGGAGTTTCATAAAGGTAACAGGACTCCGACATGAGCAGAACTTGCAAAATAATTAGGCAAAGAAATAGTTCATTCACATGTAAATAATTTTGTGTTTGTCAATTTTTTTTATTTTTTTTATGTTTGACTATGTTTTGTGTTGTTTAAGATAAGAATCTTTAATCGATAAGTTAATATGAAAAGGCAGGAAAGAAATCATGTATGGTTGTCCACATGTTGTAAAACAGTCCAAGGTCATGGACGGTCGTTCAGTTTAGTATCTGTGGCAAGAATCATAGCATTGTGGGTCCCTGTATATGTAAAAATATCGATTACTGGTTATAGTGGAAGGGAGTTAAAATGGCTTAAAATAAATTATTGTGATAATTTTATTTTCCCGTAGTTGGCCGTATATTGTAACGTGACGTTATCACGCCACGATACAATTTTTATTTTTATTAAATTGTGATTTATTTTAATTTATTCAGATTAAAATTAATTTATATTGATCTCGGGCAGCCCAAAATTGTATGAATATGCAAGGGTATTTCCTTTGAAAAAGCTCAGAAAATGTGTGAGCATAGGATTTTGTTTGAAGCGAAGGGTCGTATATCGGAGCCACAGGAAGTGGTCGGACAATAGCCCGCCTGGCTGTCGCCACCCCAAGGCCAGTCAGTCACCTCTAAACGGTTCTTGCAGCAAACAGGTGAAGGTCAACCTTCCCCCCCTTCCGCGTCAACAAGCATGGACGCGAAGAGGGACGCTAGCGAAAAGCCGCGAATCTGAGTGTGCATCGATACCACGTGATTTCCAACCTGCCTATGAAATCATCGGTAGGGGTCTTCACATGTGAATACAGGGTGTATTTCTTTCTGCCCGCCATGTTCCTGCGCGGGAGAGGGACGCCATCACCTTCCGGAGAGAAGGAAGTTACTTCTGCCCGGACCACGGGCGAGACAAGTCGAGTCTTCTGGTCAGACCGCGATCCAGTGCGGTCGATTCTGACTTCTGCCCAGACCACGGGCAGAGAGAGGTCGAGCTGACTTATTGCCAGGCCAGATCACTGGCTGGTGATCATTTTTGTCACGCTGAGCTGATAGCGTGACGAACTTCAGTGTTGCTGCCTACACTAGGTAAAGTGTTAACGCCAGGTCTGGTATCGTTGAGTTCTTGTGAGACTGCGAAAGACCCGTAAGCGACTTGAGCAAGAGACTTATGTTCTTTGAGCTAATTTTGACCCTGAGCTAGCCGGCATTTTATTGAACATTAATGGAATCTTTGCATCTCGCGAGTTCCTTGCTTTTCTAATTGTTATTTGATGGTGCCCGAGATTCATGTTTATCTCATGTATTCTCTTTGATTGATGATTGTTTTCTTGTAGTAGCGTATTGCGAACATTTGTTCCCGCTCACTAAATGTAACTTCGTCAGAGTATTTGCAAGTAAAGTAAAGTTCATATAATTGTTTGCTTGAGTAGATCGGCCAATTGTAACGTCTAGGCTTGCTTGACATTGCATTAATTTATATTAATATTAAATGTAAATGTGCCTAGCGGTGTAGCAGCCTATTGAACTTAATAAATTTATTTTATATGTCAGGTGTCCATAACGACCCGGCGTATGAAGTATGATGCCTGCCAATCATAATTAGTAATTGATTTATTAATTTTATATTAAAAATCATAATTTTATAAAATCCCCCCGCTCTTTTTCTTCCATCCTATTACAGGTTGGCCTGAGCTTATACTAAACTGATGGAGCGGTCTGTTTGTTCAGTGGCTAAGGCTTTGAATGGAGGTCGAAATATTCCCGTTTCAAATCCCGGTCTCAGCTTGAGTTTTCATATCCCTTAACAGGACTTTCACTTGTAGCACAGATTGCTGTGTAATGTGAAATATGCCAGAACTCTTTCGTTGTTCGGATTCCGTGTTAAACTGTAGGACCACTTTACCTGGAAGGACTACCAGGTTATGCCAAGATGGTAATGATAAGGGTGGATTGGCGGCTAATAAAAACTCTGTAACCAGGTCATAAATACAACACGAGACATTATATTTTAATAAACTAATGATGGTGATGATGATTCGTGCGTTGGATGAGAACGTAAAATTTGATGACCCTTCTGGTATACTAGAATAGGGGTGAATGGGATGTCACCGCGTTCACTCTTTACCTTCTTCTGCCCTTACATATGTGACCTAAAACAACTTACAGCACCTAAAACATTTGTCACTGACATATATAATTGCGAAGAAGATTTAAAACCACGGAAAAAGAGAACTCGCCACCAAATCTGGCACACAAGCAAACATGACTTAACATAGGATTATAGCAATGTCAGAATCGGGGGATCGAACAGTTTTGCTTAACTTTATTCGAATAATGTGTTGTTCTTTTTTTGTTTTTTTTTCTTGTGGCTTTACGCTCCGTTGACGTCGAAGTCAGTAGAGGCAGGAAAGGATGAGGGACAAGGAATGGGAAGGAATACGTTCATGGCCATTTAAAGAAGGAAGCATCCCGACATTCATCTGGAGAGATTTGGAGAAATCATGGAAAACACAAATCAGGATGCCTGGACTCGAATCTGTGTCCTTCCGAAAGAGAGGCCAGAGCATTACCGCTCACACCACGCTTGGTCGATCAGTACTTCACTTTGACATAGTTTACCCTGACAAGCTTTGTAATAAATTTATGCCAGCTTCATCTAATAACTTCCGAATACATCAATGGGTGACACAATAACCATGAACAAATTGAAAAACAATGCATGAAGAGTGAATCTGTGCTTCATGGTGTCGTGGTTGTGATCGAACAAGAACAGTTGTCGTTTGTTACAATAGTCAAACACAATAACGAACATTTAATAAAAGTACAGAGTTATATACAGTTAAATGAATTGGAACGAGAGTATTAATTACTGGTTTCCATCATACGTGTTACAAAATACTGACGCTAAATTCCTCGATGAAGTTCGAATTGAATATTCGAATTAGTGATTTGAAAAAATGGAATGAAATGCTTGTTGATGTAATTAGTGTGGGCAGTAGTATAATTATCGCAACTCAGGCATACACAACTGCAGTCATGTCATCGTTGCTATTAAACACGGAATAAACAAAACCAAATTAAACACGTTATTAAGCTTCGATAAAAATAGGAATTTAATTTAACTCATTCACTTGAAATTATCCACCAGAATAATCACATTTATCAACTCAATGAAAAAACAAAGGCTTTTTGAGGATCATTGTATAACTGGAGCTTTTGGAAGCTGATGGTTATATTTCGGGTGAAACAGCTGTCAGATTAATGGAGGGGAATCACCACTTCCTAGTCTGTCCGTAACATATGATGATTTTTCTCCTTATTCGTTTACGCTTTGTCAAGGTCATTAGAGGGAAAGGAACGGGAAGGAATTCGGCCTTAGCCACTTAAAGGAACCTTCGTGATATTCGTCTGTAGTGATTTGGGGAAACCATGGAAAACCAAATTTGGTTGGCCGGACGGGAATTCAAACCCGCGTCTTCCCGAAAGGCAGACAACAGCATTACCGTACTACCACCATACTCTGACGTAACGTAGGAAACGTGACGCTGTTGTGTCCTGGTTGAGAGTGCAGACTATTTGAGGCGACGTTTTTCGTGAACCCAAAATTGCTGCTTCTTTGATCCGAAGCACAAGAACAGCATCAGCGTGTCGCGACAAATCTGATGACCACTCTTTGACAGTCAGTCTTTTTGCCAGCTAGTTGAATTCGAGACAAATTATAGCATCGGATTTCCGCAGTTTTAACGGGTCCTTACCCAAAAGGAAATGTAGCTGCACTATCTCTTCGGTACAAACTCCTAGCTCGTCAGCAAAGTAATTGCACAATATATTTCTTTCGTTGACCCAAAATATCGTATTTATAAAATTGTAAAGTTATATGATAAGGTTTTTTTTATAGAAGTGACGGGAGTTTAAAAAAAAAATATTTCACCTCATCACGTGAGGTATAGAAGTTCAGGCCTCGTTAAAAAAAAAAAAAAAAAAAAAAAAAAAAAAAAAAAAAAAAAAAAAAAAAAAAAAAAAAAAACGCTGAAAATAAGGACATAATAGACCGTCAAAGCTGTCAATTTACACCTAGGTCTATCGCAAAAAAAAGATTATTACCTAAGAACTTCAAAGGCCTCCCTAGTAACGACTATATACATTTTAGCTGGATAGCAAAGCAAGCAAGTGTCTAATTTTGATGTTACTTCATCAAATATTAATATTATTTTACTGAAGGTGCTCTGAATTTCGAGTGCATTGCATCCTAATGTATCATAATAAAGTTCATTAAAATTGAAACATAGCATGAAGAGTGCAAGTCGCAACACGGAGTAGCGTTGGAGAGCCTTTGGACGGCGTCATATGAAAATGTCTCTGACTTCTGTTTTCGTTCCAAGCAGTTGCCGTCTGATATGCCACATGCGAGATAAGTGTTTAGCTCTTTAAAGTAAATCTACCGATGATACATCGATACCAAGTGATACCAAATAAGTGTGCTTGCGAAACCGTTTAAATTATTTTTTCAATATTGCTTAAAAAGAAAAACAAACTACAGAAACGTTGCGTTCTCGCGTCTCAGTTTGACTCAACACCCACGAAGACTGCCTCGTAACAGTATATCATAAAAACCTCCATTTTCGCTACATTATAGCTTAAAGCTAACGGAAATTAAAGGGAGATACCCGAAATATAGATATTTTCTCCCAAAATTTTCTTTTGCGCAGAGAGATTTTTCCGAAAAGAGAAGAAAACGACTGCAGTTATGACTAGTTCGTAACGTACGACATAGCTAAGACGATCAGACAACCTCTCTGAGAGGTAAAACAGTAGATTTGTCGAGAATAATAGTGTGTAGAAGCTAATAATATTTTGTGCTCTTTACTAACCTTCTTCCTAGTGTTTAAAGTGCCAATATTTCTTATTTATACCTCCAAAAGAATAAAGATAACCAACAAAAACATCCACTTGGTTTCTACTTTAATTTTCATTAATTTATTGTTTCTTTTTGTGCACAGATACAACTCGCAGTTTATCTAAACGTCCGCCGTGCATACCGCTTGTAACGTCTATCTTGGGGACGTTTATATTTGGGTCACACTGTTTTATCATTAACAAAATTATCAATTTCGAATATCAAAAGTCATACTTAATCTTCAGCTTATCACATGAAATATTATTGTAATGAATAGGAAAACTGAAAATTGGGCGTACAATATATTATTGTGAAATTAGGCAAACATGAATTTTGTTTTTATTCTGAGGTTAACAATTACATATCATTGAATATCAAACAGCTAGAGCAAAATCTCAGGGTCATTACTGGGTGGAACGATTGCATGAGTTTCCGTCCGGGTCGTAGCTTTTACCATTGTTCACAGCCCAGGTCAGCGACCAGGCAAGATCCGCGCCACAGGGGGTCGTCCAGCTTTCTCGACCGCCCCGCGTGATAGCAGTGTCCCCAGCTCAGGCGTCGTTGAAGGTCACTTCGGCTGTACTAGATGAAGATCTGAACCAGAGTGTCTCGTCGTCCGTTCTTCTTCCCCGAGCAAGACTCTGTACTTCTCGTAACGCCATGTCGCGTCCGGCTCTTGGCGAATCACCGCAATCCGCGCCAAAGGACCAGCACCACATTGGCCCCAGAACAGACAAGAAAAAACACCAACACGGCAATAAATTGAGGCGGCTTCTCTATTGGCTGGATCGTCTTCCCCTACTCTCATAAAGCACTCATTTACTAGGAAACGTCACTAAGGTTTATTTTTGCTAGTCTGCACCAGTTTTCGGCGGGAACTTTCCGAAACGTGCGAAAATAGAAAGCAGGTCTCAGTTATTTATGGCGGTTATAAATCCGCTTAATGTCCACGTTGAGTAGGACGTTGTCAGCACCCCCCAAGGTGCGTGTAAATCTGGACGCTTTAGTTCCGTCACGTTTCTGTTCGTTGACACGACGCATCGGCAATATTCACACTTACCGTGGGATCACTTAGTGCCTAATGGCACTGAACTTTTTAATTCATTACACGCTTCAAATCTTCTCATCTCTTTGCCCAAAGATCTTCTTCCTGTACTGTTTATCGTCCAGAGATTTTCATATACATTATTCATCTGCTAATAACGTCATGTGGATTTCTTTGACACAATACACAAGAAATAATAATAATACGATATAAAGCAATTTTAAACAACATTCATCTATAATCAGCATTACATAAATCAGAAACAAAATAGTGATTCGAAAACACCACTATCAATAAACACTTCCCATTGAAATAATATAAAACGGAAAAAAGAAACATTAATTAAAAGTCTTTAAAAACTAAGAGACTGTGTTTCTTTACAAGCTCATGGTTGAGTCTACGCGGGGAGAAAGTGTCAGTGTACTTTTGAATTGGTCAATAGCGAGAGTATCACAACACTCTTCTTTTCCCCCCGCGAAACTACACGGCAAAAAACGTATATATTCGTTTTAAATTTAATTTACTGGAGCATTCTTTATTTTTTGGATTCCGTCTAGTATACTCGTAGATGGATCAAGACGAACACAACAATTAATTAAAACCACTCAAGCCAGGGGGTGGGCACGAACCGACTACATATGCAACGCTACTGCCCTT
>JARYHS010009186.1:85822280-85843275 GCA_031002005.1 Vandiemenella viatica
TAGGATTACCGGGTTATGCTAGGTGGATTGTGCATCCGATAAGAAACCGTCACCATGTCATTCAGTCAGCAGTTATTTTGCTGAAAAAAGGATAAATGTGTAGTTTCAACTCACATTTGTTCCATATTGATTTTTGCCTCGTTGACGTCGCCACCATTAGAGGCTGGAAAGACTGGAAGCAAGTAACGTGAAGGGATTCATATATTTCCTACTAACGGAACCATCCCGTCATTTCCTGGAATGATTCCGAGAAACCATGAAAAAAACGAAATGCTAAAGCGGAATAGGGAAAGAAGGGTTAAAAGATATGCTGATGTAGTTTAGGAAAACTGTGTCAATTATGACAAAGCAATCAATTATTGATGGTTGCCGCATTCATATCGGGCTCTTCTTGATAATCTGCAAAATTTTGGTGTGGAATTAAAATTAAATTCAGTAACATTAACGACACACTGACGGTTTGGCAACGTAGATGTTCAATAGAATTCCTATAACAATTAATTTTAGGATTTCCTCACGAAAGATTTATTTCGCTACAGTGACACGTCATCACTGGACCACTTTGGATCATCGCTTCCCCTTCGTCATGATTAATATAATTTGTTTCCCCGAGATAATTCATAGTGTATTGTTATGAAATACAGTAAAATCACTCCCAAAGTTCTTAAGTAAATAAAAAAATATATAATGATTGTCTTTTTCGTTTTATTTCGAATATGAACTGCAGTATAGACAGTAGTTGTAGTCGAATTGAGTCTGTAACGTCTTGTTTTGTGACGTTATTAAAATTAGAATGAAATAATGAGATGCATTAATTAATAAATTAATTAACAAAATTAATCCCGGGTAGGCGCCAAGAATGGAAGTGTTCTCTATCCGAGAGAAGCGACATTCCAATTCTGAAATACTTTTAATCAAAGCAATTGTAATTTTAAAATACCATTAAAAAACACAAATCTTCATCTATTAAAATGATATACTGATTGATTGGAAAGGAAGTTATTGAAAGCAGGGTTTACAACACCTATTATTTTCTTTGAATATAAAATTGATTGGTTTATTGTACAGAACTGAATATTAAAAGTTTCTTTTGAACAATTTAGAGCATGATTCTCATCTCAGAGCGTTGCCTAGGGTTGAATGACGCAAGAGTGTCTATACATCGTCGGCGTTCTTTACCGTAGCAGATGACGTGCAGATAAAACAGAGTCTCATAGACCCTGTTGATCAGCTGGGCGCAAGGTCACTTGGCGAGGTAGCTCCCCGCAGCTCTCCGGCAATCTCCCGTGGTGCGCCGGTGCGGATTGTTTGCTGGCCAGAAACAGAATGTCTTCCTTCACGCTTGTTCGCCCCGTCGAAAACTTGCAGGCTCCGGAGTTTTAGCATACGCGGGAAATTTCAGCTAGTCGCAGCGTTTGGCGGGTCGTCCACGATCTCCATTGGCGTTCCTCAAGCAACATAAAAAACTTATGGTTTCTAAAAGTTCGTAACACAGTTTGATTCGCTGGTTCCCAACAGAGGTGTTCCGCAACCTGACTTTTTCTCCGAAGCATCGTTTCTCTAATTTCAACTTTCTACTGTACCAGGAAATCCTCATTTCGGCACAGTCCCTATACTGTCCTTTGAATTTCATTGAATGCGTAAAGCTGTTAACTTCACGGCCTGCCATAAATCGTTCGGTCATTCAGCGCAGGTAAGAGTCACCTGGCTCTCGCCGATGCCAAAGAAACGTGGAATTCACACGCATAAATTTCCCGTCACCAAGGGACATTATAACTCCTAGATCATGGTGGGTGCGTGGTAATGCTATGGCCTTGTATTCGGTATGATGCAGATTCAAAACCCTGCCCGGCCATCTAGTTTTCGGTTTCCCAGAGGTTCCCAAATAGCGAGAAAGTTTATTCCAGAGACAGTGACCGAATACCTTCCAGCTCCTTGCCCAGAAATCTTCACCCTTGTTATGACCTCGACGGCGACGAGGCGTAAATTATAAAGGAACAAACAAAAGAAACAAATCTTGTACTCGTGAAATGTGTAGGACACTTCGCGAAATTCATTTTTCAAAACCAACAAATTTTGACGCTGGTAGAATACGTAAGTCTAATCAAAGATGTTTTTGGTTTAACACGTAAATAAGTTTTTTAAATGATTTATTTGCTTCTAAAAGTACGTTGAAAGGTAACCACTTTTATTCCTTTCTAATGCTGGAATGTGTGGCAGAGGTTATATCTCCACAATGTTTCGCACCCTGCTAGCACCACCCGGTCTATGTCTCTTGATAGCTCTGCTATCTCCTCTTCTCCCCTTAACTTCATTGGGTCACACAACTCTCCAGCCGCAAGCTTTGGAGACTCCGATAAGCTTATCTTCCCCAGGGATATAGCAAGTAAATTGTACCAGCTTATGTGCCGTGGACGATATACACGTCTTATGACCTAGAAGTAACGCAACACTACATGCCTAGGCAACAAAACCAACCATTACAAGAAAGAAGTAAAAGAAGGTACTTGTTTAAAGTGTTCAGCTAATGTATGATAGCAAAACAGGTACTACCATTTACATGCTACAAAGGAGTTATTGTATTTGTTTCTTTGCCTTTCGTGAACAGATGGATTTTTAACGTTGTTATTCTGCAGAGGAAGACAGAGATTGGAATATATGAAACAAATAATTAAGGACGTGGGTTGTAAGGATTATATTGAGATGAAAAGTTTAGCTCAGGATAGGAAGGAATTGCAACAAACCAGTTTATAGACTGATGACAGCAAAAAAAAAAAAAAAAAAAAAAAAAAAATAAAAATAAAAAATAAAATAAACAAGAAGTTAATGAAGTTTACTATCGGTATATTATTTACGCTTGTGGAATTGTTTTCCTGTTCTGGTAATTAAATGTCTATTTTTGTGACTGAAGCATGATAAATTTTTATCATTCGCCTTGACAAAGACCTTCAAGCACCTAACAGATGTCATTATACTTACCAGCATCCCAGAGGAATGCTCAAGAACGTTGGCTCTAACGCTTTTTTTTGTTTCAATGTGTTAGAAAGACGCAACATCGTGTTCAATGTCTTACTAAGCTGCTCCAAATAACTAACGACGAACTGCAGACTGAATATGCTCCCTACAGGAGCTTAAGATGGAAAGGGGAATCATAATCCAGTAAGAACTGGACATCCCACATGCAATGTGAAGATGCATAAATGGGCACTTAACAAATTTCTTCCCTGCGACCTTGTAGTCTCTGAACAGACAGTTTAACATACTACCACACAGAATCTATTAAAGAGATATGAGAGACAGCTACGGGATTTTACATTTGTTACACCAGTAGCGGTAAAAAAAAAAAAAAAAAAAAAAAAAAAAAAAGCTAAATAAGCCAAAAATATAATATTGAATGGCAGTATTGCTCTCTACCATTTATTTTCAGCATAATTTTATTCTTTTTACTTTAATTTGTCACCCCTTAAAAATTGTTACAATGCCATAAGTAAAGAACGTAATGAATTATTTAAATTTTTTTAAAAACATTTTCGTCACATATCTTTGCTGATAAGTGATTTTCGTAATCAGAAAAAGTTCTGTCATTGCATATAAATGGCGCGAGCAGTTTCTTCTTAGTGATCATGCACACCCATTCATATTTTCTTTTTAAACTTAACAACGACGAGATATTTTTATCCAGAAAATTATTGGAGACAAGGAACACAGTGCTATTCGTCCGTGGTCTTTGGAAGGATCCCGATTGGCATATGAGTTATTTTGTGAAACAATGGAGAGTCTAATGCAGGATAACTGGACCGAATATCGAAACCGCGTCCTCCAGAATGCAAGTACCGAGGGTCAATTGTTTATACACGATGCTGGGTTGACGCTTTTAGTGCTTATCAGGTAAAATTAAGATTTTTTTTTTGCTTTCCTTTAGCTTATTATTTCGCATTAGTCCTTAACTGCCCTTCCAACTTAGTTAAATTATTCTTAATCTTGGTAATATTCTTGAATTCTGTCCGGGTTGAATACTTTCTCATGTTTCGAGCTCATGGAGTTGTGATTGATTAAGTGTTGAACTTTTCTTGTGCTGTCCTGGTTACATATAATACCGAACTAAAAACAATATAAAGGTCATGCAGATTTACTGAATGACAGAACAAACTGATTGTCAATTTACCTTTTCTTAAAAAAGAAAAAATAAAAATCTTTTTCGTATTCACGTTTATTTTTGGTAAAAAAGTATGCATCTATCGAAATGCAAGTTGTTAAAACTACTGTATATTACTGGTTTTAATAAACGGATGTTCTACAATATATCGAAATCTACATATTCTTTTTATTGACAGCAGAATCAATAGAGAAGAATACAATTTAACAAAATTCTCATCACGAAATTTATTCTGTCAAATTCCATCAGTATTTATTTTATGAATAACTTCGTTGGCGGTCAGGAGAAGAATTGGACGGGAAACAACAACCTTAATTACATATTACGTAGGCAATATATTTGATTATCTTTAAGATCTCTGAAATTAGATTCCGGGCTGTACATTGCCCGCCACAGGAGGTAATTACCGAAGAAGAGAAGGACTCCTTGGTGGGAATGATAATGCTAATTGATCTATCGATCAGTTACCACTTCACAGAATAATAAGGAAAACTCATTAAGAACTCATCAACAGATTACGGGATATACATTTCATCTTATTTCAGCTTTTAATAAAAGTTAACTCTTCATTTCTTCTACAGTGGTATGACGTTTTTCATACTTTGGTTTACTGCAGGTCATGGTGACAATGCACAATGAAATTGTTTCGTGCAGAAATAATGATAGACATAAGTGAAATACACATTCATCCAATGATCCAGTCAGATGAATTAAAAATATTTTGATTTACGACAAGTTACTAATACAGGTCAGACAGGAGATCTAGAGGAACTTAATACAAAACTATAAATGTTAAAACGTTATCGACATGTAAGAAACAAAACTACTAAATCTGTAGTTGAAGAAATAACAGTTATAAACATTGAAACTGCATTTACTTCTAAAATGCAAATATTTCAAAATTAAAGGTCACTTATTCGATTTCTAATTCTGGTACCGAGCATAGTGGGCGAGCGGTTAACGCTCTGGTCTCGCATTCCGGAGGACGCCTGTTCGAATCCCCATCCGGACATCAAGAATTGGGGATTCCGTGGTTTCCCCAAATCACTCCATGCGAGTGCCGGGATGTTTCCATCAAATCGTCTTGGCGGAATTCCTTCCCGTTCCTTGTCCACTGTCCTTTCTCGCCTCTATTGACCTCGACGTCGACGAGGCGTAAAACCGTAATAAAAAAAAAAAAAAAAAAAAAAAAAAAAAAATTTCTAGTTCTGGTCATTATTTCGATGATCTTTTATATATCTTTGGTATATCTTTGACACACTATGCACTAAATTCGCGAGAGTCCAACATACCTTTGACTTGTTGACTAAGCTAATTATCTGTTACGACAGCTGGCATGAACAAATGAAAGTAGCCAGGTCTTAAGGAAAAATAAGTATTGTTTGTATAGTAATTAGCTGGACCTTCCACTAATGATACAGTCTCTTATGTTATGATAAATGAACTTAGGTGAAATAAATAAATACTAAAACACTAATAAATCTATTAACGTCTAACATTTTGTTTAAATGAAAACTGAATAACCTGTTTTATTTCTTATCAAAATGTGTTTTTTAAACGTAGGTAATTTGTTTTCCAAATTTCTACTTTACGCTAAATGTTTTCTCCACGATTCCAACACATATAAAAGTTGAAGTGTATATTATTTCACGTCCTTTTATTACCCGATAAATTCTCCCCCGAATCCTAATTAAAGAAGTAACAATTATCCTTGTGGTTATTTTTAAAATAACAGACCACTATAGATTTCTTGTAAACTATAGTAGGCTTCTGTAAACACAGGGGAAATTGTTTTTTTTTTTTTTTTAGTATTTTTTCCAGAAGTTAGCACAAATGGTAAAATAAAAAAGAAAATTTCAAATATTTGGATAGTTGTAGGGTTGTCAGCTTTCATTTCATTCTTTGACGGTCAGTTTGTGAATTGGGGCTTAAAATAGGAATTTCAGTGCTTTATTCAGTCAAGAACATTGTAAGTCTCCCATGAAGTCACCAGTCAACTGACCCTCCGGACTAAACTTCCCACAATTTTACCTCTTCAAAATTTTCTAACATTTTACATAACAATGTTATTAAGGTCAGAAAGAACTTAAGTGAACCCCGATATAACGGTAACGCTGTAAGCTCTTGCATTCAACATTCGTTCAGGTTCCCATCATCCGAGAATGGCGGAATAACAACAGTATAATTTCAGTTCACTTTATTTACTCTCTAATTAACGCAATGAACATTACGTTTTATCAGAACCAGAGAACATTGCAACTCTTTGAAACCTCTCCCACAACTGACAACCTTCTGCCTCTCGACACCGAAAATACCCTCTATCTGTAACTGCCTGTTATCGAGCCTCATCTCTCCACTAACCACCATTCCCAGAATTCCCTTGAAAATTTTTTTTTTGGTATGTAATGGCTTTCGGCATCTTAGGCCATACAACCAGCCTGATGAATTTTTCCCAGCTAATTAGATACACCACAGGACGGAAATGACATTCACAGACATAACACTTAAACACCTATGCCCGCGGCTGGACTCGAACTGGCGACCTTCGGCACGCGGAGCTAGCACTCCGGCCACCCCTACGCTACTGAGGCCAGCCTTGAGACATTAGGTAAATTTCCGATGCGCCGCTACACAGTTCGTGCAGACTGGTCGTGGTTGTTACCTTGCACAATTACGAAATTTTATGTTAGAGGGTTCACTCGTTATAGTGCTTCGACCGGAGGAAAGACAGACGATCTATTGAGTGACTCCCTAAAGATGGCTTCCCACAGCCTGTCCATCTGTGAACCGCGACGATCTAGCTACGAACAGCAGGCCGTGGGAAGGGACGTGCCTCGCAGGCACGCATGGCGCGCCTCTATCCAGTCTGTAAACATCAAACGCCCGGGTAGCTGAAACGACAGTAGGCAACGTGGTGGGGAGGCAGCTGCGAGGTGTGGAGGTCTAGACTGTGGCGCGTGCTGTTCCGAACAATTGGGCTGCATGGCGCGACCTACAAAACTTTAACTTTACTTCTTTCATATCGCTTAATAAATTAAAACCAAGGCCAAGTAAATCGGACATATCATTTTTTGCTCCGATTTGTCTGAATAGCAGTTCTCTACTTCGGTGATGTTGAACACTCCTAACATTAATTTATGAGTGTCAAGAAGTAAACTTCCGTCTGCATCACAGTGATTGGCGTCTCGTGTAAGCGTAGCTGCCGCTGACGCACAGAGTGTTTGCCCAGGGGTGGAGTGGCTCCCTTGAGACCCACCCTCCGCGGTCAGTTGACGGGTGAAAACCGTGAAGTGGCGGCCCTACCATTGTGCGAACGGCTGCACTGCGGGGTGGCGAGGCCCTACCCAGACCTCGCTGACTCACTTGCCAGGAAGGCCTGCGTCCGGGAACTGCTCCAACATTCTAATTACGAGAACAACACAGACCGACCGACCCCAGAGCGCGGACGCGGCACAATAGACTGACGGTCCGTTTACTCCATTCGTCACTTGCACTGGAAATAGAGCGGAAATGCACGGAGAAGTAACGTACAGCGCTGGATGGTGGTGGTTTAGGGCGCGTCGACGTCTAGGTCATTAGCGCTACAGCGCTGGAGATGAATTCGTGAGCTCCGATATTAATGCTGACCGTTCTGGCTTAATACCTCGGCTCCATCTTTATAGCCTAAGATCCGACTGCATGATTTCTACGTCCATATGTTATTTGATTTAAATGCAATTTATATGCATAATTATTGGAAGCAGAATACGATTCTGCTTGGTTGCCTATCAAAATATGGTCGCAAGTATTTTTAATATAATTTAAAAATCAAAATCGTTCATTTTTTTAAAAAAAATTACAATTCATTTCAAAGAGAGACATGTAAAGAACATAAAAAGTTTGGGTTAACTATCCAAATGTGGCAGAAAGTAGGGGTTGTCAGCTGTTAAAGCAAGCTCTCTCGATCTCACATATTGTAGAAATATTTGCTGTCTAAAGTAGTCATAATAAATTTTTTTTTGATTTTTTTTATTTTTAACAGTTTAACGTCCCTTTTTAACAACGTGGTCTTTAGAGACGGGAAAGGATGGGGGCAAGGAATGGGAAGGAATTCGGCCATGGCCTTTTGAAGGAAGCATCCCGGCATTCACCTGGAGTGATTTGGGGAAACCATGGAAAACCCAAATCTGGATGCCCGGACGGGGATTCGAACCGCCGTCCTCCCGAATGCGAGGCCAGAACGCTATCCGTTACACCACCACGCTCGGTAGTCATAATAAACACGCTGCTTTTTAAGCATTACGACATCACACTGAATGGCGTCTAATATTACTACCAGGGAATCGGAACTTCTATTTCTACTGATTCTTATAAAACACGCTCGCCTCAGTCAGATGGTTATGTAAATAAATATTTTTATTTTTTATCCACGCACTTTAATGAACCGACAGGCACAGAACTGTCCAACCACCAACTAATATTTTCCAATAAGTTCAATTACAACACAAGCAATTATGATTATCCGAAGATTGCAAGTCCTTTGGCCAAAAATGACACATGTTTATACCAACTAGTCACATTCATCTCAGTCCAGCACGTAAAAGAAACGGTTTTCTGTAATCACTTTATATATAGTGACAACAATAGTATACCATATTTAATAATACACTCATTTCTACAGGAACCTCAGTTTTTGTTTCACCGACACGGCAATGTGAATTAGTTTAGCTTGGTGCAATTTAATTATAATTCCACATACTGTGAACTTAAAAAAAACTTTATTGCCGTACAATTCTGTCAGGATAACGTCCCAATATACCAGCGAACATCACGGAACTTACTAGAATACATTAGCAAAGATTCTATTTTTACAATCAATTCAGCGATACCGATCTGTAACAATCGATATTAATGTCCCAAAGCAATATGATACAATAATTAAACAAACAATAATAATTATAAAATTAGGTTGGCCATTAATTAGTAATACGACATTATCTTTATCAGCTGGTAGTTGCAATCCCTACTTGAGGCCACTTTTACATAGGCAAACCAAAGTTTTTATGTTTTTTACATGTATCTCTTTTAAATGAATTGATTTTTTTGGAAACTTTAATTAAAAATACCTGCGGGCTATTTTTGGTAGGCAACGCGTTAGAATCGTATTCCGCTACTAATAATTATACATAAAAACTACATTTCAGTCAAATAAAATACGGATCTAGAAATCGTGCAGCCGTATCTTAGACTGTTAGTATGGTACTGATAGAGCGATTCCTCACGTTGGTCGCCATTATGAGTAAAGCTTTGAAATGTATAGTTTCAATTGAACATTGCTAGTTGATGTTTTATAAGACCACTAGCAGTGCCCGTGACTTCGTCCACTTAGATCAGAGAACCACTCGGTCGTTTTTTCTTTGCCTTATACATTACCGTTATTAGTTTTAGATATCCAGGAAGACGCCTTAACCCCTGTGTTAGAGTGGCAATATGCTAAAACGAACTGCACGTCTGCAATAGGGGAGTGGATTAAGATTTTAAGAATTATGAAAGATTGCTCAATGCAAAATCATATTAGGAATGAACACGACACACAACATCAAGAAATACAGACAATGGATGAACCAGTGTGGGAAATACAAGGTTTTCAATAGCTCACAAGTAACATTAAGCTTTATGCGTCCAAGAGTAATGATAATTGGTGATTAAAACTGGTCATATGGTCAAATCCGTTAAATATTATCCGTTCTCTCTCTCCTAATAAACTATCTGAAGGTTCGGGATTAAGTGTCTGGCTTTGGATCTCCTGCTGGGATTGTTATGAACTAAGAAACTGACCTTCTATTCTGAAAAGGCTTGATTTTGGTGCAAGAAGTGGTCCAAAGACGCTCCATGATTTGTATAATTCATTATGGAAATGAAATGCACAGTAATTACAAACTCTGCCTTAAATTCACTGAAGCCACAAAAAATTACACCAATTAGATATACACAAAAGAGTGATATTTATCATGTGCTGAAATACCGGGAAAGTGAATGATCTGTCCACAAATCATGGTGGGGATTTTTCATAAGTGACTGTGGGAAACATGGTACCCAGAGAATAAATAACAAATGCAGGAGTTGAAGGGAAAGCCAAAGAAAACATCTAGATTTTTTTTAAAATTAATAAAGAATACAATCATTAAGTGGTGTCTGAATCGAACTGTGTTGAGACAAAGTGGAACATGGAAGGCGGATGGTATGAATAATGCGGTTGGAGAAGGTAAACACTGAGGATGAAGCCTAAATCGACAATGGGTGAATAATTAAAAGCTGTAGAATAAGTGAAAAGAAATAGGTCAACATATTTGCAATTTGTTTCAAATTTTGTTTAAAAAAGAACCGTTTTTGAACAGATAGTAGCTAAATTTAGACAACGTTTCTTGGTTCCAAAAACTGAGTGCTTCCATTTTCTTGTAACATGTTGAAACCACATTCCTTGATTTAATTATTCTGTTTACTGATTATACGATTCCTTCTACATAACGCACTTGGTATAAACAAAAGTTGAACATATAAGACCCTTCAAACCGCAGATGAATGGTATTTACACCACCAGCCTAAGCAATGGTTATAAATAACTTGACGAGGTGCTGTTGACAGTTGTTTAGATTCCTCCTACTAACTGTCGGAAATCGTAAATACTATATCCAATATTCACCTCTGCCCTCACTGAATTTTACATAAATTACAGCATTGATAATAAAAGTTTCAGGCAATACTCTCTAGAATAAAGTTTAAGCCATTTATTTCATGCACTTATATATTAGCACGAATAGTATTTATATTTTCCTTGATCTTAATTTACCACCACCAAGTATTGTGGGTGACTGATAACATCGCATTCAAGAGGACGTAGGTTCGAATCCCCGTCCGGGCATCCAGATTTGGGTATTCTGTTGTTTCCCCAAATCACTCCAGGCGAATGCGACGACGCTTCCTTCAAAATGGCCATGGCCGAATTCCTTCCCATTCCTTGACCCAGTTCTTTCTCGGCGGTATTGACTTGACGTTGACGAGGCGTAAAGCCATTAGCAAAAAAAATCATTCATTTCTCTTTGAAACAACGAATTTGTTGGAATATCTACAGACCTTGTCAGTATTGAATAAAACACTAAATATCGTGTTGCTCAGATCTTACAAACGAGACAGAATTCTTTCCCATATTGCTTTGACAATAATCCACAAAAAGTTTGAAATTTTTCATTCATTATTCAGCATGTTATACCTCATAGTGATAACAAAAGAGAATTTAATGACTTGAATTTGTCACATGCTTTTTGCACTTGATGTAATTGTGTGAATAATAAAGTGCCTGCGTACGAAAAATGATTCTGTTTGGAACTAAATATTCAAGTTCAATCTGTAGACGTGCTAGTAAACTCGGTCGGAAAATAATAAATCATGGAACTGTGAACGTAATTATCACTTCACATTCGTTTTGTACGTTAATAATTAAGCGCGTGATGTACACAACTCGTAAAACCCTTTAAATATTTAACTGAGACCGACGTTAACACAACGAAGAGGTCAGACAGATTTAAACAATAGTCAACAGCAGTTAGAAGCCGCTGACGTATGATGTAAATTCTCAGCGTTTGTATTTACGGATCGTTTTAGACGGATGGGAAGTCACCTCTTAGAAGCAGTTATGTGTATTAATCCAAGCCGACTGTTGCCTTAAGCCATCTGAAATAACTCTGTTGTATAATGAGTGTTACATAAGACGTTATGTGTGACAGAACAGTTGCGAATCCTATTAACAAAACGACAACAGTCAATCGGCTTTTCTACCTTTCGTCATGACACAACCATTCGCAAGTGTTAAAAAATTTTCATTTGTTTTTCTCATGTTTTTAAGAAAACAGAATGATTTAGTAGTTCCACCCAATGGAGTAACAAACACGCTATGGGTGTACGGAATGCATAATTATTTGATACGATAGATTCCAAATACAAGAGTGAAACTAAATTTATAATGGGAGGTGAAGGCAAAGCGATCGCTGTGGGTCATGTTATGGTGAAACACACGTCGTTCACGCTATTTGCAACTGTCATGTTAAAGTTATGGGTTATTCACTTTTTATAAAAATAATTTTTTGTCTATGCCGATTGTAAGATTCCTAAAAAAATTAATTGACATCTACAGATATGAAACATCTAACGGGACAAAAAAAAAAAATCCTCCGAAAGGAAACATCACCCCGCATAAATTTGTTGTAGGATAAAAGTGAAAAGTGGGATAAGACAACAAAAATACTTTTTAACCACCGAATTGTTAACGCTCTGGCCCCGTATTCGGGAAGACGCCCGTTCGAATCCCCGTCCGGGCTTCCAGATTTGGGTTTTCCATGGTTTCTCCAAATCACTCCATGCGAATGCCTGGATGCTTTCTTCAAATAAGGCCACGGCCGAATTTCTTCCCGTTCCTTGTCTCCAGTCCCATCCCGCCTCTAATGTCGTCGACGTCGACAAGGTGTAAAGCCATAAGCGTAAAAATAAACATATTTAGCAAGTACACAAAATTAAAAAAGTGCTAAATACCTGCAATTTATATTAATCAGATTCATTTTAACATCTCATTCACAAAATTACGTAGAGGGTGAGCATTTGTACAGAGGCATAGAGAGAGAAAATGAACGTACGTCCTTATGCAGAGCAGACTTGCAATACAGGCAGTAACAGCTATGAATCAACCCTCTCAGGGCGCCTATAGTGGGTGCTGTGAACAGTGCTGCCAGCCCCTTGGCTTTGAATATCCCTAGATGGCCGCTAAAATTTCCGTAGATTGGGTTCAAAAATCCGGAGACTCACTAACTGAAAGACTAAAACACTATTTATTGAAGAGAATGTAAAAATTAAGAATACATTTTATTTATTGGTCTTTAAAATTCGAAATTCAAAATAATATTCTGCATTGACAGTAAGAAATATCTCTGAACATGTTTTATAGTCGTCACTTTCATCGCTGCTGCTGTTGTGACTACTGTTTTTTTTGTTTGGTAGGGGGGGGGGACTATAAATTATCAATTTTCTTGGTTGACATTAAATTTAGCATATCTTCGGTAACAGGAAATGTTAAATATTGCGAACGCTTTGAGTCACGGATATTGGTTAATCGTTCTTGGAAGGCAATGCTTTGTAAGCCGCCCCAACGACCGTCTCACCATGCATAAAGAATGCGCCGATAGTTCTGTATTATGGTCTTTTAAGATCTATAAAATCTAATAATGAAACAAAATATGAGATTTATTTCAATCGTTGGTTCAGACGAGCGGTTGCAAGGAAACGATTAACAATTATTGACAATTCTGTAATGAATTAACACTATACACTCAAAGTTTAACAAAACACCAATATAAGGGAAAATCAACAAACAGTAATAAAATAGCAAAAATCCGTAGATATTTTAACAAAATCTGAAAATCCTAAATTTTTATTAAAATCCGTAGATCTACGGATAAATCCGTAGAAATGGCAGCACTGGCTGTGAATCAAACACTTTCCGAGTAACAATCACTTGGATTGTGTTGTGTCTATCTCATCTTGGCGCTACCAACCCTGACTTCGTGAATTTATATTGTCGTCTGGAACTTCTCTGCCTTATGGAGGAATATATAGGATTCCATAGATAATACCCTCCCACGGGCTGACTTTAACTTCCGTGGGGTTGGTCTGGTGGGACCCTAATTACTCACTTCCGCTACAGAAAAATTTAGATTCTTAATCAACTCCTTATTACCTATATAATTCTACGTCTTACGGTTAGTAATTATAACTAATAGCACTTTTATTATGTCTATTTATCATCTTGCACCACATATGCTTTCAATTATGCATATTTGTTACGAATTTGTGAACTTTCAATGACAACTGGTTCAGCTTTTGTGAATAATTTCGAATTTCATTTGTTGTGAACCTTATCCTTTATGTAATCCCCAGAGACATGTCATGTGTTGAGCACAAAAGTAATCATCTATATCTATAAAACGAAACCGGGTATATTTGTACCAGACAAAGTAAAAAACTACTGCGCAGATTTCGATTTGGTTTACACCGTTTTAAAAATTAGAAACTCAATTGAAATATTTATTATGTCTTATCCTTCGACGTAACATCACGCCGGAGTTGTAAATGAAAATCTGAACGTACAGCCTATATTTAAAAAAAAAAAAAAAAAAAAAAAAAAAAAAAAAAAAAAACCGATTCATCGTAAAAAAATAATAGCCATATATCGCATGTCACTTTTAGTATCTTAAATTTTGGTTTTTAGTCTTTAAAATCCATACATGGCTATATAGAATGCAAAGAGGAAACTACTATCTGCGGCCGCACAGCTACAATCTCTGATGTTTGGAAGTGAATTAAAATCGCTGTTAATAGTAAGTAATACTTGAACATGAAAGTGAACTGTTTGAAACCTAAAGTGTAGAACCTTCTGAGAAATTAGTTGCTTTTTAAAACCACGGTCTCAGGCCGCACAACTACAATCTCTGATGTTTTGATGTGATTTAAAATCGCTGTTAATAGTAAGTAATGCATATCTGGTGGCTTTGAACATGAAGTTGATCTGTTTAAAATCTTTAGTGTTGACGTAGTGTAAATTTTATATATATATAATTTATTGATGATCGATTCTGTCTTTACTACATTTCCTGAAAAAAATAATTTATTCTGTTGCTGCACGAATTGCTCAGGTTATTATGATGAAACTTATTACACTTGTTCCTGATACCATGGCTAAAAAATATTGCAGGAATAATTCTTTTCTGCTATACTGGGGATTAGCCGTTTAAATACGTTTAGAAAAATGGAGCGACTGACATGAAATTTAGTTCACAAGTGCAAAAAACTAATCACTTTCACGAGCTTCAATATTTACTGTGTGTGCAAATCAACCTACATCATACTGGGCATCGCCGGGAACTCTGCTAGTATTCAATGAAATCAAATAACTTTTAGTAGTTTTGTGAGGTACGCCACACAGGGTGCTTAACACTATAACGAGACCTCTGTGTGAGACTCGTACAATGTTGTTGTAGTTGGTTTTTTTTTTTTTTTTTTTTTTTTTTTTTTGCTGTCATCAGTCTTTCGATTGGTTGCTGTCGCCACGTTACAAGGTGCATTTTTATTATTATATATGTAATAATATAAGAGTAATTTACATAAATCTTGAACGACCACCTAAATAAAGTAGATTTTTGTTGTAATTTTATAAAGTACGCAAGATTCCATGTGAGGACTGTAATGAAATGGTGAACATACAGTGTATCTTGGTAAAGCGAATATTAAAGAATTATTGAGCTATGTAGGCTTGAAGCTAAAGAAGTCGCGGATTTGGGGTTTGCCGGACCACACACTCTGCTCCCTAGGGATAGGCGGTCAACAAGGTTACTCACCGGGCGGGAAATGCCTGCCGCCAGAACAGAGAGTCGTCCCCGAACGCAGCCGAATATGTCCGACCTCTGTTAGATACTCTAGGCAAATCACCTATCGGGGATATCACGTGACATTAGGTGCCGACCTGAAGATCCAATCCAAATGAGCATATAACTTAAAATCCTGGGAATTTTTGTTATATGTGAGCTTCGAGACTACAAATGGGCGGAGCGAGAAGTTTCCTCGTGGACCGAAGAGCGAGGAGCTGGACATTCTGACTTCGATCTTCGAGTCCAAGCTATGCGAGTCTAGTCTGAGGTTGACTTGAAAAGTTGGCTTCTCTCGCCAACTGCCGTTGTACGATTTCTGGCTGCCAGCTTGCCTTGCTGGAGCAAGCTTATCACAGCAACACAGCCGGTAATGCGATGATGCGCATTGTCAGACCAGAGATGCGTATAGCCGACTTGTGAGATAATCTCACATATCGTGGGTCCGCTACAGTCACCGCAGACATCAGACTACAATGGTAACTTATTACGACCAAGCCATCTGATTGTGCATTCCGTGAAACAGAACCCGTAAGCGACTTTGAGAGGATAGGTCCATGTTCTCACTTTGTAATTGTAAAAAACCCCTGAGCTACCGGCATAATTTGCCAGAACTAGTTATTTTCGAATGATATATTGTTCATTCTGGCGCCCATGATTTTCTTTTTAACTGTAAAGTCACAGTATTATGATACCTTTGTCTGAGGTCGTCATAACTTGTATTTTTCATTGTTTCCAATTGTCATTATTTCTTGCATTTTGATTCTGAGATATATTTAAAAGTAAATATACAATTGTTTGCTTGCTCATGACGGCTAATTGTAACTCTGAGCGTTGCTTTTATGATTTTTCCAATTTGTGTTAATGTTAACGGTAAATTCGCTCAGACTTGTAATCGCCAGTGATAAGAAAATAAATGTCATATTGTGACAATTTTTCCTAAATTCCAACGAACGTCGAGATTCTTGCAAAATTAATAAATTTTCACTCCTTCATAAAAATCAAAATTAAAAAATCCACAATTATTAATCATAAAGGTATGAAAGATAATTGTAACGTAGTTTGCCCACCAAGGCACCCCCTACAACATATCCCCTACAACCCACGTCCTCAATTATCTGCTTCATGTATTCTAATCTCTGTCTTCCTCTACAGTTCTTACCTTCCACCGTTCCCTCACCAGCAAATTAACTAATCCAGCATGTCTCAAAATATGACCTACCAGCCTGTCTCTTCTTTCTGTAAGCTTCTTCCATAAACTTCTTTCCTCTCCCATCATTTCCAAAACTCGTTCATTTCCTACTTTGTCTGTCCACTTAATTTTCAGCATTCTTCTGTAACACCACATTTCAAATGCTTCAATCTTCCTTCTTTCCGGAATTCCTAAAGTCCATGTTTCGCTACCGTAAATTGCTTTTCTCCAAACATAGAGTTTTAAAAAGTTTTTTTTTTCTAATTCCTAGATCAATATTTGAAACTAAAAGATTTCTCTTTTTCATGAAGGCTCTTTTTGCTAGTGCTATTCTGCTTTTAACATCATTCTTGCTTCGGCCATCGGTTGTAATTTTGCTTCCTAAGTAACAGAATTCACTTACTTCTCCAATTGCATCCGATCCTATTTTTATATTTAATCTACTAGTATTGGTATCATTTCTGCTACATTTCATCACTTTAGTCTTAAATAGTGATAATAATTAATATTTAAAAAAGACTGGAATATTTTGGTTAAAGAGGTGCAATGCAGAACGGTACTTTTGCGTAAGTCTCGAGGGAGACTACCTATAATGGGGGACTCTGGTATAGCTGAGTGACAACGGCGGTCACAATAATGTGGGAAGACCCGCGTATCTCCCGCAGGTGCAGCTTAGCCGTACCTTCTCAAGTCAAGTGAACAAATTTGACTGGACGATCTTTTGTTGCTGTCGGAGGAGAAATCCCAGCATGCAGATGGAAAAAGTCAAAATCCGGAGACGGTCGGGCCTTTCCGAGGCAAGGCAGTTATGGCAGATCCAAGCATGAATCACGTGACTGTGAACTCCACCTGAAAAATGTCCAATCAACGTTGCTGTTACAAAATAATAACTAGCTGTTTGGTATATTCTGTATCCACATATAGGGACCACGCATTGGAGTTCAATGAAGCTGGAGAGGATTCCAACACGACATCGGGATAAAGGAAGGTCTTCCCGGGGTCGTGCGTCCGTGACTTACGAAGAGAGAGTACTGTTTGAGCCACCTCTGGGCTTGTGGTACTGTTGCTGCTGTCTGGAGGAAGCGTGCGTGTTACCTTAGGTGCAGACACAACCCCGTCGCTGCTACAATAACGGTAAAGACATTCTGCCAGTAAAAAGAACTGAGCGTTGCGCGTTCCTCGACCCATCAACTCCTTTTGAGCTGAGTATCAATCTCTGACAATCATTCTAAATGTGTTAATAGCCGCGAGCAGCCTGATTCGATGCGAAAAGAGTGTCATAATTTTCCTATCGATTAGAAAGTAGTATTTTGTTTAAGTCAAAGACATAATGGCGCCCAAGTTGAATTAAAATGCAAACATTTGTTTCTGGAAGCAGCTGTATAAACTATTGGATTTTTCATATTAGCTTCCTATATCCAAATTTTCATGTTAGCTAGATTCAATCTTGACATCGTGTTTAAATTTCACGTAAATATGTCATTGTTGTTTGTTTAGTATTAACGTTTTATGGCTCATATTGTTAGACTCGGGGTTAATGTTGGTTGAAGTCTTGATTAATTATGTATTAAAAATAGATTTAAATACACCGACGTCTGTAGGCTCTGAATGTTTAATTTAAGTAAATATGTCAGGTTATAACTTTCTTAGTGATAAAGGATAGCATATCACTTTGCACTCACTTCCTATTTAATTGATGAAATGATGAAGATTACAAGTAATCAAAAGGTAAGTCAGGAATGCTAAACAAAAATCACCCCAGAAGCAAAATCCCCCTTATACCACAACACGTTTAAGAAACTACCATTCCCATTAATGACTATTATAAAACCTAGAATAATGTGTAAATCATTACGTGGTCAAACATCACATTTTTTTTTCAGTGCCCTTTCTCGTGTTGAAACTTGTCTAACTTTAACGTGATCGGCAACATGAAAGCATTTTTTGAATCATAAAACCACTACGTAGCTGGACTGCTACGGATCAAATTAATAACTGGTAACTATTTCGGTACTGCAGGTGTTTAAATTAGGAAAGGCGCACGCGGGAAATGCGGCAAGCAAGATAGCGTCGGCGTGCGTGTGTGTTGGCCTTGTACAGTATTTCTGGCGCCGCCTCGTGCCGATCGAGATTGTCACGAGAATTCTTAATAGGCTCCGTCGACCGCACTCACGGAACATATGTCGGCCTCACCTGCTCGGCTTCCACCAGCGGTAGATCGTTACTGGCGCTCGACAAATGAGCCAGGCCCATTCCACATTCCGCTATCGCACTCCCAATAAACCGTGCAGATTGTTGCGTCTGGCAGCTAATTTGCTCTAATCGTTGTTCTTGCCGAGAATTGCTTTCATGACCAAGGACTATATAACTTTCTACATGTTCAACTGAATACAGAAATCATTGTAACTCAGCAAAATTACGATTTGATAGAAATTGATTTAGTATTTTTTTTTTGATGTCTCTACCAGAAGGTGTTTTTTTTTTTTTTTTTTTTTTTTTTTTTTTTTTTTTTTTTTTTTTTAAAAAGTGTATAACATGACTAGCAATGATAATACGTATAAAGAATTTTGACTTTATTTGTCAAATTTTCATGTCTTGCTGGTATCGGAATTTTTTTAGTGCCTCTATTTGCAGAAATAATATATATGTCCTCTCCATTACTAAATCTTTCAAACAGTGATAAATGTGAAACTAATTTGTCGTTATTGAGTCCAAAATACCAATTATTGTCAGCGCTTAGTTCCATAACACAGAACGGCATGTTTTCGTCGTTATTATTACTTAATCGTAAGCATTACCAATAATTTTGATAATATTGATAAATAAATACTGCCAAAGCAACTGAATATTTGGTCGTTTATTTATTTAATGCGTTTCACTTCTTTAATGAAACATATGTAGTGATTTCATCCGTTCAACATTATCAGATATTGAAAAAATAATCCATAACTTTCAGATAATTTCGATTTATGTTTTAGCAGAATTCATTGATTATACGTCTACTTGTTACTACAATCACATTATTTTATATTATGTTTTTAACGATCCAGAGATTAGCAATTTCGTATACAGCGTCAGATAGTTGTTTCATATTTCATGGTAGTCAGAGATCTTAAATATTTTCGAACTATAGCTCTTTGCCGACCCCGGCAGCGTAGGGGTAGCGTTCGTGCTTCTCGTTGCAGGGGTCGCCGGTGCGAGTCCGGCCTAGAACATGGGTGGTTTTAATTAAGTGTTGTGTTCGTCTTATGTTGTCCTTACACATTAGAGAAAATAATAATATTTATGAGAAATCTGTACATTGTAATAGAAGCAAACACATCGAGCTGGCTGAATGGCTAACAAGGCCGAATGCCATTTAAAAAAAAAAAAAAAAAAAAAAAAAAAAAAAAAAAAAAAAAATTATAGCTCTTTACTAAGCTCATTTGATCGTTATGGTTATCTATGTTTACCGGAAACCTTTAAACGAGAAGGAAATACAGCTGTGTTACTATGTGCTAGAACACACAAGCTCTTATGTTACCCTTCTGGTTTAACCATACTCAAGTGAGTCTACATTTGATACACTCAGAATCGAATCTAGAATGGAATGAAAATTCGATAGTTCCGAAGGAAAGGTTACTGTGACGCGCTACGAGCCATCAATATTATTTAACTATCACCGTGCACGCTGATTGAGATGTATCGCATGAGGGACGATACGGCTTCGAATCCCTGTCAGTCCATTAAGATTTCCATCGTTTCCAGAAACCTCTCAAGGCGAATGTTATGATGGTTCCTTCAAAATACCGTGGCCAAATTCCTACCGGTTCCTTGACCCCAGTCCTCTCCCACCTACAATGACCACGACATCGACGTAAAGTAAAGCCTTCAGCAGAGAAAATAAAATAAAGTATCGTCATGCAAACCATGCTAACGGGCTTAGAAATCTTTGGAGCTCCCATGATGTTGTGAGAGGATATTAAATCAATATCAATGCGGAGGATAAATACGTATTTTCTCCCTACTTATCCCGCACATCAAATCAGAATGAAGAGTGGTTACACATTCAACAAAGATAATTTATGTGATTCATCAAGAAACACCGAGACTCGAGATAAGAGTCCATTTTTCCATCCAAAGCTTTTTACTGAGGGGTGAGAGGCTTAAAATTTTTACTGTTGTCGCAGAGCTGAAAGCTTCCTCGTAATTAATACACGC
>JARYHS010009186.1:85844275-85898274 GCA_031002005.1 Vandiemenella viatica
ACAGTATAATTTCAGTTCACTTTATTTACTCTCTAATTAACTCAATGAACATTACGTTTTATCAGAACCAGAGAACATTGCATCTCTTTGAAACCTCTCCCACAACTGACAACCTTCTGCCTCTCGACACCGAAAATTCCCTCTATCTGTAACTGCCTCCTAGCGAGCCTCCCCTCTCCACTAACCACCATTCCCAGAATTCCCTTGAAACTTTTTTTTTTTTTGGTATGTAATGGCTTTCGGCATCTTAGGCCATACAACCATCCTGATGAATTTTTTCCAGCTAATTAGAGACACCATAGGATGGAAATGACATTCACAGACATAACACTTAAACACCCATGCCCGCGGCCGGACTCGAACCGGCGACCTTAGGCACGCGGAGCTAGCACTCCGGCCACCCGTACGCTACCGAGGCCAGCCTTGAGACATTAGGTAAATTTCCGATGCGCCGCTACACAGTTCGTGCAGACTGGTCGTAGTTGTTACCTTGCACAATTACGAAATTTTATGTTAGAGGGTTCACTCGTTATAGTGATTCGACCGGCGGAAAGACAGACGATCTATTGAGTGACTCCATAAAGATGGCTTCCCACAGCCTGTCCATCTGAGAACCGCGCCGATCTAGTGATGATCCGATACAAGTAAATACGAGTAAGTATCCGATACTTTGTTTCGATACCGAGTAACTTTAGTATTCGAATTAATTCATTCGATACTTACTCGGTATCGGAAGAAAAGTACTTGTATCGAATCGAAAGTATCGAAACGCACCCGGTGTTAAATTCTAAATGCATCATCCCTGCTGCGCCACTCAGTCGCGCCTGCGAATAGTTTCCCGCTGACGTCAAGTTGGTAGTATTGAAAATCAAACAAAATCAGTCTTAGAATAGGCAATCTAATCTCACAGAGTTTTTTTTTTTAGGTCAATAAAGTTGTACTGGGCGCGCATTTCGCTATGCCTGGCTCAAGCGCAGCTCCAAACAAAAACTAAAAGATATGGTTCATGAACAACTAATTAGCACATGTGAACCGGAAGAAGAAGCTGCTTCAGCTATAGTTTCACAGGAATATCACTTCTGGAAACATCACAAAGAAAAAGAAACGCACAGTAGTGACAAAGTCTCTCAAACAATGTAACGTCTCTAAAAAGCAATGCATTTACAGAATGGGAAGAAATGAAACTTAAATTTCCTTGTCTGTATAATACGCATGAAAGTATCTTGTTATAGCAACGTCAGTATTGAGTGAATGTTTGTTTTATAAAATATTTTGAACAATTGCCTTTTTAGAAAACCTTCCAAAAGTAGACTTTTATTATTTAAAAGTGTTAATAATATAATAAATAAATATTTAAAGAGAAAACAAAAACTCAAAATTTGCTTACAATGATTATAATTTTAGTAAATAAATAAAAATGTTTACTGAGTGTTATTTGATTTTATTACACTAGGCAAATAAATAAATAATTTAACAACATGTCACGTATATTTTTATATCCGAAATTATTTGAAAAAACGTATCGATATGAGTAAGTATCGATACTTTTGCAGTACTTATATGAGTAAGTATCGTAAGACAATTTGAGTACTACTCATTTAAGTAGGTATCGATACTTTGATGGTATCGGAACATCACTACGCCGATCTAGCTACGAACAGCGGGCCGTGGGAAGGGACGTACCTCGCAGGTACACATGGCGCGCCTCTATCCAGTCTGTAAACATCAAACGCCCGGGTATCTGAAACGACACTAGGCAACGTGGTGGGGAGGGTATTTATTTATTTGTCGTATGGCAAGCAACTAATACAATAATAAATAAATACAATGACAAGAACGTTGGTAGCGTTCACAAGCTGATGTCTAATTCTTTCAGCCATTCTAAGAAGGAACTTGTAGCTCCAAAAACATCTTCATATGGTCCATCATACTTCCGTAGAGGGCATTCCCTGATAATATGCTCCACACTCTGGGAAGGAGCACCGCAGTCACATGCAGGAGAATCCTGAAGACCCCACTTATAAGCGCTCAGGTGACATAAGCGCTCTAGGGTCGCCTTCCTGGAAGGACGGTCTATAATCCCCTACCTTCCTGGAAAGACGGTGTCACCAGAAGAAACGCACAGTGAAGCCCTGATGCCCTCTAAGGTTACGTGAGCACTTGGGATTTATTGGCGGGCGATTAAAGACCAATTTTTCAAGCAACACAAATATCGAAAACTGATTTGAGAGATTGAAAAATTTCCAATCTGCCATGTAAATACGGAATAATTTTTATTTCTTTACTATTTTTAGTTCCGAGTATTCAAAAATATCGATCCATCACCGTTTAGCAGTTAACATTCGAAATGGAACATACTTATGTGTTGTTAAATAGCTAACAGCTAAACAGTAGCTGGTAATATTTATTTATTAATGGTTATATGTACTGTCACACTTTCCCGAAACTCTTTTCACTTGCAAAATAAATAATCTATGTTAATTTTTATATTGAACAACATTATACATTTGTAACAAAACAATTTGCTAAATTAAATGAAATTTTCTTATGTGGAACATCTTGAAATTTTCGTTTATGTAACTTTTGACCAGTAAGAAGATATGCCCAGAATAGTTATTTTTAAGTATATTTTTTGAACCTAACTACACAGAGACGATTCATATTTCGACAATGCAATCTGACATTTGTTGCGACAAATTAGTCGCAAGTGTGCGCACTAACATTTTATTGCGACCTATTTTTCTATCGCAGCTACAGAAAATCGCTAGAATGCGTCTAGCCTAAAGAGTTCATGAAGTCATACATTTTCCAGTAGTAATTCAGTAAATTTCTAATACTTAATAACTGATTTCCATCACACTTTTTCCAGGGTTTGGACTGACTTAGTGACTAAATGCACGTAGCACACAACCGTTTCAGGCGTGTTTAAAATCAGCTTGAATTAAGCTTCCTCAGTATTTATTTATTTACATATTTACACTGTCTCTTTATTTACATTATTTTCATTTTTTGTGTGTTAAGAAAGCAGGTCTAACCCAGCTTTTGTAAGTATGATATCGCTTTCAAACAATACCTAATATCACCGTTTTCCTCATACTTTTTTACAGTTTTTTCCAAACATTCATCTAATTTAATATAGGAGCTTTTCCTCTTTTTCCCAGCAAGATTGATCTCCGTTCTCATGTACATACAAGCGGAATTTTCAGCTTCACTCTTTAAAAACATTATCACTTCTTTGATCTTGGGATTTGGTCGCTCGAAAAGATTGTTGATTTTGTTGTTCCAACCTTCCACAACGTTCGTAGTGCGGTGTCGCCTACCGTAACAAGTCCACAGTTTAGGAGGAATTTCTTCATTCTCCAACCATTTTTCAACCAAATAATCAAAAAAACTGAGACAATTTCGGATTTTCTGGAGCCTCCCAATATATCTCGAGCCAGTCGTCTAAGATGTCTTCAGTTTTGAGGAATGCTAGCGCAGTACACATCCTAACATACAGTCTAATTTCTTCATATTCTCGATACTCACGGGTCAATCCAATTTCCTGCAATTTCCTCCACAAAAATTTCTTCATGTGGAAGTAACAACCATTAATTTCATCGGTTGGAAAAACTTCTCCAAGTGCGGATATTGCACTTCCCTCAAAATCAATGTTAATTTTTCTTGGATTCCATTCTGGAACTACATGTAAAATATGGCGAAATAAACGAATATAAGTTGCTTTCTTTTTGTTTGGCAACAGGGTAAACGCTACTGGATACACATTAGTTTCTTCCTTGGAGCTTCAGTAATCAGCGTGGATACTATAAATTTGAGTAAATTGTTTACTACAACTTTTAAATGTAGCATCCATGAAGAAATCTTGCTGTCTCTTCAGACATTCTCTTCCTTTCTGTCCACAAAGTATTATCATTCGCTCTCCTGAACTGTCATGTGTCAAAAGGAAATTTGAACCATCCCTCATCTGAAGCATATCATTATCTAAGTCTACTTCGTCTCGGCTCTTCGGTTCCTTTTGGTTACCACGAGCTTTGCTTCTCTGTCGAAATAAGGTTTTCCTGACAGTCATCTGGTGGGGCAATTTGGCTACATATTCGTAGTCTTTACTGTGTAAGTCTCCCAGTTCTTCTGTGTAAATTTTAGAAACGGGCGTGTCTTCTTCGCGGGACCTCTTCTTCGCATGATTCATTCTTTTAGCAATTTCCAAGCGAACTGTGTCCGCTGCTTCGCATGAATGTTCAGTTACACATAAAACTTCCCAATTTTTCGTTTTGAGCGTTCCACCACAACTTTTCGTCCTTTCCTTCTGACACCGCGATACCGTTAGCCCATCTTCTTTACTTTTCTATTCCCGATACGAATAACCTTCATAATGCACGACAGGTTTACCCTTATTAGTTGTTAACTCTTCTATGATGACAAACTAGAAATACTTTCACAGTTGAACTGTATAGCACAAGTGGTACTGCTGCCAATAAACTTCACTGTACGAATGACACGAAAGTAATAAGAGCATAAATATTCACGAAAGAATTTTTCTTGGAATTCTCTACTGCAGGTAGGCGAGGGTGGGTGGTTGGTTATACCTACCCTCGCCTACCTGCGGTAGAGCGCTTTTGCCACTGAGCGCTTTTGCCATATAACCGGTGGGGAGGCAGCTGCGAGGTGTGGAGGTCTAGCCTGTGGCGCGTGCTGTTCTGAACAATTGAGCTGCATGGCGAGACCTACAAAACTTTAACTTTACTTCTTTCATATCGCTTAATAAATTAAAACCAAGGCCGAGTAAATCGGACATATCAGTTTTTGCTCCGATTTGTCTGAATAGCAGTTCTCTGCTTCGGTGAGGTTGAACACTCCTAACATTAATTACTGAGTGTCAAGAAGTACACTTCCGTCTGCATCACAGTGATTGGCGTCTCGTGTAAGCGTAGCTGCCGCTGACGCACGGAGTGTTTGCCCAGGGGTGGAGTGGCTCCCTTGAGACCCACCCTCCGCGGTCAGTTGACGGGTGAAAACCGTGAAGTGGCGGCCCTACCATTGTGCGAACGGCTGCACTGCGGGGTGGCGAGGCCCTACCCAGACCTCGCTGACTCACTTGCCAGGAAGGCCTGCGTCCGGGAACTGCTCCAACATTCTAATTACGAGAACAACACAGACCGACCGACCCCAGAGCGCGGACGCGGCACAATAGACTGACGGTCCGTTTACTCCATTTGTCACTTGCACTGGAAATAGAGCGGAAATGCACGGAGAAGTAACGTACAGCGCTGGAGATGAGTTCGTGAGCTCCGATATTAATGCTGACCGTCCTGGCTTAATACCTCGGCTCCATCTTTATAGCCTAAGATCCGACTGCATAATTTCTGAGTCCATCTGTTATTTGATTGAAGTGCAATCTTTATGCATAATTATTGGAAGCAGAATCGTATTCTGCTAAGTTGTCTATCAAAATATGGTCGCAAGTAATTTTAATACAATTTAAAAATAAAAATCGTTGATTTTTTTATTTTAAATTATAATTCATTTTAAAGAGAGTCACGTAAAGATAATAAAAGGTTTGGGTTGCCTATGCAAATATGGCCGGAAGTAGGGGTTGTCAGCTCTCTCGATCTCAGATATTGTAGAAATATTTGCAGTCTACAATATTCCTAAACTAAAATAGTAGTAATCAACAAGCTGCTTTTGAAACAGTACGACATCACACTGAATGGTGTCTAATATTACTACCTGGCAATCGGAACTTCTATTTCTCCTGATTCTTATAAAACACGGTCGCATCAGTCAGATGGTTATTTGAATAAAAATATTTTTATCCACGCACGTTAATGAACTGATAGACACAGAACTGTCCTACCACCAACTGATATTTTCCAATAAGTTCAATTACAACACCAGCAATTATGATTATCCGAAGATTACAAGTCCTTTGGCCAAAAATGACACATGTTTATACCAACTAGTCACATTTATTTCAGTCCAGCACGTAAAAGAAACGGTTTTCTGTAATCACTTTATATATAGTGGCAACAATAGTACACCATATTTAATAATACACTCGTTTCTACAGCAACCTCAGTTCTTGTTTCGTCGACACGGCAATGTGAATTAGTTTAGTTTGGTGCAATGTAATTATAATTCCACATACTGTCAACTTAAAAAACCTTTATCGCCATACAATTCTGTCAGGATACCAGCGAACATCACGGAACTTACTAGAATACATTAGCAAAAATTCTATTTTTACAATCAATTCAGCGATACCGATCTGTAGCAATCGATATTAATGTCCCAAAGCAATATGATACAATAATTAAACAAACAATAATAATTATAAAATTAGGTTGACCTTTAATTAGTAATACGACATTATCTTTAACAGCTGGTAGTTGCAATCCCTACTTGAGGCCACTTTTACATAGGCAAACCAAAGTTTTTACGTTTTTTACATGTATCTCTTTTAAATGAATTGATTTTTTTGGAAACTTTAATTAAAAATACCTGCGGGCTATTTTTGGTAGGCAACGCGTTAGAATCGTATTCCGCTACTAATAATTATACATAAAAACTACATTTCAGTCAAATAAAATACAGATCTAGATATCGTGCAGCCGTATCTTAGACTGTTAGTATGGTACTGATAGAGATATCCCTCACGTTGGTCGCCATTATGAGTAAAGC
Organism: Vandiemenella viatica; assembly: GCA_031002005.1. NCBI lineage: Eukaryota > Metazoa > Arthropoda > Insecta > Orthoptera > Morabidae > Vandiemenella > Vandiemenella viatica. The sequence continues at coordinate 85,850,954 of JARYHS010009186.1, forward strand.
TTTGAAATGCATAGTTTCAATTGAACATTGCTAGTTGATGTTTTATAAGACCACTAGCAGTGCCCGTGACTTATCGTCCACTTAGATCACCACTCGGTCGTTTTTTCTTTGCATTATACATTACCGTCATTAGTTTTAGATATCCAGGATGACGCCTTAACCTCTGTAGCAGTGTTGGAATATGCTAAAATGAACTGCACGTCTGCAATAGCGGAATGGATTAAGATTTTAAGAAATATGAAGATTGCACAATGCAAAATCACATTAGAAATGAACACGACACACAAGATCAAGAAATACAGACAAAGGATGAACCAGTATGGGAAATACAAGTTTTCCAATCGCTCACAAATAAAATTAAGCTTTATGCGTCTACGAATAATGGTAATTGATCATTAAAACTGGTCATTTGGTCAAATCCGTTCAATAATATCCGTTCTCTCTCTCCTAATAAACTATGTGAAGGTTCGGGATTAAGTGTCTGGCTTTTGATCTCCTGCTGGGATTGTTAGGGACTAAGAAACTGACGTTCTATTCTGAAAAGGCTTGATTTTGGTGCAAGAAGTGGTCCAAAGACGCTCCATGATTTGTATAAATTCATTATGGAAATGAAATGCACAGTAATTACAAACTCTGCCTTAAATTCTCTGAAGCCACAAAAAATTGCACTAATTAGATATACACAAAACAGTGATACTTATCATGTGCTGAAATACCGGGAAGAGGAATGATCTGTCCACAAATCGTGGTGGGGATTTTTCATAAGTGACTGTGGGAAACATGGTACCCAGAGAATAAATAACAAATGCAGGAGTTGAAGGGAAAGCCAAAGAAAACATCTAGATTTCTTTTTTAAATTAATAAAGAATACAATCATTAAGTGGTGTCTGAATCGAACTGTGTTGAGACAAAGTGGAACATGGAAGGTGGATGGTATGAATGATGCGGTTGGAGAAGGTAAACACATAGGATGAAGCCTAAATCAACAATGGGCGAATAATTAAAAACTGTAGAATAAGTGAAAAGAAATAGGTCAACATATTTGCAATTTGTTTCAAATTTTGTTAAAAAAAGAACCGTTTTTCAATAGATAGTAGCTAAATTTAAACAACGTTTATGGTTCCAAAAACTGAGTGCTTCCATTTTCTTGTAACATGTTGAAATCACATTCCTTGATTTAATTATTCTGTTTACTGATTATACGATTCCTTCTACATAAGGCACTTGGTACAAACAAAAGTTGAACATATAAGACCCTTCAAACCGTAGATGAATGGTATTTGCACCGCCAGTTGTTACCAACAGTTCTTTAAAGCCTAAGCAATGGTTATAAATAACTTGACGAGGTGCTGTTGACAGTTGTTTAGATTCCTCCTACTAACTGTCGTAAATCGTAAATACTATATCCAATAATCACCTCTGCCCTCACTGAATTTTACATAAATTACAGCATTGAAAATAAAAGTTTCAGACAATACTCTCTAGAATAAAGTTTAAGCCATTTATTTCATGCACTTATATATTAGCACGAATAGTGTTTATATTTTCCTTGATCTTAATTTACCACCACCAAGTATGGTGGGTGACTGATAACAACCTGCATCGCATTCAAGAGGACGTAGGTTCGAATCCCCGTCCGGGCATCCAGATTTGGGTATTCTGTTGTTTCCCCAAATCACTCCAGGCGAATGCCAGGACGCTTCCTTCAAAATGGCCATGGTCGAATTCCTACCCATTCCTTGACCCAGTTCTTTCTCGGCGGTATTGACTTGACGTTGACGAGGCGTAAAGCCATTATCTTACAAACGAGACAGAATTCTTTCCCATATTGCTTTGACAATAATCCACAAAAAGTTTGAAATTTTTAATTCATTATTCAGCATGTTATACCTGCATAGTGATAACAAAAGAGAATTTAATGACATGAATTTGTCACATGCTTTTTGCACTTGATGTAATTGTGTGAATAATAAAGTGCCTGCGTACGAAAAATGATTCTGTTTGGAACTAAATATTCAAGTTCAATCTGTAGACGTGCTAGTAAACTCGGTCGGAAAATAATAAATCATGGAACTGTGAACGTAATTATCACTTCACATTCGTTTTGTACGTTAATAATTAAGCGCGTGATGTACACAACTCGTAAAACCCTTTAAATATTTAACTGAGACCGACGAAGCGGTCAGACAGATTTAAACAATAGTCAACAGCAGTTAGAAGCCGCTGACGTATGATGTAAATTCTCAGCGTTTGTATTTACAGATCGTTTTAGATAGATGGGAAGTCACCTCTTAGAAGCAGTTATGTATATTAATCCAAGCTGACTGTTGCCTTAAGCCATCTGAAATAACTCCGTTGCATCATGAGTGTTACATAAGACATTATGTGTGACAGAACACTTGCGAAGCCTATCAACAAGACAACATCAGTCAGTCGGCTTTTCTACCTTTCGTCAGTACACAACCATTCACAAGCGTTAAAAAAAATTTATTTGTTTTTCTCATGGTTTTAAGAAAACAGAATGATCTAGTAGTTCCACCCAATGAAGTAACAAACACACTATGGGTGTACGGAATACATAATTATTTGATACGATAGATTCCAAATACAAGAGTGATACTAAATTTATAATGGGAGGTGAAGGCAAAGCGATCTCTGTAGGTCATGTTATAGTGAAACACATGTCGTTCACGCTATTTACAACTGTCATGTAAAATTATGGAATATTCACTTTTAATCACAATATTTTTTTGCTGATGTCGATTGTAAGATTCCTAAAAAAATAATTGACATCTACAGATATGAAGCATCTAACGGGATAATTTATATGAACTTTTGTACAAAAAAAAATATCCTCCAGAGGGAATTATCACCCTGCATAAATTTGTTGTAGGATTACAGTGAAAAGTAGGATAAGACAACAAAAACACATTTTAAAACCCTTTTGTAACCACCGAGTGGTTAACGCTCTGGCCTCGTATTCGGGAAGATGCCGGTTCGATTCTCCGTTCGCGCTTCCAGATTTGAGTTTTCCATGGTTTCCTCCAATCACTCCAGGCGAATGTTTTCTTCAAACAAGACCATGGTCGATTTCCTTCCCGTTCCTTGTCCCCAGTCTCATCCCGCCTCTAATGACCTCGACGTTGACGAGGTGTAAAGCCATAAGTGTAAAAATAAAAATATTTAGCAAGTACACAAAATTAAAAAAAAGTGCTAAATATCAGCGTAATAACTACACGTATATAATCAAACAAGTCCACAGGAATGTTCCAAACCAGCAGTTCTAAATACCAACAATTTATATTAATAAGATTCATTTTAACATCACAAACACAAAATTACGTAGCGAGAGTGAGCATCTGTACAGAGGCATAGAGAGGAAATGGACTTACATCTTTATGCAGTACAGACTTTCAATACAGGCAGTAACAGCTATGAATCAACCCTCTCAGGGCGGCTATAGCAGGTGCTGTGAATCAAACACTTTCCGTGTAACGGTAATTTGGATTGTGTTGTGTCTATCTCATCTTGGCGCTGTAGTGACTGATTTGTCGGATGGCTGTGTGTATAGTCTGTACTCAGTCACAATAGCTAAGACTTGCAACGTATTCTTCTTCCGCCACGCTGTTAGTCTTCTGTGCTTGTCTGACACCTAAAAATATTAACTGTGGGCTGCATGGGAACGGAGAACATACGGCTTGCATTCGTTGAATGAAATACTGAAGTCGTTAACCGATGTTTATTGCAACACTGGATACTTGGTTACAAGGAAAATACATCTGCAACTTCACGCGAACGTAATGCCAGCAAACTAGGTATGTTGTAGGAAATATCCTACGACATGTGTAAACGAGAATCTTGGCGGGAATCGCGTCCGATCGGTATCGCCCGAGGCCGAGCTTGTCGCTCCTAGAGATCAGACACGAATGGGGAAAAGTTACAAGTCGTCTCTGCAAGGTGACCTTCGCCAGGCGTGCTATTCTGCACGCGCCTAAGATTTCATGCTGAGCAATAACAGAACATCCGCTCAGCTTCTGCGGCACATACGACTCGCTCAGACTCAACAAATAAAATACAAGGTTTTTAATATAATAAAAATGCGTTCCTTACAGCGCTACCAACCCTGACTTCGTGAATTTATATTGTCGTCTGGAACTACTATGCCTTACGGAGGAATAAATAGGATTCCATAGATAATACCCCTCCCATGGGCTGAGTTTTACTTCCTTGGGTTTGGTCTGGTGGGACCCTAATGACTCACTTCCGCTACAGAAAAATTTAGATTCTTAATTAATTCCTTATTACCTATATAATTCTACATCTTATAGTTCCTAATTATAACTAATCGTACTTTTATTATGTCTATTTATCTTGTTGCACCACATTACAATTAGGCATATTTGTTACGAATTTGTGAACTTTTAATGACAACTGGTTCAGCTTTTGTGAATAAATTGGAATTTAATTTCTTGTAAACCTTATCCTTTTATGTAATACCCAAATATATGTCACCTGTTGAGCACAATAGTAATCGAATCTCAATTGAATTGTTTGGTATGTTTTATGCTCCAACGTAATATGACGCCACAGTGGTAAATAAAAATCTGAACGTAGAGCCTGAAACAAAAAAAGAAGAAGAAGAAAAAAAAAAGAAATATATCGTAAATAAAATAATTGTTTTAAAAAAAACCATAAAAACGGCCTTAAAAAAGAAGCACCAAAAATTTTAAAATAACTTTATACCTTGCTTAGGAGAAAGTAAATCTAAATGGCCAATATTTTACATTACTGTCATTGAAATTTTTACATTAATTAGTTATTTTTGGAGTCGGTGCCAGCTGTCACATCGCGAAAATCGAATTACTTGTTTTGGTGTTGGAGGCGAAACGGGAAGTAGGAAAAAAAAAAATCCCAATATTTTACAGCATGTTGTGAGGCAGATAGTGCTATTGCGGGAGACAGCTTAGGGAAGCAAATTAAAAGTATTTTAATCTGTGACTCGGCCTTATTGGTCATCCAGGCATATCTCTGGCGCTACAGTGTCAGTTGGTAGGCTGCATCATGAAGTAAATGATTTACAGTTAGAATAATATCGGCGTGTCATCTGTATGTTTCAGTTTTGTTGAACCATGTTTCTAGCATTAATTGTAGGTAAGCAGTAACATGATTTTTTTTTATGTATTATTGTTATTCATTATTGTTTTTCTTCTTTCGCTGGCACCGACTCCAAAAATAACTAATTAATGTAAAAATTTCAATGACAGTAATGTAAAATATTGGCCATTTAGATTTACTTTCTCCTACGCAAGGTATATAGTTAAATGGGGTAAGGGAGTGAGTGGTAGGGTTTTGTAAACAGAATGTGGACACTATGTTTCTCTTTATTTTTAAGTATACATGTGCATTATTCCATGGAAATCTGATAAATGTGTGGATATCTATAAAGAACATTGGAAATTAGGAGGGGAGGGGGTAGATGAGAAGAGGGGTTTTGCTTCTGTAACATAATTTAAACACAATTGTTCTGTAAGTATTAAAGTATACGTGTGCAAATTTCCTTCAGAATCGGATAGAAACTGTAGATTAAAGGATGGAAATGAAGGAGCGGAGTTTGGACTCTTGAAACCAAATGTAGACAGTATTTTTCTGTTTGTTTTGCAGTATACATGTGCATACTTCCTTCAAAATCAGAAAGAAACGGTAGCTTTGTATAAAGAACATTGACAGTAATTTAAAGTATACGTATGCAAAGTTCTGCCGAGCCGGATTAAAATGTGGATTTTGTACAAATATTATGGGAAGGAGAGCTAGGGTAGTATTTTTTTTTATTTTTGGTCAGAAATCTTATCCATAAAAAATTACGTATATATATGCCAACTTTCATAAAAATCGGTCAAATGGTGTCGATTGTTGCTTTCTAAAAAGAAATTGACAAAAATCAAGGGGGTGGAAAAGGGGAGAGGGGTTCAGTTTTTGCAAACCAAGAGTTGGCATTATTTTTCTCTTTGTTTTATAGTAAAAATTTGCTAAGTTCTGTCTAAACCGGATATAAACTGTGGTTGTGTATAAACATTAAGCGGTTTAATGGGGAGAGGGGGTGGTTTTTACATCTTTCTTCAGACATCTTCTTCGTAAATTAATACGCATAAGCACCAACTTTCATGGTAATTGGTCAAACGGTTGCGACTGTAGCTTTTTATAAAGAACACTGACAATAGTTAATGGGGTTGAAGGAGGGAAAGGGGTTGAGCTTTGACAAACCAAATGTTGACAGGATTTTTCTCTTTGTTTTAAAGTATACATGGGCAAAGTTCTTTAAAAATCAGATAAGAAATGCAGATTTCTATAAAATTAAGGGGTGTAAAGGGAGACATGGGGTGGTTTATTTATTTATTTAATTTTTTTTTGGTCAGAAACCTCCATGAAAAACTAAATGTATATGCCAACTTTAATGGAGACCAGTTAAATGGTGTCGACTGTAGCTTTATTTAAAAACATTGGTAAAAATTTAAGGGGTGGATAGGGGGAGAGGGGTTCAGTTTTTTCAAACCAAAAGTTGACTATTTTTCTCTTAATTTTTGACTATACATGTCCAAAGTTTCATCGAAATCGGATAAAAAATGTGGATTTGTATAAAAATTAAGGGGTGGAAGGGGGTAGAAGGGGTGGTTTCTCAATTAAATTCATATGGGACCACTTTGGAGGTATACCCTATCCACTAACAAAATTTCATTTAAATCGGTTCAAAATTGGCAAAGATATCGCTGAACATACTTGTACATTCAAAAAAAAAAAAAAAAAAAAAAAAAAAAAAAAAAAAAAAAAAAAAAAAAAACAGACGAATTTAGAACCTTCTCCTTTTTTTGAAGTCGGTTAATAAAAATAATAGCCATATTCTCGCATGTAATTTTTAGTTTCTTAAATTTTGGTTTTTAGTCTTTAAACCCCATACTTGGCTATATTGAATGCGAAAATATTAATTTTAATAGAATAATGAAAAAATCTTTCGATATCTTGAAGTTACTATCTGAGGCCGCAAAGCTACAATCTCTGATGTTTGGAAGTGAATTAAAAACGCTGTTAATAGTAATTAATGCATGTCTGGTGGCTTTGAAAATGAAATTGAACTGTTTAAAATCTTAAGTGTTGACACAGTTTTTTTGTTTTTTTTTTGTTGAGCGATTCTGTCTTTTCCACATTAACTGAAAAAAATCATTGTTCCTATTGCTGCAGGAATCGCTGTGGTTATTATGATGAAACTTAGTACACACGTTCCTGATATCATGGCTAAAAATATTGCAGGAATAAATCAACCCCAACCCCATCTCTTTTCTGCTACACCGGGGGTTAGCAGTTTAGATACGTATAGAAAAATGTAGCGACTGACACGAAATTGAATTCAAATGTGCAAAAAACTGACCTCTTTCATTAGCTTCAATACGTACTGTGTGCGTTTCCGAGGCAAGGCAGTTATGGCAGATCCAAGCCTGAATCACGTGACTGTGAACTCCCTTGAAAAACGTCCAATTAACGTTGCTGTTACAAAATAATAACTAGCTGTTTGGTATATTCTGTACCCACATATCTTACGGGTCCACGCATTGAAGATCGACGAAGCTGGAGGGGATTCCGACACGACATTGGGATAAAGGAAGGTCTTCCCGGGGTCTTGCGTCCGTGACTTTCGAAGAGAGAGGTCACGCCGTTGCCGTACTGAGGCGTCGTGGTTTCGATTACCTCAAGACATAAAGAGCACTGTTTGACAAACCTCTAGGCTTGCGGTACTGTTGCTGCTGTCTGGAGGAAGCGTGCGTGTTACCTTAGGTGCAGACACAACCCCGTGGCTGCTACAATAACGGTAAGGACATTCTGCCAGTAAAAAGAACTCAGCGTTGCGCGTTCCTCGACCCGTTAACGCCTCTGAGCAGAGTATCACTCTATGACAATCGTTCTGAATGTGTTAAAAGCCTCGGAGCAGCCTGATTCGATGCGGGAGGACTGTCATAATTTCCCTATCGACAGATAGTAGTATTTTATTATAGTCAAAGTCTTAATGGCGCCCAAGTTGAATTAAAATGCAAACATTTGTTTCTGGAAGCTTGTATTTGTGAGCATGGTTTTTATAAACTATTGGATTTTTCATATTAGCTTCCTATATCCAAATTTTCATGTTAGCTAAATTCAATCTTGACATCGTGTTTAAATTCCACGTAAATATGTCATAGTTGTTTGTTTGGTATTAACGTTTTATGGCTCATATTGTAAGACTCGGTGTTAATGTTGGTTGAAGCCTTGATTATTTATGTATTAAATATAGTTTTAAATACACCGACGTATGTAGGCTTTGAATGTTTAATTTGAAGAAATATGACAGGTTATGACTTTCTAGTGATAAAGGATAGCATATCACTCACTTCCTATTTAACAAATCAAAATATTAAATTGATGAAATGATGAAGATTACAAGTAATCAAAAGGTAAGTCAGGAATGCTAAACAAAAATCACCCCAGAAGAAAACCCTCTTATACCACAACACGTTTAAGAAACTACCATTCCCATTAATGACTATTATAAAACCTAGAATAATGTGTAAATCATTACGTGGTCAAACATCACATTTTTTTTTCAGTGCCCTTTCTCGTGTTGAAACTTGTCTAACTTTAACGTGATCGGCAACATGAAAACATTTTTTGAATCATAAAACCACTACGTAGCTGGACTGCTACGGATCAAATTAATAACGGGTAACTATTTCGGTACTGCAGGTGTTTAAATTAGGAAAGGCGCACGCGGGAAATGCGGCAAGCTAGATAGCGTCGGCGTGCGTGTGTGTTGGCCTTGTACAGTATTTCTGGCGCCGCCTCGTGCCGATCGAGATTGTCACGAGAATTCTTAATAGGCTCCGTCGACCGCACTCACGGAACATATGTCGGCCTCACCTGCTCGGCTTCCACCAGCGGTAGATCGTTACTGGCGCTCGACAAATGAGCCAGGCCCATTCCACATTCCGCTATCGCACTCCCAATAAACCGTGCAGATTGTTGCGTCTGGCAGCTAATTTGCTCTAATCGTTGTTCTTGCCGAGAATTGCTTTCATGACCAAGCACTATATAACTTTCTGCATGTTCAACTGAATGCAGAAATCATTGTAACTCAGCAAAATTACGATTTGATAGAAATTGATTTAGTATTTTTTTTTTGATGTCTCTATCCCAGGAGGTGTATTTTTTTTAAGTGTATAACATGACTAGCAATGATAATACGTATAAAGAATTTTGACTTTATTTGTCAAATTTTCATGTCTTGTTGGTATCGGAATTTTTTTAGTGCCTCTATTTGCAGAAATAATATATATGTCCTCTCCATTACTAAATCTTTCAAACAGTGATAAATGTCAACTAATTTGTCGTTATTGAGTCCCAAAATATCAATTATTGTCAACGCTTAGTTCCATAACACAGAACGGAATGTTTTCGTTGTTATTATTACTTGATCGTAAGCAGTACCAATAATTTTGATAATATTGATAAATAAACACTGCCAAAGCAACTGAATATTTGGTCGTTTATTTATTTAATGCGTTTCACTTCTTTAATGAAACATATGTAGTGATTTCGTCCGTTCAACATTATCAGATATTGAAAAAAGTGATCCATAACTTTCATATAATTTCGATTTATTTTAGCAGAATTCATTGATTATACGTCTTTTTGTGGTACGAACTTGTTACTACAATCACATTATTTTATATTATGTTTTTAACGATCCAGAGATTAGCAATTTCGTATACAGCGTCGGATAGTTTGTTTCATATTTCATGGTAGTCAGAGATCTTAAATATTTTCGAACTATAGCTCTTTGCCGACCCCGGCAGCGTAGGGGTAGCGTTCTTGCTTCTCGTTGCAGGTGTCGCCGGTGCGAGTCCGGCCTAGAGCATGGGTGGTTTTAATTAAGTGTTATGTTCGTCTTGTGTTGTCCTTACACATTAGAGAAAATAATAATACTTATGAGAAATCTGTACATTGTAATAGAAACAAACACATCGAGCTGGCTGAATCGCTAACAAGGCCGAATGTCATTAAAAAAAAAAAAAAAAAAAAAACTATAGCTCTTTACTAAGCACATTTGATCGTTATGGTTATCTATGTTTACCGGAAACCTTTAAACGAGAAGGAAATACAACTCTGTTACCATGTGCTAGAACACATAAGCTCTTATGTTACCCTTCTGGTTTAACCATACTCAAGTGAGTCTACATTTGATACACTCAGAATCGAATCTAGAATGGAATGAAAATTCGATAGTTCCGAAGGAAAGGTTACTGTGACGCGCTACGAGCCATCAATATTATTTAACTATCACCGTGCACGCTGATTGAGATGTATCGCATGAGGGAAGATACGGCTTCGAATCCCTGTCAGTCCATTAAGATTTCCATCGTTTCCAGAAACCTCTCAAGGTGAATGTTATGATGGTTCCTTCAAAATACCGTGGCCAAATTCCTACCGGTTCCTTGACCCCAGTCCTCTCCCACCTACAATGACCACGACATCGACGTAAAGTAAAGCCTTCAGCAGAGAAAATAAAATAAAAAAAGTATCGTCATGCAAACCATGCTAACGGGCTTAGAAATCTTTGGAGCTCCCATGATATTGTGAGAGGATATTAAATCAATATCAATGCGGAGGATAAATACGTATTTTCTCCCTACTTATTCCGCACATCAAATCAGAATGAAGAGTGGTTACACATTCAACAAAGATAATTTATGTGATTCATCAAGAAACACCGAGACTCGAGATAAGAGTCCATTTTTCCATCCAAAGCTTTTCACTGAGGGGTGAGAGGCTTAAAATTTTTACTGTTGTCGCAGAGCTGAAAGCTTCCTCGTAATTAATACACGCTCAAATGAATGAGCAGAGTTAATTGATTTCATTTTTAAAAGCATCAGGCCCAGTTACCGCGTCTGTCTGTCGCAAACATGCTTACACGCACCAGTGAGAATTTCTAATTGGAAAAATGTCCATCTCACGCGAGTGCAATTAATTCAACAACAGCGCGCCTGTCCAAAGGCATGCTTCCCTGCTCGCTATGTATCCTGATGAAATTCAATTTAGGGACAAAAACGGTGTATTATGCGCTTTATTTTAATACTACCATTAAAAAAAAAAAAGACCGTAGTAATTTAAGACTTTAGCAGCTACATTTCACTGGAGTGAGAAAGGTTGTTCATTAAAAAAGTTTTGAAAAATAACATATTATATTGTGAAGCGAAACTACTCATATAACACAATAGGCAAAAAAAGAGGAAAGATTCATCCGATATCCATTGTAATTCAGTTTGAACATCAATACTCCGTACTAGTTGTTAACACTTTGTCTAATACGTGTACCTTTAACTTTTATATTATATCTCTTTGAACAATAGAACTGGATCGTTGATTTCATTCCAGAATATTTTCTTATAGACCGTATCACACCAATAATATTTACAGTAATTAGTCCTTGTACTATCTCGCAACTTATAACGTCTTAATAGAGTATATTGGTAATATTTACTAATGAAGTTTGCAGCAATATTTTGTAATGATATACTAACAACACGAACCAAATTTCCGTCATTATTGAAAACTTTATTTCGAAATAAGTAAGTTTAAAAAGTTTACTCAGAAGGCAGTACTTAAAGACAATTTCGTATTAATACTCTGCCTCCAGGGCTAAATTTGGTTTCCCAACCAGATTTTCTTATCCGCATCTATATCTACATATATACTCTGCAATTCACAAAATTGTGGGTGGCAGAGGGTGCTCAGCACCAAAGCTAATCTTTTTTTTGTGCATTCCAATCCCTAATCGTACGAGGGAAAAAAAAATCATATATGAATCAGTCCGGCACCTTATTTCTCTAATTTTATCATTCCTGTCCTTCCGGCTCAAATAGGTTGGTGGAAGAAGTATTTCACTACACTCAACAGTGAAAGTGGGAGTACGCATGTTTACACCTTTCTGGTACAGCGTCCGTTTATATTAGGATTGTTACTTGTATAATTTTTGCGTGAAGCTTCGTTTAGGAGTGTAATATGAAGAGTAATTTTATTTATCAATGTAATGGAAACCTTAACAAGTAGAGATGTGGGTCATCTGGAAATTGTCAGGCGCTGAAATCATAATTTCACGTATTCTTAGATTAGATAGTGAACTTCCCTCCCATTCATTACCTTCAGTCCTTTTCCACCTCAAATTATCAAGACCAAGACGATGTATAAACCCATAAAAAAGGTTGTGGGATTACCGATGAAAGTTCCCGTTCAGCGTCCTCTTGGTCAACGATGGGAGAAAGATATTTAGCCTATAAGGACACGCTGAGAGTTTGCAAATAAGCCCGACTGCCTAAAATTAGCTCGACCTCCAACAATAGTTATTGCGGTAGTGACACTTGGACGGTCTTTAGAAGGACTGCCACTCACTGACAGACGGAATTCGGGAAGAGTGACTGACTGTCTTGTGCTCACTTGTTGACTTCGTCCGTTCATCTTCTGAGCATGCAGTATTCGAGCAGTACTATAACAAGTCTAATTTCGATTATGTGAGAGCTGAAATCAAAAGGTTGTGGATGTTCAGCTTCCACCTTCAAGAATAGTCGCTTACTGTGTTTCATGGTACACCAGAGGCCTGGCCGATCAACGCAAAGACATCGCCACTTATCAACACCAGAAACCTCCAAGTACCGGTAAAGGGTTGTGCTTAGCAATGAACATTTTCCCAGTGGTACACACAACTTTCTCCCAATGACGCACCGAGATGTGTTTCGTGCCCTAATCATGCTCTTATAAACAACGTTAGACTGATACAACACAGTCAGTTAAATGCGAAATAATTGGACTGTATGTATTTAATTTTTCCTTTTTCTTCAAGCAAAAAAGATTTTATGAAATACTTTATAAATTGAATAATTAATTAATATACCAAATCACAATTAAAATCGCAGAGATATTTGGTTGACTTGCTATTTACACAAGGTTATTCTAGTCGTCTGCTTTTCTGTCTTCGATACGAAGTAAAAACGCCAGAGTCATCGTTGTTCGTAAGTGTAACATTACAAGCTTCATACTAGAAAAAAGGCATTTACAAAATGAAATCGCTTTCCTTGGAAGTTGTGTGTTGTATCATACACTAAAGCTACGATAACATTAGTTTTAAAATCGGTAATAATCTATATGTATTCGTCAGTGTTTCTAGTCCTGATTCGATTTCTATAAATTAATCACAATTTATAAGTACTGTTTTCACGTTTCCAGATATTTTATATCATAAAATATACTGTATTACTTCTAACTAGAGATTGTTCAAGTTGTTTTATAATTTTTCTAAATATTTGATATATTTTCTTACAAATTTTGTACAATTACAAGGATCGTGCCCATCTAATCGTCGAAAACAAGAGACTAACATCAAACATTTCACTCAAAGGGTTGTATAATTCTTGATCTGAAACAAATGTGAGTGAAGTCTGTAGAAATGGCTGTTACTAGGAACATTCTAATATGGACAAATGATCAGTATCAAATACACAATTTATTTGTTCATAATCAGATGATCCGAATCTCTGAGAATCCGTGGTGCTTAATGTTCTCAAATATGAAATTAGTTGGATCAAGCTACGATGATGGAAGAAATGTTTATGATTAGTTACTGGCGCAGCATAGTAAGAGAGGTGGTGATATGCGATTTCTTATCGTCTTAATATGTGCCTGGGTTAAATTCCAAATCTTACCGTACTGCCTAGTGGGCGCGGGCATGCGACACCTTTTAGGTCATTCATCAATTGGTTGAGAACGTATACTTGGCGGCCCTTATGATGTTCGAAGGAGGAGTAGGCGCCAGTGGGCCGACACAGGGTTCACTGTCAATTTGTTCCATCTCTGTATACAAAATAACAATCTACTCTTAATTAGGGATGTAACGGAACTCCGAATACGCAAGTACGAAACTTCCGCATGAAATTCTACCTTCGCTTTTTCATTCTTTTCTCTTTGTAGGAGAATCGCCCTATCATCGTTTATCTAACAAAACCGTGGTTGTTTCATTTCTTACGATACTGTAATAAAAGCAACAATGAATAGAACGGTGTTATTACCTAAGAACGAAATTACAAGTTTGAAATATATGAAGTAAAACGGCCTAGTCAAGGTCCAACTTGTAGGACCTCCGTGTAGAATTACAGTATCCTGCGCTTACCTATTCACTAGAAGGGGTCCAAGCAGGTCTTTCCACTCGTACTTTCTAGTGGCGCAACATTGTCCTTATCGCACAATAGCATGATGTTTCCTCCAATCAGGAGCCAATGCCATTGTTAGTTGGAAGGCAGGAGCTCATGTTATGTTTTAGGGAGTCCAATCACATCCAATACGTGCTACATGTAGTAATGCAGTCCTTTTCATGGCCCAGAAAGAGTCGTACATTCGAAAATCGGTCATCGTAGGTCCTACAAATTGGCTAGAGCGGTGGAAAGGTGGATGGCGGACACGAAGATGTGCGGTGGCGTGATCTTTTGCTTGACGCTTGAATTAGTCAAGCTGCAAAGTTTATATGGCAAAGATTGAAGGGCGGAGTGGCTGAATGGTAATGCCCTGACTTGTGGATCTATTGTTACTAGGTTCAATCCCACTTGCAGTTATGACAAAGATTGTTTTGTGGACGCGTGCGTAATTATGTAAATAATTGTGTAAATAATTTAATTAATTCGTTAAATCATCCAACATTTTTTGTTGATTGAAAGATGAGGAAAAAAATAATGTGAAAGTATTAAATGGTAATAGACTTTGTTTTTACAAAATGTAGAATTTGTATAAAATATTCTTGTTCTGCTTTTAAGTTTATTTCTGATAAAATATAAAATCCAATTAATCATAAATTTATTTTTTCCACATCCGCTTCCGCAAAACATCCGCATCCACGGATGTCAAACACCGAATAACCACATCTGCATCCGATGAGATGACATCCGTTACAACCCTGCTCTTTTTTTTTTTTTTTTTGGTCGTCAGTCTTTCGACTGGTTTGATGCAATCCTCCATCCTTTCCTATCCTGTGCTAACCTCTTCATTTCTACATACCCCTTACAGCCCACGTCATCAATTATCTGTTTCATATATTCTAATCTCTGTCTTCCTCTACAGTTCTTACCTTCGACTGTTCCCTCCACTAACAAGTTAACCAATCCAGCATGTCTCAAAATATGACCTACCAGCCTGTCTCTTCTTTCTGTAAGCTTCTTCCATAAACTTCTTTTCTCACCCATCATTTCCAAAACTCGTTCATTTCTTACTTTGTCTGTCCACTTAATTTTCAGCATTCTTCTGTAACACCACATTTCAAATGCTTCAATTTTCTTTCTTTCCGGTATTCCTAAAGTCCACGTTTCGCTACCATAAAGAGCTGTGCTCCACACAAAGAGTTTCAAAAAGTTCTTTCTAATTCCTAGATCAATATTTGAAACTAAAAGGTTTCTATTTTTCATGAAAGCTCTTTTTGCTAGTGCTATTCTGCTTTTGACATCATTCTTGCTTCGGCCATCGGTTGTAATTTTACTTCCCAAGTAACAGAATTCGCTTACTTCTCCTATTGCATCCGATCCTATTTTTATATTTAATCTAGTATTGGTATCATTTCTGCTACATTTCATCACTTTTGTCTTGCTTTGATTTATATTCAGTCCAAAATCTTCCTTCAGTATTTCGTTCATGCCATTCAGTAACTTCTCAATATCCTTAGCCCTCTCTGCTAACAAGACAATGTCATCAGCAAAACGTAGCATACTGATTTTTTCTCCCAGAAAACTTATACCACATGGAAATTTTTCTTTGACTTTCTTCATTGCTGCCTCTACATACAAGTTGAATATTAACGGGGATAGACTACAACCTTGTCTCACACCCTTTTTAACTGATGCATGTCTCTCGTGATTCTCTACTTTTATTACCGCCACTTGATTCTTATATAGTTTATAGAGTATTCTTCTATCTCGATACTTTAGACCTGACTTCTTTAAAATTTTGAACATCTTGTCCCACCTAACATTATCAAACGCTTTTTCTAAATCAACAAATGCCATAAAAGTATCTTTGTTTTTCTTGAGCCGCTCTTCAAGTATTATCTTAAAGACAGAATTGCTTCCCTTGTACCGCGATTTTTCCTAAAACCAAACTGATTCTTCACCTACTATCTCTTCTACTACCCTTTCCATCCTTCTGTATATTATTCTGGTCAGTAACTTTGAAGCATGTGATGTTAGACTAATGGTGCGATAATTCTCACATTTGTCGGCTTGTGCTTTCTTTGGAAGTGTGAACATGATATTTTTATTAAAATCAGTTGGAATTTCTCCTGTTTCATAACTTTTTGATATCAGCTTGAATAATCTTTCGATTCCTTCCTCTCCTAGGGATTTAAGAAGTTCTGCAGGGATTTCATCAATTCCAACTGCCTTATTTGATTTTAAGTCATTCAGAGCTTTATTAAATTCTGTCCTCAAAACAGGATCCCCTAAGTCATCAATGTCAACATCATCTTCCTTTTCCATTACACTATTGTTCAAGTCGTCCCCATCATAAAGTTTCTCAATGTATTCTTTCCATCTGTTAGCTCTATCTTCTGACCTTAAAAGAGGTTTCCCATCGGCAGCTTTAATGTTCATACCTCTTTTCTTCATTTCTCCAAAATTCTGTTTGATCTTTCTGTAGGCAACATCTACTTTACCTACGACCATTTCCTTTTCTACTTCTTCACACTTTTGTTGTAGCCATTTTTCTTTTGCTATTTTGCATTTCCTATTTATTTGATTTCTAAATTGGCTGTACTGCTCTCTTCCTGCTTCATCCTGAGCATTTTTGTATCTTCTCCTCTGATCCATCAGCTCCAAAATTTCTTCTGTGATCCAAGGTTTTCGGGCAGAATGTTCCCTAAAGCCTAATGTTTCTTTACCAGCTTTCATTATTTCGGTCTTTAATGCATTCCATTCGTCCTCGGTTGAGCTCCTTTCAGAGATACTTCTTAGACCCAAGTCTACTATTAATGCAAATTTTTCTCTAGTGCTAGATTGTTTCAGTTTATTCACTTCCAGTCTGTTCTGCTTATACTGCTTCCTTATTCGCTTAAATTTCAGCCTGCACTCCATTATTATCAAATTATGGTCAGAGTCTATGTCTGCTCCTGGGTACGCTTTACAATCTAGAACTTGATTCCTGAATCTCTGTTTGACCATGATATAATCTAGCTGATATCTGCCTGTATCCCCAGGACGTTTCCATGTGTAAATTCTTCTTGCATGGTTCTTAAACAGTGTGTTTGCCACTACTAGCTTATATCTTTCACAAAATTCTAGCAACCTGCTTCCTCGTTCATTTCTTTCTCCTAGACCAAAACTTCCTACAGTATTCCCATCTTTTCCTTCTCCCACTATTGCATTCCAATCACCCATGACTATTAGATTTTCCTCCCCCTTCATTATAAACACTAATTACATTCATCTGTTAACATACAACAATACTTAGAAAGGCACGGAGGAAATATTGTCCGTTCTCTATCAGGCCTATTAAGTCTACTTCCTCAACTGCATATGATATGACGTTTAGGTAATATGAAAATTGACTGGAAAGATAATATTTGTGCTTACCACACTCATGACATAAATCAAAAACCTATTTAAAATCCGTGTTGAATAATGAGGTGAAATTTAGTGGCTTATTTTAATACACTATGGAAAACTGAATCGGTCATTCCGAAGAATTTACTGAAAGGTCGTTCAAACGCCTCCAATCACAGATAATTTTTAGAACTCCTATCAAAAGTTAATGAAAAACCGTTTGAGACAAAGTCACTCTCGCTTGGATGTAATAGTGCAAGAGTAATTTCGTTCACCAAGTCTTGCTTATATACGATAGAATTTCATGGTGATTTTCTAGTGGCTACTTCAACATATCTGCTAATGAAGCTGACACTTAATCAAAAGTCATCCCTTTCAAAAATGTGATAGAGGAATTAGAAAAAAGCAACTTTGGTACTTTAACGATCAAAATGATGAATCATTGCACAATTTTGATCCGTTAAGCAAAATGAGCTTTAAAAAAGTGTACATTTTCAAAAAAGAAAAGAATTATTTAGTAGCTATGGAGCCCCAGAAAAGAATATTTTGTGACCACGAAGCACTTTCCCTTCTTTTGTGAATTGTTGGGACGATGAGATCGGCTGAATAAGGGCTACCAGCCTTTATAAAAGCGACATTGCACAAGCCTCTTAAGGGCCGAGCTTGGAAGCAGCAATGCAGCAGGAAGAATCCTCATCCGAGTAGCAGGTCACATACGCAGCCCGCAACAAGCCGGCAAGAGAGCGGTGTCCGCCCTACTTCCGGAAGTTGCACAGCTTTTTAACAGGACGACAACAGAACAGGGCCGTGCCAGCGGAGACGACTAGGCATCACGCGGATTACACCAGACGGCGTCCACCAAAGAGTCAACCCAGGCAGAAGATCACCGGCAGTGAATCATGCGACCACACCACCCGTCAATCATCCGACCAAAGAGAAGAACGGTTGGATTCACTCATCACCCTTCTCACAAGGCTTGTAAATCACCTCACATCAAAAGAAGACACCTCTGCCCCCTTGAGGCAGCATTAATGGAACGACACAAAATGCGGCCAACCACTTTTAAGGAAGAAGGTCGCGGTGGTACCCACTCAGTTCAAGAAAACATCGACAGCCAAAAGCAATGACAAACCAACAGAGAAGAAATGCCCCATCAAAATGAAGCTGGAGTAAATGTCTAGCGATAATACACTCCACCCTACTCTGCTCAACGGAGCAGTAATTGGCTGTGGCTGCTCCTCTTAAAGGAATGTTTTGCCCAGAGTATGGGTGGCCAGGCAGTGCCGATTGTTATGGTGACTTCCCACGGCCCGTGGTTTCATAGGCCGCTCCAGGCTGCCCAATTGAATGGATCAGCACGCGCCACAGGCTAGCACTCGCCACCTCTCCACCACGTTACCTAGTGTCATTTCAGCTACCCGGGCGTTTGATATTTACTATTGGGTGACGTATAGCGGCGCCCCATTCCAACTAGCTGTGGCGGGTCCTTTATCAGAGCCCGCTGTTCGGCGCGGCCGGCAAATGCACAAGCCGTGGAAAGCCACCTTTAGACAGACTGTGGGGGGCATAATTCGAAAGACAGGAAGGCAATGCTCTTGTGTGAGATGATGTCTTAGGTTACTAGGGAATGCCTATAGCTAAACGACATTTTCATTCTGCGTAGTCTCACTTGTGCAACTGTAGGGATGCAAGCAAACTGCAGACGTTATGATGTCGACTGGTAACGAATCATGGAACACACCGTATAAAACTCTTATCAATTGCTTTCCATTTCAAGTTATGAACAGACCTGATACGCTCTGTTAAGAAAACCTATTGATTACGAGTTTCTCACTCATTTTAGCACAATGATCTTTTAAAATTCTAGTTGAGATGACGCCCACCAATTAAACCCATGTATGTTCAATATAAGAAACTTCAACTATAAATATCAAGGATTGTAAATATATTTCAATAATACACTGAATAACCAAAGAAATTGGTACACTTGCCTAATATCGTGTAGGGCCCCGGCGAGCTCGCAGAACTGCCGTAACACGACATGGCATAGACTCGACTAATGTCTGAAGTAGTGCTGGAGGGAAACGTCACCATGCATCCTGCAGGTGTGTCCATAAATCCGTAAGCGTACGAAGGCTTGCCGATCTCTTCTGAACGGTACGTTGCAAGGCATCCCAGATACGCTCAATAACGTTCATGTCTGGGGAGTTTGGTGGCCATCGGAGGTATTTAAACTTAGAAGAGTGTTCCTGGAGCCACTCTGTAGCAATTCTGGATGTGTGGCGTGTCGCATTGTCCTGCTGGAATTCCCCAAGTCCGTCGGAACGCACAATGGACATGAATGGATGCAGATGATCAGCCAGGATGCGTACCTACGTGTCACCTTTCAGAGTCTTATCTAGACGTATCAGGGGTCCCATGTCAGTCTAACTGCACACGCCCCACTCCATTACAGAGCCTTAACCAGCTTAAACAGTCCCCTGCTGACATGCTGGGACCATGAATTCATGAGGTTGTCTCCATACCCGTACACGTCCATCCGCTCAATACATTTGGAAATGAGACTCGTCGGACCAGGCAACATGTTTCCAATCATCAACAGTCAAATGTTAGTGTTGACGGGCCCAAAAGAGGCGTAAGGGTTTGTGTCGTGCACTCAGCAAGGGTACACGAGTGGGCCTTCGGCTCCGAAAGCCCATATCGATGATGCTTCGTTGAATGATTCGCACGCTGACAGTTGTTGATGGCCAAGCATTGAAATCCGCAGCAATTTGCGGAAGGGTTGCACTTCTGTCACGTTGAACGATTCTCTTCAGTCGTCGTTGGTCCCGTTCTTGTAGGATCTTTTTCCGGCTGCAGCGATGCCGGAGATTTGATGTTTTACCGGATTCCCGATATTCACGGTGCACTCGTGAAATGGTCGTACGGGAAAAATCCCCACCTCTTCGCTACCTCGGAGATACTGTGTCCCATCTCCCGCGAACCGACTGTAACATCAAGTTCAAATTCACTTAAATCGTTATAACCTGCCATTGTAACAACAGTAATCGATCTAACACCCGCGCCAGACACCCGTTGTCTTATATAGGCGTTGCCGACCGCAGCGCCGTACTCTGAGTGTTTACATATCTCTGTGTTTGCATATGCATGGCCTTAAAAAAGTTTGTTTGTATTTCTTCGTTATATTATTTTTGAGCACTATAATACATTGTAAGACCTTAAACGTTCACTTCTGGTTAATTTGTTAATATTAAAGCCCTCATGACATTAATTAATTCATAATCAATTAATTGACTCAAATGAATTAAATAAATGCTTCTTACTCTCCACCCAGGGTAGATCTGATTTATTTAAAATTACAGTTTACCAATAAGTACTTACTTATTCGGGTGGCATTGCTAAAGTTACATCTACTAGTCGGTTGAAACTTTTACTCTCTACTTAGGTTTTTGATATAATGAGATTCATAGCCAAATTGACAAAAACGAATCCCTTTATGTTTCATCAACTTCCACCGTCCGTGCGTATATACATCGTCGCAATCCCGCCATCATTCACTGATGAACTTTCAAATTTCAGAGAAATATGTATTCCGTTGAGCACAAACAGATACGTAGACAAATAATTCAAACAAAATTTTTAGGTACTCTACATGTCACCAAATAAAATAAGAGTCTAATCCTGCCTGCATTTCAGAAAGACACCAGACTTCCCGACAAATTTAACTTTCAGTTCTGTAGCGAGATGACTAGATGGGTCATCTCGTACAATGTAAATTAATTATTGTTTGATTTAATATAAATAAGAAATAAATAGATATTCTTTTCTTGAGTTGGAGACAGAAATCCGCGTCTAGCTAAGGGTTGTGTTAGCGTAAAGGCCGCCACACACGTGCGGGAAACCCAAGGGATTTGGACGCAAGGGTCACGGCCTTGCGGGATCCCGCACGTGTGTGGGCACTTGCTTGAGGCCGTGGCCGCACCCCAGTGCGGCCAAATCCCTGCCGAAAAACAATTCTTCATTTCCTCGAAGGCCGGGAGGGAGGGTGAGAAGCTCAGCGTGTGTCCTGCGGTCAGTCGGCCTTCCGGGATTTCTTGTGAGTGCCTGCATGTGTTGCGACTTTGTTTCTCTGTTTTGTTTCTAATGTTCCGTTTGGTGATGTTCCGTGTTTATAAATATGTATGATAGTGAGCCCTGTCTATAGGAATTGAAGTACCAGGAATACAACGACACAAACAAACGAGAAGCTACCTACGCCAAGCTGGCATAAATATTGAAGGAGAATGAACCAAATGCAAAAAAATAAAAAGAATCAATATTAAAAAAAAACAGCAACATTAAACCATCAGGAAATGAATCTTTGCGAAGTGATTTGCTGAAGAACATTAAAAAAAACCGTGCTGCAAGAAGATCACTTTGACGTTGTTAGCAAAACCGTTGCCATAAAATTACGTGGCCTTCCGACCAATCAAATGCTAATAGCAGAAAAAATAATTAATGACACCCTGTTTCAAATCGAAATGGGCTGTTTAGGAATGTCTTACAGTGAGCAATGGTTACCTACTTCTGGCCTGTACTATTCTGCAGGCAGCAGTTCTGGATATTTTTTTATCCAGGAACCTCATCGAATAGTCTCAGCCCACAACCTTTTCAAGCAACACCAGCAGGATCATTATAAACCATCAGCAGATTTTGATAAATTACCTCAAAACAACGACACAGCAGCAATTGTTCTATCAAATTATAATGCAAATGATGTTATGTGATTTGAATTTGAGTTTACATCACATGATCAACTATATTAATTACAACATGATTTTAAACTAATATTATTTTAATTTAGTTTTTATGTCATTTAAACTTAATTTTATGTTGTTGATGTATTTACGAATGGGAATAAATCAATTACAGTAAAAGTCCGGTTATCCGAGTTCCGAATATTCGAGCCACCTGGTTAACGAGGCAAATTTTTGAAATATGATAGGAAGCTTTTATGAAGATATGGAACTACAGAAAAAGGCTGCTTCAAGTTTACTAGGCAGCTTAGAGAGAGGTAGCAAAGCACTGTGACAGATTCAATAAAGAAATCCGTAACAGCAGCCAATGCGTGAACATCATCGTGATGCTGCATCGTGAAACCAACTCTGAGACTGAGAAACCCTTGAGGATTTTAACCCCCCGTGTGTGTTGCAGCGCCACTTCGATGAAATCCCTGCGGTCCGTTTCCCCTGCGGCCCGGCCTCCACGTGTGTGGCTACCTTAAGCGACACTCTGACTGAGCCGGAAGTGTCCGGTAGGACGAGACAATGAGAGGATTATCTCTGACACTGGTACTGTTGAGAAAGGCTGGGGAATTTTGCGGGAAGGGATCCGTAGATGCCCCGTTCACCTCGGTATCGTGAGAAAATTTCTACATATCCTCCCGAACAATCCCGACAAAACCCGAGGACTCTTAGCAAATAAGAGGCCATGTATTAGCCAGCATAGAGGGGAGACTTTTGCGAAGCCAATCCGATGTGGTTATTTCCTCACGTGGTTGGAAATATTACAAATTTTGTGTTTTTCATTATACTCGCCGAGGAGAAGGAGAGACGAGCTCTGAGGGGCGAGAATAGGTCATTCCGTCCAGAACTATCGCGCTGGCAACTGCCTGCCAGAGTACTGCGAATGATTTCGTTCTGGATGCTTCGATGATGAGCGCCTAGTCCGATCGATGTTGTCACTTGTGTTGGTTGACGTGACAAGTGCCTAGCATTACCTGGATGGTGCGCCGTTGAGAGTCGACAGCGCTCTTGTTACGACGCTGCGTGCAGCCAGACACACACGGTAATTATACCTCCAGAAACAGTGTGTACTCAGACGAATCATTGAGATAGCCTTTAAACGGTCTGATGAGTGTGAGTTCTTATGCCGCCGGACATTAATTCCTGAGCTAGTTGTCTCTAAAAGCCGACCGCTTTTTGGTTTTCGTTATCCAGTTTGAATTGAAAGACTGATTTCCATGTTTGGAAACTTTCAATGACTATTATTTGTGGGAACAAATTAACTCCCTGGCGCCCTATGTAATCCAGTTAAATCTGATGTTTTCTTGTTATCATTGTCATACAAGAATCGCTCTCGTTATGTATAAGAGAGTTTTTGCTTCAGTTGCATATGGAATTTGTAACACTTTGTAATGTACATGTATTGCAATTTCTTAGCTTCAATTAACGATAATTGTTTGTTTGCTATGTTGCAACTGTAAGACAAGTATTGCGTTGAACTTTATTTTGCATAGACAGATGTTTAAGATTAATGGTAAATATACCTCTGTCTGTAAGCAGTAATGAGTACCAAATAAACCAATATTTTAGGATCTTTTCAAATATTAATAACAGAAGTAATGGTTTCACCTCTGTTTCCTGAAATTAATATATGTGCTTTGCATAAGGTAGTGGAAGGTGGCGATTATAAATCATGCAAGGTAAGCAATTAATCTGCCCAACCTACCAATCCGCTACAATTGGCTAGCCCAACGTTTGGTAGTCTATCGATTTCATTAATCAACGGATTAAAATATCTCAATGATTTTTGAACCAATAGTACACACTGTTTTAATTTTGGCTATTTTCATATTTTAAATAGTTTGTGGATTTTTAAAATTTATTTGTGCTTATGTGTTCATATTTCTTGGATTATTTTAAAATCCTCAAATAAGATAAAAAATACTTGTATAAATGATGGGAGTTTTTTCAGTACTCCATGTTATTTTTATGGTTAATCTGTGCAATGGTTCTGTCCGCACGCATTTTTTTTGTTGTATCCATGACAGCGTTGACTTTGATTTGTGATGATGTTGTGATCTATCTGTCCTTGGTAATTTTTGATTTATTTTGTGGTGCAAAAATTGACTAAATTTTTATATTTCCGATTTATCTGATGAATCGCAAGCTTATTTGTCAAAATTTCCGATCTACGTTTATATTACGTTGTTTTGTGTGTTCCGTTATCTTTGTAATCAGTTGCGAAAATATTCGTATTCTCATTTACTTTTGTTAGTTCATGAAGCTGAGATCCGGAATTGTTTTAATAGAAAACATATCTGTAATTTCGGGAAGTAGTGAGATCATGAACGAATTAAATTCGGAGGCAATGCATCAACGAACTATGGGGGAAACTGAGACGAATGCAAATGTTGATTTAGCTTCTGAAGCGGGTTACAGCTCTCAATCCACAACAAGCATGGGAGAGACAGAAATTGAAAACCTTCCACATATCTCTGATATAATCATAGAAAATGTCTCAGCTCCACCCATTGCTAAAAACACTCACAGTCCAGAAAACACTACACCAGAGGTATCCACTTGAATTAACAGAGACGTTTCCATTCCATGCACAATAGATAGATGCTTACGATTTAACATGAGCCTTTAGTACGTACATAATCTCGATAGGAGAAATTGTGCACCAACACCCTGCCCGAATACCGGATGAAGATTTTTTTTTTTTAACTTCCAGGGCTCGAAGCACTGGACATCATTATGAACAGTAGGTGATATGGCAAAGCCACAGCTACTTCGTGCTCTTTTTGATATCATGTTACTAACTTTTGATCTTTGACTTTCGTAGAACAGGCTGATTTCATGATATTGCTACAATCTTTCAGGGATGATGGTGAATGCTAAATGTAACAATTTGAGGTAAGGTAAGGGATCCTGGTCCGGAAACGATTGAGTCGAAAGTTAAAGGAAAAAATCTACTCAAGTTCTGTCTTAGCGTCATGCATCGCTCATACTAAGGACCCCAACTTCAGATTTTTTTTATTGCTTTACACCTCGTCGACGGCTAAGGTCATTAGAGGCGGGATGGGACTGGGGACAAGGAACGGGAATGAATTGGGCCATGGCCTTTTTGAAGGAAGCATCCCGGCATTCGCCTGGAGTGATTTGGGGAAACCATGGAAAACCCAAATCTGGATGCGCGGACGAGGATTCGAATCCGCGTCCTCCCGAATACGAGGCCAGAACGTTAACTGTTCACCTACCATCAACTTCCTAACCTTGATCATGAGGTACAGAATACCCGGTGAATACTCAACAATATCCTCAGATAATTTCCCCTGTTGATGGACTAGTAACGGCGCACGTAACTTGATGTCAGAGATACTAAAAATCCTAAGTCTACGGTACAGTAATAATGAATTCCGTTTACAAGTTCCAGAAGTGAACTCGCTGGCCACGGAACAATACCCCCTCTGCCTATCCATTTCCTGGGAGTATCTGATCCAGATGTTTACGACCTCTCAGTCCAAAGTGAGGTCATGTCATATCTGTTGACTAATAACAAGTGGGACATGTTCCAGATACTGGGTAATGTGTCTCTGATAAACACTGGTCACTATCAGAAGTATCAAAATGATTTTCACTTATAACTTTTGACTCCGTCGTTTCAGGACCAAGGTCCCTTACCTCAAATTCATACATTTCTCCTTCTCCATCATCCATGAATGTTTGTAACATCATCACGGAATCATCCTGTACCTGCGACACTTTTTTTTTTTTTTTTTTTTAACCTGATGGGTGTACGCCTTGTTGACGGCGAAGTCATTAGGGGTGGGAAAGGATGAGGCAAGGAATTGGAAGGAATTCGGTCATGGCCTTTTTGAATGGAAAATCCAAATCTGGATGCCCTAACGGGCAATCGAAACCGCGTTCTCCCGAATGCGAGGCCAGAGCGTTACCACTTACCCAGCACGCTCAGTCCTGTGACACTTACAGTGTTAGACTGCACCTGGAAATTGACCACACTCAACGTTTCAGAATAATGTAAGATAAACACTGAATTATTTTAAGAGACACTCTTTTGCAACATGCTATTGTTGACATAGAGATTTACATTTTCCTAATTACAGCTGTACCCTGCGTCTATTCCTATTCCGAGTTTTTAGCTGGAAATTAAAAAATATGTTCTGATTCTGTTCATGTTAAATTGAGACTCCACTAATAAGTGGGGCACAACTTTTTACCTCTAACGTCTGTGTATGGGGAGGATGGTGGGGCGTCCATTAGTGCTGGTTGTGTCGTGTTGGAAACTCGTTAATTACTGGCAGGTGGTGAGGACGGCACCTCCCGAAATAATTAACCCACCTCGTCAGGGCATGTTGATCAGCAGAACCTCCCACCCAATATTCACTTTCTTTACTTCGCATCGCTAATCTCACAACATCGGTCAACAGCAACTCCTTAAACAACTAAAAATTAAATTAAAGATTCCTTGTGAAATTGATGTTGGTAATCAATAGATGGTTTACTAAGTTTGCCTTAACCTACTAATAGATTGTTCGTGGTTTAATTAATATGATAAATAGCCAGTCCACCACATAATTCACTTTAAACTTGCATTTATTTTCATAAACACGACGTCAAAGATACTGTTTACATGCATACATACAATCCAGCGATTGTATACAACATTTCTTCCACAGACAATATAGTTCTTGGCTGTCGTAAATTGAGTCGGTAAAAACTGTTTCTCTGTCTCGGATGTTAGCTTTATATAAACTCCATCGAAATATCTAGAACACTTCAAAGTATTCCGACAGATATTTCTCGAACATTAACAATACTTAAACAATTGAAACATATTAAAAACAATTAAAATTAATACATATCATTTACCATCATTACAAAATGGTCAAAAATCGAAATTAAAGATATTTAAACACAAAATTTTCCACAGAAACCATTTTAAACTGTAACAAATTGTCCTTTAGACATCGTAACTTGGAATTACAAACATTTAAGCAATTCTCTTGCACAATTCTGTTCTTAAACATATTAAATGACCTCTAAATAATTTCTTTTCATAAAACAAAGTCTATATACACTGATTTACAGTTAATTGAAAACCAAACATACAAGAGCATATTCAACCAAACTCTTTCTTCATAAAATACAATTCCATTCAATTTTTTTTTTTTTTTTTCCAGGATTGTTACACTACCTCCAGATCGCCAATCTCCGTAGGTTGTCTTGCGTTTACAGTCTTGTGAATTTAATTTTAATTTAATTGCGATGAATTGCCACAATTTCCCTACACATTAATTTTTCCCCTTTCATGTACCCACCTACTTTTCCCCCATACAAATGTCAACCTTTTGGTAAATTATTCATTATTTTTATTGGTGACTTATTCCAATCTCTGCCCCCCCCCCCCCCCCGCTACCACTACTTACGAAGGAATATCTTTCCAAACAATTGTGCCTGAAATCAAGTGCCAGCTTGTAATAATTGTCGTTTTTCCCTTCCATGCATCACTCCTAATTCTTACACCAATATTTTTCCAAGCTTCATCACTAATACTGGGATGGTTCCTCACAATAGCCCATGGGCGCCTCCTGCCATATCCCGTATATCCCTTCCAAACCATTAGCTTTCCTGATAGGTGCAATGCACCCTCCGCCAAACACTTTTAGTGAATCGCGGAGTAATTGTAATAGTAATAGTAATAGTAATACACGCTTTGTAAACTACCATGACATTCTTCACCCTCTTCCAATATTCCAATGAATACCATTCCAGCTCTTTTATCATATCGGTTTAGGGAGCGTGCACAAACTACGTGGCTCGGTCCAGGAAAGAGGGAGGGGGGGGGGTGGCTGGAAGTCTACTCTGGGCTACGTGGGAGAACGGGGTGTTACGAGCCAGGCCACGTAGCTTTATTTTGATAACATTTTGCACATTTAAAATGAGTAACAGAACACACAATATCATGCGAATATTTATTTCCTTCAGCTAATTATATCCGTATGTAATTTACAATAATCTGACAGGAGAAAACAGTACAAAATGTCTTCTGGAATCAAAAAAAAAAAAAAAACTACGTGCTACGTTGGGGGGTGGGGGGGAGAGGCAAAAGTCACTTAGGGCTAAGTGGAGGGGGAGGTGGGGTTCACAGGAGACCATAATGGAGCTACGTGGTTTATGGACGCTCCATTACTGATTGTATTCAGAGGTAATTTACAGATACAAATCTAGCAGCCCTTCTTTGAACCCCCTGCTCCCAACTCCTGTATTTGATACCAAAAAATGTGGGGTATATACAACACCAGTAGTAAGGATATGGGGAGTCTACTTTAAATAGGTCACGCGCCCCGCCCCCTGCGGCCGCTTCCCCTATAATTAGGCGCCACCGCCCTGTCATTATCTACCTGGCTGCCGGCGCCGCTTACCGTCATTATCTTTGTAGGTCACGCGCCCCGCCCCCCTGCGGTCGCTGCTCTATAATTACGCGCCGCCGCCACCCGCCCCCTCCCCTCCCATATCCAGAACGCTCTTCCATAAGATTTGTATGTGTGCCGGTTCTGTATTAAATAGGTCACGCACCCCGCCCCCTGCAGACACGACGGCGCCTCTTACCGTCATTATCTTGGTGTGCAGGCCGCTTCCCCTATAATTAGGCGCCCGGCCGACTGTGCGGCCTCTGGCCTATAATTATCTACCTGGCTCTTTGTAGGTCACGCGCCGCGCCCCCTGCAGCCATGCCGGAGCCACTCGAAGCAATTTCCGTCATGGGGAAGCTGAAAATTTGTTATGCTAAGGGTGCGTCCATAAACCACGTAACTCCATTTTGGACACCTCGCTACCGTTCGCGAACTAAACTGAGCGGTACCGTTCGCGAACTAAACTGAGCATTCACGGTCCCGAACTATCACCATTCGCCGCTAGGATAACCAACATTTTTTTTCAGTTAATGGTAAATTTTTTTTTAGAATAACCTATAAAAGTATAGTACACTTCAAAAATATAATATTTTACGAAAGAGTAGAAAGGACAAAGGATATGTTTTTTTTTACTATTTTATTTTTAAGCCATATTTTTTTTTTTTTTTTTTTTTTTTTTTTTTTTTTTTTTTTTTGCACTTCGTGCATCTTTAACAATTTTCTGTCCACAGTAAAATTGTAATATGCTTTATCGCTTTCAGTTGTTAAATTAATGTCGATCAAAAGCTCATTTTTACTAATGAAATACTGCTCTTTACTTTTACCTAGATTTCGTGTAATATTGTTATTTCAGAGTAAAGTTCGTTCACTTTGATACTAATTTTTTCTCATAAATTTAGAACCTCTAATATTGTCTCACAGCCTTCAAATGAAACCTCGTGTATTAAATTTAATTTTTGAATTTTCTATAGCCAATTGCTTTCATTAAAATCTAAGACTTTTTATCAACGAATACTAAAGCGTTATTTTTAATATTATCACTTTCTGTGGAGAATCCGGCTTACACAGTTCTTTCCAAAAAGTTATCGCTTACGAATTTTCCAGTGTTTCCAGTGGCAGATCTACAAATTCTAAGAGCCGGGGCGAAAGCTTGAGATTGTCGCCCCTTCAAACGTGAATTTGGGGCAGTATGGAGCTGTTGTTTGATTTTTCCGCGCCCCTAATGGTTACCGATCGGAACAGTAGAGCTAAACAAACGGTCGCCACTGCACGAATTTGCCATTTACCTAATCTTCAAACATGATTTGCCTCTCCCCTGAAGTTGCCGTCCGGGCTAAGCGTCGTGGTTTGACCCTCCCATCCCAAGATGCGGCACTGTCAGAACTGGGGGTTGTCAGTTCCTAGAGCAAGTGTTGCCATCTGTGTGCCATTTGTGTATCTTATGTTCACTATGATAAGTATATATTTATTTGTGAAATGTTTAGTTTATCAGGCGGAGATTGGGGATCGTCCCAGCGTTTGCATAAAGACGGACTGTACGTGGGGACCAGAACTCGTACCTGGTCCCGTTGTACCTCCACAATCCAATCTGGATGCCCGGACGGGGATTCGAACTGCCGTCCTCCCGAATGCGAGGCCAGACCGCTAGCCGGTTCACCACCACGCTCGGTGAAATGTAGTATAAATGATACCCCATACTAGTAGATTAAATATAAAAATAGGATCGAATGCAATTGGAGAAGTAAGTGAATTCTGTTACTTAGGAAGCAAAAATTACGGGAAATCGGCCATGGCCTTTTGAAGGAAAACATCCCGACATTCACCTGGAGTGATTTCGGGAAACCATGGAAAAATCTATATCTGGATGCTCGGATTGAGATTCAAACCCGCGTCCTCCCGAATGCGAGACCAGTACGTTAACCGTTCACCTATTACGCTTGGTGTAGTATGAAAAGTATGCATCATAGTATGCTCGATTACACATACATTCCCAAATTTCTGATGGCATAAAATATGCTTGGCTTAAGAAGGTTTTAAAAATAGACTACAAGCCCACGTTTTAAAATTTTAAAAGGAACATTGCAACTGTAAGTAGGAATGTAAACCATTTTTACGTTCTGTAAATATTGTAAATTACTATCAAAGTTGTTTAATTTCATGAAAGAAAGCATTAAAATTAAATAAAAAAATCAGAGAAACGTACATAGTATATCACGAGATATTGACGGAAATGGCGTTTGTACAACAGTCATAAAATGTACAACAAATATTTACACCAGCGGTCTAAGCACAAAGCGATACATACAAATCCGTTACCACATTTAACGCTTCGAATGCTTTCTGAACTTTTCTTTTCAGGGTATCGACCAAAGTCTAAGCTTGTCCTCAGACATCCAACATATTGCCGAGGCTGCGAGACTTTAAAAAGTAACGATATAGTCGGTGATGTAATAAATTATTGCATCTTCGATTCGCTTTTTATAGTTTTTATAACAATGCATTGCAATGATCACTTGTTGGACATAACTTATTGACTATAATATACTGGGTGTCATGCTGATAAAATATCAAATTTCTGTATTGCGACATTCTGAAATCAGTGGAAAGTGAGGGAATTTTTCATGCGTTTGACTGCCATAATTTCATGAAAGAAAGCATTAAAATTAAGAAAATCAGAGCAAACGTACAGAGTATATCATCACTCTGTTGGACATAGCTTGTTGACTATAATATACTGGGTGTCATGCTGATAAAAGAAATGTACATAGTATATCACGAGATATTGACGGAAATGGCGTTTGTACAACAGTCATAAAAATTATGTAATATTTGCTCCACGAAAGAAGTCATCGGTGGAATGCGGAATAGTAGGGTTATTTCTGTCGAATATCACCTGCTAATAAAATTACAGTACCACCGAATGACCATTCGTTTCCACGTAAGTCTTGGAATGTTCAAACCAAAGATTCCGGCGATTTTTTTTGATGCTATGAATGTTGCATGTTGGTTGTAATACGTTTAAAAGTATCAAAGTGCAGTAAATTTTAATTTAAAGACTGTAATTAACAATGTTGTGTAAACTTTTATGTTTCGAATGAGTTTTTGGTTGTTTAGAATTGTTTAACTTCGTTAGTTTTATGTTTAATTGCTTGCATATACGAGTTAGTGAATTTAAGGTGCACTTTATTCTTTAGATGAAAGATGGCATATGCGTTTTATTAAAATAACCTAGAGTTTGAAACCTAAGAACCGACTCATTTGAAGCAATGGTTTATTTGTCAACTGAAATAGGTCCGTAACTAAACACTTACAATGTCTTTCTAAACAATTAGAAAAAAAAATTTGGAGGCGCAAAACATCCATATGACACAACTCGCGGTGCGAAACATACATATGACACAACTCGCGGTAATTTACAGATACGACACAACTCGCGGTAATTTACAGTAGTAAACAGAACATTGCTTTTTGAGTTCTGGTGGCAAAAAAAAAAAAAAAAAAAAAATATTCTTGGCTTAAGAAGGTTTTAAAATAGACTGCAAGCCACATTTTAAAAGGAATATTGCAACTGTAAGTAGGAATGTAAACCGTTTTACTGCGTAAATCTCGGAGTCTAACCGTCATGCCTGCAAAACTTTTCTGACTTGGAGCTTAACTTTTTTCATAAAACTCTAAATTTTATGAAACAGGCGATATGCCTCAGTACTTAGGCTCTTGATTTCTAGCGCTGAGATACCAGCACTAAACACTGGCGGCAGATAATGGAGTTACCGAAGTTCTAATAACTGATCTTCAAATCCTTAGCCAGGAGCGTAGCAAGTTTAAGGTCCCATATCTGATCTTCACTCTTCAAGCAGCTGGCAGTCAAACGCGTGAAAAATTACCTCACCTTACACTGATTTCAAAATGCCTACAGTCGCAATACAGAAATTCACCGAAGATAGCATCCACTAAGTTCTAGATCATGTTAGATCATTCATGAAATTTTTCGTCAGTGCCAGTATACGAGTCTGTTTCGTAGACTAAATGGATCTCGTGTACAACCTCCAAAGGGCACATGTGAATAGTTCTTATCCCGACACATGCGAAAAATGCGGTACAGACCACAGTTAGTTGGAAAAAATGGAAGAATGCATACTTTCTGCAGGAACAGCGGTAACAGATGCATAGCATATTGTCGGGGATTGGCACGTATCTAAAACTGTCACGAACTGCACCACTCAAGAACAAGCTAGGAAAGGTGCCAAGCACAAACTTCGAAAGTATATACCTTTTAGGACTTACAGAATATTGACAACTTATACATGCACACACCAGTGTCAAGGATCATGAAAATATGCTCGGCCTCACAAATATTGACAGATGTTTCGGAATATCTTGAGTTAACAGTCCAATCCTCATTCTGTTTCTATTTACCGCATACTTTGACAAGGCGTGTAGTGGGCATTCGCCTGGAGTGATTTCAGGAAACTATGGAAAAAATAACTTAAATCTGGATGGTCGCTTCCCGAATGCGATGCCAGAGTGCTATCACTCGCCCAACAGTCATAGTCAATCCTCTTACGCACCCCACCTCATAAAATCCCGAAATGTTATGAAAACCGCAAAACATAGTGAATACAATGACTGGATATTGTGGGCCATTTCCTCAGTTGCAGGTTAATCAATTTTTTATAAAGGTGAATAACACGCCAATGCAATTGAATTTTGTTTTATTTTGGTGTCGTACGCGTTTCGCTCTATATCAAGAGCATCATCAGCGACATCTGTTTGGTATTTATTCATTTATTTAAACATGGCGTGGTGTTTACTGTTTCATGTTTTGAAAACTGTAAATAGTAGTGTTAATATGAAATGTGATCAGTTCAGTGTAGTGCTTCAAACCTTCAGAAAATTATTGAAAACATACACAGAGAAGCTAACCCTGATCATGAGAAAAAAGTAACATGTAAGTAAATTCAATTTCACCTCAACTTTATATATTGTTTTGTAAACCAAATGTAACTAAATAAATGAATAAATACCAAACAGATGTCGCTGATGATGCTCTTGATATAGAGCGAAACGCGTACGACACCAAAATAAAACAAAATTCAATTGCATTGGCGTGTTATTCACCTTTATAAAAAATTGATAGTGAATACAGGTAAATATCGCCAAAATTATGTAATATTCGCTCTACGAAAGAAGTCATAGATTGATATGGTTAGAAGATGACTGAGGATGTATCAGTTTCATTAAGAATTCACCATTCCTCAGTTTAGATGTCCTAAATTACTTTATATGGACACAGTTAGCTTGGCAGGTAGAGTTCCATAGTGAAAAGGTTGTCGGTGTTATGAAGGACGATGCGAATTGCACCCTGATTGTGGAGTTTGCTGGGTTACGGGGCAAAAAGTGTGCATTCTGGCTCGAGACCGACCGAACCTGTAACATTTTTATTTTTTTTTATTTTTGCTGGATACCAGTTAACCAGTGGAGATGCTACATTTTGTGCTTAGGTACATCTCTTGTGGTATAAACTCGTAACCTTTCTCCGGAGCAGAGCCTTCGTGGGTGAATCCTCAAAAATTAGACCATACTTTAGGTATGTTTTAAACCAGAGTGAGAAACATCCACTTCATTCATAAATGGTTACAACAGCTATCCATTCATCCACATGCATAGAAAACCCTAATCCGTATGCCTAGATCGGGATTCAAACCGGTATCCTCCTGAATGAGAGGCCAACACTCTCGGTGAAATTATAGGTGATAAAATTATAAGTGTTTGATTTAAAAGTGACATGTTTACAGCGTCAGCTAATCGTCTTCACAATTTGAGTAGCTGTATGGTGCAAATTGAAATCGACGTTTCACGAAATACGTCTTATACCCGTTGCGTTTTACAAAATAGTCTTCATTTATAATGACAGCCTATATACCTCGTGTTGCTAAGTTTCGCTTCACGCACGTTTAAACTAGCATCAGAGGCTATATTGGTGAACTATGGGACAAGCGGTCTTCCACAAACAAGATTTCACAGGATTACACCCACCACCACTCGCCCCTAAAAAGTCCTTTATCAAGTTATTTTTCATGAGTCCTTCATCACTTACTAGTCTTAAGACCCAATCGTAATAGACACCAACACTCGATAAGACATAAACTTTTTCCGGATATAAGTACTAAGTATGTGCCACTTTCCACGAATATTATTAAAAGTGTGAAAATGTGCAAAATAGATAAAAAAAAAATGTCAATACTGACCAGTCAGAGAAATAGAACAAAGTATCGAGCATTACAGGGAGCAAGAGAGAAGCATAATTTCGTGAAAAATATACAGTTTCAGTAAGAAGCATGAAAATCCTATTGAGTTTGGATAGCTTGTTGTCTGACGCCGATCCAAAAAAGATACTCCCGTAGTCTAGGATAGGTCGTACGAGAGCCCTGTAGAGGTGTATTGCAACTGTGGGTTCGGTGCCCCACCATACTCCTGTTTTAGCTCGTATTGCATTGTATGATGCTTCACATTTGGTAAGCATGTTCCTTATATGGGCCGACCATTTCAATTTATTGTCAATAATTAAGCCAAGGTACTTGACGTGGGGCTTAACTGGGCAAGTATATGGGCCTATTTGTATGCTCGTCATGGTAGGTATTCTGTGTCTAGTAAAGATGCAGGCGGCTGTTTTGTGAGTGGATATCACCATACCGTTGTTCAAAAGCCAGTTTTGTAATCTTTGTAGTGTCCTGCTTAACCTTCTTATACACTCCTCGATTGAGTCAGCTTCGGTATAAATGCAAAGGTCGTCTGCATACTGTAATAGTGTTGCTTCTCCTTGGGTTATCAGATGCAAGTCAGCCGTGTAAATATTGACGAAACACATTAAAATAGTGACCTCAAAAGTGGAATAGGAGTGACGAGAAAACCAACACCAAATCGGGCTATACAAAACATGCAAGGAGAGCTATTCCTGATCAACATGCAATTGTCATAACCAAAAATTCTCACTGATGATGCCCCATTCAGAGGAGGTGAACGGTAACGAGGGTGCGATGCACTGGAGGTTAACCACATTTTTTGGGTTAAGAAACCATAACACCCTTGCACTAATTGAGGTTATTGAGATTAACCCCAGTTTTGGGCTAAAAACCATGAAACCCTTACAGTGATTGAGGTTACTGTAGATATTTTAGGTTAGGCAGGCCAGCATGTTACAATGTGTTAGCTTAGGTTAACGCGCTGATCTGACCAAAATTTTGCAACCCAGTTCCCTTACTTCTCTTGTATATCCCGTCATCACTCTCTCCAACAAGGAAACCTTTTCACAGTAGTTGTTCTGCCCAGTTATACTCCCCGACCCCGTATTCTCCAGGTCCTGTCTCCTTTCTTCTTCCTGGAGGTAACTAATTTCAGTATTTTACTGCCCACATTCTTTCTTAGATTCTTATACAGTACTATGCGAGCTACATTTTTTATATCAATGTTGTCTGTCATACATCAATTCATGTTCTTATATTTGATATGTGATCCAACTTTGACACTTCCGTCTCATTATGTCAATCGCTGAGCTTTCAACGAGCCTGGTTGATGAGTGATGAACGTTTAGTCCTGGCATTCGAGTTGTAGCGGGTTTTTCATAGTTGCCATTAATGCCGAAATGGTTATTTCAAAAGGTACTGGGTAGGGTCCCTCCCTTCATTTACCTCCATTTTTATCGGGACTATAATGACCTCGATGACGATGAGCCGTCGAAATCTAAGATAAATTGTAAGCCTTGCAATTCTTTCTTCTGTTTCTACGGCTTTCATTTTGTGAATGTATGATAGCGTGCACGAAATGCGTTTCACTTAAAATTAATAGTGATACTGCTGAGAAAAATTCGTTTAAATTAGAATTGTAAAATGCGTTCAACTTAAAATAATTCTGAGGTTACTGGTAATACTTAAAAATGATTACTTTTCCTGCATCCTGCAATTGCTGCTAATCAGCTTAACATTCCTACCGAGCGTGGTGGTGTAACGGATAGCGTTCTGGCCTCGCATTCGGGAGGACGGCGGTTCGAATCCCCGTCCGGGCATCCAGATTTGGGTTTTCCATGGTTTCCCCAAATCACTCCAGGTGAATGCCGGGATGCTTCCTTCAAAAGGCCATGGCCGAATTCCTTCCCATTCCTTGCCCCCATCCTTTCCCGTCTCTAAAGACCACGTTGTTAAAAAGGGACGTTAAACTGTTACAAAAAAAAAAAAAATTAACATTCCTAAAATACAAATATACTTCCATAAAGGTATCGAAATCATAATATATTTTTTATAAAGGTGAATAACACGCCAATGCAATTGAATTTTGTTTTATTTTGGTGTCGTACGCGTTTCGCTCTATATCAAGAGCATCATCAGCGACATCTGTTAGATATTTATTCATTTAATTAGTTACATTTGATTTACAAAACAATATAAAGTTGAGGTGAAATCCAGTCATAATATATTGATTGACGAGGTCTGGGTTTTCTTTATATTGTAAATTATAAATAATTCAACTGTGAGAAGCAACTTCCCATTTTCTGACCACAATTTTGTTTATCTGTTCGGATGAACGATGTTTACGGAATAACTACCGTTAGGCTTTTGACGGGGTTTCGAATAATGTACAGCCTTCGTCCGAAGAGTAAAATATGGTATGTTTAAGTTTGATGTTATGTCACAAAGCTTGTATATTTAGGATAAAAAATTTCGACAAATTAGAATCCGTTTTTCGTTGAACTTGATTCACGCAAAAATCGGTTTAAGAGACCGGTTCGTACTTTAACAGTCCATGGTTTCCCTATATCACTACAGGCTAGTGCCGGGATGCGACCTTTAAAGGCCATGGCCGAATTACTTCAAGTTCCTTGTCCCCAGTACCATCCCGCCTCTAATGACCTAACCGTCGACGAGGCGTAAAGCCATAAGTAAAAAAGTAGACTTTAACAGTTAACGTAAATGAACTTACGGGAAACAGCTAGTTTAGTTATAAGTATATCTCTGATTACAGGCAAAAACCTATTTTCTTCCTGACATTAAAATAACGTTATGTTTATGCGATTTATAGGCATTTATAACTGTTATTTCTGATTATATACTGCATAAACGTGCCTAAATTGACGTTAAGACCTATTTTTCATAATTTTCTTCCGAATATCAACAAAAGGGTTTTTAGCCCCCCAAAAACACAAATATTCCATCAAGTGGTTATTTCCAACTACTATTCAAGTAAACGTATATTGGGTTTCTATATACTATTAGTCGCACAAAGGCTGCAGTGGGTCGTGTGTTCTTGTAGAGCATATATGGGCAACCCCCGGCTCCCGGGCCGGATCCGGCCCTTCACCAGCTTCAATCCGGCCCGCGAGAGGTTCAGAAATTTCAGATACATAACATACCTTTCTGAAGAAAAATATCCACAGCTGATAGTTTTCGCACGAAAAATATTTTGTACATTCGGAAGCATGTGTAAATACGAGCATCTTTTTTCAATCATGAAAATTAATAAAAATAAGCATCGTACTCGGTTTAGAGCATGGTTGGCCAACCCGCGGCCGCCTTGAAGATTTTTCCGCCCCGCGTGATACATCATACTTTTTCAAATTATATTTAGTTTATAATTTACAATGTAGTGAAAACCAATGTATTTAAAAAATACATTATTTATGCATCCATATATTTCAAAATTATGAGAAAAATAATACTTTGATTTTAAAATGATATTTTTGCGAATATATGACAGATATTGCCTGTTTTATTTATGAGTTTACAGTTATCAGTTCGCGGAATAATTATGTTATATTCTGCGAACTCATAATGCGCGCGCATCTCGGGACATCTAATATAATATTATTTGCGGCCCGCAGAGTTATGACGCATTTCCAAGGTGGCCTGCAAGATCATTTGGGTTGCCCACACCTGTTGAAGAGCAACACTATGCCCAAGGAGCCAAATCGTCTATAATTAACCAGTGGATTAACGAGTTTTCCAATATCTTAAAGGTTTGAAGCATTTTATATTGCGACGTGAGCAACGAACAGGTGAGTAAACTGTAAGAATGCGTTGAACAGTTCTCACCATTATGTTAACAATTCTTTAAAGAGTATGTCGCTTTATTAAGTTTTTAATGAATAATAGGACAGGCATGTTTCCACAGTATCGCAAAAGTGAACTTTGCTTCTGGGCACCGGACGGAAATTTAAATAAAGCATGGCCGTGATTTCCCCTAAAGTATAGCAGCTCTACTGTTGCGCCTATGAGCGAAACTATCGACCGGGTATTATTAAAACACTGTGCATTGATATCAGAATAACATCGACCTGAAAAAAAAATCTGTAAATTTAACATCTCGCACTTACAGAATCAGACTGCTGAGCAATTTAAATCACAAAAAGTGTATTTTGAATATATAGATGGTGCGATTTGTTTATTTGAAATAAATGGGTTTTCCTGTTTGAGCAATAGTTTAAAAATGCACAAATTGTGGAATTAACAATCCGAGGATGCTAACATAAGAATTTATTTATAAACAAAAGAATAAAAAAATTATATACATACAGTAAAAATAGTCACATTTGACACAAATACGTACATATAATTGTACAAATTTTTGTGTCAATAAACAAATATGCAATAGTTGTGTATTTCAAATTTATTCCTCCGTCAATGTAAAATACGTGACAAAAGTACTTTCAGAGTTTTATTAATTTTATACAATCCCAGAAATGAAATTCAATATTGTTCTGCTGAATTACGCTTCTCGATGTTATTTTTACTAATGAATTTTTATTGATGATATTTTATATACATAATCACAGTTTTGATAGCCTATTTTGACAATTTTAGAAACTATTTTGCATTGGAACAGAGCCTATTTTAGGCACCTAAATTAAGCTTTTTTGAACCTAAAAGAACTAAAGAAAGCAATCAATAGAGATCTACAGGCATTGGTGTTTGCAGATCATGTGGCAGTATGGGATGTAACCGAAGAAGGAATACAAAACAAACTGAAAATGTGGAATGATAAGTTTGAAGAATATGGAATGAAATTGAATAAAAAAAAACTGTATCACTAAAAATAAGCCGAAAGAATACAGACTGCCATATAAAATTACAAGACCACCAAGTTGAAGTTGTTGACCAATTCAGCTACCTGGGGAGCATAATTGTTAATAACGGTAGAAGAGAGAAATAATGAATAGAGTAACCACTTTCTATGGGACATGAACGTTGCCAGAAGAACAAAAATTGTCTTGTACAAATCAATCTCATGTCTATTCTCACATATGCTTTGGAAACTTGCACACTAACTTCAAGGGACCTTACCAAGATCCAAGCATGTGAAATGAAGTTTCTTAGTACGGCCCTCTAGAAAACTAGACTTGACCACATGAAGAATTATGAGATTAGATCAAACCTAGAGCTAAGGGAATCCATGGAAGAGAGACTTCGGTGGTTTGAGAATGACTAGTACAAGACTACCAAAAACTTATTTGGAAAAAAGGATAGTGGGCAAAAGACCAGTGGGAAGACCAAGAAGAAGATGGACAGACCAACTGAAGGAGGACGCAGAGAGAAGAGGCTGGAATTGGGAATAAATCGCGGACAGAGAAAGTTTTCTGGATAGGAGACAGTGGAAAACGATCGTCTATTTCAACCAAGGCTCGTAAACCACACCCGGGAAACTGGAGATGGTTCCCAACAATAATGATGATGATGAGAACCTAAAAATCCGAGGTCTATTATAAGGCATGAATCAAATAACATACTTTTTTAACTAGGCATTCAGCCACAAGCTCATTAGAGATTGAGAGATTTGTTCCGCAGATGTTGTAAGAAATCGGTTACGAATAAGTATTTCGGTATTCAGACAAGCGGATACCAAATTGAATTGAGTATTCACCAGTATCTAAGGTCAAAACGCTACAACTCACTTATCAAACTCAGAGGTAGAAGCAAGAAACAATTTATCATTATCTCATGGGGAGCCGTACTAATGCTCATGTGTATTCTTTCTTACCTCGTGGAATTAGGGAATGGAATATACAGAGAAAGACTAATTGTGATGAAAAGCACTCTCCGCCTTCCTCTTGAGAATTGTATTGATGCAGAAACAATCAGAATTTTCTGAACGATATATAACGCGGTTTGGTGAACTAGAAATATATGGATAAGTTTCTCAAAGCTGAATAGAGCTTAAAAAAATTGATCGAGAACGAATACAGAATAACCCGCCCGCCAGGCATCTGAAAAACTTTTATGAGCACAACTATTATCTCATTTTGTTAATATTTGAATAAATTATCAATCTGAACGGAATTTCCTTCTCACTGCGTCCTTTTTTGTGGCTTCTAGTTTCATCTCTGGGTGGGGGATGGGGGGAAGGACTGGGAGCAAGAAACGGGAAGGAATTCAGCCATGGAATTCGGTCGGAGTGATTTGGGGAAACCACGGAAAATCCAAATATGGATAGCAGGAAGGGAATTCGAACTTGAGTCATTTCGAATACGAGACCAGGACGTTACCGCTCACACAACACGCTCGGTTCAAAATCCTATTTGATAGATGTTTGCAGAGTCTCTTATAGAAAACAGTTGTTACAATGTTTTCAGGCAACGTAGGGTTCAAAAGTGCAGCATCAACTTTGGCTGTATCGCAATGGAATATTGACTACATGTAGTAAAATGGGACTTCCTGGTTAGCATATTTCCGCACACGTGTTTTAAGATGTTCGTCAGTTTTAATACCTAGTCTCTGATCTGACTTGAAGCCTTTGGGATAGTTCAATTCTGTGAATATAAAAGTTTAAGTTAAATTCCTCTTTCTTGATGTCCCAAATAATACAATTTTTGAGGTCTCTAATACGACGATACTAGCTCTGCTTGGCGATCAATTTAAAAAGGATACCCGAAAAGGGGTGCAGATAATTAGAAGCAATTAAAAGTTAATTAGTAATGGATTTAATTAGAAGAAGAGAAGTATGATAGATTATTAGAAATAGAAACATTTTTTACGCTGAACTTTTGGGAGTCCTTGGTAACAACCATTGAGTGTCAAGAAGGATGACGCTTCGTGAACGATGACACCGGAACAATGCAGATTGGATACAATATTGGAGAGTTAAAACTAGAACTTTATGGGAAGGGAGAGACATACCACATCTAAAAATCCGTTATCCCAGCCCATAAGCCAGTATATTCAAGTAATAGAAGTGTATTGATAATAAATTCCATTTATGATGTTTTTTAATAGATTAAGCGGGTCATAATTATCTTTAATAAGTTAATTATATCTTAGATCTCCTCTCATAATCCAGTATCGTCCCGTTTGATTGACAAGTGAACTCATCACTTAGGAGAAAAGTTCGAATTAAGGTAAACAAAGGAATAAAGAGAAGATACGATATAGAAGATAAAGAAAAGAATATCAGTCTTTTCCTGATAAACAATTGACGACGGTAAGTAAAGTCAACTGTGATGGGATGTTAATGACTTTATGATTCGTATATGCCGATCTTGTTAAAGCTAAGAGAACTGGGGAAACTTATGGTAGGAATTTAGACATTAACTTAGGGAGGCACAATTCCAGGTGATTGTTTTGTAGAACGTGGAAAATGCATTGGTGATCTGGGGATCGAACTCACGACTATCCCATGTTCGAACATAGACTGCTCACACTCCTGGCAACACAACTATTTCATACTGGAATATGTGTTACCTTTGTCATACAATTTAAGAAAATTTCATTTGTGCCCTATATTAAAAGACTTGCATTGTTTGCACAACACATAAAGCTTTACTTAACTACGTAATATTTTGAACCAGATTATAGAGATTTTCTGCAGTGTATACATACATATAATCGATCATTCACTCCGATAAAAAAAAGTAAATTCGTGTGGTCTTAATGACCTGGTGACAGAGTTTCTTATCGACTTCGTAATCCGCCCCTATCGTAGCCGCCTAGTCTAACGTGGTAATCCTAATTGATACAGGGGACTTACAGTTTAACGTGGAATCGGAACCACGGAAGCATTTTGGCGTACTTCACATTACACAGCAAGTTGTGCCAGAGATGAGGGTGGGGGTAAGGCCCTATAAAAATCCACGCCGTGAAAGGTATTCGAACAGGAGGCCTTTCTACTTCCAATCAGAATCTTCTACCACTGAGCCATTCAACGATTCACACACTGAAATCAAGCATATGAATATTAACTGGTTTTTCTCTTCGTCTACGAGTCCATAAGTGACCAGGCAGGTATTATTACCTGGTTTCGCAAGGGGAACCACTGTCCAATTAACTGTCCTATTAGCGCGTCTGTTGAAGCCCTCTCACGCCTTCCACAACTTGGGGCCTCCCGCCTGCAGACACGATGAGACCTCTCCACTTGTACTCCACTCGACTCTGCAACATGCAGAGTGGATGGCCTTCCTGTTACAATTAGGTCTACTGCTGTGTGTTCTGAGGAACCTCTCACTGAAAGTGTGTCGTTCGCTGAATCGCAGCCAGGATGTAGAGCTAATGCGAGAGTGGTCTGGATAGTTCTAGAACCCCGAGCAGTGATAGAGTGACGCTGTGTAATATGATTCATGCTTATGAATAATAGAACACAGTAGTGAGATAACAATAAAATCAGTTGTTTTAAAATTTTCCATTTTGAAGTGACACCTGTCACTCCATTTTCGGCCCAGTCGCGTGCGTCCAAGTTCGTGGCAAAGAGGCACCACCCATGCATCTGTTAGGGGTTGGACGAGTGTGAGAAAGAAATTGAATGACAGTCCAGACACTAAATCTTCTGGGGAAACATCTCGCCCAGAGTGAGGGGAAGTTCTTACAACGTTGGTCGTATCTCCTTCCAGATCAATGTTTGGTTGTCCTGACTGTGTTTGGCATCTTCGGGTGTGTCGTTCCCGGGTTGACTGTATTTGCTAAGACTTGCGTCATTAGCAAGGATTGCTGTTGTAGCAGCTGGATGATGTCATGACGGTTGCAGTCCGCCTGGTGACGCAGATGGTGGGTAGCGGACTGCTTCTTTACCGCCGCGTGTTGCTTAGATCCGGTTACAGCTGGGTGTTGGCTGGGCGGATCTGTGGTAAATGAAGGCACCAGCTCGTTGGTGCGAGACGCCTTCGTGTTAGCGCGCTGGTTCTTCTTAATGGGGCAGCCGCTGTAGCATGCTGGGTGGGGGCCGGAACAGTTGGTGCAGGTGGGCACCCCATCTCGTGGGACGCTGCAATTGGCGACTCTGTGAGGTCCGGCACACCTGACACAGCGCTCCTCAGCGGTGCAGTCGTGGGCCATGTGCCCATGGCCCTGACAGCGGAAACACTGCGCCAGGGCTAGAGGAGGTCCCTTCTTGAGTTCAAGGCGGACCTTCCGTCCGAACATAGTTTGCTCCCGCGGTACGTGATCCACAGGCTGGAACGTATACAGTGGGAGGCGCTCATCAGTACCTGGGCGGCGCATTTGATGAACTGCAGAGGCAACGATGCCGCCGCTGGAGAGCTCGGCAGCTACCACCTCTTCCGGAACATCTACAGTCAGGCTCCGAACGACCGTCTTGGTTGGTCGTCGAGGGATCTGTGAGGTGTGGCGGATTCGACGCCCATCTAAATAGGCCGTTAGGCGTCGTAACTGTGAAGGATGCTGGGGGAGGAGCCGCAATCCCTCCTTCACAGGGAAGCACAGGATGTATTCGTTGACTTCCAGCATGAGTCCGCCAGAATTGTGTAACAGCCTTCGTAGAAGGCTGTTATTGGAAAGGCAGGTCCTTGTTCTTCATCTTCCTGTATTTCATCGACGTCAGAGTCGATGGCCATCTCTTCGGGAGGTGGCAAGATGTTCTTGCCCCCAACTGGAGAGTCAGGTAGTGCTGACAACGGAGGCTGAGACGTTACTGGAGAGTCTTGCGACATCTCTTCATCTTGATCTTGCACCGCGAAGACTCTTCTTCACTACGATAGCAAGCCAGTTTGGGTCCTGGGTTTTTCTTCTCAAGTCTTCGACTTGACGGAGCATCTCTGATACTTGGAACTCCAACGACTGCTGCTGCACGAGTAACCTCTCTCCGTCGCTGCGCGGCAGTGA
The DNA here is from genome assembly GCA_031002005.1 of Vandiemenella viatica. Lineage (NCBI taxonomy): Eukaryota > Metazoa > Arthropoda > Insecta > Orthoptera > Morabidae > Vandiemenella > Vandiemenella viatica. Next base: position 85,895,890 of record JARYHS010009186.1, read on the forward strand.
GTGGGTCGTAGCTGCTCGCCGCTGTTTTCTCCCCATGCTACAGTCGACCAGTAAGAATAAGGCAGCTAATAAGTGAAGAAGTCTTTGCTCCTGGAGTTCGTTCTGAGCGGGCGTCGCAGTTGTTGAATGACAGTGGCGCGCTGCAGGTAAGGTACTTAAATGTAGCGCTTCTTCTTTCTTTGCATGTGCCGACGGGTGATTGGCTGGGAGATTTGTCACCAAGGTGGGAGTGGTTGGCTGAAGGCACCCGCCCGACAGGAAGGAAGGGAGACCATCTTTCGTAACCGGCACGTTGAAGAGAGTAGAGATGGGGGAGCACGCTCCGCTACCATTCACCACGTGGAGAGATGTGTTAGTTGGAATCGTGTGTGACAATATTTTCATATACTATGAATCATCTGAAGCATGCTGGTGAAGACATCGGACATATGGTAATGTGTTACGGTTCATCATAGTGCACTTGTTTCTTGGATTAAATTAATAACCCGTACATGGTACTGGACAGGGAAGCTTGTCAGATAAGAAGACCTCATGTCTCTAGAAAAAAAACTGCTTTAGGGTCAGCCGAAGCGGTTGGGTAATGCCCCTAAAATATTTACGCAAATAATTTATCTTCGTGAATCAGAACACAGTAAGAATGATAAATAGCAGTTTGTGTTACACTTTGGTGTGTTTATCAGGCTGCAGATTGGCACCAGTCCCTATTTGCCTCACATGAATGAATAATACCGCCTTCTGAGCACTGCAGCTACACATTAGATCTGGACGACGTGAAAACCGAAGTTTTCACCTTACAGTTGATGTAAAACTCGGTAGCTGATTTTTGGGTATCGGGGACTCCTCAAGACTTGGTCGTCGATGTGTAGCTTACATCACCCTCTTGCCGACCCGTGAAGTTTATCTCATTGCAGCTGCAAGCGGCTGAGTATAATCGTTCTGAAAAATAAAGAAATCGAAAGGTGAGAAGCTGTCAATCTCTTCATAACATTTTGACACCGCAAAACATCGCTCGCTTCTTGCTTGAAGTTATAAGCATGTCAGCTTTCAGTCTTGAATTATACAGTATAATTTAAATTAAAGGGAAAATTACTCATCACTCACCAAAGTTGAAGGCAGCGACGAGAGAAGAACATATACCACGAACACACAAATAAACTCAATATTTCGGATATTAAACCTTATTCATGATTGAGAAAATGAGCCTCATGAGTCATTTTCTCCATCATGAATAAGGTTTAATAACTAAAATATTGAGTTTATTTGTGTGTTCGTGGTATATGTTCTTCTCTCGTCGCTGCCTTCAACTTTGGTGAGTGATGAGTAATTTTCCCTTTCCTTGCAATTATATTGCCTAAAGCAGTTTTCTTTTTCCTTAGTTTAATTACAGTATAATTTTATAATTAATATAATTTTCTCCGTTAAATATGAAAAGTTAGTTCATAAATTGGAGCAGTTAGACTGGACAAATTTCGATACTCGAATTTTTAGGAATCAGTTAAAGAGATATCTGAAAGATCAAGACCCTATCGGTAAAGAAACTTGAGGAGGACGGTGAAAAGGTAAGAAACCTCGAGAAATATCAAGGGATGCATAGATTGAGGGAATAAAAAGAGTGATGATTATTAATTACAGTAACTTCAAGAAGACAATTCGTGGAACGTCTCCAGGCCAGTCTCCGCTGTGCTTTTCAAAATTCAGGAATCATCGAATAGTTCACGATTCAAATGATAGGCATTTACGCTGTATCCACTAAAATGATCTTCGAAGGTATGGACTCCAACACAATAATCAGACACTGGTGTGCGACGAATTAAACACTGCGCGGAACAAATCACTAGTGATCTTAATAAAGCCCAAAATGCAATTTGCACTGCAGAAATTCCACGCCTGCAGCTCTGAGCAATCCTTGCATGAATTTATAACTCATTGGAAAGGTTTTTATATTAACAGTATAATAGTTTTCCTGCTTTTTTTATCAGTATGAAATTTAATGATGTTATGTAATCAATGCACGTGCAGTCGGAACAGATCATTGCACCAGCAAGTTAATTTATAGTGCTTATTACGGGGTTTTCTGATCGAGCCCCAACAGTGGATGCAATTCTCACGTGTGAAGCAGGGTAAGAGAGTTGGTTGTGTCAGTCATAATCACCTAATCGTGTACCAAAGTGAAACGGTACGGTATACCGCCATAATAAAAGGTAATTATTTAAATCTACCAAAATGCATAACATAATTTAAATTGTGGATTGAAAAGGTGCTCGAAATGATATACTTATCATTAGTAAGAATAAAAAATTATAACCTGACAATATATTCTTTTGACAAATGGTCTAAAAACATAAGGCACATTTAGATTTATTAATAACACCCAATCAAAAATTG
>JARYHS010009186.1:85899274-85988284 GCA_031002005.1 Vandiemenella viatica
AATAAAAAATAATGTCCATTCGGAATTCCAAGTTGAGTATGACTTTTAATGCTGATACTCTTAGCTCCATCGTCACCATTAAATCTGTTATTTTTAATTTCATTTAAAGTCATCAAAATCGATGAATAATTATTGTTTACAACTTTTGTAACTGCCAAGTGTCATGACCAATGCTGTTCAAGGTACCAGCCAATCCTTTTTCCATTATACAATTCAGCTGTTTTGCCATGGTGAAAGAATTCATGTAACATTATGTATTGATCCAAAAAAAAAAAAAAAAAAAGACGGATTAAAGTCTTTTCGGAGATTCTCCTGATTATAAAATGCAAGAGATGGTTGTACCAGTAGACGTGAGAAATTATTTGGCCATATTTATTTTCTATTCTGGTCGCAACTCTTGAAACTTTCCCATACATTACACTTGTAATACTATAGCATGCCGGAGAGGTCAATGTTATTTTCTGTAAGAATATTTAACATTAATTCTGTGAACGTGGCTGTAACAAGGTTTTCAATAGTTGTAACTGTCAGCAACGACTCATTGATGAACCTATCCTTAATGTAACGTATTGTTACTGCAATATTTTCTCGGTTATTTTTATCCCTCATCCCATCTTCCATTAGAGTAAGCCGGTTCACGTCAGATTCCTCAATATCCTTAGCAATGTAATCCCTCACTGCTAGAACCATTGCTTGAATTATTTGATTTTGAATTTCAGGTGAACGATATGTTGCGTTTTGTGTTATATGACTGAGAGCGTCCTTCAAATTAGGATGTTTCACGCATGTGTATTCAAAAAAAATCGGAAATAATCCTTGTTCTTTTTCTTCCTCAAAAATATAATTTCCATGCAAAGCCAATTTATTGACAACTTGAAGTTCTACTACTTCAATAATAGACATTGCATAAGACCTATCTTTTTCCTCAGCAGGGATCCATGGAACAAGATTGATAAATAAATAAATAATTGCTTCTCAACATATTAACGTTTTATCACAGCTAGTTGTAGATATTCTATGTAATTTGTCCTGCCACATCGCAATGGCTTGTGTATGAGAAATGGATTTTAATCCATTTTTTCCAATTTCTGAATCCTGTGAAAGTGTACAAAGTCTGTTTGCTTCCATTAGGTAAAAATTGCTGGCAACAGTAGCAAAAAGCAGCATATTTCTGGACTGAATACTGCAACCATTTATATCACTTGAACCAGTCCACTACAAAGGTCCTGTTATTTTCTTTTAGATGTACATCTAAAATAACTTTCTTTATCAGTTCTCCAATTTGTGCAATGTCAAAAGGAATACTACAGCTAACATTACCAACATGTTTCACCAAACCTGTTTCTATAGGAATAGGAGTGGTAATCGTATTTTGTGCTTCCATCTGTTTTGAGGAATGAGGTCCTTCATGGTTAATTTCCTCTTCAACTCTTCATTTCTTGTTAAAGAAAGCCCGTATATCCATCACAAAATCAGTCGGTCTTCAGTTCACAGCACTAAATAAACAATTATATCGCTAACTGCATGAAACATTGTACTGTACCTACACTACACTAATAAACAACATAGACAATATATACTTCAAATGTCATCTGAGGGCAGAATAATGAATTAGTATAAATGACAGTGACGAAATGTAGTTAATTCGGAATTGTTTACACGTCACTATGTTAGTACATTAATATTTCCCCATCATTTCATACTATGAACAAACAGTTTAGGTAATTAGCATATTATCTTAGTTGATGGTATCTTTTAAGGTAGGGCATTGGAATTTTAAGGTAGGGCATTGCCCCACAATGCCCCCCCTTAGCTACGGCCCTGTCGAGGGGGGGGGGGGAGGGGTTGGCTGGAAGTCTACGCTGGGCTACGTGGGGGAAGGGGCTGTTCCGAGCCAGACAACGTAGCTTTCTTTGCATAACATTTTTCACAGTTAAAATGAGCAACAGAACTCACAACAACATGTGAATATTTATTTCCCTCTGTTAATTATCTCCGTGCGTAATTTACAATAGTCTGACAAGAGAAAACAGTACAAAATGTCTTCTGGAATCAAAAGGGAAAAAAGCTACGTGCTACGTGGGGGGGAGGGAGGGGGTAGAGGTAAAAGCCACGTAGGGCTACGTCGGGGGGAGCGGGGATTCGCAGCAGGCCAAAATGGAGCTACGTGGTTTATGCACGCTCCCTTTGCCACGTTGCCCAGCACGCATCACACGGAAGTCATTCAGTGGTGGATCTACAAACTTTACCGAGCCGGGGCAGAAACTTGAGTTCTTCGATTTTGTCGCTACCCTGATTGTTGCCGGTAGGGGCAGTAGAGCTAGAAAAAGGTCGATAGCACAAGAATTTACCATTTACCTCCCCTCCAAACATGATTTTGTCGCCCTCTAAAGTTGCCGCTCGGAGGAAGTGTCCCGGTTTTGAACCCCCACCCCCCTAGATCAGGCACTGAGGTCAGTATACTTTTTCACCCCAAACTTAAACGTGCTGAATGGACCAACTCCAAGCCTGAAAAATTAGAACTAAACCAAGAACCTACAAGACAGCCTCCTGGATTTAGCCTACCTAGGAAAACATGGACGATACTGAATCATGTGCGAAAAGGCCACGGTAGATGTAACTACTGGATTCACAAGTGAGGAATAATAGAGAATCCTTCTTGTGATTGTGAAAACGACCATGAAACTACCCATCACATCACTTTTAGGAGGTTCTGTGGAACGATCCAGCTTCACGCAGATGCAACTGATTGGTTACAATATCTCGGCATCAATCTGTAGAAACAGCTATGTCTCATTTCATCTATTTTAATTCAATATAATTACTATTTTTTGTGCTCCCCTTCCCCATGGCTGGGGAAGATTATCTGAATCTTTACCATCTGGCTAAGACAACGGATGGTTGATATGGATATGGATGATATGGGCTATGATCAGGAGTTGAAAGATCCAAATTCAACCTACCAAGATTGGGCTATGCGAAGATCGATAACATCAAATGTGACTGCGGAGAAGATCAGACTGTTCAGCACATGCTTGGAAGATGATCTGTATGAGGCCTCAGAAAATGCACTGGAAGCGGCCAAGTTTTGGGCTAGTGAAATAACAATGTCTGTAATTTGGTAAAAAAATGAAAAAAAACAATTTTTGTATCTTTGAGTTATCTTTTATACTAGTATAATAAAGCCAAAGGTAACTCTGTCTCTCTGCCTATCGGTCTGTCTGTTTGTTACGTTTCTTGGGCTAAACCGCTAATCCGATCGTTATGAAATTTGACAAGAAGGTGTTATTTGTCTTTAGGAAGGACACCGGATATTATTTTCTGTACGGAAAACACATATTAGCATGCAATTTTGAAAAACCATCTGAACTGTGAAAGCCAGACGTATACGTCTCTGTAATGTTTACCAACAGATTGGGCTCGCAGCGCAATAGATAAGGTGCTTGCTTTCTGAAGTTACCCCCGTAGTCTTCAGTTCAACTTTGGCTGCGAGGAGAAATTTGTAACAATAATTTTTTATTGTATGAGCTACGCCTTATTATTTTGTCTTCTAGCAGACGTGCCTCTAGCAGAGCTCGAGCAGCTAGAGATTTGTACCCAAGAATCTGATGCTCATGCTGAAGAAAGAAGAGAAGACAAAGCTGAAATTGAAGCTGCCCTCAGTTAACTTCCTACTCCCGCCCCCCCCCCCCCTCTTTTCCACCTCTCCGCGCTTTAGATTTTTTTTGTTTTTAAACATGTTGGAAATTGATTTCTTCAAGAGACAGGTTTGACAGTAGAATGGCACAGTGATGGATTTCCCGTCATATTATGCCAACTCGGCGTTATTTGGGACAAATCTTGCATAACGTACAGCTTTCTGTATCCATTTCTAGCAGTGAAATCATAATTCCATGATTACGAAGTCACGGGTAACAGCTAGTACAGGGGTCCCCAAAGTGGTCGATACCGACCCCTTGGGGTCGATAAGAGATCTCCCGGGGTCGATTAATACGGAGGGGTCGAAAGGGGGTCAATTAAACTGTACAGGAAAAACAGGAATGTTCTGCTAAAAATCAGGTCAATAAGTAAAATTAAAGCTCATCCTCTCAATTCTCGTATGTTTGCGAAGTCATGTAAAGTAAATGATGAAATATGTGACAAGTTAAAACAGTACAACAACCATATGTTCCTTTTAGCAGGTCTTTATTTCAAATTTATTCCATCTATCCATAGTTTTGTTCCTATTTTTTGAGATAATAATAATAATGGAAAGTATCTCGTTTTTCTGTTAAATTATTCGGGGGATTTTATAAATTGTTTCATTGAGTTGTTATGAAGGCCTCTAGCACCAGAAATACCAAAAATGATTTAATAAGAAGGCAAATATTGTATCAAGGGGTCGACGGGGTAAAAAGTTTGGGGACCTCTGAGCTAGTACGAAATAAATGCAGTTACAGAATACTCTGCCAGCAGTATAAGTTGAGCAAAAAGCTTCCGGTATCGTAGTCCGGGAAGATATTAGAGCTCTAGCGGCTTCTTTGCTGGAAACAGCTGTGTGCGGATTTCGGTGGAGTTGAACAGGAAAGCAGTTGTAATGAAGTGTGCAGCGTTAGCGCTGTGGAGACAGCTGTCCCCTCCGACTCGTCCCTCGCAGTTTTTCAGACTCGGCCGCACCGTGTGAACGGAAGCCGGGATGGGGGAGTGTTCGCGTCAGGGGTGGGAAGTCGGCGCCAGCTGGCTCGACGGTTTGTACGGATCCGCTGTTCGTTAGGCAGGGCGTGTCACTTACCTTACAGCGCCAACCTAACGCTATCAACGGTTCTTTCCACACACCGTGGCGCAATGTGGCGCAAGCCAGGCTACCGCACAGTAGCTCTCAGTCGTAACAAAATATCTCATCGCCACTTCTCACCTCCAGTTCTCTGGGTGTGGTAACAGGCACTCATCAGTTCTTCATTCCACTTCTGAATGAAGTCCCTTAAGCTGCGTTAACATGAGCAATAACCTTGCGACACTTATTTTAGAATCAACTTGCTTCCCTGATTATACTGAGGCAAGTTAAGAGTGTATACTTTCTACTCTCAGAAAGAATTTCACACGTGTTTTACACAGTACACTTTTGTAGGTACTGGAGACAATAGAGAACAGCCATTAGGTTGTGAAATTGTCGACCTGAAAATCTCAGTTTCATTACTTTTCTCTCTGAGTAATAATAATAGTTTCCTCTTCCAACGTACATTTACCCTCCATTAATTTTTACTTCAAATTCTTTCAGATTTTTTGGTACATTATTCATCATTTCTCCTGTTAATTTATTTCAATCTCTAACATCCTTTCCTACTAAATAAAATTTTCCCACACCCTTATGCCTGAAATCAATTGCCAGCTTATGGTCATGGTCATCTTTACCAGTCCACGTGCCTCTCTTAATTTTCCCACCAATATCTTTCCATGCTTCATCATATATATGCCTAGTACACACCCATGACTCTCTACACCCTCCTTCTATCCTCTAATGAATCCTACTCCCGCTTCTTAATTATATTAGTTACCGATTGTGTTTTGCGGTAATTTCCAAAGACAAATCTAGCAGCCCTTCTCTGCAGCCCCTACAACACATGTATTTGATACTCAAAATGTGGGTCGCATACTACACCACCATATTCCAACAATGGTCTGGCCAAAATTTTGTACCCCACTTACCTTACTTCTCTAGTGCACCTCCTCTTCACTCTTTCCAACAGGATTTTTAACACTTTCCCTACTATTTGCCCAATGTGTCCTGCCCATTTAAGTTTATTATCATAAACCATTAAGACAATCATTGATTGGAATAACGAATAACAATGGTCCCAATATACTACCCTGTGGAACTCCCATGTTCACTTCTACTTTGGTACTGGGATTCCTAACCTAACTTTTTTCTTTCTACCTTTTAGGAATTCTTCTACCCAGAAAATCACCTTTTTAATAACTCTAATAGTTTTTACCATATTTAGCACCATTTTATGGCTCACTCTGTCAAAAGCTTTTGAAAGATCCAGTGCTACACTATCAACTTGACCTCCCCTATCCAATTCATCAGAAACATCTTGCATATAGCCTACTAACTGAAATGCACATGAATATCCATATACATGTTTCCGAGTTGAAAACCACTTACGCCTCTCCATTAATTTATCTGCCACTGATGTCAAGCTGATTGGCTGTAATTTTCGACCCTATTTGTCACACCTCCTTTATATACCGGTACTACTATCGCACTTTTTCAGTCATCTGGTAAACAACAAGTATCCACACTCAATTTTAATATTGTTTCAAGATAAGTAAAAGAAAGCAAAAAAAGAAACAACGAAAAGGAACTTTTGGACAAGAGAGTGTGGATATTGCGAAGGAGTGTTAATTGATATAGTTATCTGAGCTAAGGTTTTAGGATCATATCATACACATGTTAGTGGAATTATTAGGATTAAGGGTAAAAATACACTACTATGCTGCAGTCTATCCGGAGAAGTGAAATGCTTTTTGGTGTCACTGAGGTTTTTAGGACCAAGTACGAAAATTTTATAAACCCCAGAACGTCAATTCATGGCAATTAAAGACGAATTTAAGATTTCTTCTTTTCACCACGAGAAAAGTATCGTGATAAGTTAATTTCAATATAATAACAAAAAACTTATTATTTCGTGAAAATTATGTAAATGGAATTAAAATTAACAAGATAATTAAATTGTACGTTTTATTTTATTCTATGATTCTGACACGAAATAAATAAAAACTGTTTTTGTATCATTGTGTTATACTAAATAAATACAACTACAGAATAGTCTGCCAGCAGTATCAATTGAATAAAAAGAATACTCAGAAAGCTTCCAGTTACGTGAGGTGTTTTTCCGGAATTCCTGACCCCCCTCCTCTGTTGAGACTTCGTGAGATCTGGCCTGACACCCCCATCCCCTCTAAAATGACGTGAGATTTTGACGGACACTCCTTCCCCCCTACTAATCGACCTCATCACTTTTTGAGACCTTTTTTTTAGGTCTCATGCTTCCAAGGGCGGTTATAACCCCCCCCTACCCCCCTAAGGTCGGCGTCCATTAATTATGTGTGGTGAAATAGGGGGGGGGGGGGGTTTGGTGAAATCTCACGACACGTCACCAAGGGGGGGGGGAAGGGGATGAGGGGGTGGTCAACGGAAATCTCACGTGAGGTTTTGAAATTCTTCAAAAAAAAAAAAAAAAAGTCTACAAATGACGCGAATGTCGACTTTAGGGGGGGGGGAGGGGGGGAAGAAATGGCATAGAAACGATACGACGCGGAAACCAACCTTAGAGCGAGTATAACCGCCCTTGGAAGCATGAGAGCTAAAAAAAGAGGTCTAAAAAAACTACGAGATCAATAGCAGGGGGGGGGGGAGGGATGTCTGCCTCAAAATCTCTCGTCATTTTAGAGTGGGAGGGGAGGGCGTGTCAGATCAGATCTCACCAAAACTCTCCAAATCTCACCAGAGGGGGAGTATGGAATTCCGGAAAAAACACCTCACGTAATTAATGGAAGCTCCCTAACTATCATGTGCTCCATCACCACTTTTTTTGGCTTTGTCTTTTCTTACTTCCGAAAAAAATTGGTCTGAAATTGTACAGTTTATTCTTACTTCATTGCAGTGTTGCATTTTCTCTCTGAAAGAGTCAGACAAAGTTTCGGCACGGTGAACACTTCATTCTCTGAGAGAAGCGGACTGAAAATTTAAACTGCAAGAAAACGCGTTGTCTGACACATATCGTGCCACAATTGAAAAGTGTCAAGGCTCACCAACAGCGAGATCAACTCACGCAATAAATGTTACAAGTTTATTCCTCGCGCATATGAGCCTTTTGTTTAATCTCTGGTCTCAAAGTTTCAGTTTATTGTTTTCTTGGCCTTCCGCTCGGTCCTGTTCCCTTCAGTTCCTGTAAAATTATTTCTTCGGTGTCTGACGTCATCTATTTTTACTACACGTTAGAACCAGACCGTTCGTGAACATGCTCCCTCACAACATTATCATCGTATGCTTCAAAAATATGGCTCTGAATTTCCGCTGCTACCAAGTTTCCTCCACTCGAATTACAGATTGCATCTCTCGAAATTTACAAACGTTATAAACTCCCACAGGTCAGCACACAGACGATACGGCTGGAAAGGGCGCATAAACGCGCGCATATCATGCTGGGAGCAGAGTTGTTTGCGCACTGCGGTGATTCACACTCTCATTTGAAAACGTAAATTATTAAAAAAAAAAAAAAATCACCCTCGTATGTCAATTAAACTGAACTTTGTGTTGTCCTATGATGTCTACAACGCCAGTTCTGTTATATTTGAGTCCTGGTCTCATCCTTCTTAGTCTTCTGGTATATAGTATTGATTCAATTCGTTTCGGCTATCGGGAGCTGATGAACATAATTTATCTTTCTGCGGTTATTTAAGATATTGTCTGTAACCGGACTGAAGAAACCTGGTGCTTTTTGTTACCTGTTGAGCATTTCGAGCATTGCTATTTTGTCTTTCTATATTACACCTTCAAGATCATGTTCAATGCTAATGTCAGTTTTGAAGTATTACAGAATGATCTTTGTATCAAACGTCGTAATCACTATGGTAAAATACCGATCATATGATGTTTATTTGAAGAAAAAAATTTGTTTCCGGACTTATGACTCGTCTACGTTCATTTTATTTCAGTCGGTACAAGAGTAGGAACTATGAATGGAAAGGAGTTTGGCTTTGGCCGTCTTTAGAAGGAAGCATCCCGTCATTCGTCTGGAGTGATTTCGGGAATCTATGGAAATCCAAAATTTGTATGGCTGCCACACACAAATTTGAACCTGCGTACTCCCGAATACGAGACCCTAGCGTTACCGCTCACTCACAAATTCCTTATATATATATTTGGATATATGTGGGGGAAAATGCAACCAAAGTGGTTCACATTGTCATGATCTGATAGTACGAAACGTGGGGAATTCAGATAGTTGCCATTTACTACTGGCAAAACGATTACAATTTTCGAGGTATCCCTTCCGTTAACAGGCCCGTCGCTTGTTCCTAGGCTGTTTCTTATCTCCACCCTCTTCAGATGACAGTTGTGATTTTTAGAGAGGACGATGACGTGCTAAGCAGAGAGCTTGTTCGCTGCGCCACGCGCCCTTTGAAATCTCCCTAACGGAGGAAGCATTGGAACGCAACGAAATATATAAATGCCGATTTTATCGACAACTGCGGAGAAGCTCTTTTTAGCACTTTTCCACTTACACCTCTTGACATGAACTTTAATTACATACAGAATGAACCGAATCTAAATTTTACAATTGGCGGCCTCCCAAAATCACTGGATAACGAAGTTTGCTGAGGGCGAAATTTTATCCGCCAATGATCACATTCGCAACTTTTGCAGTTTAATATTAGCCAATAGGATAATGAAATTAAGAAACTGAAGGATAATAGTCGTCTTGCTTTGATGCTGACAAGTAGGGTGAAAATACTGACCGCTGCTTTACTAGGTCATTGGGAACGAAGTTTGTGGAGTAGTATTAGCGGTATTTTCTTGAGCAATGGTCTCATTCTCAACTTTCAAGCTTTAACGTTCATTGGCCAATAAGGACAGTGAGGTTACGAAACTGAATGATAATGGAAATATCAATTTGGAAGCCCTGTTCAGAGGGAGACTGCTGAAAACTTCAGAAAACTGTTCGGTGTGATTCTAGTGAAAAATCTGGAGGCTTTAATGCCCTTAGTCCTTAAGAGGGTATTTCATTTAACACACAATAAAATAACTCCTCAGAAATAAAAGTTTCTTATGACACAGTCGTATAGAGATGAATTTGTTCCTATATAAATACTAAAGAGAGAAGCTGCTCTCATTGTTTCATTTAACAATCTGTAGGAGAACAAACTGTAAGTACCGAAGACCACTGAAAGGGTCAGGGTACCTTGCATTCTGTGGTAACCAAGAGAAGTTATTGAATTTAAATTTGATATAGCGAAAATCTTCAAGCCAAAATCGATTGAACTGAGCGTTTTGGTAGCTCAGTGGATAAGGCGTCTGACTGGAGACTGGAAGGTCCCGGTTCGAATCGCTGTCTTGACTGGGATTTCATAGTCTCTTAATCCGACCTTCACCTCTGGTACAGCTTGCTGTGTAATGTGAAGTACGCCAGAACTCTTTCGTGGTTTGTATTCCTCGTCAAACGTTAGCTCCCGTGTATCCTGTAGGATTGCTGGGTTGGGTTAAGGGCGGCTACAAAGGGGTGAAATGCGCACCCAGTAGAAACCCTGTCACAAGATTATTATGACCAGAAGGAATTATTATTACAATTAGATAGAACATGTGTTACAAAATCGAGAGAGACTCCACACTAAACTTTGGAAAGAATGCGCGACTTCAGAAGTCTTAAGTAACGCATGATTTGATTAAACATGTATTCTCGTTTAATTGATAATGTCATTCCTATATAACTCCAGCCAACGTTTTAAGCAGTTGAACCCACACTAAGCAGAAGAACACAGAAGAACACTTCTATCGCTTTGAATGTTGGATAAGCCTACCCGCAAAAACTTTTCCCCGTGGAACTTTTTTTCGTGACAGAGAATCCAGCGCCCAGCATTCACGGAAGCTCGCTAATGGAAGAGTCTGTACGCCGGTCACCACTCAGAGAAGCGAGGACGGCCCTCAAAGTCTCCGCTCTACTGCCGTCCTCTGAGCCACTCACCTCCAGTCCAATTATTCCTATACGAGCTTGTAGCAGTAGGATGCTGCGCGGCCGCGGAAGACTTCACACTCCGAACGTAATGGAGATTCCGTGTCACAGCCCAGCGGTCCCGCTGCGGCTGCAGCAAGTTGGCAGCCCTTAATTCCGCCAGAGAGTCGGCCGTCGCAACGGACAGCCGTGCGCTAGCGTACTCGAAAGAGTCCGCAGTAATTATACGGCAGCGGAAGCGTGTGGTGCCTCTGTCCATAACTCACCCCTCGCTGTGGTTGTGACCGCAACCCGCAACAAACGTCGGCAGGAATGGTTGCCGAACGTCATGGTGGCAACACACTTCCACCAGCTGCGTTGATATTTTTTGTACAACAGTCGGAAGGAAATTTCCCTACGCCTAGAACTCACATTCTATCATCAGAAAACATTCGAAAAATTTAAGAATGTTGCAATGTTTTTACCGTCGAAGCTAGGTGTCTGTACGGGGACGAAAAATGACATTTACACAAGCACAAAAGTATTGAAATTTTCTTTGTACCCCCCGATCTTTCGTTAGCAAAGGAAGTGTGAAAATCTTGCCACTGATAAACACATTCATTTAAAAGCTTTGCTGAATGTATTTACCGTGCTTTTCAATTGGGCTTGATATGCATACAGTTCTGACAGGGGGTTTCGCACCTTTCTCGATCACGAACACTGTTTTTCTAAAAAGAAAAAATCCTTTCATTTTAATCGCTTTAATAGGTGTATGCGGGTAGAGGAAGAAGTGTTATTGCTGGATTTAAAAAAAAAGTATACTTTGATGGTGTCGTAATTATGTTACGAAATTCTGCTAGCATTTTCCTGCATGTAATCTAGAGAAATTGAGCAAGGCATAACTGAGGCAGGGACCTGTCTTTCGTTAGCATAAATCGAGCTGTCAATTTTAAACATTATAGATTGGTGGAGTCTGAACACTTCACTTCCCGTACTGCACGTGAAAAAAATTGATTTTAAAATAATGCCTGTGTTAAACACAGGATGTTATTGGGTTTGAGTTAAGTATTGACATAAATACATAATTGCAAACCTTACGGTCTGCTGAGGGGTATTATTCATATTAATTTCACCATGATTCGAAAATTTGATATTTGTGCAAAAAAATTGTTTTTATTTCAAAATCATCTTCCAGGTGTATTGCACCTCTCGAATTAAAAGGCTCATAAACCGTATGGACAAAAGAAAAAAATAATAATTATATTCAAACACTGTAGTGCTAAAAGTCATGAGATACCTCCAAATATCGTACATCAAATTTCAGAAAATCGTCGGAAGTCCCCTGGCATCGCATTCGGGAGGACGGTGGTTCGAATCCCAGCCCGGGCATCCAGATTGTGGTTTTCCATGGTTTACCCAAATCTCTCCAGGCGAATGCCGGGATGCTTCCTTACAAAGGTTACGGCCGAATTCCCTCCAGTTCCTTGTCCCCAGTCCCATTCCGCCTCCAATGACCTCGACGTGGCGTAAAACCATAAGAAAAAAAAAAAGAAGAAGAAGGAAGTCCCCTGAAGAAATATTTGGCCATGTATCGTGTACAGCCGTCAATAATTGCGAAAGTGTTGCTGATGAACGATGTTTTGCACGAAGACTATTGGATTATGTCCCAGATATGTTCCACTGGATTCACGTCTAGCGATCTAGGTGACCAAATAATTCGCCGGAAATATCCAGAATGTTCCTCAAATTAATCGTGAACTATTTTGGCCCGGCGACTTGGCACATTGACCTCCTGAAAAAGTCCGTCGTTGTTTACGAATATGAAGGCCATGAATTGTCAGCAAGTAGATGAACATAACCATTTTCATTCAATGGTCGGTTCAGTTTGGGGTCCCAGTCAGTGTCGTGTAAACACAGCCCATACCAGGATAGAGCTACCACCAGTTTCACAGTGCCTTTGAAGCATAGTAGAGTCTGTATCAAACTCGAACTCTATCATCAGCTCTTTACCAACTGGAATTGTGACTCATCGCAACCTTTTTCCAATCATCTAGCAGCAGATGGAGTTTTGTGAGCAGACACACTCGCTTCGATCTTCTGCTGCCATATCCCATTAACGCCAAATTTAGCTGCATTGTACGCACTGAGACATCTGTCTTAAATGCCATATTAATTGTTACTGTTCTTTGACGCAGTGTTGCCTGTCTATCGTCAATGACACCACGACTGTCATTAAGTAGATGTGGTCGTCCATTGCGTAGTACATGCCGGAAGATAATACCGAAAGGTAAATCTTCATGGCATACTCTTGACACTGTGTATCGAGAAATATTGAATTCACGAACAATTTCAAAAAAGGAATTGCCGAGCGCCAACTACCAGTCCTCGTTCAACGCCTGCTAGTTCATGTCGTATTGCCATAATCACGTCAGAAATCTTTCACACGAATCACTAGATTCAAATGAAAGTTCCAAAACCACATGGCACATTTTTTCCGCGATGCTACCGGGATCAGATTCGAGGTATAAGGTGCCGTACTGATACTTTTATGTATTCTTTCTTTTCTCGTTCTGTTCGGGACTGCAATGCATAGAATTAGGATTGGTGCTTAGCGCCTTCTGCCACCCACAATATTTGTGAATTGCAGAGTATAGATGTAGATGTAGATCTGGATAGGTGCATCTTCCTATCCCACGACTTTTGGCACTTTAGTGTACATACCATACTACCACCAATATATTACGAAAGACATTCATTCAAGAGTTTTGAAGGGATTCTTACCAATTTCTAGTCGTTCATTCCTTTCTTTCTGCTGCCTATATTCCGATGTACTTTACTGTCGTCTATACGTTGAATCAGCTCGCAGTCTTGCTCATATCACGAGGATTTGAAGAATCCATAAGCTGATATGCATGATATCACTAGGCTCAGTTCACTACGAATGCCTACCGTTATGGTGGCTCAATGGTTTAGGTGTTTAATTCAGACTTGAGATATTCCAGTCACAGCAGAGCTTTTATGGGCACTGAAACTGACCTCCATGCATAGTTCAGATTCCGGGTTAATCCCTGGGTGTCTTTACCTGATAGTGTTACGAGTTAGGCTAGATTGCTACGGTAGAAATCGATTTCTCGTACAGATAAAATTCTCACACTTAAGTAATCCAAATACACTTCGACGGTCATCCAGCCAGTAACATCGAAAGCACTGATTTAGTACTTATATGAAAGGAGATACATTTGGCGAAAAGTTAGTGTCTAGGATCCTATATTTTCCTAAACACTCTCCATAAGCCAGATTACCTTCCTTCATATCTTCGTTCCTAACAATTTTACCGCCATATGGAATGGTACGAGTGTCAATAGTAAAGCTTCATGAACTCCCTAGATGTCAAAGTTGTCGCCAGGACGCCGTACTTCTCGTGCAGCGTACGTTTTTTAAAAAAATGTTTTGTACGTTCTTCGCATTTTCCTATCGTAAAAAGTGGAGGAAAGATTCACATCAAATTTTGCTGTAAATTCGAAAAGAATTGTGCGGAAACCATCGAAATTATGAAGACGGCATTTGGGGACGAGTTAATGAGTAAAATACAAATGGAAGAGTGATATAAATGGTTCAAAAATGGCCACACATCTGTCGAATGTAACCCGCGCTCTGAGCGGTCTTCGACGACAAAAACACTGGCTAATATCGAACGTTTGCGACTTCCGACCAATGAAGATCGTCGATTGACTGTGCGAGAACTAGAATTTGAATCTGGAATACCTAAAACTAGTGTTTCGGACATTTTAACTGAAAATATGCTAGTTGTTAGTGGTGGAACAGGGAAACCTTCGCCTTAAAATCGCTCAGAACAATTTGGAAACGGTCAATTATGATGAAAATCTGTTTAAAAATATTATAACTGGTTGGTTTATGGTTATGATCTAGAAACAAAAAGATAGTCTTCATAGTGAAAGCTGACGACGGAGCCACGACCAAAAAAGCGCGCCAATGTCGGAGCAATGTCAAATCGTTTCTGATTGTTTTTATTATTATAATTATTATGAGGGCGTTTTGCACCACTAATATGATCCTAAAGGTCAGACGATCAACAAAGAATATTATCTTGAAGTTATGAACAGATTGCGTGATGAAATTAGAAGAAAACAGCATCAGTTTTGGTCAACCGGTGACTGGCTTCTTCATCGCGATAACGCGCCAGTGCATGTATCGAACCTCGTGCAGCAATATTTGACAAAGTCGTACAACTCTGTCAGCCTCCATACAGTCTTCACGTACCTCCCTGCAACTTTTGGCTGTTCCCATGATTAAAAATGCCGCTCAAAGGACACCGATTCGATGACAAAGAAACACTCGAAACTAATACGACGAACGCTTTAAACGAATACAAATGGGCTTCCAAAAGTGGGAATGCCGTTGGGAGCGTATTCTTCAATCAAATGAGGACTAATTCAGGGATATTTCCAGCCCGATCATGCAGACTAACACCAACATTCTGGGACAAACCTCGTATGACATATCCGACCTCAGAAAGCCTTATTAATAAAATCAGTTGTATTTGGACTTATGATCTTATTCTGAGCCCTATTTAACAGAGAGATCAGCTAATATATTTGCAAATCCTCTAATTCGGTGTACTGAGAGTCTAACACACAGTCTCCATTCCCGCAACCTAATGAAGGGGTATTTGGTGTCCAGTGACATATGAGGTAATCGAACCCAGAGCCCAGTTCTCAGAAATCCCCCAAGCATGATCGGTGTCCATTACCGCGTAATGTCATGCCTTCAGCGTTATCAGCGGCTCACAGTCCGTCGGCTTCCGCAATCAGCAGTAATGGTCCCACGTTTGAAGTCCGGCAGGGTCCATAATGCCTGAGCTCAGCTGCCTCTATATCTACATATATGCGGGTTGGTTCCACAGCTGTGGCACTTACGACTAACTCCGCAGCCGGCAAAAAGGGTATTAAACTGACGTCTCTATATTTAAACGCAAATAATACTCCGCATTTATAAACTTCCACTTACAAACGGTAAAGCTAGTTCGAGAACTTGCTGTGAAAAAAGGTATGATGCTAGACTAAGTTGTCCACCTCTTACTTGTAGGCATTGATAGTGAAGCGGAGCTAGTCATGACAGATTACTGATTCCTGTACAAGACCGAATTCTGGTGCAATATAGGAAACGGTTCTGGTCATCACAATCCAATGAATTGGAAGAACGAAGGATATGGGCCGGCTAAAAATTTCTTCAAAACTTTCAAAATAATTCATTACTAAAAATAATTACAGCAAAAATATTTTCAGTTTATTTTCTCATAGCGATGCCTGTTGATATGTTGCTTATTTGCTACATAAATTTTGTTTTATTTACCAGTACATTCAAATAGATCATTCTCTAGAATCTATAACCAACCGTTAGTTCTTATTACTATAATAATATTTTATAATTTTTTTAAACATAAGCCTTATATACATCGTAATATGATACCATTATTTCACAACTTATATTGCAACACTGTAAGTTATCACAAGCTATTACTAAAACTATTACACTTAATTTTCAGCTTTAAAGTTCATTCATCGCTGGCATTCGTTGAAGAATAAGCGTCGTTAAATTCTAGAAACCACACTTCCGTCATCAGCGTATCACTTAGTTGTCTATAACATTGGTCGATTTTAGGTATGTTGATTCACTCTTTACACAGCTTGTGGTTGTCTGAGTGGTTACTGGCTCTGCTAAAGCCGATACTGCTCCCTACCTGTATGCGATACAGCATCTGTTACATAAATCCATATATTTATAGTCCTACTTGCTGTTACCCTCGACTTCGTACGCGTGGACTTAGAATTTGATTGCTAGAATTGGATACACAAAGCTGAAAGTTACTTAAGATATGTCCCAAACAACAACGAGTCGGAATAATATGACGGAAACGCCATCGATATACCATTCTACCGTCGAACCTGTCTCATACCTAAAACTGTTATTCATACCGGAAAAAAATATTCCCATTTCCTTCCTAAAAGTACAAAGTATTTCCTTGTCATCGGTATACACATATAGTCGTCAAAACGTAACAAAAAGGCGGAGACTTACTTTCGCATATATAACATTATTAGTTTAGATCACACACAAACTGTCTGTGGAACCAGTAACGCGTAAACATAATAAACGCTTAAGAGACTGTTCTACCGCCTACGATTTGCCACGCATTCCAGCCCTGAATTTATGGGACCTACATTTAAACATGGTATCCTTACTAAAAATCCCAAGCTTGGCCCAAACTATGAAAAACAATTCTTAAATATTTTTGTTCCCTGCCGGGTTTGAACCCGAAGCCACACGGGAAATTTCTTATGAAGCAAGCACCATACCCACTGCGCTACTAGCTCACTCTGTTGTTAGGTATTACAGATACGTATAGATATTACGCGTCTGTCTTTCACAGTTCAGATAGTTTTTATAATTCAATGACAATATCTTTACCGCATTTGAACAAGATATTTATTTCTGTGATATACCTATCATTATCAGCCAGTTCAATAATTTTCTGATGTGGCCTCTTAAAGTCATGATTTTTTCAGATATAACTTGAGCAGTCTTCTCCAAGTCGCACGATCTTGGCCGATCCTCTGCCAGTTAACTCCGACAACCTTGCGTATGTTCTTGTCCCACCAGTCTGGTGGTCTTCCTCTCTGTCTGGGGAAGAGGTGGGCGCCGCTTACCAAAATCTCGGCGGCGGCGCGCCGATCATTTTCAGCCGGTGGCGGCGTAGCGCCGGCGGCGTGACTACTTTATATATGATACTAGACGACCCGTGCGAAAATTTCGCTAGTAAAATACGATGAATAGTGAGGTTTAATGCTTGTAGTATGATGAAAAGTAGAACCGCACTTATGTAGCAAATATTTATTTGTTTAGTGTAATAGGTACGCATCAAAACATATTACGAAACAGTTAAAACACACTGTAAGTACGACAAACAGGGCCGGCGCTAGGAATTTCGGGGCCGGGGTGAAATAGGCGACTTTTTTTTTTTAGCTCTATAAATGGCTAAGCGACAATGGGCGTATTGGCGTATTCTTGGCTTCATGGCCTGAGGGCCCCTATAGTCGGTGATCGGGCCCCCCATCAGCCGGCGGGGCCCGGGTACTTTTGACCCGCTTACCCCCCCCCCCCTAACGCCGGCCCCGACGAAAAACTGTCCCTGACCTTAACAGAATGCAACCAACCTGAACAAAATGCACACAGCATATCAACATCTCTATGATATGTGTTGCTGTGCGAATAAAATGTTAACATTGAAATTGTATAGCAAAATAAAAATTCTTCCGTAACAGAAAAAAAAAACCGGAAAGCTACTTATTGTATAAAAAAAAGTGTATTGACATCTCTGTGATATCTGCTGTTGCAATCTATCGACTTTGAACTGTCTCATACGGCGACCACTTTAAGCATCAAATTCGAAAAATTCTTTCTTAATTTATGATTTTACCTAATTTGACACCTTAAACTTTAAAACAACATGTCATTTATCGATTTCGGTTAGATATCGAAGGAGCTAAATGACTCGTAATTTTTTTTAAAAAAAAGTTGTAGAAATAATATTGATACTTTTGCCCTTTAAGGGTGGAATTCCAAAAAATTACTTTCATGAAATATGGTGTGACCAAAGCGGACAACTTGGTGTTTAAAATGATACCTCATTTCTCCATTTCGGTTACTACAAAAAAAAGTTTTAGAAATGGTGACATTTTTTGCCCCTTGAGGCTTGAATTTGTAGAAAGTTCGTTCTTAAAATATGATGTGACCAAAGTGGATACTTTAATATTTTAAACGATACCTCATTTATTTATTTCGGTTTGGTATCAAGAGAGATAAATGGCTCGTGATAGGAAAATGCGTTGTAGAAATATTAATACCTTTGTCCTTTAAATGGTCGAATTTTGAAAAATTCCTTTCTTAAAATATGGTGTAACCAACGGAAGACCTCAGTCTTTAAAATGATACCTCGTTTATCAATTGTGTTTAATTATCAAGGGAGATAAATGAATCAAGACACAAAAAAGCATTTTAGAAATATTGACATTTGACCCTTTAAGGATCAAATTACGAAAAATTGCTTTCTTAAAATATAATGTGACCACGGCGGAGACTTTAACCTTTAATATGATACTTCATTTATCTATATCGGTTAGATATGAAGGGAGATAAATGGCTCGTGACACAAAAAACAGCATTTTAGAAGTATTGACATTTTTTCCAGAAATAATATATATCATACAGATGTATATATCATTACTTCGTCTCAAAACAGAAAATGAGTAACGTTTCACTTATATATTTAAAATCTTGCAGATTTTTGTACTCTTTGTAGCTATCATGTATAAAGATAATTTTATTTGGGCGAACTGAGCTTAGGCTAGATCTTTAGGTATAAATGACTAACCTAGTCAAAGAAAATACTCTTTCGCTCGGTGTGCTTGTGCAGGCACACAAAGAAAAGTCTAGGTAAGAGCAGAAAACCGAGGAAAGGCTTTTTTGCTGTTCAAGTAACTTAAAAGATTTCCATCTTTAGAATCTGATGTATCAGATGAAGCTAAGTATTTCCAACTTTCTTCAGCGATCGGATAATCATTATCGCCATACACACGATATTTCATCGATAGTTTCTGCAGCAACGATGTATCATTGGTGGATTTTGTAGAAGCAATAGAATCCCTACAATGGCAGTGATTACTTCCTTGATATACTAGTCAATAAAGGAAGTACTGGTCTTTTGTATTGACTCCAAATATGTATCTACTTCTTTGAGACCCATAAAATGATAATCCAAAGGTGATACTGCTAGGACCGCTCTTGTGGCAGCGAATCGCTTTCTAACTTCTGTCACCATGTTGCGATTTAGCCGAAACAGTCAATAATTCGTCATCTAAGACAGAATTCATGATCTCAATTATTTCAGAACCGAACAGAAGATTCACATTCATTGTACATATTTTTAAGATGACATGACCTCAACTGCTTCGCGAAACCTTATCAAAATTTTACTAGATGTTTTATCTCATCTTGTCCTACCTTTCTAAACATCTTATTTATTGTGTCACAGTTGCATACGTGGGTTAAACTTCCCAGCATCCCTGTAAATCTATGCCAACGAGTTGGTCTTTCAGTTTTGATAGGAAGAGTGTATATAACACTTCCTGATCCTGATACTAATAGCGAGCTCTCTTCAACTACTTCATCCAATCTTTCTGTGAGTACTTGTTACATCTAATCATTTTCTAAAATAGGATCGGTCTCATCATTGAACGACGTTATCAAGGGAATCCAAAAACTCTTTTTACATTTTTCGGCATGTGCTGACAAGGGGTATCTCTCTCTCTCTCTCTCTCTCTCTCTCTCTCTTGACAATCTTCTTGCATTCTTTTTACGAGCCTTTCAATTTCCTGAACTCTGTTTAGGCCTCCACTGTAACGAGACACAGATTGATGTTTCATATTAGCTAGCCAACGAAACTGCTCTTCGCACGTTTTCTCCAGAATCAATGACAGCTAGAATCTTCTATTCATTTAGTCCCAACTGTTTCTTTATCTCTCTTATCATGCCTTCTATTTTGCCGCCAGTCTTCATTTCCTCTATACGTTTAGTACTCAGGGTTAAATACTTTGTTTTTACCACATTTAGGCTAGCTAAGAAATAGCCTTGATCGGAATTCATGATTTTTTCTTATTGGCTTTTTCTATCACTAAACTTCCGAAATCTTTCCAACAAAAACTAGTTTGACTTAGACAGTCATATAACACTATTACAGAGAGTTTTATAACATTAGTTTTAGCTAATTCGGTCATTTTAACACCTACTTATTAACTCAATTTAACGAAAAATTTAAAAAAACGCCTTGTCGTGTTAGGAAGTGTTGCTCAAGGACACGCCGCGAAGCAAAGGGCGGCGGCGGCGGCGGCGCGCCACAGATACACGGCGGCGTCACGCCGGTGCGGCGCCCACCTCTAGTCTGGGGTGATGTCTTGGGATCCACTCTAACACTGTTTTTGTCCACCTCCGGTCTTTTCTCCGTTCAATATGGTCGGCCCATTACCACTTCAGGGATTCTGTCTTCTCTAAGGTGGCGGTGACCTTTGTAATTGGCCTAATGTCTGTTGCTATTTTCTTGTCTTTTCTATTTAAGCCTAGAATTGACCTCTCCATAGCTCTTTGAGCAGTCCTTAGTTTACTTTTTGTAAATTCAGTCCAGATCTCACAGCCGTATTTCAGCACAGGAAGAATGCACTGGTCATCGACTTTAGATTTGTGCGCATTTTAGATTTCAGGATAATAGAATGCCTCTCAAATGCTTGCCATCCCAGCTTGATACGACGGAAAATTTCGGTTCTTACATCACCTCTCATATTTACAAGCAGGCCAAGATAAATGTACTCATTAACATTTTCTAAAGATTCATTATCTAGTTGTACACTACCCTCTATGGCCCATTTGTTAGACATAATTTTTGTTTTTGATAGATTCAATCTTCGGCCAAATGCTTTAAACTCAGAGGCGAGGTCCAATTACCAATTTAAAATAAAACTATATATCTATAGTTTTATTTAAATTGGTAGGTTTATATTAGTTACAATCTGTGGAATTCAAAATGGTCATAAACAACGAAAATACTAATTGATAACGAAATGAAACTAAAGTTTAAGGTGCAAATTAGAAGGAACTGAAAAATCATAAAAAGAGTTAACCAACAAAATTACTTATTAACTCAAGAAACAAGCAATAATAGTTTTTACCATGAATTAAGAAATAAAAAACAGGCCTCTTATGATTTAAGGCTATTTGAAAAAAAAATCTCATATGGTGCAATAAAAACAGGAAAGCTATAAGTAAAAAAAAGTAAAATGCAGATTATTAACAGCAGTAACAGAAAAACACTGAAGGACCAGAATACGGAAGAAGTATATTTATAAGATCTCTAATTAGATTTCAAAAAGATGTAGTCTGGTAGAAGAGAGAAGGAAGCAATGGAATGAAGATGGAGGTAAAATGGAGAGGAGAAATATGTTACAAACCAAGAGACTTCAGTAAAAAGAGAGAATGGGGATGACGATTGCAAAGCTGGAAGAAGTGTTTTTCAACATACGCAGAAGACGAATAAAGCGTGGGATAAAAAGAGATGCGTATACTTTTCCAAGCTTTATGTAAACCTTCTTCACTGGCCTCTTCCAGTCAGAAATTTTGTCACCATAGTTGTATTCTTGCAGCCTTGAAAGACTAACATGCTCAAGTATTTATTTTTTTCCAATGAGCGTATTTTTCTATTATTATTATTATATATCTCTTTGATAAAGTCAGTTTTCATTACCTGTCCCAACACCTCTCAATCTATCAAATCGTGTTTACCGCTTCCCTAATTGTAATTGTTTATTTTCTTACTATGCTACCAAAACGTTTTTGTTAATCCCTGTTTTATGGTTTACTATTTCAAAGCACTAAAAGAAACACAAAAATTTTCTGTAAAACTCCCTTGTTTTCTAATTTTCATCTCATCCTCACTGAGACCACCATTTATCATTGCCCAAGTACTCGTGTGATGTTATGCCTTCTACAATCTTCTGGATGAAAATGTGCTCCCGTAATGGCGAGAAAAGTTATTGCTTGGTCGCCTGTAAATAGGAGCGGGTCTTCCGAAAATGCGCCCCTTGCTCTTAAGAATACCTATTTGTGTAATCTGAGCCATTGGCTCCGAGGTAATCTTGGTGTGCTATGGTTGTCTCAGTTATAGACCCTTGTTTTTGGTAGTTAAGGCTTTTTCTGCTATTAAGTCTGCTACAGATTGTGTATGCTATACGCCCAGTTCAATTAAAGGGATTAGTAACGTAACACCGGGGGCAGATGCTCCACCACGCTAAACCGTACGATGCGTGGTGAAAAAACTACTTTGTGCGCAGGAGTCGTTTCAATTTGACCTCCTCAGGAAGCAGACACGCGTTTGTCCCCGCGGGGGCCCAATTACGCGTTGCTCACGCACCGAGGAAACGATACAGGGCAGCGACCGTAATCTGCTTACAGAGGCGGCATTAACCGCGTAAGCAAAGTTCATTTGGGCCGTAACAATTATCGTAGTCGAGTCCGTCTTGTCGGCCCTTCCCCGCGGGCGGCAGATAAGCCGGCGCGTACCACTAATTACTAGCCCCCGGCCGCCCCTAACGGCTCGGACAGTGCGTTATCCCTGCTCGCGTTACCCTCCCTCGGGCTATCAGTATACGTGGACACTGTGCGCCAGAAGCCAGATGTACATCCCGCTGGCGCTTCTGCGTTGCGTTCAGCGAGGACGGATGCTCGGTGGATACCACGCACTGAGCAAGTAGTGTGGAAAGTAATAAGTTGTAGCTAAAAATTATTATATCTCACACATCTACTATAAAATTTCCTATGCTCACACATATACTCACTCACCTCTATAGAAATTGGCTGGAGAACGGTGTCAAGTTTCAGCCTTCCCTCGCAAATTGACAGCGACCAGAAATATTTTAGAAATTGAATGTCTACAGTTTAATAGCTAAGCAACTGCTATGAAATTAATTGCCACAATACATTCAAGTTTGCTTTTCGTAGCACTTCATTCTTTAAAAAAATGATAAAACTTTACGCCTGAAAAAACGTGGAACTACTTTTCAGTAGCATGTCGCTAATACAAGAAACATAAAAAACTTAAATTACTTACGGTCTCTGCTGTATCAGCGAATGCCAGTTGACATTCCGGCCTAGACTAAACTTTATGACTGTTTGTTGCCTTCTTACGTGGTTCTCTAACCAATTTCGTTAATGGTCCTTTTTGAGTTCAGTGTACGTGTGTTATTAGGTATTTAAAAAGGACAACAGATTTCGTATACGTCACATAAGCAAGTATTCTAGCAATTCGTTTCTCCGGATTTGCTTAGCTATTAAATAACTCTAATAATCTGAAATCTATTCTAACATCTCTGGTCAAAGTTTAAATTATGATTTTTTTTGCTATTTTACTATACATGGGTTAGTTAAAGTGGACATGAGACTTCAGATATGCCCCCTAAATGACCAAACTAATATCAGCTTCCACAACGGGAATATTTGATGAGAGATATTCTTCCACAGCAAAAAAATCTTTCTTATTATTGAAGCAAATTCCCGTTGTTTCCCCGTTAAACTGGAAAAATACCAGACACACATTATTAATATATGTAAATGGTTGGACAAAGTTCCTTTTTACAGTACAGATGCAACCAGAGATATTACTAGGTTTTGTGCAAAATTTAAAACCTAAGAAACTTTTATGAAATGAATTGCCTGAATATATTAATTAAATTAGTGTTTCGTAGGATTCCATTAAAAAAAAAATAATATCGTAAAACTTTACAGTTGAAGAAACGTCGAACTGCTTTCCAATAACATGTCTCTAACGAAAGTAACATAAGAAAAATTAAATTACTCATTGCATATGCTGTAACATAAATCTCAATTGACATTCCGGCCTAGGCTAAATTGCAATTCAATCAAAACTATGGCTAATATTGTTGCATGACCAAACTTGACGGATTATTTGCTTTTTACTCATATTACCGACCGCTTTCGTTAATGGTCTTTGTGTGCGAACTGTACGTGTGTTATTACGTTTTTTAAAGTGGACACCAGACCTCAGATATGTTACCTAAACTAGTAATCTGGCAATTCATTTATTTGAAATTGCTTAATTATTAAATAACGTTAATATGGAAATCTGTAGGAAGTTCTTTGGCCGTTACGGACATATGACAAAAAAATATTTAAAAAAATTTGGGCCAGCCTCAATACAGATCAGCTACATGCTTTCAAAGCAGTTGTTGCTGCGATGGATTGTCGCACTTCCTTTAAACTATATTGAAATTCTTAAAATTTTAGGTTTGCATTTCAGCTAGTTCGAATAAAGCGACCACGACCTTTGAAACAATTAAACAATAGCGCGATCGTCTCCGTCCGTGTTTAATACGTCTAGTAATACTTCTAAGTTTTCAAGCTCAAAAGATTTATTCAAATTTTGCAGAGTGATCCCTCAGTATGAAAGAAATGTTAAGTTCGTATTTGCACAGATCAGGTCACCCTAAAAGGGAACTATTTTATATTCGTGACCATATGCAAAAAACGGTCACAATCTACGCCTCAGAAACTTAACATTTAATAAAAGATACATTTATCACATACTGAATATAGTTACATATTTCTCAGACACATGGCAACACGTCACTTCCTCCATTAGTACGTAGTACTACCTGGCAGTAGTGATGTTCCGATACCATCAAAGTATCGATACCTACTCAAATTGTCTTACGATACTTATTTATATGAGTACTGCAAAAGTATCGATACTTTTTTAATTAATATCGAAATGTAAGAATATACTTGACATTTTGCTAAATTATTTATTTTATTTGCTTAATGTAATAAAATCAAATAACACTCAGTAAACATTTTTATTTATTTATCAGAATTATAATAAAACACATATTGTAAGCAAACTTTGCAAGATTTGTTTTATCTTTAAATATTTATTTATTATAATTTTAACACTTTCAAACAAAAAAATCCGATTTTGGAAGGTTTCCCAAAAAATCAATTGTTCCAAATATTTTGGGGATAGCTTGTTTCTTTTGTTTGTCATGGTTTCACCTGCCGTAGAAAACAAACATTCACTTGGTACTGACGGTGCTACAGCATTAAGATACTGTTGTGCGTAATTATACAGACAAGGAAATATATAAGTTTCATTTCTTACCATTCTGTAAATGGATTGCTTTCTAGTAACGTTACAGTGTTTGACAAGTAGAGAGAGAGACTTTGTCACTAGAGTGCGTTTTCTTTTTGTGGCCGTGGGCTGGCTCTTTGTGATGTTTCCATAAGTCATATTCCTGTGAGACACTAGCTGAATCCGCTTCTTCTGATTCACGTGGGCTACTTAGTTGCTCATGAACTATATCTTTTAGTTTTTGTTTGGGGTTACATGGACGTGGCCACCGGCCAGGCATATCGAAATGCGCGCCAAGTACGACTTTATTACAAAAAAATAGGGACCGAAAACAAACTCTTTGAGATTAGATTGTCTGTGACAGTTGACAGCTGAGTGGCACAGCAGGATTGATGCGTTTCGATGCTTTCGATTCGATACAACTACTTTTCTTCCGATACCGAGTAAGTATCGAATGAAGTAATTCGAATACGAAAAGTAATCGGTATCCAAACAAAGTATCGATAACTTACTCGTATTTACTTATATCAGATCATCACTGCCTGGCAGTAGATATAAAATGCTTGTGGTCAGCGAGGGCATGTGTACGTAAAATCAGCTCTCCAAATTTGACAACACAGTTGATGAGTAAATCTCATCAAAGACAGCCGACCCCTAAAGTTGGGAAATGCGGTGCAGAAGAAGAAGTAACTGATTGTATAATATATCGTCTACATAGTTGAGAATTGTCCAACTTTCATACACGGAGCCCAGTTAAATGCAAACATAAACGAGACATTCAAAGCAGGAGCAGCATATTTGACAGTGTTGTTCGTATGAGGACACAGGAACGATAAATTCTAGACGGTTGTTTATACAGTCATTTTTGTTTTTACATGTTATCAACATGAGAGAATTGCGCGTTAAACTGTAGAAAGGATTACCGGGATAGGTTAGGTAAGGAGAAAAGAAACTATGATACCAGGCTTAGTGTGGCCAAGGATCCATCTGACCTTACAAAGCTTTCGTAATAATCGATTGTTACCAATTTCCAATTGCTTATTCTATTATGGACTAGTTTACTTGTCCATTGTTCATGCATATATTAATGTCTACATCAAAATTGTTAATTTTGGACGGCAAATAACGTGTGCTTAATTTCGTATCAACACAGTACGCAAGAAATATCAGAGACCATGCCGTTGGCAACATTGACATCTGTCTATGGTTTCAGCTTGTTTGGCCACTCAGTGATTACCACATTGAGCACTACATTGATTACTACGTTTCACATTTTCTCTGATCTAATATCATTACATCATTTTTAACAAAAAAAAATATGTTTAAAACTAGGTGACCCCCTGCGATAATTTCGCGAATACGATGAATAGTAAGATGGGTTTATAATAGGATGAAAGAGTAACCGCTTATTTGTATCAATTCTTTGTTTAGTGTAGTAGGTACGTAACAAAAGCGAACGCCAGGGAATCAGTTAATTAATATCTCTGTGATATGCATTGCTGCAGGCTAGTGGCTTTGTTATATACTATCTCATACACACGACTTTCACAGTTGTTACTGTCGTCCTTCAAGGGTCAAATTTTGAAAAATTTCGTTCTTAATTTATAATGCTGACTTAGTGGAGACCTTAAACTACTAAATGATACCTCATTTACTGATTTCGGTTAAGTATTAAGGAGATAAATGCCTCGTAACAAAAACATACTGTGTGGAAATAATGAACTTTTGCCCTTTAACATCTACATATATACTTTGTAATTCACAAAATTGTGGGTGACGGAGGGTGCTCAGCACCAAAACCAATCTCTTTGCTGTGAATTCCAATACCGAATGGTACGAGGGAAAAAAGAATTAATATAATAATCAGTGCAGCACCTTATTTCTCTAATCTTATCTTTCCTGTCATTCCGTCTGAAATAGGTTGGTGGACGAAGTATTTCACTACACTCGTAAGTGAAAGTGGGAGTACACATGTTTACTAATAGATTTAAATGAAACGTTCGTCGTCTATCTACCAGAGACTCCCAGCGCAGTCTACTAATCACTTCTGTGACGCTTTCATAAGGACTGTAGCAAGCAGTCGCGAATCTAGCGGCTCTTCTCTGTACTTTCTCTATACTGTCAATCAACCCCTTACGAAATGGATACCAAATGACACAACAATAGACCAGATGTGAATGCACAGGAGATCTGTACTCTATCTCCTTTGCTTGTTCATTACAATTTTTCAAGATTCGACCTAGGAATCGCAGCCTAGAATTAGCTATACCTACTAACCAATTAATATGTAATTCCCATTTCATGTTCCTTTGTACTGTTACTCCCAAATATTTCATAGAATCGACCATATCAATAACTGAACTGTTTACCTCGTATTTCTGAAGAAACGGATTTTCTTTGTTAGTGATGCGCATTGTCTTGCAGTTTTTACAATTTAGTGTAAGTTGCCATTCATTGCACCATGCCGAAATAACATCCAGATCGCGCTGAATTTCTAAGCAGTCGGCTGAATTCCTTACTTTCCTATAAATAACCGCATCGCCAGCAAACAATCTAAAAATGATTTTCACTTTGTCTCCGAGATCGTTTATAAAAATTAAGAAAAGAAGTGGTCCTATTACACTTCCTTCCCACACTTTAAGGGTCAGATTCCGAAAAAAATTCTTAAAGTATGATGTGACTAAAGCAGAAAACTTAATCTTTAAAATAATACCTCATTTATCTATTTCTGTTAGATATCAAGGAAGATAAAGACTCGTAACAAGAAAATACATTATGGAAATAATGACACTTCTGCTCTTTAAGGGTCGAAATCCGAAAAATTCCGTTTTTAAAATATGATTTTACCAAAGCGGAGACCTTAATCTCCAAAATAATAGCTTATTTCTCGGTTTCAATTAGATATCAAGGGAAATAAATAGCTCGTGACAAAAAAGTAATGTTATGGAAATAATGATATTTTTTACTCTTAAGGGTCGAATCCCAAAAGATTACTTTCTTAAAATATGATGTGACCACGGCGGAGACCTTAATCTTTAATATGATACCTCATTCATCTATATCAAGGGAGATAAATGGCTAGTGATACAAAAACGTGTTGTAGAAATATTGATACTTTTGCCATTTAAGGGCTGAATTTCAAAAAATTCCTATTTTAATATATGATGTTACCAAAGCGAAGATCTTAATCTTTAAAATGATACATCAATTAATGATTTCAGTTAGGTACCCAGTGAGATAAATGGCTCGTGACACAAAAAACAGCATTTTAGAAATTTTGCCCTTTAAGGGTCGAATTTGAAAAAAATTACTTTCTTAAAATATGATATGATCAAAGGGACACCTTAATCTTCAAAACGATACTCCATTTACCGATTTCGGTTAGGTATGAAGGGAGATAATGGGTTGTAAAAAAAAAAAAAAAAAAAATACAAATAATATATACATGATAACATTTAACCTTTCATAAAGGCAGCATTTTTTATATCAGTAAAATAGTGCTGTAGAACAAAATTTTTTTCTATATAACATGTCAGGAAAACGTTATCAAATAAAATATTGAACTATTTAAAACTAATTTGAACCTTCATCTTATTTCCCCTGCACTTTTCACATCAGGATTAGATCTCCAGAAACCACTCCGGCCATGCTTATCGGGGTTTTCCACGGTTTTCCTAGATCGCTCTAGGCTAAGGGTTTTCAAAGTTTTCGTACTAAGACCGCCTTCCATCAAAAGAAAAATTCACACGCCACCACCAACACAATTTTATCATTAATAAGGTAATAACACTGTATGTGAAGTTAGAATGAAGATTTCCAACTCTAAGAGGCGGCGAAGGAGACATAGTATAGCTAGAGTATCTTCCACACGGGCGGCGAATCTATCTTGCACCCTGCGGCTCCCCTTACATGTCTTCGCACCAACTTCGCGGGGACTTGCGCCCCAGTTTGGGAACCTACATGACTACACCCTACAGGATTACGCCACATTCCGAATATCCCTTCCCATGCATAAACGATTATCCATTAGGATAGGTGCACCCTCCTCCACTCACTTTTAGTGATTTGCGGAGAAACAGTAACAGAATAGTAATAGCAGAACCACATCCACTGTTTATCAATACTTGAAGATGATATCTCTTGACAGTGTTGTTTATTGATATGGATCTGCCTCTACTGACGAGTGTGGTAGCCTCCCAGGGTCTCGCGCCTCCAGAGCGTGTATAAGGCGTCACGAGCGGCTCGCCTTTGCGTGCTGCTTCTCGCTGCTCGTGTTTTGGTTTTTCCGAGGCCTCCCGGAGCGCTTCTGGCGCGTGCGAGAGGCCCCCGCGGTCTCGCCGACACGTGCGAGTTAGACGCACGTGGGTGCTGGCCGGCACCCAACATACACAACCTGCAATCGACTGCCTGCCCAGCTGACACTCGTTCCGAGCCAAGTGTAACTTAGGTAATGCAAATCCAATGACCTTCTGTGCTAAACTAATGAATTCCAACAAGACGGTTTATGATGTCCACGTTTATATGATCTGCAAAAAATACTATACTATCTCAATATTAATTATTTAATTTTTCAGAGGATAAGTTTTGATTATATAAAACTTGGAACCCCGTGCGAAAATTTCGCGAGTGATAGACAATGAACATTGAGGTTGGTGATTTTTTAGCTGGGTGAATGAACAACCGACTCGTTTGTTACAATTGTTTATTTCTTAACTGGAACAGATACTTAACAGAACAAAAAATGATGAAATGTTTCCCTACCGGAAACAAAATTGTACGAAAAGCTCTTTTCTCTATAAAACACACTGTGATATATGATGTTGCTATCTAGTGGTAATGAGATCTCTCTTTATCGACGACAGTGGAGTCTAGCAGCTTGACTATGAATAATTGCATATCCGTGACTTCGATTGTTCACAGTTTTGACGTTTTCTGGTTGATTTTTGAAAAACTATTCTTAATTAATAATGTTACCAAACCGGACAACTTGATATTTAAAATGACATCTGATTTATCGGTATCTGTTATGTATGAAGGGAGAAAGATGACTCGCTATATACAGGGTGATTTACAATAACGTTGACAAAATGACATGGCAGATCAGTCATACAATAAGAATCAAAAATCGCATAGGAACAGAGGGTCCCAACTGCGATCCGGAGCCGCTACAGGGCGTCTAAAATAATACTGACAGAAAGAGAAAAAACAAAACCATTACAGATCATTTTATTGATAATTATTCACTCACATGCGACTAATGCAAGCCAAATGTTGAGCCTACAGCACATGCTCAAACTTTTTTTTGCCAGATGCATCGAGACAAGCCCGGCATCTCCGTTGCATGGAACGGCGCACCTCCTCAAAGATACCAGGCTGCCACAACGATTCTTCCTACCTAGTCTTCCGGCGTTTAAACAGGTGTTTCATACAAAAGTTCCTTTAAAAACCCCACAAGAAAAAATCCAAGGGAGACAGGTTTGCTGATCGTGGTGGCCAAGCCTCTCGTGGCTCTAGCGCCTTCTACAGGAGTTTACGACCCTCTATTCAGATGCGATTTTTGATCCTTGTTGTACGACAGATCTACCATGTCATTTTGTCCACGTTATTTTGAATCACCCTGTATATTTATATATATAGATAAAGTTATAAAAATAATCTCTACGATAATACAGGCAGAAAATGTTCCGAAATAATTAACTAACAAATGCAATTTAAGCGAATTGGCGAATTAACAAATACTCGTACCTTTTTAGTTTTGTTGCTACATGGTTTAATAGCAGGGTAAGTTGGCCCGGTTGCTGAGATACTATAATGACGCTGAGCTCACTGATTAGAGTTACGATGGTTCTAGGGTTTTATTAAGAGAAATAAGGAGATTATTTATTCTTTATACAGCAGGCTTAGCGTTGTGACCACATGTCGCAATGCTAGA
This sequence comes from Vandiemenella viatica, assembly GCA_031002005.1. Taxonomy (NCBI): domain Eukaryota; kingdom Metazoa; phylum Arthropoda; class Insecta; order Orthoptera; family Morabidae; genus Vandiemenella; species Vandiemenella viatica. The sequence goes on from JARYHS010009186.1 coordinate 85,930,668, forward strand.
AGCTTAGTTGCGGTAAACGTTGTACCAAAGGTCTTCAGTGCAAGAACCGCATAGCATAGCTGCGTCGGTAAGTTGCACAAGAAGGAGAAATTTAGATGGAAGATACAAATAGTGGAGAAAAAATAATATGGAGGCATTTTTGTTAGTGAACGAAGGAGCGTACGTGCTCCGTCATTGAAATGTTTACAGCAGGGAAAATGAGTGGACATGGCTGTTTAGTGACTTTATTTAAGTGTGCGTTTTGTGCAGTTGAAGAGGAGTAAGTTGGTTATTTGCCTTGTTTTGTGAAGACTTCACAAGTCGTTCCGTAATAGACGTGTTTCATCGGTTCAAAGTAATTTTGCTGTGTTAGTGAGACCGAGAGAGGCCATTAGTTAGTTAGGAACTCGAATGTACAGTACAAAGATTTTTATTCAGCACTACATAGATTAAGTGTTGCCTTAAATTGTTTAGAGGGTCATAGTTTAATCAGCTTAGGTTAGAAGCAGTAAATTGGCCACTGTGTATATCGGAAGAGAACTTGTGTGTTATTCATCACTGTGGAACATATTCAAATGTATGTCAGGAGCTAACGGAGACTATTATTAATGGAAAATATATGTTAATTATCATTGCGCAAAGCAGAAGAAGTTTTTAAGGAGCGTTATGAGATATTTAAGGAATAGTTGAAGTGTGACCTTAAAAGAAAGGTAATATAGAATAATCATTCTTAGGGAAAATTATTACATGGTAAATTCTATTCGCGGTGGAAACTTCTGAGAGAAATATACTTTATAATACCGGTCGGCAGTTCTGAATCTGTGGTTAAATGTGATGATTGATGAAAAATTACCTATATCTAATGGGAAATTATTTAATTAATTTTAAGATCGTTTCTGCCCTTTTGTAAGCTTGAGAGGAAGGTTGACAGAAGCTATCGACTGAAGGGAAATTACAGATACATTATATCCACTTTACGTTCATCAGCTAAGGAGTGAGTGAACCCATTTCAAGAACAGTTTGAGAGTTGTATATCTTGTATTTTTAGAGAATCTTGATGGCGGAATAAATTTTTATCACTTCAAACTTCGCCAGAAGGGTAGAAGATGTGGTGGCACATAATTCCTTATTATTAGAGTGCAGTACTTAGTGAGTGAAGGCATATGAATCATCCTCGGACCAGGATGTGTAGCATGGTAGCCCTCTTGGTTTCGTATTGAAGACTATTTCCACGCCAGAATCTACATTCCTCCTTCATTAACCGTGATATATACAACCCAAAAGAGAGGAGCATAACTAACAAGATTCATCACAATCACATATACACATACAACGTCACTTATTTATTTACTAGAATATTAGGAAGTGGTTTGCTCCTTTTGTATCCGGACATGGTATCCTTCTAACAGAGGATCCGACCAAAATTCTGGCTGCGCAATGTTTAAGGCATTTAGAAACTCAAAAACCTATGTGATCATTTACATTAACAACAGAAAAAACTTTGTGTTCGTAGTAATTTGATTAGTCGTCAGTCACAGCAACACTGTGGCTACTGGTATGGGATAGATTTTGCCAGAACGATTTATTTATATTTCGCTCTGAATCTTAATATTAGACACACACTACGTGCTGTTCACTTTCTACTGTAGCTTCACAGTTATGAAATACTTCGTATTTGTAACACTGCATTTTATCTCCATCGCCCATCATGATACGATTAAATCTTCACCATGCTTTACATGGCATTAATATTCCTGAAACAGGAAACCTTGAACCGTATTATATCTTCTGCATTTTTTATTTTTTTACCGTGTATTGTATATTTAGTTCTCCAAGCCACTTGTCAAGAATTGTTTGAACTTTCGTAATATACTCAATCAAACGTGCTATACAGAACTGCATTAAAAAAAATGTGTTAAGCTGCTAAGCCTATCATCTACATTTCTAACCTTGGAGAGGCTTGTTAAGTGGATTTAAAATTGTACAGAGCGTTACTCCAACTGTCGCAGTAAATTTATTGTCTTCAGTGAAGTAGAATTGCGTATATAAAATAACAAACTTAATTTGGTCACAAGTTTGACCCAAAGTTATTTTTTATTTTTAATAATTTAAATGTAATCTTAATTGTTCACACATTTCCTAATTCTAGTCTTATTAATACCTCCAACAAATCTACACCTAAAAGATAGGTATCTTCAAGTATTCTGACAATAGTAATAGTCTTTAATATGTTAAATAGAAAGTGTTTCCCAAAATGGCAACAAAATAATGTCTGTCTGCCGATTTGACCAAACCTTCATGTATACAATAATGAGCCAAAACATTGTAACCACCTGCTTTATTTCGTGTTGGTCCACCTTTTGAACGCAATACAGCAGCGATACGTGTCCTCCGAAAAACTGGTTCCTGCACTAACATTATACTCTAACGTCAGATCTCTCACACATATCTCCTCCACTTATCCTGATTTACAGAGCGGGGAAGAACTCCTACCTCCACGTTCTGTGATGAGCCGTGGAAGTCAGCCGTCTCGTAGTTTAATTCACATTCCATAGACACCCACTACAATACCACGCAAACAGCCGACCAGCCACGCCATTTACGAGATGCTTGTTTCCAGGCTTCACGCCCACAAAACACTTGCTCGTAATTTACGCGAATTGCGTGACCTATGCGTAGACATCTGGTGCTAGATACCTCCTGAAACCTAACAAGGACTTGTAGAATCTACGCCTCGCCAAATCGCTGCTGTATTGCGTGTCAAAGGTGGACCAGCACGCTATTAAACATGTGGTTATAATGTTTTGGTTAATCAATGTATATAACGTCACTTAGTAATCTGTTAATGAATTAGAGACAGTCAGCGCGGTTATAAAATGATGGGATCATCTGCTTCAAGCTTCATATTATTACAATGTCCCACACAGCAAAGGAAATCATATTTTCAGATGTTGATGTGCCTCGCTGTGTAACTAAAGTCCCTCTCTGTTGACATTACTTGCAGCACGGCTTACTTTGTAGCAGCTGATCATATTTATAGTTGTTACCATGTTAATACTGGAGTGGTATTCTGGCGTTTATTCGCCTATTCGTAGACAGCAGATTGTTATGCGATCTAATGACTTTCTTGACTCTTGGTATGGCGTCGTTAGCGTCTCGCGGGGAATCGTATGGCGCTGTTAAACAAGTCAAACAACAGAGCCACCGACAAGGCCTCCTGCTGCTTGCTGAGATGCTATATTTAGTGGCAGCAATGGCCGGGAGGGAACACGTGAAAACTGACTGCTCGTAAAATGGCAAACAACCGGACCTGCCCCTCTGGAAGTCTCCGCCTTAAAAATAAAACCGTCATGTCTTCCAGTACTACATTGGTCCAGACATTAGGTGACTGAAGAAGAGTTGCTTGAAAATTTCTTGATCTCGACAAATCACTGAACCCACTTAGCCGTAACCGTAAAGCTGGTTGAATCCTCCGAAAGCATCCATGGTGATTTTGAGGGTTTTACGCCTCGTCAATCTGACTGAGAAGTGTTAGGGGCGAGGAACAAGGAGGTTGGCCAAGGCCTTTTAAAGGCACTATCCCGACAGTAGCGCAGAGCAAGTTGCAAAACTAAGAAAAAGAACCCATTTTATTAGAAGTACAAAATAAACATTTCAGTTATTGATATGGTCGATTAATTGGTTTGTTTGTTTTTTTGCTTATGGCTTTACGCCTCGTCGACGTCAAGGCCATTAGAGGCGGGTAGGGCTAGGGATAAGGAACGGCCTTTTGAAGGAAGCATCCTGGCATTCGCCTGGAGTGATATGAGGAAATCATGTAAAACCCAGATCTGGATGCTCGGAAGGCGATTTGAACCCGCTTCCCCCCGAATGCAAAGCGAAAGCGTTACCGGTCACGCACCACGCTGAAGCGTTTGGGCGTAACTGTACAAAACAACATGAAAAGGAACCTGCACATTAATTCGGTCGTGAGTAGAAGTAATTCTACGTTGATCCTAGAAAACTGTAACGCACATACAAAGGAAATAGCGTACAAATCTCTAGTGCGTCCACATTTGGACTACTGTTGTGCTGTTTGGGATCCGTTTCATAGGGGGTTGATTGACAGTGTAGCCAAAGTACAGCGAAGAGCCTCTCGATTCGTGACTGCTTACCACAGTCCTTCCGAAAGCGTCAAAGAAGTGATTAATAGATTGGGTTGGCGTTCTCTTGTAGACGGACGACGTAGGTTTCGTTTGAACTTATTGATAAACACTTGTACATTCACTTTCATTTACGAGTGTGATGAAATACTTCGTCCACCAACCTATTGGGGGGTCACAATGATAAGAGAGATAAGATTAGAAGAATAAGGTGCCGTTGTGTGGAAATATGAATTATTTGTTCCCTGGTGCTATTCTGGGTTGGAATGTACATGTTAAATTTGGTGCAAAGCACCCTATGACACCTAAAATTATCGTGAATTACAGAGTATTTATCTGCATGTCGACTCATGGAGATTGCCATGGACTGATTTCAGCAAATCAGGGAAACCGAAATCAGGATGGTCCGACAGAGATTTGAATCCGCGTCCTCCCAAAAGACAAGCAGAGCTTTACAACTCTCCCGCCATACATGGTCAGGCATACTATATATTTCTCACATGTAGGTTGGCCAGTTCCTGATCCCCGGAACCTAAAATTTTACACGGAATCCGAATTACGGAATGATTAAATCGTGCCTCAAAGGTGCAAAGCAAAAATTTCTCAAACATAATGTTCAGATTCAGTACCTGTAAGAATTGCGATTCGTAACAGGAATCGGACAGGGTACCGTTTCCCGATCAGAGATCTTCAGACTTTGAATCCAAACTCCCTTAAAAGATATGCAACTATTCGGATAGTTATTACTTCGATAGTAACGTTAAATGATAATCAAACGTCAACCCATGTGTGTAGCTCAGTGCGTTGAGGCGCACAAACAAGATCGAGAAGGTACAACGGAGCCGGCCACGAGCCCCGGTACCCCCGTACCAGTCGACCTGAGTGCAGTTTAAGGCGGATTTCCACAGTCATCAAGGAGAATTCCTGGATTGTCCACCTCATAAATTAAACATTTTACAACAACAACAAAAAAATACACTAATCACATACAGAGCATAGTTACAAACTGCATCGACAGATGACAACAATTCACTTCATAATTAGTACATAGTCGGACCTAGCAGTAGTAGGTATAAGATGGTTGCCGTCAGCAAGGGATGCGGCCGTAAAACCAAACCTCCAAATTTGATCAGGCTACTTATTAGTAAAAACTCATCAAAGGTAGTGTCGATCACTTATACTGGGAAAATGTGATGAAAAAGAAGAATCAAATGTCAGATTCATAGAACGGAAAATTTAGACCTCTTTCACTATTATATGATGTTTAACTATACTCTGTTCACCCTCAACTAGCGGTTCAAGGTCATCTGCCCCACTCCTCTCCTCACCACCCTCCTCCACTGTGTCAAGCAAGGCAGTCAAATTGAAAATTTGTCAGCTGGCATTCTTTCCCCTCCGCATGTAGGGGTAAGAGCAGTGGAGTGGAGATAGAGCAGAATGACCTTGAGCTGCCTCCGTTAGCTGAACGAACTATAATGAGAATGATAATCCAACGAAATAGTTTGTCCAGACAGCAAAACAAGAAATGATATGTGCATCAACGGAAATAATTACGATTGCGAGAACACAATAATATAAACCAGAAAGTTTCTTGATTTGCTTCTGTCTCATCAAACTGAGTGCGATACATCCATAAAATTTTAAAAAATGTGAGCGAATTTAACATGTAACAAGCAGTATTTGTTTTGCAAGTATATTGTGTAACAATCAACACCACTTTCTAGGACCAGAGAATACCTCTTAGTGTGTAACTTTCTGGCAACAGAAGTGGTACACGTGTACAGAATTTATTTGCAATGTCGGCTTTGCATCTGTGTATTTAGTCTTGGCAATTTTTCATGCACTAATGGGCTCACTTTATTTTGACTCTTAGGAAATGAAAAGTAGCCACTACATTTTACGTTGTAAATAGGTGACTGAGTTACTATTGGTGTATTCGTTTGTTCCTTATTAAATAATAATATGTTTCTTGCATCTATTTTCTTTGAACTGTTGTATAATAAAACATATTTACTAAGATTAGACGTTAACAAAGTTTTAAATTAGCGCGTACAAAAATATGTTTAAAAATTTGAAATAACGACAGAATTTGTCCATGTGGTAGTTCAGAATGTATACTTTACCATTTTCGTATTACCTGTTAACGAATATTAATTATTAATGGATATGATTTTCTCTCCCCGTTTGCTATGGGCTTTAGCTGCAAACAAAATACCATAATTAGTAGCGTGTAAATGATCTCGGTAGTAATATGGTCAGTCAGGTTGTTCTATAATTTTATGTGCATCCGTAAGATTAGAGGCAAACCAGTTTCTACAATTACATGTGGAATAGCCTAAAATCTGGAAATCAAAAGTCACATGAAGCCTCGTAACTTAATAAGAGAATTCAGTCGAAGATCATACGAACGTTGCAGTCCACGAGGCGACAAGTAGGGCACAACGACTTGAAACATTAAGGCTGGTCAAACAAAGATGGAGTTTGGTTAATAATCCTTACAGATAGCTTCAGTGTTATTCTATCGTATGTGTGGCTGAGCTTATGCAATAAATTCATTCAATTCAGACAATGCAGGACGGACACAACACTCAATTAAAATTACCCGAGCGGACTCGAACCGGCGAGATTTCCTTGTTGTGATGGTGTTAATATGTAGGTTATTAACATCAAAAACTTAATTTGTCTGATGGATCGGTTACCTACGACAACACTGCTTTCTTTTTTAAATTTAAGGTTGCAACATTAGAAGAAATACCACATGATTACTCCCACAAGACAGAGAGCGATATATATATATATATATATATATATATATATATATATATATATATATACAGGGTGTTACAAAAAGGTACGGCCAAACTTTCAGGAAACATTCCTCACACACAAACAAAGAAAATATGTTATGTGGACATGTGTCCGGAAACGCTTACTCTACATGTTAGAGCTCATTTTAGTTTCGTTTCGTTAGTATGTACTGTACTTCCTCGATTCACCGCTCGTATTGTGGACGGCTGTGATACAATACGCTATTCTCCAGGGCTGCATGGCGATTCCATGCGACGGAGGGTGGATGCATGTATCCTCGCTAACGGAGGACATTTTGAACATTTCCTGTAACAAAGTGTTTGAAGTCACGCTGGTACGTTCTGTTGCTGTGTGTTTCCATTCCATGTTTAATGTGATTTGAAGAGAAGTAATAAAATGAGCTCTAACATGGAAAGTAAGCGTTTCCGGACACATGTCCACATAACATATTTTCTTTGTTTGTGTGTGAGGAATGTTTCCTGAAAGTTTGGCCGTACCTTTTTGTAACACCCTGTATATATATATAACCTTAATTAGCAAATACACCATTGATTTAGTAAATTGGTGACCCAATATGGAATGTTGTTTATGACCTGAAAGTTACATACCATGTGCATATGATACAGGAATGTTTAAATGCACGAGGTGATTTCACTTGAACGAAAACAAAAAGAACCAGAAAAGATATGAAGCCCTTAAATACAGTAGGTGGTCAACAGTATTTCAATTATTCACCATATCTGTGTGACGTATAATGCACGGATTTTGAACGAGGACTGGTGATTACTCTGTGTGAAGCTTAAACAGTCGATGAACAAAATTGCTGTTCAGACAGAGCATAGCGTAATGACAGATGTGTGTGCATAGATAGGCGAACTAAAGAAATCTGGCTCACCGACATTAAATTTGACCATTCAATTGATTGACAGAGACTTTGTTTTGTTCATTGTCGTGAATCATTCATTGTTCAACTTCGTCGCAAGATTTGGCAATGTAGTGGTCCACTGCATCAGGCGAAGCATTGTCCGCCTTCTCAATTCGAAACTGTATAAATGTACGGAAAAACTGGAGCGGCGAACTGGCAGAACGCCATATGTAACTGAACGGATACAATTTCTGTACATATATCCAACAAAATATCGGAAGACTCTACAGCTATTTCTACCACAGAAAAATTATAGAGATCTAATTTCGAAACTAACATTAAGAAATTTTGTAAACATCAATTTTTTTAAATATTCTGAATCTACCATAAGCGATTTCCAGTGAAGTACACTTATTTATTTATTGAACAAAGATTAATGCTTTCTGTGTTATTGTATTGTGTAGTCTCATCGGTGTAGGGCTGGATTTCTGTAGCGTTCAGTATCGTCAATGTAAGTCTCTTGTCTGAGGCCAGACCTTGGGTTGCCCGGTCCGCCTCCACAGTCGTAAAAGAGTCTGCCCACAAACCAAGGACCTGAACGCAGGTCCCACACCATTTGACGCTCTTATACAAGTGTGCAAGAAATGATATAAGATTAATTACGAGACTGAATAAGATGTGATGAACATGGTTAAAGTTAATAGTTTATGCAATTACAGAATGTATTAATGAATTTAAACAAAAAACGCTGTGGCTTTAGTTGTGTAACCTTGAAAATCAAGAAGCAATTCGTCTGTTACATGGGGAAGAAGATATCTTTTTCTTACTGTACCGTCGCTGTGTATTTCATTATTAGGTCTCAGCTGTACAACTTCTATGGATGCCGCCGTGGTTTAGAATGCATTACAACAAGTAATCTGCTAAAAGCTTTATCTTATATCTATATATATATATTTCGGATCTCGGAAACGGCTATGACGATTTGGATGAAATCTGATATTTAGATAACGTTTTTATTTTTAAGATTACCTAAATAGTTTCTTCCTTACAAAAAAGTGAGTTTACAAAATACGAACAATTTTTTCACTCGGTATCTCGAAAATGACACTAGCGCCATCTCGTAGACAATTCAGGTACCAGAAAGCCTACAAATAGATTCTCTTTGATTTCAAAGAATATTTAAACGAACAGTTCTTGTACACCATGGCTGACCCATGGAAATATTAGCACCGCAAGTTTAATTGTAAAACATTTTAAAAGGAAGATAATTAAAAAATTATCATTGGTTTTGTCACTGGTGATACTTTACAGAAACTTCTTTGAAAATAATATTACCGGTACCAGCTATAAAGTAATCATCGTTTACTTTTTAACCGTAAAAAGTGGTTGTTAGTTTGTTATTAAATACTACCACGCGAGGTATGAGCATAGTTTTATCGGAGTGAACACTGATGATGTTCTATCAATAATGATGTCACAATCTGGTGATAAATTCTTATATAACTCGACGAAACATATCGAAAATAAAGAATAAATGTTCTTGAGATCTCGCTTGATTTTCGAGTTATAACATGTCAAAAATTAATTATAGGTATAGTTCCTTATGCTAATGTCGATGTTTCTTCTGGTCCATGCCGTATTTCAACCTAACAACAACCATTAGGAACAAAATAAAACATTGAAAGTACATTACCAACGTATAGACATATTGGTTTTGGTGGTTTTTTTTTCTGGTCCAGGCCGGATCTAATCCTATCCTCTTGACTTGAGATTTCAGAAAAATAAATTATTTATTTGCGATTTGTCTCAACGAGTTTCATATGAATGTATCATCAAACTTGGCTATGGCGAAATTTATCTTCTGGTCCAGGTCGCATTTCAACCAACCACGTTAACTTTGAGATACGATATCTCGAGAACTATATATAAAAATATTGTTCACTTCCAATCCATCATCAAGGGTTATCGTAGAATCCCCTGAATTATTATTATTATTACTGTCACAAATCACGCACAATTAATTAATCGCTGACTGGCATTAAGATTTCTATTTAACATAATAATAGCATTTTTCTTTGAAAGAAATTTATGAGGCGGTTTCGCAAATGAATCTAGCGATTTGGTTGAATTTTCATATTTAGATAACGTTGTGCTTTTCAAGTTTTTAACACGATTTTTTTCTTAAATAATGACCAATTTTTGTATTTGGTTTCTCGAAAACGGCTCTAACATCATTACGTAGAAGGTTCAGGTACCAGGAAGCCTACTGATGTTAGTTAAGCTTCTCTTTGGTTAACTGTGCACCTCTAAACGCCTAGGAAGCTTTCAAGCCTTTTACTTTAATCAAACTTTACTCGAAATCTTGGGTATTGAACAGAAATCGAAAGATGTCGAGCGAAGCTTCTCTTTGGTTAACTGTGCACCTCAAAACGCCTAGGAAGCCTTCAAGCCTTATAATTTAATCAAACTTTACTCGAAATCTTGGGTATTGAACAGAATCGAAAGATGTCGAGCGAAGATCGGTCACCCAGGTACTTTATATATAAAAAAGGAAAAGTTTTCTTTACAGGCCAGCCATTGAAGAATCTCTTTCACGACCACATTTCGTATATAAATGTGTATTGGCTGCTGTGAATTATGGGTTCAATAACTTTACTAACGAAACTTTCTTTTTTAAATTGTTTTGTATTAATATTATTGCCCAATTCAGGTTGTTAGGTGCAAAGAATTTGACAGAGCTCCGAGGGTAAAAGTAATTATTTATGAGAGTCGAATTAAGCATGCTAGGTTATTTGGTGCAGGTAACATCCACTTTAATAAAATGCGGTGAACCTGGAGACTGGACATAAACTGAATTGCTCGGCAATCTTCGACTAGTCTCGATAATGCCCGAAGTTTTGGTTACACTGGCTGCCACCTCAGCGCTGTTTCGTTAACCAGGAAATTTCAAATAAATAACTGCATTTTATTTTATTTGCTTTTATAATGTTTATTTTATTTGCGTTTATAATGTTAAAAGGAAATTGTCTGTCGTGGAATAAAACAAATACGAAGGGCAGATATAAAAAATTATAATGCGATGCAGAGTCATGCGCGACGTTCATTTAAATTTACATATTGCAGTTTGTTTATTTACTATTGTTAAATCAAAAAATTAATTTAAGGACAATAGAATCTGACGTTTAGGCTCTATCCTCTGTAACAGTTAGTCTATCACAACCAGGCCACAACATAATCTAAGAATTTTTTGACAGATTATAAGAAACAGGAAAGTTTATTAAAAATGATAGAAATTTTATATGAAACGTAAGAAATCACGAAATATGCCAAATAAATAAATAATAGTTATTAGTTTTTGAAATTACGCTTTCCTCAGAAACATTTTAATAAAAATTTCCGTCACTTTGATGGGCTTTGTTGAAGTATTCGCTACTAGTACAAAATCGAATAGCAGAGATAATATATATTTCAATTCTATGGACATTTTCAGCGAATGAACAGCACTAGATTCACAAAGAGGATCTTTGATGTGGTAAATGGTTTACTCAGGAAAACCAATTGGTTCCACGAAATAGAAGAGGACTTGAATCACGCAGGGATCAGCAAGGAAATGACACGGGAAAGGGGACAATTCAAGAACAAAATTATGAACACAAAATTTAAAATACAGAATAAAACAGGAACAAAATGGACTGAACAAAGGAAACAGGAACACAGTGAGCGAATGAGGAGGTTATGGGAAGAGAAGAGGAAGAAGACAAATAGAAACAAAACTGAATATTTTTTTTTTTAACTGCTTTACGTCTCTTTTTAACATCGAGGTCTTTAGAGACGGGAAAGGATGGGGGGCAAGGATGGGGGCAAGGAATGGGAAGGAATTCGTCCATGGCCTTTTTGAAGGATGCACCCCCGGCATTTGCCTGGAGTGATTTGGGGAAACCATGGAAAACCCAAATCTGGATGCCCGGACGGGGATTCGAACCGCCGTCCTCCCGAATGCGAGGCGAGAACGCTAACCGTTACACCGCCCCGCTCCGTATGAATAATTTGAGTTTAAACACTCTCCTCAAGGGCAATAATGACTAATAATATATATATATAGTGTCCCAAACAGAGATGGAATGTTTATTTTCTCACTGTAAGTCTGTTTTAATCTTTATGTATTCTGTTTACATCCCACTGCCTCTAATTGAAAAACGAAGGGCAGAGCGGTATTTTACTATGAAGAAACGTGTTTTTCTTATCACAACCTATACGGTGGTTATCGATACGCATTTTATAAAATTTTCAGTAGTCATGGCCACTGTTTAGCCTGGTAAATTAAATGTAATGCTACGGAGTACAGAGTTTAATAATCGTCAGTCAACAGATATAAATTACCTGCATACGATATATCAACAATCTGCAGCGTCAAAAGTCAGTTATTTTGATCGGCAGTGTTAAACAGGTTCATGCCCGAGAATGGTTTCGAACCAGCGACCCGCGTAGCCAGTCACAAGTACGCTGCTTCAGGCCGATTACCAATGATGTTTCTGACTTCTCAGGGTCAGCTGAGTCGTGACTTACGTTTGAGACTGGTTGGTGGTCCCGGTTACGAAACAAACTTCACTTCTGCTGGCGCCGGGTTGCCTGCGGCCAGCTGTACGGCTCACTTACTGGTAATCGGTACCGGGGCGCCAAGAGGCGGTCTGAATGCCAAGGCCAGCTGGCGGCTCTGTTTATTGAACTCGCCACTTGGCATCGACGCCGGCATACGTAATATATTTTGTCGAGGCCGCTGTAAGGATACGCAACCTCACTGGCGGTAACAGTGCAACAGTCGTAAGTCATAGAGGACATGAGGAGGAAGAACCTGCTCCAATAATTCCTAGATAATTAGATAGCTTTGAACTGGTCAGACATCCCCTGTGTCAGTTGCTAATAACGGTTACCTTAGGGGTCATCCATAAATTACGTCACACCTTGAGGGGAGGGAGGAGGTCAACAAAGTGTGACATCGTGTGACAAGGGAGGGGGAGGGGGCGTGTCATAAACCTTGTGACCTACATGCATAATTTGTATCACTTGTTGGCTCGTGGCGGTAGATGAAGGTGATGTTGGCGCATCGAATGTTCCCAGTACTATCGAAATGAAGAATGAAATTACTATTATACCAATATAAACGGTATCAAAGAATGGGTTCAAAATCTATAGACACATGATGACTCAATTTTGAATCATTAATTCGATTTTTATGTTTTTTTAATATTTTCATAAATGTTTGATTTATTGTTATGATTTTTTTTAAAACTAGAAATAAATAAATCAGTGATTGGAAGTGCTGTTTTGATTTATAAATTTAAAATTGCAAAATATGTGACGTCACACCAGCGGAGAGGGGGGGGGGTCCCACAAATGTGACAACCTGTGACATGGGGGGTGGGAGCGGTCCAAAAATCATTAAATTCGTGTGACGTAAGCGATGGTAATAAGTGCGAACTACATGAGCCTTTTGTTTTTTGTAGCCCGTGCAAAAATTTCGCGAATGTTGTACGATGAATTGCGAGTTGGAGGTTTGTGGTGAGGTGAAAGAAGAACTGACTCATTTGTAGCAACTGTTTAATTAGCAACTGAAACACCGACGTAGCAAAACACTTACAACCATTTACGACATAGAAACGATGAAATGTTCCCTGACCAGTAACAAAAATATCAGAAAAGCTCCACACTCTGGAAAAAACACACAGCTTATTCGTATTTCTGTAATATATCGTGCTGCTATCTAGCTGTTAGCAATCACTGCTTATTAATGGTGTTGCCAAAGCGGAAAATTTAATATTTAACTTATCAATTTTGGTTAAGTATGAAGGGAGAAAGTTTACTCGTCACAATAAAACACCTTTTGAAAATAACGTATATGGCTGCTAGTCCCGAAACTGGAAATCAAGTAAATTATGGTGGCACCTTAACTGCAAATTGGCGGTGACCCAGCATGGAAATAAAATGTGCTTATACTACAGCTGCATCATGCAAGAAAATTCAGTAGTGCTGACAAAGAAGATATTGATTCATTTACGTTATTCCTAACGCTCTAAGCACTGCATATTTAATTCAAAACAACTTAGCTGCTGTTAGATACACAGTCTTGGTTATATTACTATGGCCTATGCTTACTAACTCATTATACCAAACTAATGCACTATTAATGAAAATAATATTGCATCCTGGTAGTTTAAAAAGAGTACTAACCTTCATTCATAAAAATGTATGTAACAGAAAAAAAAAACAAGAGGGAGAAACATAAGAATATTGTTGATCTGGAATCTAAATTTAACAGAGAAAAGAAAATTTATTGGTGTCATGCATTTGCACTCTATAACCTATTAAATCACCTCACCATGTTGCCCGTGTCGTTTGGCACAGAGCACTTTACAGCAACAGAAGGGGTGTGCACCTTTGCTGCAAACCGATGGCAACAGCGCACCACTACTGAACCAGGTAGGAATTTAGAAGTATTTTCTAGAAAGAACTTTCTTGACCAATTCTGCACATCGTAGTCCTTGGAAATCACTCTTAAACCAATTCTATCCATACGTCGCCTTCAATCAGGTCAGCATGGCCAGTACAATGCAATTCCAAGATATCTTTCTTCTCCCTGATTTCGTTAAACTTTTTCATCTAGCGTCAGAAACTCTGCACTTGCCTGTACGTAGTTCATTGGATTATTCCGTGTTTCCTTTTCGTAATTTTATTCCAATTTTAGTCCAAATCTCGTAACCGTGAATCAACATGGAAATATTTCACTGATGGTAAACTGTTTCTTTCAAAATAATGGTCATATCTTATATCTTTAAACGAGCAATTCTTGTATATATATATATATATATTTCGGATCTCGGAAACGGCTATGACGATTTGGATGAAATTTGATATTTAGGTAATGTTTTGACTTTTAAGATTACCTAAATAGTTGTCTTCCGTACAAAAAAGCGAGTTTGCAAAATACAAACAATTTTTTCACTTGATATCTCGAAAACGGCACTAGCGCCATCTCGTAGACAATTCAGGTACCAGAAAGCCTACAAATAGATTCTCTCTGATTTCAAAGAATATTTAAACGAACAGTTCTTGTATACTGGCTGAGGCGTGGAAGTAGTAACATTGTAAGTTTAATTGTAAAACATTTAAAAAGGAAGATAATTAAAAATTTATGATTGGTTTTGTCAGAGGTGATAAACTTCTTTGAAAATAATATTACCGGTACCAGTTATAAACTAATCACCGTTTACTTTTTGACCGTAAAAAGTGGTTGTTAGTTTGTCATTAAATACTACCACGCGAGGTATGAGCATAGTTTTAGCGGAGTGAATTGATTTAGCACTGATGATGTTCTATCATTACCGTGACGTCACAATCTGATGATGAATTATTATAGAACGCGACGAAACATATCGAAAATAAAGAATAAATGTTCTTGATATCTCGCTTGGTTTACGAGATATAGCATGTCAAAAATCAGTTATAGGTATAGTTCCTTGTGCTTTTGGCGACGTTTCTTCTGGTCCATGCTGTATTTCAACCTAACAACAACCATTTGGAACAAAATAAAACATGAAAAGTACATTTCCACCGTATCGACATAGTGCTTTTGGTGGATTCTTTTTCTGGTCCAGGTCGGATCTAATCCTAACCTCTTCACTTGAGGTATCAGAAAAATAAATTCTTTATTTACGATTTTTCTCGACGAGTTTTTTACGAATTCATCATCAAACTTGGCCATGACGAAATTTATCTTCTGGTCCAGGTCGCATTTCAACCAACCACGTCAATTTTGCGATATGATATCTCGAGAACTAAGCGAGATATATAAATTTAAAAATATTTTGTACTTTAAATTTTTCTCGTCGAGGTACATAAGAATCCATCATCAAGGGTTTTCGTAGAATGCCCTGAATTAACACAAATCTCGCAGCGTTAATCAATCCCTGACTGGCATTAAGATTTCTGTTTAACATAATAATAGCATTTTCCTTTGTAAGCAATTTATGAGGCGGTCTCGCAAATGGATCTAACGATTTGGATGAAATTTCATATGTAGATAACGTTTTGCTATTCAAGTTTTTAACACGATTTTAAAAAAAAAAGGTTGCAATTTTTGTATTTGGTTTCTCGAAAACGGCTCTAACCTCATTACGTAGAAGGTTCAGGTACCAGTAAGCCTAATGATGTCAGTGAAGTTTCTCTTTGGTTAACTGTGCACCTCAAAACGCCTAGGAAGTCTTCAAGCCTTTTACTTTAATCAAACTTTACTCGAAATCTTGGATATTAAATAGAAATCGAAAGATGCCGAGCGAAGATCGGTCACCCAGGTACTTTGACCTAAAACCTTATAATGATTCCCGTAAGTTTGCCGTCTTAGCTAGTATCGAAAAATTCTGGATGCCCAGCTTCGGTAGCGTTGCAAAGATTGCCGGTTCGTGTCCGGCCTAGAGAATGGGTGGTTTTAATTAAGTGTTGTGCCTATTCTGTCTTGTTCTTACACTCGTGATTTTTTGTTAACGTGAAAAGATTAATATACACTTTAATGGCGTAAAAAATCTGGTCTTCTTAATATTGCTCTAGGTACAATATTTATACGTTGGATGGATTATTGCGTTTCTTACATATAGTTTTTTTTTTTTTTTTTTTTTTTTTTTTTTTTTTTTTTTTTTTTTGGAAGAGTCACTGAACGCATTAAGCAAATCATTTTTATCAACAGTTAAAGTCACATATTCACCTGAGATGAGTTATTTGCAGTGTTTATAAGGCGAGGAGGTAATTAATCTCATTCTGCTGTCTAGCAGACTTGCCAAGAACGTATGTTTACTGAGAGAAAAGAAAAGAGTGGAAACATAGGGTCTCAAAAACGAAACCGGAGAGGTTGAAACTTCGTTTTAACTGTCTAGACAAGGCCATTCAGGCTGCAAGGCTCCAGTGGCAGTTCGAGGGTGATCGTAAACGCTCACAATTAAGTTTTAAGACTAGGCAACCTTTCAAAGCGCTGCTGCATATCGGCAGCAAGTGAGTTGAGCGACCGTCTGGTGCCCTTTACAGTTTACAGCCCCATTTCCAGTGAGCAGGTCAGCAATGAACCAGATGTGATAGGTTGGCACAACTGCTGGCAAGTGAGACGTTCCGGATGAGCGCTTCCCACATGAGAAAAAATGGATAGCCATGAATGTCTGACCACGAATCTTATCGTCTCTCAATGTAGTGGTCTTCAGAGCGATATCTTTCAGACTTCTTTATGTTTGCCATCTTTACAACATAACAGGTGTATACAAAAAGTGTGATACCGAGTTTTTTTACGGTAACGAATGACTTCGGTTTGAATCCCCGTCGGGCATCCAGATATTGGTTATCCATGGTTTCCACAAATCATTCCAGGAGAATGCCGGGATGCTTCCTTTAAGAAGGCCATGGCCGAATTCCTTCCCGTTCCTTGTCCCATCCCGCCTCTAATGACCTCGACGTCGACGGGGCGTAAAACCATAAGTTATATAAAGAGGTAACGAATGAAACGTACGAATTGTGAGTAGCTTCTCATGCAAGTGGTTGCTTCGGCACGGCAAACTAGATGTCAGCCTGTAAGTGTATGAGAGTAATAAAGACCTTCCTGATTTGAATTTTGATGCGAAATGACTGAATCATTTTAAAAAAATTTTGTTCAGTATTCTTTAAGAAAGTATCCTTAGCACGCCTTTCATTAATCAAGTTCGTGATTTTGCCAAAAGAACTGTTCAAATAAATTATTTTGCATGTTTGTTTAAACGAATTAGGTATTTCTCTCGGCGTAAAGTGATAGTTAAGATTTTCTCTGTTCTTGAAGAATTAATCCGAAATATTTCAGAGGTGGTACTGCTAGGGAAGATTCATACAGAAAACTGCTTTGTAGAGAATTTGAATTTTACAACTCCACATTTTATTAATTATAATTTACCACTGAAGTGAGCAGCACACCTTGAACAATCCACGTTAATCAAATAACGATTTAGAAATAAAAATTCTTTTGCATCGGTGGATGAAACCCTGTGGAGTAATTCTACTTCGTTTGATCAACATTTGACACAATAATAACTCTCTGTATCCGTTCTTTTGTATAGCTGCTGCTCCGGTTCCGCGTTCAAATCACGGTGGACGCAGGAATTTATGAGAGTTGTGCTTTATAATATGAGCTATGCCAGCTCGTTCCGTGGTTCTGATTCCACGTTAAACTGTAGGTACCAGAGGAAAGGAACTGGTCGCCCTACCTCTGACACAATGGCTTAGTACCTATGCCTCCTTTGGCAGTATCTAATAACCTTCGGGTTGACGTCTTAGGTTTTTTTTTTTTTTTTAAATGTTTCCTTATTCCGGTAGGAAGTATTAGATCAGTAACGTGACAGCTGCGGATTCAGTGAAACCAAGTTACTGAATGTCGTAATGATACTAGAGAACATTATTGGGAAAAATATCAAGAACAAATAGAAATTAACTCTTGGGCCTTGGAGTAAAGTTGTCTGTAGATTCTGTTAATTTTTATTCACAGTGTTTTTTTTTTCGATAGTGAAAAAGAATAATTACATTTGTATTTGTCTGCAGGAGTGGAATATTTTTGTTGTTATCTTAACTTTTCAAGTAACAAACTTTGCAAGTTTTCTTGGAGCCACCATCTCCTGCTACTTGGTTTTACGGCCACCAGGCCGATCTATTTGGTTAAGAGATAAGAAACGATATACTCTTTATGCATTAAAGAAAACCTGGTATAACCAACGAATGTGTACTGGAGTACATACTCTAGAGAATATACCGTGCACAGCAAAAACCGACTGAAAATACTGAATGTGGTCACCAATGTTCACTTATCAATATGATCCGAAGGATATATTTCTTTTAAATTACATGTGTATTGCATCAGTTGTTTTCAAGTTTTTTTTCTTCTGTCAACAGTCTTTCGACTGGTTTGATGCAATCCTCCATCCGTTCCTATCTTGTGCCAACCTCTTCATGTCCACATCTACCTTACAACCCACGTCCTCAATTATCTGCTTCATATATTCTAATCTGTGTCTTCCTCTACAGTTCTTACCTTCGACTATTCCCTCCACTAACAAATTAACTAATCCAGTTCGTCTCAAAATATGACCTACCAGGCTGTCGCTTCTTTCCTTGAGCTTCTTCCACAAACTCTTTCATCACCCATCATTTCCAAAATTCGTTCATTTCGTACTTTGTCTGTCCACTTTCAGCATTCTTCTGTAGCACTACATTTCAAATGCTTCAATTTTCTTTCTCTCTGATATTCCTAAAGTTATAAGTGTATCAACGCAGAGATGCACAACGAGTCATCACATTCCATCATACATAAACAAGGATGCAGACGAAAGTGTGGTTTTAATCAATCTACCGCGCCGTAAAGTTACTGAAAAGTTGCAATTTTTTTTAAACGGAAACACTGTCATTTATCCTTTGTATTTTTTTCGGTACACTCACTTACAGTAAAGTTTTTGTATACTACAAACCAAGAGTTCATTGGTATCGCTACCTGTACTTATAACTTCCTCTCTTAGCAAGAAGTCATTAGGACTCCTCCACAGGATGTGTTTTACAAATCTTCTCCGGTATTTGAATAAGAATGACGTGTTAAGGTAACATTAAAAGAGACGTTGACGCATTTACATAATTTGATTGCCTTGTTGTTTTCAACCACTGAGATTGTGATTTACACATAAATATTCAGTGGCCTTCTTTATTTAGTATAATGACGACCATCGTCGCATCTCGGAATTCCTACTTCGTGCGGCACTTTCTTATCGCCGGAGTACGGCACGGGAAATTATTTACGCCGAGTTCTCCTTCGGTAAATCTCAAGGGATTTTTTTATACCTGCATAAATTTAAAAAGAAGGAAATGATGTGGATTATCTTAACTGACGTAAAACTTCGAGTCGCTGTAATTCCTTTAACGACCTTTATTATAAGCTGTACGCTTACGTTAAATCAGCCTGGCAGGTTGTACGAGGCAACACATCTAAAATTCATAGCTGCGCTATCTCAATCTGGACAATGTGCTCAAAATCGGTCTCACAAAAACCGTTAATGGTTAGTGGTATGGTGAAGTAATTTCGTGCCTTTGTCACTTATGTTAAAAGAGGTTAGCGTGATTGGATCCGATAACGAGATAATGAAGAAAGATGCCACCAGCTAAAGGATGTTACTGGCAAAACAACAATCTCGCACATACGAGAGATAAAACAGGAACAACGATTAAATAAAGTTATTACTAGCAACAGACGTAATGATCACTGTAGTTTTTTTTGTTTTGTTTTGTTAAAACTGGAAGTATTAAAGGTAGAAACACATACATTCCTCTACCAGATATGATATAAATTTCATCAGAGTGGAAACAACTCCCAAGCTTATTAGCTACAAACAGAACACTTGAAGGATTATGCAGCGCAGGACCCAAAGCATGATACAGAAGACTTCATCTTGCCTTACGCGAGGTCGAAGTTGAAGTCCACTCTTCCCTTCGGGAAACTGAGGGCGAAGTTGTTGTGGAAATCGAAAAGAATGAAGTCCGAGTCGAAAGATACCTTCATCCGCTGCTCAGCTCTTGTTTCTCTCCCTCCGATGATGTGGCGAATCCACAAACGGTATCCATTCCCTAACCATTCATTGGTCGAAAACATGAAAATATATTAGTGTCGTTCATTTATGAGGAATAATTTTTTTTCAGTATTCAATTATGTAACCAAGTGAATCGAGTCTCAGGTTTTTATTTTATTTCTTTTTTATTGACTTGTTACTTTAGTTGGTGTTCTTTCTGTCTGAGTATCTCATCCAGATAGCCTCCCCATTTTATTTTATATTTCGTAGTTTTCTTTAGACTCCATTGTTTTATTTTGAGCATTGATAGATATTCTTCCAAATTCTGGGATGTCTTCTGGAATATATCCTGCATTGAGTGGCTTAGGATGCATACTAAACAATTGTGTTTTTCTGGAGGGGTAATCTTGATATCAGACTTTGCTAGAATTGTTCTTAGTACTTCCTTGGGCGGTAGATGAGGAAGAAAATCAATTTATTAGCTTTTTACTAGTTTGTAGTTTCAAGGAATGAGAGAAATTAGAGAAGTGGAAGAATAAGTACCGCGAGAGTGGCGAGTGAGCCGTAACACTCCGCCCTCGCATTGGGGGAAGGATGGGGTTCGAATCCCCGTCCAGCCATACAGATTTAGGTTTTATATGATTACACCGAGCGGGGCGGTGTAACGGTTAGCGTTCTCGCATCGCATTCGGGAGGACGGTGGTTCGAATCCCCGTCCGGGCATCCAGATTTGGGTTTTCCATGGTTTCCCCAAATCACTCCAGGCAAATGCCGGGATGCTTCCTTCAAAAGGCCATGGCCGAATTCCTTCCCATTCCCTGCCCCCATCCTTGCCCCCCATCCTTTCCCGTCTCTAAAGACCTCGATGTTAAAAAGAGACGTAAAGCAGTTACAAAAAAAAAAAAAAACTATGATTACGCCAAATGAATCCATGGCGAATTCCGGGATGGTTTCTTCAAAATACATGGCTGAATTCCTTCCCGTTCCGTGTCCTCAGTCCTTTTTAGTCTCTAATGACCTCGACGAGGTATAAAGCCATTAGTAAAAAAGGGAAGAATGAGGGTCCATGCAAATAGAAGTGCGATTTACAGGACTGCTGATGAATGAAGCCGCATTGTATTAAGCGCTGAATCGCACTACCTGGGATGACCATCGTCGGCGAGTATGGTGACTACCTGTGGAGAGGTCCCATTCTCTCTATGTTTTGGAAAGACACAGTGGTGTTATTCCCGGGGTTATGGTGTGGGGAGCCATTCGCAATGACTTCAGATCACATCGTGTAGTGATTGATGAAACTCTGACGGCACAACGGTACGTCACGGACATCCTGCGTCCTCATATGTTACCTATCATGCACCGAGCGTGGTGGTGTAACGGATAGCGTTCTGGCCTCGCATTCGGGAGGACGGCGGTTCGAATCCCCGTCCGGGCATCCAGATTTGGGTTTTCCATGGTTTCCCCAAATCACTCCAGGTGAATGCCGGGATGCTTCCTTCAAAAGGCCATGGCCGAATTCCTTCCCATTCCTTGCCCCCATCCTTTCCCGTCTCTAAAGACCACGTTGTTAAAAAGGGACGTTAAACTGTTAAAAAAAAAAAAAAAAAAAAAAAAAAAAAAAAAAAAAAAAAACCTATCATGTGACAGGATCGTGTCGCCAGTTTTCAACAAAACAATGCCCGTCCACACATTACATGTGTCTCTCTGAACTGTCTGCGTGATCTTGAGCCACTGTCGACGTGATACCCAGATCTATCTCCGATAGAACATGTGAGGCACAAGCTCAAACTTCAACTCCACCGCAGTGTTATTATCCATGATATCAAAGACTAATTACAACTGTCGTGGGTCACATTGCCTCAGTTAGGATACAAAGACTTCTTGACACCCCCATCAAACCAGTCAGTGCATTCAGGCTACAGGGGGTGAAACGTCGTACTGATAACAGGGATCATCCTGCAAGTTTTTTTTTTTTTTTTTTTTTTTTTTTTTTTTTTTTTTTTTTATAAATTTGACTCAATTTTATGATTACTGAAATAATATCTTATACCCTGTCAACTCATGAAGTTCCATTTCGTTTACTTCTCTCCTTCAGGGTTCTTTATTTTTATATTTTCATTTATTTATTTTTTTTATCATTTTTGTAAGGTCGTATATATAAGAAGTACGTATTTCCAAAAATATAAATCTCGATAATGTTGTTAAATAATTTTTCAGGTTCTCTGTTATTTTGGAATTAATTCCCAATAAATTCTTCTATGTGAAAGCAAAACCTGACGTTGCTATGGGAAATGTAGACATGAGTTATGAAGTAGTAATTGAGATTTCCAACAGTTATTAAGGACTTTAAACTGTTTATTATAGGTTAAAAACACAGATAAAAATACGAACATCGTTTGCGACACTGAGATTATCGTTATTCTTGCTATGCTATACCAAGTAAATTACATTATGTATTGACACTCACAGTAGCTTACAATAACTTCAATTTGCATAATTATCGTAACAATTCATGTCTGCCATATTCCGTTCAATTTCAATAGACGACTCAAGGTCACTGAGCTTAATCCCCTCTCGATCGCACTGGGAAAGAACCCGTTGACACGATAGCGTACGCGCAAACGCCGTCAGCTTTGAAGGATACATAACGAGAAGGTTTCATGATGTGAGACACAGGACAAGGAGACAAACAGGAGTGAATGGGCTACAGGCAACAATTTATCAAATATTTTTGTGAGCTTTCTGTGGAGCCGTAAAAGAATAATTGTTGTAGTGAAGAAACAATATCAGATGTAAGTAATACAGTGAAGATTCTGATTTAAATTTCACTCAAACAGTTTCATTATTACTCGAGTTAATCTGCCTAAAATACTTGTAACAGTACTGTAGACAGGCAGACATGCATCAAGGTATCTATCTACACAAATAGAGGCCTTTCTCTTTACCATACTATATATATATGATAACGTTTTGCTTATCAGGATTATCTAAATAGGTGTCTTCCCCCGCGAAATTTTTTTAAAGAATTTTGTGTTTGGTATCTCGGAAACGGCTCTAACGCCATCTCGTAGACATTTCATGTACCAGAAAGCCTATTGATAGTTAATTTCTCTTTGGTTGCAAGAAGGAACTCTTTTTTTTTTTTTTTTTTTTTAATGCTTTACGCCTCTCAACAGCGAGGTCTTTAGAGACGGGAAAGGATGGGGGCCAAGGATGGGGAGCAAGGAATTGGAAAGAATTCGGCCAAGGCCTTTTGAAGGAAGCATCCCGGAATTTGCCTGGAGTGATTTGGGAAAACATGGAAAACCCAAATCTGGATGCCCGGACGGGGAAGGAACAAGAGGCATTCATAGGCCCCTATCATCAAAACAACAATTCTGGTATTCTAGCTGACCCATGCTGAATAGAAATATAATAATATGGAAATAAGTAAATACAAGTATATTTATTAATGAAAGGTATTTTATTTTGAAGAGTAGTAATAAATATCAGTCTCATTCTAAGAAGTCGTTTACATTAAATACTACATATTCAATTGTAAAACATTTAAAAATTAGATATTTAAAAATTAGATATTGGCTTTGGCTGATGTGATTTTTTCAAACTACTTTACATAACTTCTTTCAAAACAATATTAACAGTTATAATGTTATCGTTTACTTTTTGACAGTAAGTGTCTTTTAACGAAAACATAAATACATATTATTTGAATCTACAAAAGCGTGAAAAAACGTACACGTGTCCATACGAAAAAACAGGTGTTGGTGAATACAAAAATGCGCTTTGAAACGTCTGACCTTGTGCTTTATTAATGGCAGTCGCGAAGGTTATTTTTATTGGGAATTGTTTTCTTATCATTTGAAAAGGCATAGTTGTTTCAGAAGGGGTGAGGTTAATGCGAGGTATGAGCATAATTTTTGGAGTGAATGAATTTAGCAGTGGTGATGAACTCGTCTAAATGAATTACTACTAATCTTGCACCATTAATAAATCCTTGATTAGTATTTAGATTTCTGAACCGAAGAGCTGTATAAACTGGTATGGGCATGCATATGCAAACACAGAGGTATGGTAACACACAGAGTTTAAGACAACAGGAGTGGCGCTGGCGTTAGATTGGTTACTGCTTCTACAATGGCAGGTTATCACTATTTAAGTGAGTTTCAACGTCGTTTTATAGTCGACGCACGAGATATGAGACACAGCATCTCCGAGGTATCGATAAGATGGGGATTTTCCCTTACGACTATTTCACGAATGCTCCGTGAATATCGGGTAAAACATCAAATCTCCGACATGGCTGCGACCGAAAAAAGATCCTACAAGAACGGGACCAACGACGACTGAAGAGAATCGTTCAACGTGACAAAAGTGAAACCTTTCTGCAAATTGCTGCGGATTTCAATGCTGGGCCATCAACAAGTGTCAGCGTGCGAACCATTCAATGAAACATCATCAATATGGGCTTTCGGAGCCGAAGGACCACTCGTGTACCCTTGCTGAGTGCACGATACAAAGATTTACGCCTCGCCTGGGACCGTCAACACCGACAATGGACTGTTGATGATAGGAAACATGTTGCCTGGTCTGACGAGTCTTGTTTCCAATTGTGTCGAGCGTATGGACGTGTACGGGTATGGAGACAATCTCATGAATTCATGGACCCTGCTTGTCAGCAGGGGACTGTTCAAGCTGTTGGAGGCTCTGTAATGGTGTGGGGCGTGTGCAGTTAGACTGACATGGGACTCCTGGTACGTCTAGATACGACTCTGACAGGTGACACGTACGTACGCATCCTGGCTGATCACCTGCATCCATTCATGTCCATTGTGCATTCCGACGGACTTGGGCAATTTCAGCAGGATAATGCGACACCCCACACATCCAGAATTGCTACAGAGTGGCTCCAGGAACACTCTTCTGAGTTTAAACACCTCCGCTGACAACCAAACTTCCCAGACATGAACTTTATTGAGCATATCTGGGGTGCCTTGCAACGTGCTGTTCAGAAGAGATGTCCACCCCCCGTACTGTTATGGATTTACTGACAGCCCTGCAGGATGCATTGTGTCAATTCCCTCCAGCGCTACTTCAGACATTAGTCGAGTCCATGCGACGTCGTGTTGCAGCACTTCTGCGTGCTTGCGGGGGTCCTACACAATATTAGGCAGGTGTATCAGTTTTTTGGCTCTTAAGTGTATTTAACATAATAATAGGATTTTATTTAAAAGCAATTTATTAGATGGTAAACAGGATGACCTCGGAAATAGCTCTAGCGATTAGTATGAAATTTCGTATGCAAGTAACGTTTTGATTTTCTAGTTTGTAAAACGATTTTCTACAGTTATCAACAACAAAAAAGAGAGCAATTCTTGTGTGTCGTGTCTTGTAAACGGCTCTTAACTCACATCGTAGAAGTTTCAGGTACTAGTAAACGTACCGATATATGTTAAGCTACAATTTGATCAGAGAAAAGAATTATAACTTTCGAAATTCCTAGGAATCCTTCAAGAAAAACGTTTAACTTTAATCAAATTTCACGCAAAATCTTATATGTTGAACAGACATCGAAAGATGCCGAGCCGAAATCGGTCACCCAGGTACTCATTATTTAATGTACGGCAAGACGACAACTGTAGCTTTTTGTGAAAGGAAATAGCATTTATAAGTGACACTAAACACAAATAGGATAGCCCGTTCTGTTTAAAGAAGCCCTTGTGATGGTATTCACTGAGAATGTGATGCTTTTCTCGCGCTGAGCTCTGGAGCAGGACGTCTGAGAGATCCCTCCGAATGGACACCAACAGGTGTTTCAGCTACCTGTGGCGGGCGAGCAGCCAGCGGAAATGCCCGGGCATCGCAGGTGGCTTCTAGAGCTGAAGAAATACGGGGAACACTAATTATATCTCCGAGATGGTGTTGCTAGTTACAGTTCCAAATTACTCCACCTTGTAAACGCCAGCTGGGAAATAACGTGTTTCACCAGTGATTCCAAGAACGTTGCGTAGTTACTACATTATCACATTTTGAATTAAAAGGATTTAGTTCCAAGACAATTTACTTCTTTACTGGAAACGGCAACATTCTTTATTGCATTGAGGATCTGAATTATTGACGAAATAACGGAGTTGTTGAGGTATAAGGTTATTTTTAACTCGATTTCAGGCAATGGTGTGAGAAAATTTTCTTTCGTAGTTAAGAAAGAGATTGGAATAAATTACAAAGGAAATTGATGAATTATTTATCAAAAAAGAGGAAAGAATGTAGAACTAAAAGTGATAGAGGGCTAAAGTAGGAGGGTATAAAAAAGGGAAAAATGAATATGAAGGAAAATTGCCACCAGAGCATGCGCTCAATTCCAATTAAATTAAATTGAAGGGAAATTCCAAATAAGTATATGCTACAGCAAGTTACTAATAAAGAACATTTGAAACTCAGAAATGTTCCGTTTCTCAATTTGGTTTGACGTCCTTTATATCTACGAAGAACTAAAACAACATACAATCTCATGATTGAAAATGGTCAGAGCAAAACGAAACAACTAACGAGAAACTACTTAGTAAAGTGTAATGCTTTTATTTCATTTTCAACGCACAAAGTGTAGACACTGCGTGAGTGGGTGAGCGGTAGCGCTCTGGCCTCGCATTCGCGGGTTCTAATCCCTGTCCGGCCATCCAGATTTGGGTTTTCCATGGTTTTCCATTGTTTTCCGAAATCATTCCACGCCGGAATGCTTCCTCAAAAATGACCATAGTTGAACTCCTTCCTTTTCCTTTCCCACTTATAATGACATCGACGAGGCGTAAAGCCATAAGCAAAAAAAAAAAAAAAAAAAAAATGCATGCCTGAAAAGACCGGTATACCCCGAATTCTCTCTGAAGTACTTACACGGATCGAATGGCGTTCGAACCGCCTCGGATGGTTCGGCGCATGGCCTGTAGCATGTTGCCGCGACGCGGTTACCAGTAGGTCGGTTACACACTGAGCGGTTTCGTCCGCTCCGGAAATTTCTCCGTCACCACCTATAGAATTTGAGGTGTTTACACATTGAGCGGTCGAACTACCGCTGCCATTTCAGCGGTGAAACTTCCATTGCTAAGAAGAGCAGGAAAAAGTTGAAGTGGTCGGGCGTCAGTACCTTGCTTTTGGTGACTTGAGTTTCTTTTTGTGAAATTAGATGTTAATTTAGTTAATTTGGTGTTTATTATTTCGTAGTTAGGTTTTGAAATTTTTATTTTAACGGTTCCGTCGCCATAGAAATAGGAAAAGAAAAAACCAAAGGAGAACAGAATATTTGAGGAACGATAACAGCAAATTTTTCAATTAATTTTGGATGTTTATATCGAGAGTTGCTTGCGAAACTAAAGTATGTCATTCAAAGGAGAAATACACAGTTGATGAATTGTATTCAAAGTGTGGAAATGCTGGTAATCACCTTGAAGTAAGCAGATTTCTCATGGACCTACTAAAGATAAACATTTAATTTTATATAATTCCAATCCCCTATATTTATTTTATGTTAATTAGGGTGAAAACTCCTTTAGGTGAATATAGGTGTACAAGAAAAGTTTGAAAAAATACACTATGCCATATAATGACTAAGTCTTTAATTTATTTGTAACTAATACATATACTTCACTGTGTAACCGACTCATCATTGTTGAGTTTGCTCTACATTGCTTTTATTCTTACAACACAAACGACTAGTTAAACATTTTTGCTTAAGTTGTAATATGTTGAGTGTTTTAAAAATTATTACTTTACAAAGAAAAATCAAAAGTAAATGGCGAAGATGATGCCGAATCACTGTATTCGTCAATGCTGTGTTAAAAAAGAAAAGAAAAAAAATCTCACAAAGTCGAGCGACAGAATTTCGAATGTTGAAAGTGTTCCTTGGCAAATGTCTAAAATATGGGGACAGAGTTATATACTATTATAAACCAAAATCTTTCTATAAAATGTGATTCAATATTATTCAAATTCTAGTTGAAGTGGTAAAAATTTATGTAAATACGTGATCAATAGTTTACTATCCAAAGGCATTTTTCCTAATTTTCCATTTCGTCAAAATCATTTCACTTTCAAGGCACACTTCTTTCCAAGCGTTCCTGGTAGCGTCCCGATCGTTAAAAGAAACCACTGTTTTGTCTCTTAAAACTGGTCTAGCTTCCACTAACGAAATGAGAAGATCTATCACCACTTAACTCATATTACGATTTTTAAATTTAAAAAATGATAACTTAACACAGACTGAAAACGCACAAGCGGTTAGAATCCGCCTAGTGTGCAAGCGCCCATCTGGCCACATGGGCCACTGTCTGGACTGGGGCGGTCAAACAACCGTTGAATGTAGTGGCAGCGCGCGGTCGTATACCTGCCTGAAAAGACCGGTATACACCGAATTCTCTCTGAAGTACTCACACGGATCGAATGGCGTTCGAACCGCCTCGGATGGTACGGCGAATGGCTGTCGCGGGTTTTCCCCTCCGCCAAGTGTGTAAGCTCCCATTTGATCCCTTGCGCCACTACCTGAAGGGCGGCGACGGAGAAATTTCCGGAGCGGACGAAACCGCCAAGTGTGTAACCGGCCGTATTCATCGATATGCTCGCCATGCTTCGACCCTGTTTGTGATTTGCCTCGTTCAGATATCTAACCGCCTTTAGGCGTACTGTGGTTGTTACAAATTTTTCAAATCACAGTTCAATCGGAATAAGTTTCTGAACTTCATAGGTCCTTCCTCTTGTCATTGACTGTCTTCTATTCTCGCAGTCACTTTGCTGTTACTTCTTTATTAAATTAACTGAAGGACAGTAATTCGTTGATATTTCGAAAGTAATTAGTAGCCCAATCTCATGCGTCACGGTACTCAGATTTTAGTCAAATCATTGCATTTAACTATTCTCTCTCCTCCTAGATAGATATCAATTTACAAGGACATGAGGTCAGTGGTTCTGCATGGTAGAAGTACATAGCTACAAAAGCTGCCTCTGTGATACGGAATCAGGTAACGGAATTAGTATCATACATAGTTAATGTCTGACAGCCTTTGATCTATGGTGTTCTTATTTCATCATTAACTTCCTGTGTAAAGTTATTAAAGTTCTTACCAATGCTATGAAACTGACAGAATATCTGCTAGCTACGGTTGAGTGTGCATACGATTATTTTATTTCCTTAACAGAAAGTAATATTGGAAACAAAGCCCTGGAGCACATTCCATTGATATTCATAGTATTTATTTTCACTCAATCGTGTTTTTTTTTTTTTTTTTTTTTTTTTTTTTTTTTTTTTTTTTTTTTTTTTTTTTTTTTTTTTTTTTGATGGTTTGTACTAAATTACATTTTAAACAGATCTTACCAATGTTTATCGAAAGTGCCCATGTATTGTGTTGGACCATCAGTTTTTGAAATGTGGTTTTACCTAGTTCTATTGGTGAATTTTGATTTTAGTATATAGCCAAGATGGCCAGCAGGACATACTAGAAGTAGATGGTTGGGCCAGGTTAAAAATGATGTACAGAACAAAGCAGAGAGACTGGAAGATGTATTTACAATAAACATTTCGAGACAGAAGTAAATTGAGGCACAGCATTCATAAAAGTCCTTGCTGGCTCTCTAGAAAAGTACCAGGCAGGTTGACTATGATTAAATACATTTTTCTTGAGGCCCAACTGTTAGAGAGCGTAATATCCCAGCAGTCATCTAAAATGTTTTGAAACCCGTAATCAGAACGGTCGGAACCATGTTTCATAAATGCATAACTACGAGCATTTGGATGTTTTTCACTTCATATTCCTCTTAACGTTCCAATCCGGCAATGAAATATTTCCTTTCTTTCGTTAAATTCCCCCCCCCCCCCCTGGTTGAAGGATGCTTCGACAGTGATATCTACCTGGACATCTGAGTATGCACCACCATCCAAATCATTAGCTGTGTTTACAAGAAAGTAGTAAATTCAAGGATCGAACAATTCAGCTGGGACCACATGCGTTTCTCACTGAAACTTCAGATAAATTACTAAGTCTCTACCTGGACAGCACGCTAGCTAGTGAGGAGAAAACCTCTTATTAAGAATCAAACTAATTTTTGTTTGCATATTTATCAATAAAAATCTTATTAACGATTGAAATGTTAACAATATAATGACACAATTAAACAAACATCTTGAAATCCAACCATGGTTCATTTAACATCAGTTCTAATGGTTTTTATATGTCCGTTCTTTAAGCTCAGTGGGGCAATGTAATTTTCTCTAGGGCGACACTGGGTTGATCGATACGATAACGATTTGTGGTGATCACCACATCAGCAGAGTTACCATTTACCAGAAGGCGCTGAGACTGCTACCCGCAGCCGTCCGACGCAATTATTCCATTTTCTAATGGCCGTCGGAGACCCACGTTCACTCGGATAGCGACATGGAACACAAGAACCACACACCGCACCGGCGTTAGTCGCTGCACATCTCTTTCTGCAGGCTGGCTACGCACCCACCACACAGCTCGCAATCTCCTGTACCCACACCGCCTCACCCTAGCGGTCACGCTTTGTTCCTTCACTGAGGAATACCCGGCGCAAGGTCACAATCTTGAACATAGCCGGACAGTTACCGTTATCTTTGTTCACATCGTCCACCTGTGCTAGCTACGGGTTCAGCTTCTCTCAAATATATTTCAGTGTAGTGCGGCAATACACTACACTAGAAGCCATCAAAAAATTATATTCTAACAATGGTGATAAAATAGAAGCAACAGATATATCCTTTTCTTAATTCGAAAATAACTCACTAATTCATGTTTAATATGCAATTCTGTAAGTGGCAATTTATTACCAAAGAAGCTAACTCAAGTGAACAGACAACTTTTTACCACAGAACATCGCAGACACAAAGAGTGTCCATACCACCGTGTGGTTATAAGGAACTCGAAGTAACTGCGACCAGCCGTCTCATTTCAAAATGCCGTTCGATTTCTGGCTTCCAATATACATAAGAATAAGATTTTAAAAACTTTCTTACGTGTTACCTCAATTGCAGGGGGAGATAATCAGAATGAAGCTGTCTCCGATTTCCTGTAACACGAATGGACAAATTTCATTCTTATCTAAAACGATGATTCTAAAACTGCTCAGTAAGGTAGATACGCATATTACTGATCGTACATTGGTTAGTTAGCCACCCACAAGATTGTCCATTTATATCTCGGAAACACTAGCCATTTGTGCAGCTATCAAATACCATTTATCTAACCTCCTATCTAACATCGTAGTGCTCTCTAATAATAAAAGGGTCCTTAACAAGAACAGCATCCGGTGACTCCTACCCACTAGTTTTGCATGCTGAGACTTTCAGAAATGTTTCGTGGCTTTTAACCACAAGTAAAGACAAATGTGCTGGTTTTCCTGGTTCGTAAAAGTCGTTCACTTGATGTAATGTGTTATTTAAGTGATAGTTCACCGGGTTCTAAAGTATCACAGTGAGTTTGACTCATAAAAATAACGTCGCCTATTGGGAGGATTTCCTTGAGCTAAACTGTTAGGGACTATAGTCTGTCTAATACAAATGTTTAATGCAAATTTAGTGTCATGTCAAGATACCATGTTGTTTTTTCGACTGAACTTAACACTGGACTAAATGCAACTTTACGTTTTTACATTGAATCACGTTATCTATATTTCGTTTCAAGCTTTGAAGCAAAAAAAAAAAAAAAAAAAAAAAAAAAAAAACTCTCTGTTAAAGAACCTGGGATGGTTTACACTGTTTTCTTTATTATTTGTTTTAGTATTAGAAAGTTGTTGGTTTATTGGGAATTCAGGCCACTTAATCATTCTAGGCAATTATTATCTAAAAACAGTTACTGTAATTCTGTAAAAGTTACCCCCGGTGTGAGCTATAAAATAACTTGCTTTTTGCCATCACCAAGCGCGAGCTCATTCTTACTCTTTCGAAGTAAGCAGGGATTAATAATAAATTAATAGGAGTTAATTAGAAATGTATGTTGCTCGGCATGGGCGCCGGCAGGATTAATTGAATGGAAGTGTATCTGTTTCTTTTTTTATATATACATTATAGATAACACTTATTACTTATTAATTAACTAAGGATACTGAATTTATTCACAAGGTGGTGGAAAAATTTTGACAACAACCTAGACGCCTTTAAGTTATTATTCAAATAGTGAATTTAATAATAAAAAATTTGTTTCTTAATCTTTTTTGGTGTATTTTCTTTCATAGCAGGCAGCGTGGGGGAGGGGTCGGGGGGGGGGTGCAAGTGCACCCTCTTGCAACACTCTCCCGGTGCCCATGATGCCGTAATGATAAGGGTTATAGCTAAATTTGACACCAGTGGGATAAACCTTTACAAGTTAAGTGAAATAATCTATGGTAATCAACACACACGTAAAACACTCTTATATTTGGGTGGTCAGAAATGGGATCACATATCAACTATTTACACAGTCAAACGATTTGTATGTGTAGTGGTAAGGAGTTAGTAAATAATAATTTCTGAGGATTAACAATGGAGAAAAATCAATTAATTTTTTTAAGTTTAGTTGAGTATTCAATTACTCTCTTCAAAAAATACGTTTCTCTGATTAATACTTTTGTCATCCAGAAACAGTCAGGATTAGGTTCGTTGTTTCAAATATTTGATTACTTAATTTCCAAATCAGTCACTGAATTTATTAAGACATCACAGTATAAGATTAGTGATCATTTCCCTGGCGAAAGAGTCTTAAAATTTGAAACATATTCCATCTAAATCTGTGAGTTACTTCACCGTTTAATCGTCCATCTTTTACGAACTGCTTTCCTTCATAGTTTGCTGATATTTTTATTCTCTAACTGGTCTACACTCATTTTTTCTTCTTTCTTCATGCCTCGACGACGTCGAGGTTATTAGAGGCGAAAGGAATTCCACCATGGTCTTTTTTTCAAGGAACCATCCAGGCACTCGCCTGGAGTGATTTGGGGAAATGATGGGAAACCCAAATCTGGATGGCCGGTCGGAGATTCGAACCGTTGTCCTCCCGAATGCGAGTCTAGAGCGTTACCGCTCACCACCACGTTCGGTGGTTTGCATTCATCCTGACGTTTCAACACACGTTGCAACATTTTCAATTTTGATCGAAATGTTGCCACCATGTTTTTCCTGCACTGACTACATGGTTTCACATGATTTAACTTGACACATTTTCTATCAACAGAAACTGTTTGATATTACAACGCACTGATTTCAACTATTCTTACAACATATAATTCTCGGGTGACTTGAAGTATATTTTTTGTAAAACAGACTGCCGAAGAGCGTTTTAACCGAGAAGGTGAGACTACCGACAAGCGGATGTCAAAGTTCCGTGTGTATCTTTTAGTAATAAAACGAAATTCTACTAAAAACCTACTCTTGTAGGTAGTGTTTAAGTGCCTTTTCGGTTGTTTGTAATTGCAGCTAGCAATAACGAACGGGAAAGCACTTGACCAAGGCCTATATTAACGAAGCATCTGGCAATAAACCAAGGAAACAGAGAAACCGTATAGAGCCAGGTGTACATTTGAAGCGTTATACAAGATCAACAGTTATAAAAGCATTAATGAGAGGAACATTTTTCAAACTAAGAAAATGGGTTTTCTTTTTACTACTGTCGTTAATACAACGTATGCTTTCAGTGGATAATTGTTGTAGTGTCCTTTACAAAGCCGGAATCTCGTATGCAAATTCTTTGTTTTCACGCTATACTCCTTTTCAGGAATCACAAATGTTTCAGGCTACTAAAGGTTGAATAATTTCTTGAGAGCATTTTGAACCAATAATACAGTGCTAATATTTTGCTGAAGAACTATCTATCTTTTGTGCCCTTTGTTATCAAAGAACTCCGCTCGTGACTTAGTGAATTGCCGCTAGAATATAACCAACAGTTAAATCCATTTCTAATATCCATTGACATATTTTTAAGGAATTGTTTACTAAAGTAACCATATCTATTATGGGTGATCGAGCATCCAATCGTTGGTAGGTTTTACGTTTTGACAACTACTGTTGCTTACAATCCCTCCTCGAACAGGAATGATTTTAGTAAATGATGTGTTCGTTCCGGGATAGTTCTAGTGGAATATTATAAACCTGTGTCTGGTTGCCTTAGTTACGGCTGAAAGAGAGTGTACCCTGAGACCGGTGTAGTTGCCATCTAAGTAAATATCTAGTAAGAAAATAGTTTCCATCGGTAAATATGCGTTGAAAGAACGTAAGATATAATACCGGGCTTTTAAATCTAGAATTTAATCCGATGTATCAAGCCAGTCGAAAGAATGACGACAGCAAAAAAAAAAAAAAGCGGGAGAAGATTTGAGACACGCAAATATAGCAATTCGGCCATGGTCTTTTAAAGAAACTATCCCGACATTCACCTGGGGGGATTTTTGGGAAACATAGAGAACCGATATATGTATGGCGGGGATTCGAACCAGTGTTCTCCCGAATGCCAGACCCGAATGTTACCTCTCATAATCCGGGCTCGGGTTGATACTTGTCGACTGCTCTTCTTGCAGTAAATGGCAATTGCAAAAATGAAGCTGTTCATAAGCCAGCTTGCCACAATTTTTTTAGCTAATCAATAATATTATCTGAATAGAGCTTCAAATAACAAATATTTTTTGAATATAATTGGAAGCTGTTGGGCATTTTCATCAATTGAAGTTAATAATTATAAATGTAATATAATTGATTATTGCCAATGCAACTGAGTTTTTTCGTTCTTTTTTTGTTTACTTTGAATAAGTCAACAAATACGATATCTGTTTAAAAAGTGTTAGCTGTTAACTTTTGGTGTCAAAATATCTGAATCCCTGTGACTAGGCTGTGACAACTGCTTGCTGCTAGCAGGCAGCAGACATTATCAGAATGTGAAAGTAAGACTCCAAGTGTATTACTCTATTTTTAGTTACGGTAAAATGACGAAACACTGCCATTCTTAGCATTGAGATTTTTGTTGGTAAGCATATTACTCCTTGGTTGTCGCATACTTCGTTTTCTCGTAATTTTAGGCTAAAACGAACAGCAAATGACCACTGTTAAAAGGAAACGGTGTATAAACAAATTAACAGACTTCACATAGGTCACAAATTACATGATTGACAGACAGATGGCTCCACTGTGATTGCCTCCCAATTTAGAATCCACCTACAGACTCCTGTGTCAGGCCAACTGGTCAATAACAAACTGTCGCAATATAATAAATTAACGGTCATCGCGTATAGCGAGAAACCGCTGGTATGAAGGAGAGGTTTATACTATGCTGCACTTCCTCAAATTTGTTATATTAAGGTATTGATAAAGATACTTTACAAGTCACACAAAAGTTTTGGTGGCATTGTTTGCTTTGGACCAAAAGAAATCTTCACTGTGTGTATTTCAAACCATAATAAAACGAGGGAAGAAAGAAACAATATTTCCCTGATCTCATATGACCTTTCGACTCAGCTAAACAACAGCATTCGCTCGTTAATCAATAAACTTATGAGGAATTCTCTTTATTTGTCCTCTAGACAATTACAGCCTAAAGCCTAAAAGTCTATGCTAAGTCTGTGAAACTTTCGTGAGGACTAAAAGCTGTTACAAAGAGTGCAGTTTTTCTCTGTACTTTCTGGTTACTTTAGTCAAGCCGTAGCACTGTTGATCCAATACAACGCAAAATTACACCAGACGAGACGTACAAAACTTTCGATATGCTACTTCTTTTATAGAACCATTAAATTTCGATTGGTGAACCGCTGCCAAGAGAATTAGCTTTATATGCTGATCGCAGAACACATTGCTTTATACTGTTACACCTATAAAGTAAATTCGTGGCTTGACCGGACAATGGAATATCCTGGCGCAGATCATATAACACAACCTTTAAAAGCCCTGGCTCCAACAGGATTTGAACCCAAGATCGGACCTCCATCTTATTTTTCTTCTGTTTTTTAAAGTGCCTTAACCAATGAGCCATCAGACAACTCAGCGTACGAAATAATCAAAAGTCAGATTGCTATGAGTAATTATTTTAACACGATTTCATTTGAAATTTCAGAACAACTATAGTGATAGCTTATGTGTGGTACGATGTAGTGCATAAGGTAATGAAGTTCTTGTCTGCTGTGGTAGAACTGGCAGTTTGGAACTCGGAGCAAGCAGCTGACTAGTTGACGTCACAAGACAGCTGAGCGGCTGGAAGCAGCTGTTCTTGCAGCAGTTGAATTCCAGATAGAAAGCAGTCCCCCCATACATAAAACTAGCCTCACTAATTGGGCATAACGGGACGGCAATCGTCTTAATCGCAGTCCGGTTTTCGAATTATATACGAGGCAGAACAGAACTTTTCAAAGGAAAAGTGTACAAGACGGGTTGAATGCCCTGGTTTCGTCCTTGTTGAAGATGGGAGATATCTTCAATAGCTGGAGTGGTAACAGGTGAAACAAGTTATATTGTTGCTGTTGGTTGTTTTATAGAACTATTTTTCAACTATTTTCTTGCGGTTTGCATAAAACTGAGAATGATGTAGGGCATTATGTACAGTACCAAAACTAGTGTGTATTGTATGCATCCAACGCTTAACAACAAGAACGAATAAAAATTTCAAATAGGCGTTAATATAGCACTTTATTTTCTGATTTTATCTATCCTGTCATTACAGTCAAAATTACTTTGCTTAGAGAAGCGTTTCATTTGAGAGTGAAAGTCATTACGTTTATTCGAAAAATATGTCTGTCTATTACAGAGTCTCGGTATCAATTCTATCTCACTTTCATAAAAACTGTGGCAAGCAGTGATAAAATGAATGACTCTTTTTTTGCACATGCTCCAAATTATTAATCAATCCATTGCGATACGGATCCTATACAGCACAACAATGGTCTAGGTAATACCGTACCATGTTTTATACCAGTGTTACAAGGTTTTGGTTGTTTGAAATAACTACTCCTAGGAATCACTTTTCACTCTGTTGTTTTCCCGTGCGCTCGACAATACCAGTACACAGTACTCTCAGAATAGGTCTCGGCTTGACCAAAGATACTAAGCACAATCGTACAAATATTCCAGCGATTCTAACTTTCAATTAACTTGCAACTCTCTGCTCAACTAACTAACTCGTCTCTGTCGTCCGTTTATATAGTTGCTTCAAAAAATTCCAAAATAATTCGAAAAGTTCCTACCTACATTTATAACAACACTTTTACTATTTAATCCACACAAAAATAAATAGAAATTGTTCAAAGTCTCTCACAATCATCAGAAAACACTTTGAAATGAAAGATGATACTGTTCAAATGCCTTTACACTCAAAATTATCAATATAAAACTCTTCAAACCGTCGCAAATTTTCCTCCAAACATCAGTACTTACAATTACAAATTTTCAATTAATGTTACTGTTCTTGAACATATTACATAACAGTTACATAGTTTCCCTCCATAAAACAATGTTCATTTACATGAAAAATATACACAAATTCGCAATAAATCACAAGAAAAATATTCAAATCCACAATTAATCAACCTTCATCTTGCTAAACATAATTCTTCAAATAACATTTCACACAAGTGTTAGGTTCGAGGGCAGTTATAAGTGGTTCCCAACGGGGCGGTATCGTCTGCAGCTGGACATTGAAGAGATTGTAGGGGGAGTTTGTAGTCAAAGGAATATTTAAGGGTGGGGGGGGGGGGTTAGGACCAACCACTCACCCCTTTTCGAGTCATTAATTCCAATAATATATCATGTGACTAGCTAAATATTTATAATCATTCATAATATTCAAACTTGATCATTTCTTTTTAAATTGTAAGAACAGTATGATCGAGAAGTTACTTTTCCTAAAAGCAAACATCACACCTCTTACTATGTTAAGCACAACATTTACATTTAACATTCTCGGTCAAAAATAGGGATTATTCTAGAATAGGCTATAATAATCGATTTTCGTTGTGCGGCACACGGCAAGCGACGTACGCCCCGCATTGTGCGTACCCCACTACGTTCGTACCGAGGCATGCGCAACGCACGTGCGCAGCCATGTCGGCGAAATGGTCGTGCTCAAAAGGGCCTCAGCCGAAGCAGTGCGTTGCGTGTGGACGGGTGAAGCTAGCTTCGCCCCGCAGTTCACACGCATGGAGGACAACAACCGTTTCTTATTAAGAGTCTTACAGAAAGAAGAGACGGGATGGTAGGTCACATTTTGAGACCTGTAGGATTGTTTAGCTTGTTAATGAAGGGAACAGTCGAGGGTAAGAACTGCAAAGGAATACAGAGATTAGAATATACGAAGCAGATAATTGAGTACGTGAGTTATAAGAGGTATGTTGAGATGAAAAGGTTAGCAGAAGAAAGGAAGGAATGGAGGATTGCATCAAACTAGTCGAGAGACTGATGGAAAAAAAAACTAATTACATTAATGTATGATTATCAAGATTATATTTTCTTTCTTCAGTATACAAAGAACAATGAATAAATAATAATCTTTTTGCGTTAATGTGTAATTTCCAGTATTATGCTATGGTTCTTATCTATAAACAAACAGTCAATAATATATTTTATCTGATTACACATTGGTATAATTTTCAAGAATATTATTTATTTTCTAATATAATGGTATAAAAGTCATAAATACGAATTTATTCTTAAGCCTATAAACTACTCCTTATTTTATCTTATTACAGGAATAGGTATCTAATGACTCCTTTTTTTCTTATGGCTTTACGCCTCGTCGACGGCTAACGTCATTAGAGGCGGGATGGGAGTGGGGACAAGGAACCCGAAGGAATTCGACCACGGCCTTTTTGAAGGAAGCATCCCGGCATTAGCCTGGAGTTATTTGGGAAAATCATGGAAAACCGGACGGGGATTCGAACCCGCGTCCTCCCGAATGCGAGGCCAGAACGTTAACCGTTCACCCACCACACTCGGTATATCTAATGACCAAGAAAATACTTAGCTTTATATAACCTTTTAATACTTCCATTACCACATCAAACAGTTCTGGAACATTGCTGATATTGTTTGTTTGGACATGCCAAACACATACAGTAAACTTGCGTGTGACTCACCACTTGCTAAGAACATTAATGTAGCATGTAATCTGTCTTTGACAGTTATAGCGCCTCACATATGTGTGTCTTTCTTTTAGACTATAGGCTCAACTAGATTCAAAAGAGGTTCAAAGTCTTCAGTAGCGATATACATGAAATTTTTATCTTCTCCGCAAGTTATATCATGCCGGTAAAGATGTCTCACTCACCATCTTGGGCGACGATTTGCCTTCCATTTCTGAATACACAAATTAACCAAAATAAACGCAGCGGCGCCAATATGCAAGTTTCATCGTGGCTAAGCCAAGCTGTGTACTGCTGTGTGCTACGGTTTGCGTTGATCGCCCCCGAGCTTGCACCGATCTGATAATTCTGCAACACATGCCTTAAAACCGAGGCGTGCATCGCACGCAGTATGAGGCATGCTGCCTCGCACTGTGCGTACAAGGATTTAAAATATATTTTGGCAATAGTAATGTTTGCATATAATAGTTTGTTATTTTTAAGTTATGTTAGTGGTCACCTTAATCAAGAGATTACCTCGCGTACCCCAGGGGTACCTGCACCCCTAATTGGGGACCAGTGGATGCACTAAAGGAGAAAGTAAGTAAAATGTATTCAAGCTGTAAGGAAGGAGGTCGGATGTAGGCACTTTGCGGCGGTCCACTTGCGGGAGGCAGCTGCGGCGAGCAGCTGGCACAGGTGTCTGGAGGAGCCACCTGCCGCACGTGCAGACTGAGGAGGAACACTTAGCACTGCCCGGTTCCTCTCGCCAAACCGCACGCGCCAGGCCCCACCCGATTAATGGCCTCCATAAACGCGACTGGTTTATGAGGCCGGGCCTCGCCCGATCGCAGCAGCTTCATTAACATCTGCTCCTTTTTTCCGTGAGACCTCGGCTCGGCGTGCAAAAAGGCTCCGCCGAGGAGGGCAGAGAAATTGCCGGCGCCCTGCACTGCGCGTTATAAATTGCCGAAATTTAATTTAATTGAAATAAAGCCATCCGCGATATATATCTACAAGCGCCGTATTTTCGGCCTCTCGTTAATATCCCTTTTCCCCTTCCGAAATGAGTTGTAGTTGGCGGTAGCAAAGTGATTCAATGGGTGGGTTGGTGTGCCGTTTTTGTCGATGGTAGTGATTTGCTACTTTCGGGCGGAGAATTCATCCATTTTCGGGTTTATTGCTGCTAACTGCAGTCCACAGACCATCCGTAACGTTGTCCAAATACGTAATGAAGGTGCACCTGTATATAGAAACGAAGTTCATGTGTTCAAGTGAAGCTGTAACTTTTAACTACGTGGCTCAGTCCAGGGGGGGGGGGGGGGGGGGGAGGTTGGCTGGATAGGCTACGCTGGGCTACGTGGGGAGAGGGTGGAGCTTTCCTTTCATAACATGGTTCACAGTTAAAATGAGGAACAGAACTCACAACAGCATATGAATATTTATTTCCCTCAGTTAATTATCTCCGTATGTAATTCACAGTAGTCTAACAAGAGAAAACAGTACAAATCAGAAAGGGAAAAAAGCTACGTGCTATGTGTGGGGGGGGGGAAGATCAGGGTAGTGGCAAATGCCACGTAGGGTTACGTGGGGTAGAGGGGGAGGGGGGGTTCACAGGAGGCCAAAATGGAGCTACGTGGCTTATGAACGCTCCCTTTCCTTCAATTCTTTATCAAGATTAACCGATCTCATATTCAACATTTATAGCGGAAACCGGTGAACTAATTCAAACAAATCCCCTCACTGGTCAGGATTGAGTCATTAAACTCTAAATAATTCTACTAGATGATTAACTAATTTTAAGCTTGACTTCTTCTCAGCTTAAGACATCGATGTTGGAAGGTGAATGACGAATGGAAACCAAGCAATAAGATCGACGCAGTCAAACAGAAACGACCAATATTATCAAAATAGTGTGTTTAACAAAATTATCTGCATCTATGAAAGGTTCGGTAGTATAAAGGAAAAAGACCCGATTCTTTTCAACAAAAATTGGAAAATTTATTTCTGAAATAAACTTATATTCCACCTATTTCTTCGCTATCAGTTTTCCCAACAGTCTGGGATCGGCTGCCTTAGATGAGTTTTACTTATGGATAAATTTCGAGCTATGGTTTTTAGGCCGCATGAATTTTCCGAAGCCAAGAGCGTAGCCAGGGTTAGCTTCAGGGTATGGAAAATGCTAGAAAACTTAATAAAATGCTTGTTGAGAATTGTTATAATTCAAGCACTAGTCTGCGAGAGTTCTGGCTGAATTTTGGCAAAATTTCTTTTTGAAATTTATCTTACAGTGTTTGTTAATTGCCATAAAAACGAACGAGTACGTAGGAACACCAATTCGTCACCGGGCGTGTTGGTGTAACGGCTAGCGTTCTCGCCTCGCATTTGGGAGGACGGCGCTTCGAATCCCCGTCCGGGCATCCAGATTTGGGTTTTCCATGGTTTCCCAAATCACTCCAGGCAAATGCTGGGATGCTTCCTTCAAAAGGCCATGGCCGAATTCCTTCCCATTCCTTGCCCTCCATCCTTTCCCGTCTCTAAAGACCTCGCTGTTAGAGAGACGTTAAGCAAATTAAAAAAAAAAAAAAAAAAAAAAAATCGCCAGAGCACTCATGCACTAATGGGGGAAATGAAATGTTGCCACTTGTAACTATGAACTGCTGGATGTGACAAATATATTTTTTATTTGTGAAATGTGTAGTTTATTAGGTGGAGATTGGGGAACGCCCTGTAATTTGCCTGTATGACAGCGAAAAAACAACTAAAAATCGCAATCAGAACGGCTGGTACGTGGGTACCCGTGCTCGTGCCCGGTCCGTTGTACCTTCCCGGATGTAGTGTGCGGTGCCTCAGCGCACTGAACCACCCTGGCGGGAAAATTATAAGATTCCTTCGCTTTATTAAGAAAAATAACCAATTGTTAATACATGTGTTCAGCTTCCACAACCTTATCTTAATATGGGAACGAGGAACCGGAACAACCTGCATCTAAGTTCCAGATTCGATGAAAGATCCCTTCTGCACTAGGACCTAGTAAGTATTAAGGATCCACCAAGGTAACCATTTAAACATCAAACATCTCATTATTGTTTCAAAAATTTATTTTTGTTTATAAATCGTCATACAGAAATCATTTTTTGGCCAGTAAACAATCAATAACACCAAGAAATGCCAAAAAGATTTGTTTTCACACTAAGCCCTTGAAAAACGTTTTTGGTTTTTGAAGGTTTTAAAGGTGTTACTGACTACAGAAATGTTAAGTTCCAGAAAGATTCACTGAAATCAGAAAATAACTGATGAAAGATCGTCATTTTCAACTACCAAATGTCAGATCTGCTTCGAATTAGAGGAATTGATATAATAAAATAACTTGAGCTGGCAATTCAGTTCCTCTTGGACAGTTCTGGGACGGAGGGTGGTGGTGTAACGGTTAGCATTCTGGCCTCGCATTCCGGACGACGGCGGTTCGAATCCCCGTCCGGGCACCCAGATTTGGGTTTTCCATGTTTTCCCAAATCACTCCGCGCAAATGCCGGGATGCTTCCTTCAAAAGGCCATGGCCGATTTTCTTCCCATTCCTTGCCTCCCAT
The DNA here is from genome assembly GCA_031002005.1 of Vandiemenella viatica. NCBI lineage: Eukaryota > Metazoa > Arthropoda > Insecta > Orthoptera > Morabidae > Vandiemenella > Vandiemenella viatica. The sequence goes on from JARYHS010009186.1 coordinate 85,973,719, forward strand.
CCTTTCCCGTCTCTAAAGACCTCGCTGTTAAGAGACATTAAGCAGTTTTTTTTTTAAATTTTGGAGAGAAAAAATGTTACAGGTTATACGTAATATTAACATATAATTAAGTGAGTATTAATGATTTAATTCTCATTCAACTATTGAACATTATCGTAGGAGCAAGCATTCGAGATTGATTGAAATGTATAAATAGCTTGTGGCTTAAGACTGGTTTTTTTTTTTTTTTTTTTTTTTTTTTTTTTTTTTTTTTTTTTTTAAACAGTTTAACGTCCCTTTATAACAACGTGGTCTTTAGAGACGGGAAAGGATGGGGGCAAGGAATGGGAAGGAATTCGGCCATGGCCTTTTGAAGGAAGCATCCCGGCATTCACCTGGAGTGATTTGGGGAAACCATGGAAAACCCAAATCTGGATGCCCGGACGGGGATTCGAACCGCCGTCCTCCCGAATGCGAGGCCAGAACGTTAAGACTGGTCTCTTCGAAACTGTTTTAAGTAGGATCTGTGATAGTTCACTCCTTTAGTGGCATACATCGTTTCGGTAGCATCGTTCTTCCAAGCACATTTGTTTGAGCCAACTTGCGGATTAACAATAGATGAATGTTATCAACTTCGACTTATTGTTACAATAAAAAATGACTGTTATGAAAAAAAAATACAGGTTTAAAATGAAAAAACAAACTATGCTTTCATTTAGATTAAAGGGGAAAAGCACATAACGTTGCTCCATTAAACAGTGAATAATTGCTTATTACATACTTATTGTCCCATTTAGTCGTTCTTTCCTTTGTGGTGACTAATCAAACAGGTGAAACAAATCGAAAGCTTATGTTGTGTCATTCAAACATATATATAAGGTTGACCTAAATTTGAAGGAAAACGCTTAGTGCAATGAAGGAAATAAAAAAGTTCATGTTGGTGTTGTTTTATACGTTCAGCTGTTATAGACTATTAGTAACTTATTTAATGAAGATCATTATTAAAAAAATACGTACATAACAAGTTTTGTTATTTAATGAACTATACATTACTTTCTGCTTTACGATGTCATATGTAGGCTAAACATACACAAAAACTCTTAACGTAAATATACAACTATATCTAAAATTGTAGGGCATATTTCTTTCTCGCTGTTGTTTCTATGAATGATGATTATAAAAGAAATGGTGCAATTTTGTACTATGGAAGTATTTAATTTACTTCTAGTTTGTTATCATACCAACGACTATCATCACTGTTTTGCCCCATGTACTCAACATAAAATTTAGCAGTAAAGGATTAACATTAGCATCAGAACCAATTAGCGGAAAAAATATTTCAGGAAATGATTCAAATAATATTGTTATTTGCTGTCATTTTTATTCTTGTTTTATGTAGGCAGACGAGAGCTGTTTTTTCTTTTTTCAGCAAATTCCAGGTATTCTGCGAGAAATCCAGAAATTTTTAACTACGTGTCAAAGGACCATGCAGTCTATGTAGTCAACTGTCTGGTGAATATTAAAAACTGTTTACAGTGGAATAATGTTAGTGCTGGTACCAACAATACGCTTTGTTTTGTAATGAACAGACTGACTTTAACAAATCAAATAATGTGAAGCTTTCAGATAACACTCGACCCTGGGTTCGGGAGGACATGGTTCAAATTCCCGTCCTGTCATACAGATTTCAATTTTCTAATGTTTTTCTAAATCACTTCTAGGTAATTCCGGGATGGTTCATTCAAAGGATAACGGCTGAATTCCTTCCCCTTCCGTGTTCCAATCCTCTACTGGCTCTAACGATCTAGACATCAACGAGCCCTAAAGTCCGAAGGAGAAAAAAAAAAGAAGCTGTGCTTCCAGTGACATGACATGATATTTTTCAGGAGGGAGCGGAACTTCAGCATCACTCAGAGGAGAAACAATTGTACGAGTAGATACATCATTTTCAGGAGTTTCATCTGTTTTTGCAATCTCTTCTCAAGAAGGGAACTTAAAAACAAAAAATTTACTATGTACAACGCTGTCGTCACAGGCGAATTTTCCGTTAACCTCAGTAGTGTTTTAAATTTCTTACTATCCAGTTCACTGACTCTTTTTTTCTTTTTTGCAGTGTTTCATCTTTCGCCGCAACACATGCTACGGAATGAATAGCTGGAAACTCACAACTGTTTTACTGAGTCTGAGCGGTAATTTTCCGCCTAACATCTGGTAAATATTGGTTTGTGAACCCATTTTTCGTCCACATCAGCTCTTCACTGCTTGCCATAAACGACTAAAGAAGAATATTCGTTCGTTACATTTTAGTCACACTTGTCGAAATGATAAGTTCTGCACGAAAATGTTTCCTTAGTACCTTGGTGTGATTAATTTTCTCACTATTTGTTTCCAAACATCCTTCACGGGCTATAATGACGGCCCTGTCAATGCAAAACTTGAAAGAAAAAGCGAAAGGAATTGTTTTAATAAAACTATTCAATTGTAATTATTACTTTACTTTTGTATACAGTTTTTCGTATCGCCATATACAGCAGCTAAGACAGCATTTCATAGTGTATGGACACAGTATGGGTATGGACTCAAAGTTAATTATAAAAAAATAAAAAGTAAAAAAAATTAAAATCAAGGTCTCCGTCGTCATTAAGAAGACAGAATAGAAATATACTTAAAAGATTGGGCAGATTCAAATATAAAGTGCCGAGTTACTAAATTGGGGGAACCTGAGGACGAAGCGTAAATAACGATCGGCATTGCGAGGGCAAGATACTAACAGTTTAAACGTTCTGCTCTAGACCTACAGTTTGGTACTCGCTAACGAATCATAAAATATTACAAACTGTACCGCCTGAATGTTAAAAGTCCCGTGGATGGATCACATTAACGAACGATAAAGTCCTTCTCCGTGTTCCGAAAAAAGAAAGTCTTCAGACCCTAAGGAAACATAGGAAAGGAGTGAATTTTGGTCACATTTTTCGAAATGATATGTGCTGACTTACGTATTTTATCATCTAAGTGGATGGAGGACCTTAGTGTTGAAATGTTTCCTGTTCGCGGAACCTTCGGCAATGGTTGGATGATGTTACTTTCTTCAAAGAGCAACGGATAACAGGGAGAACTATTCCATGACAAGCATTTACCTTCCGTAACAAGACGGCACCTGAGGAAGATATTCAGTAGAGAAGAAAACTCTAATTTTCTCCTTGGCAATTTTATCAATTATACTAATGATGTATCGAATCAGGTTGGATAGGTCTTTCAAGAATGGTAGAGCTCTTAAGACATTCTTGGGTAACACGAAGGCAGACTGTGATATGAACTACTGAGCATAAATTGAGGGATTATGTAAAAGTATAGCATTGTAGTTTTAGAAATTGCAGTAGTAAAACTGCACATTAAGAATCAGATATTTTTGTTATGAATACATCAGGCTATCACCCGTAACCGCTGCCAAACGCTCTCATTACCGACTCTTGGCCTCATTGACATCGTTTAAGGCTGCCTTGTAGCATACACGCGAGAGAACATTGGCTGAGTGTTTCTGGGGTATAATTTTACTCACCCGGAAGCGTAATATTTTATGGATGAACTCAGTTTCGTGCGGCACGCGACGACGTAGGATTCGAATGTGCAGCAGCTAATCTTTTATCATTATATTCCAGAAGAACGGACGTGGGAGCAGTTGCTTTCTTTTTTATTTTATTTTAAGGCCCCTGCTGACGTAAGCACAAGAGAGAACAGTTGTGAAACATGCCACGTTGTGCGCTGGGGAGACTCTGATAATGATAATCAGAATTTGGAGATGGTGAAATTACTTTCAATGGAATTTTAATAGTGAATAAGAATTTTAAATAAAGAAACCAATTAGAAACACAGTGTAGTTACGTAAATTTAGTTGTTATTGTTAAATATATTATGGATAAGTAATCATTTTTATAAAAAATCACTCCTCCCACGCTATATCAATATTGTTTAAATCATAAAAAACTCTGATAGATGAATATCAAAAGATTTTTTTCTGCGATAAAAACTATTTCGGTTGGTTTTTGTTCCACGAGTCTAAAAATAAATGATTTTTCATTGCAGTTGATACGACAAAGAGGCATCAAATTCTATTTTGTGATGTAGGTAATATACCAGTAACGTGAACATCTCTTTTAAATACAGACTGCACATGATATGAGTTCTGAAACTTCAGACTTTTTTAATAGACTTGCACACACAACGTTAATGATGAATAACAATATCCTTCTTATAACAGTCATTGTTAGGCAGTATGACTTTAATTACTTATTTTCAGTTAATATTTTGGTTCCTTCTTCTTTTTTTTAAAGTAGTTTTGATGAATTTTTAATTTATTTAGAGAAAATTTCTACTTTGATTTCGATCAAATAAGCACCTTCAATCAGATATCAGTGCACAAGTTTAGTGAATGAGTCAAGGAGGTTAAGACTGTTTTCACATTCATTTAAGTCTTAAAAATTTCTTTGCGCGAGGAAGAAATGGAAAGAAGAAGTGATGTTCAGCTATAACGCAGCCAAAGTCTGATACGTATTTTCTATTAAGAGTTTAACCATTTATTGACCACTGTGAACCTACGATTGTAATACAGAATCATTTTTCGTCTCTTTCAAAAATCTTCATCCTTTGGCCTGCATCTGTTCATATGACGTCATTCTCTTGAATATCAGCATTGGTTGTAGGACCGAAATTTGGCAGCATCATTCAGTCTCGTTCGCTGTTACTGATGTCAACCGTGGAGTCTTTATAATCGCCTCTTGGTTATTTCATCTATCCTATTTTGATTATTTATTTAGAAACGAAGTCAAATTTTTTCTTAAGTAACCTATAGCGTAAGTGTCTATGAATTTATAATTTTATTTTTCTTATTGTGTCTGTAATTTCCTGTAGGTTCTTGTATAAATAGTCATATCTTCAGTTTGTCCGATAGTTAAATTTGTTATTTTGGGGACCTGGTGTTTTAATGAGTATTATCGTTTCTTTCTTATCCAATTTTACCCATTCAACTTTTTTTTTTATTATTTTTTTTATTTTTTATTTTTTTTAAATGTCAGGCATTTTGAACTATATAGTGCCTCCAGCTTAATAATTGTTTGATAGTTCCCCATCTTTGCATAGAATGTGTAGCGAGATGATTAGATGGGTCATCTCGTACAATTTAAATTAATTATGGTTTGATTTAATATACATAATAAATAAATTGATATTCTTTCTTTGAGTTGGAGACAGAAATCCGCGTCTAGCTAAGGGTTGTGTTAGCGTGAGCGACACTCTGACTTAAACCGGAAGTGTCCGGTAGGTCGAGACAATGCGGGGATTATCTCTGGCGAGTTGACACTGATACAGGTGAGAAAGGCTGGACTCTGGGGAATTTTGCGGAAGGGATCCGTAGATGCGCCGTTTGCTCGGGGTTGTGGAAAAATTATTTCTGCATATCCTCCTGATTTTTTTTTTTTTTTTTATAACTGCTTTACGTCTCTTTTTAACATCGAGGTCTTTAGAGACCGGAAAGGATGGGGGGCAAGGATGGGGGCAAGGAATGGGAAGGAATTCGGCCATGGCCTTTTGAAGGAAGCATCCCGGCATTTGCCTGGAGTGATTTGGGGAAACCATGGAAAACCCAAATCTGGATGCCCGGACGGGGATTCGAACTGCCGCGCCGTCCTCCCGAATGCGATGCGAGAATGCTAACCGTTACACCGCCCCGCTCGGTTATCCTCCCGAACAATTCCGACAAAACCCGAAGACTCTTAGCAAATGAGTGGCAATGTATTAGCCGACGAGAGGGGATACTTTTGCAAAGCCAATCCGATGTGTTTATTTCCTCACGTGATTGGAAATTTACAAATTTTGTGTTTCCATGATGCTCGCCGAGGAGGTGGGGAGAGACGAGCTCCGAGAGGCGAGAAGAGGTCACTTGAGCTGGAACGATCGCCCTGGCCACTGCTAGCCAGAGCAGTATTGATGGTTCCATTCTGAAGGCTTGGGTGACTGAGTGCCAAGTCCGGTCGAGGTTGTCACTTGTGCTAGTTGACGTGAAAAGTGCCTTACAATACCAGGACAGGTGCGCTGTTTGAGAGACGATAGCGCTCTTGTTGCGACGCTTCGTGCAGCCAGACACGGTAATTATACCTCCAGAAACAGTGTGTACTCAGACAAATCATTGAGACAGGCCTTCAACGGTCTTATGAGTAAAAGTTCTTATGCCGCCGGACATTAATTCCTAAGCTAGTTGTGTCTAAAAGCAAAGTGCTTTTTGGTTTTCTGTATACAGTTTGAATTGAAAGACTGACTTCCATGTTTGGAACCTTTCAATAACCATTAATTGTGGGAACAAATCAACTCCCTGGCGCCCTATGTAATCCAGTTAAATCTGATGTGTTATCATTGTCATACAAGAATCGCTCTCGTTATGTATAAGAGAGTTTTTGCTTCAGTTGTATATGGAATTTGTAAGTCTTTGTAATGTACATGTTTTGCAATTTCTTAGCTTCAAATAACAATAATTGTTTATTTGCTATTTCACATCTGTGAGACGAGGTATTGCATTGAATTGTATTTTTGCACAGATAGATGTTTAAGATTAATGATAAATATACCTCTGTCTATAAGCATTCATGAGTACCAAATAAATCATAATTTTAGGATCTTTTCAAATATTAATAACAAAGTTAATGATTTCACCTCTGTTTCCTGAAATTAATATATTTGCTCTGCATAAGGTAGTGGAAGGTGGCGATTTAAATCCCGCAAGGTAAGCAATTAAATCTGCCCCCCAAATGATACTGATATTTTGATTTAATGTGTGTATTACTTAAAGTATTTGGTATGAGATTTATAATCCAGTTTTATCTTCATGAATAGTTTCTGTCTATTTTTTTCATCTCTCTTTTTATTTTATTTCTTGAAATTATTGCAATGTCGTTGATGAAATCGTAGATTTTAACGGGACTCAATACTTTCTTTCCATATGGTACTGTCAGTGTCGTATTTGAACCATGAGGATTTATTTTATAGTAATCATAGATTTTAATAAAAGTAATAATCGATACAGTTAGAGGCAGCCAAGCCAGGCTTGTAAGCGCTACCTCAGCGTGGACTTATTATTCACAAAACCTGCTGATGCGCTGAGTCAGTCAACAGCACCGATTGAACTGGCTACTTAACGTCGTATGAGTCGACCTCCGAAGTAAAGACATATTTCTTGCTCTCATTCCACGAGTAGCTTCATTAGAGTCATTATGGGTAACTAACAGCTAGGCCGACTCTCTTAAGTTCCAGTCTGTACACCATGTAGGCCTTAGTAACATCATGGGGCCAGGCATTCCATTTAGCCATTCAGTGTCCATTAACCAATCATTAATTCTTCAGATATTCCTATCTGCAATTAGCTGCAGAAGCATCGTTCATAGGCGAAGCCGGACAGATCCTCGCAGGTCATAGTATCAACTGTATTGTCTACGGTCTTCACTGATCATTAAATGGGATTCTGTAAACTGTTAGCCGCCAGTTATCATTTATCAGGATAGATTCCTCAACTAGCCACTTAACACGAGCTAGTCTTCCTGCGTTGCTGAACCTATTAATCAGCTGGTGTCAAACTAATTCTGACTTAACATCATCTTTAGTAGTCCACTAGACTGGAAAGAAGAGCTTCGTATCAAGCTACCAGAGATTTCTTCAGCAACACAAACGCCACGAGGTTAGTAAACTCTCATCTAGATTCCCACCACATCAGACGTCCACAAATCAACCACTCGGCTACCCTTTCAGTGCTGTCACTTAGACAGGACTCTTACAGTACTGTGGCTGCTACTGACGAACTGTTACATGTCAGAGGAAACAGACGTCTGACTTCACTGAATTTGAAGTGTCAAGAAAATTGAGAAGTGTCCTGACTTGCTGACAACACTGAAAGCGTAACCAAGTGATTGATTTGTGGGCGTTTGACGTGGTAACAATCTAGAGGAGAGTTTACTAACCTCGTAGCGTGGGTGTAGCTGAAGAAATCTCTTGAGTTTGGATACGAAATTCTTCTGTCCAGTATGTCTAGCGGACTACTAAAGAAGATGTTAAGCCAGCTGATAAATAGTTTCAGCAGCCCAGAATAAGGAAAGGTAGCTCGTGTTGGATAACTAATTGAGAATCTACCCTGATAAATGATAATATGCGGCTAACAGTTTACAGAATTCCATTTAATGGTCAGTTGATAAAGTGACCTGCAAGGATGTGTCTCGCTACGCCTATAAACGATGCTTCCGCAACTAACTAAAGATATACAGAATGACTGAAGAATTCATGTTTGGTTCAATGGATACTGAATGGTTAGTTGGAAGGTCTGGCCATATGATGTTATCAAGGCCTACATGGTGTACAGCCTGAAGCTCAAGAGATTCGGCCTAGCTGTTATTTCCCCTTAGTGACTCGATAGAAGCTGTCAATTCAAATCGGCACTGTTGATTGACTCAGCATATCAGCTGGTTTTATGAATGACCTTTCCGCGCTGAAGTAGCGCTTACAAGCCTGGCTTGGCTGCCCCTAACTCCATGGAATATTACTTTTATTAAACTCTGTAATTATTATACAATAAATCCCTGCGATTGAAATACGACACTGACAATTTTCTCTATCTGCTTAGCTGGTACTGTTTCTTTGTTGTCAGGAAACACGAACCGCTTGTGTTAATTGTAGAATCTTCCTCTAGCTGAATGCTGTAGGGATTCCACATCTGCTTCCCAGAATGGAAGCTGTTTGCGAACAGGCTAACACAAAGCCTTTGAACGGATCATGCCAGCATTGGTCTGGGGAAATCATGGAAAACCGAAATCTGACGAGGATTTGAAACCGCGTCCTCCGGAATGCAATAGCTGAACGTTACCGCTTAGGGGGCATCCACAAATTACGTGAGGTGTTTTTCCGGATTTCTGGACCCCCTACCTCCCCTCTCGTGAGATTTTCCGAGATCTGGCCGGACCCCCCCCCCCCCCCCCCCCCCTCTGGTGAGATCTGGTCCGTGAGAACCCCCCCTACAAATCTCCCTGTATACTTTTGCAGATTTTTTTTTTTTAGGTCACACCCTAACTTTTTTGACGAAATACCCTCCTAAAATCGACTTTGGCTCAAATTGTAGACCTTTTTTTTAGCTCTACTGTCCCCAAATTTTTAGCAAAATCTCACGTGAGATTTCCGTAGACCCCCCCCTCCCCCCTGGTGAGATCTGGTGAGATTTCGCCGGACCCCCCCCCCCTATTTCACCTCACGTAATTTATGGATGTCCCCCTACCCAGTGGACTCCGTCAAAATGAGTGGCAAAATTCATTCTGCGCAACATCCTAATCCCAAACATGTCTTTATCGGATTTCGCATACATGAAAATTAGGAGAAACAAAAAGTATTTGGCTATTTTTAATAACTTCAACTTAAAGTGTCTGTGACATATTTTTCTTTCCCCCCTTACAATTATTATACTAAGTAAAATAATTCTGGCTGGACGTTAGAGGAAATAAAAACTTACAATTGATCATTGGTAATGGAAAAGAAATCTACTGTCACCGATGGGTATAAACGAACTATCTTTCCTTTCACTCACACTAATTAAAAATTTAATATTTGCTAGCAGGAAATTCCGGTATTCAAGTTCATGCATTTTAGATTACTAAGACCCATTTTCAACGTTAATTTGTCACACATTACAATAATTTCATGTTGTCTTAATGAGAGAGTCTCAGTTAGCAGCGCCCTTCATCTCGCTGCTTATTCTAATTCAACTTGGTAGATGGAACTTCAAGATTAACTTGAAGTCTCAACAACAAAGTTTCCTTGTAGTATTTCGTACACATAGCAAGCTTCCACAGAGATGAAACTGGTTACAGAGCTTTAAAAATTCTGATATTTTGCTACACTTTTCTCATAAATATAATTTTAAAAAACTGAAAACTGGCAGTTGGTGGAGAAAATGTAATTATGTGTTGGTGCGACCTGGGGACAGAGTTTCGATTTGCTACGCATTCCGCCTTTGTTGTGGCTGACCTACAATTTAACGTGGAATCCGAACCACGGAACAGTCTGGCATAGCTCAAATGATCAAACACAATTCTTAACAATTAATAGCCCCACCAGGATCTGAACCCAGAACCAGATTCTCAACATTTGAAAGCAAGGTCCTAAACCACTTTTTTCCTTGAATATAAACTTTTATTGATTGGAAAAACACCTCGAAGTTGTTTTCATGAATAATGCAAACTTATTAAACTTTCGAACATTTGTATCTTCGCTAAGATTCACACTATTATATGATCCTTCCTCCTTTCTGGTCGCTTCTTTCATTTGACTGCCTCCGGACCGCCGGTAGTTGCTGGTTATAAGATAAAAGAAGAACAAAACCTACGCATGTTGAGATTTCAGATATTAAACTTCGATCATTTTGCACTGGAATTTTTTTCGGTAATTCGCTTGAAATTTAACGATTTCAAATCTGTAGACTGTATTCCTGTATCGACTGTAATAAGAGTATCATATTTTGCGAGAAATCGCCAACCATGAACTACTTTCTGCGTTAATGACAAGTAACGAAGATTTGTGGTCTGCCTGACCACTGAGTTAATTATCATGTCACTTTAATAAAGTTTGCTGTCAAGTTTTGTGAATTAATTTTGGATCTTATAATGGTTTTCACGAGTCAAGGCAACTTCAATCAGCGTTATTGCTTTTGCATAATTAATCTGCTCGTAAATAAAACATTTTCGATGATTTCCTATTCATGAAAGCGAAATGAATGCATATTGCAGCAATTACTTTCACTACAGCGAACGAATGGTAGCTGCCGTTTGCTTAGTAACATAACACAGAGATAGAGGGTATAGGATGGTGGCACCATTTTGATTTTTGTCAAATGTAAAGACAAAGCGAGTTTTCATTCATCGTGCTCTGTACAGAAATCACCTACTCGTACATCATTCCGGTCAACAACTATTCTCGTATAAAGTGGTCCCCTTCTGCTTGCACTGCTGATGTGCTATGTGATATGAAACCGCATCCTTTCCGACTATTCATTGTTTCACGAAATAACTCGAGGCTAGTGCTGGCAAGATTCGTTCTTAAGAGAATTGCCCTTTTCCTTGGAGATTTTTTGCCAATTGTCTTCCCCTCTCTCTAATTATTTAGTTGCCTATGAACTGTAAAGATTCAGTTGAGAAAAAGTTTTGTGGGTTGCTCCATTATTGAATTTTATTTTAATGGCTTTTATGTCCCGAAGCTGATATACGTTATTACGATATTCTTTAAATTCATCTGTCATCATCACATGAAATAATATACTAACCACGAACATGTGACGGAACGTCATTTATTGTAATATTTTAGTATCGAACTCATGTAAGTTTTCTAAGTTTCATTGCAGCCAGACGTCGTGTAAGCACGTCCTGTTGTTCGACTTTCTGCCAATCGACAGTTCAGGTTGCAAGCTACACGTGCAGTGCTGAGCATGCAATCCAATACTTTCCAGCAAGCTAGAATACATTGATCAGTCTCACTTCTTCATTGACGAGCTACAAGTTAACATCTAGGCCTCGGAGATAGATATTCGCTGCACCAACCTTACCATACTCTGTTTGTTGTGAGCTGTAGGGCTAAGTTTCGTCCCTATGATCAGTATCACGAGTTACGGAATACCTCCAATCTTGTACAACATCGACTGTAGATGATTTACGGTTCAGTACAGATAAAATGAGGTTTCCAGAAACATTGTTTCATTTCAAGTTGCTCATAGCTGTCCGCTCCATCTCTTAGATACAAGTTACCCTCGATGTTCATGTTTATTTACTAGCACAAGAGAAGAAGAGGATAGGATCAAGAGCAGAAGATACATGAAGAAAGTCGGCGCAAGTCATAGGGCATCGTAGGTTAACCCCATAGAACCCACGTGTCAGTCATCCTGGCATACCCAATCAATAGTCATAGCACGATATTACAGTTAGGGTCAGCGACAAACAAATTTCTATAACGTTTTAGATTAATATAGAAAAGGTCTCAATATAAAAGATACAGGGGGCACATAATATTCTTTCATTCACCATTTGATTATATAAGCCATAATATGCTATTATTTCTGTAACGATTTTTATGGGCAATAGGGTACATGCCTAGATGCCTAACACCAGTTGCTATATCCATACTGATTTAAATGAACAAAGTATTTTAGATGCCATTTTACCTGAAATCCAAATAATTCTTAACTTAGAAAAATTAAATTTGTTGATGGTTTTAAATAACGAGAACGGTTATTGAAAGAAAAGAAAATGATTATCAACTAGGACTGGTGAAAAAGTAAATAAATATTTAAAAGAAAAACGTAAGCAATGTTATTCAGTTGAAATCGTTAACGCTTACTGCTATACATAAAATTATGCAAAAATCAGATATCTGTTACAGTTATTTTTAAAGACTATTTTCGTTAGCTCCGTCATAATTTGAATTTGGATTTTTTTTTTTTTTTTTTTTTACTTATTACTTTACGCCTCGTCGACGGCTAAGGCCATTCAGGCCGCCACACACGAGCAGTCCATCTGGCGCCAGGCCATTTCGCACCATTCCATTTAGACTCGATCCAAACCAGGGGGTCACACACGACAGAGCCGCGCCAAGCCAGTGCGTGCCTACAAATTTCGCCAGTCCGGCTCTGGCAGTGTAGGGGCTAGCACGATTGCTCGGCATTTTAAGGGTCACCCATTCGACTCCGCCCTGGGGCTTGTTTGGTTTTATTTTAGTGTTTTTTTTTTCTTCGAAAATGTGTCCCAAAATTACATGAAAGAAGCCAAATACAATATTTAGTACAATATAAACTGGAGCTGGCTAAATGATCGTACAGACCGAAGGCCTTTTTTTTCGCTAGGTGATGGAAATTTTTAAAAAAAAATCAGCAGTAATTTAAAACTATTTTTTTTTCGCTTTTAATTTTATTTTACAGGGAAAAAATTAAATGCTTCTTAAATGAATTCTTAAAAACAATTGTCATAAACGATGAAAATTAGTAAGAACGTATAAAATACAAAATGCGGTGGTATAAGTCAATTTTCCTTACTTTTTTAGAAATTAACATAATGCAAAACATTCTGTAATAAATTTTGGAACATAGTTGTTGTGATATATTCATATTAGTGATGTCACCTGGAATCAAATTTAACAACAAGGTTATAATTGAATAAAATCTTTAAAATTGTTACATTTTACTGCTGACAAAAATGACTGAAACTAGTGTTTATTAAAAAACCGAACGAACATACTACAGTGTATGACTTACACCGGTGTTTTTATAACCAAAAATGATATATAGTGAGATTGCGTAATGTATCTTGAATTGCAAGAAAGAAGATCTTGAATTGTTTCTTTAGAATCAATTATGTCTTTAGAAATCCTACTGGGAAGTGCGTTATAAGTTAACATGTAGGATACACAGTGAGCACAAAGGATGCGTTTACAAACACAATGATTTAAGTCTGACTTATACGACTTTGCTGATAAACAAAGCACGTATTTCGTTCATCAGTTGAATTTCCAGTTCCTCCTGTTGGAAGCTGAATGAAAATCTGAATTGCTTCATATTTTTTACTAACAGATTGAGAGATTGATTTATCTATATATGGTTTCGGTGTTTTTTTTATATTTAAATGTGACTAACCTACACCATTGTGACTTAAACCCTTCCAAATCGAACCTATCTCCGTGAGATAAAAACTTCGTAATATTTATTTGAAGCCGCGGCCAAAGCTCATATTTTCGATCTTTCAGAATTGTTTTTGGTGTTGCACTAATTCGCTATTAATACTGATTTTTTAAAAAATCTCTGTGTACAAGAATGAAAGGACTAGAGTGAAAACGACGAACAGATGAAATTCTATGAATTTAATAGCCGTTCTAAACTTACTATTGCGTTTAATCTATAGATATAATAAAACTATAAACGGTTAAGTCTGCACATATGAGATATTCTTTAAAAAATGAGTTCGGGTAGTATTAACGCGCTACAGAAAAGAAATGAGCTTTATTTTTTTAATTTGTGTCTGTCTGAAAATTATGAACAGGATTAAGGAAAATAAATATTTGTCAGATTTTGACAGAGTTTCGCTTAATGTACAGTCCGTGGTCCCGCGAGTAAAATAAGGCAAGTTTCATTTTGATGTGAATTTGGAAAGCTGAGATATTTAAGACAAAAGTTACTATTGCGTTTAATCTATAGATATAATAAAACTATAAACGGTTAAGTCTGCACATATGAGATATTCTTTAAAAAATGAGTTCGGGTAGTATTAACGCGCTACAGGAAAGAAATGAGCTTTATTTTTTTAATTTGTGTCTGTCTGAAAATTATGAACAGGATTAAGGAAAATAAATATTTGTCAGATTTTGACAGAGTTTCGCTTAATGTACAGTCCGTGGTCCCGCGAGTAAAATAAGGCAAGTTTCATTTTGATGTGAATTTGGAAAGCTGAGATATTTAATACAAAAGTGTCTACAAATTAGTGTCCACTTTTCTTTGCCCGGGTTATCCCACTCCAGTCGTGGTGAGGGTAGT
>JARYHS010009186.1:85989284-86008305 GCA_031002005.1 Vandiemenella viatica
AGTGTTTTGCTGTACAATTACCATATAAACATTTTTTATTTAAGTTTAATTTCAATTGCGGAGGATCAGACATGCTCTGGTGGTCCCTACATTCCCATCTTACCATGTCTATATTTATATTTTCTTTTCCCTACCTACGCCTGCCCATTACGAAATACAACTTTAAAATCGTTCTGTGTTTTTAGGAAACTGTCCATTATTTCTCTTGGTATTTTATTCCAGTCTCTGATTCCCCTATATATATGATTATGGTCATCTCTTCCCCTCCATATAGAAATTATAATCTTTGTATTTATATGCATCCATGCACTATCGCTATTATAAGCTTTGAACAATTCTAACACTCTTTTTACCCGTCATCTGTCTTCCATTCACCTCCAACCCAGCTTCTTCATTATATAGTTACTGACTGAATTCTGCGGTAATTTCCGCAAATAAATCTAGCTGCTCTCTTTTGTACCCCTACCGACTCCTGAATTTGTTATCCACAATGTGGATCCCGCACCATTCCACCAAACTCAAGCAATGGTCTGACAACGATATTTTTAACCAGTTCCCTCACTTCCCTCGTACATCCACTCATCACCTTCTCGAATAGAGGAAGGACTTCGAAACCTCTTCCTACCATCTGCCCAATGTGCCTTGCCCAATTGAGTTTACGATCATAATTTATGCCAAGATACAGTTAGGATTTTCGACAAACAATTCCTTTCCTACCATTTACCACAGAATATATTTAGTTTTTTACACGTTTACCTAATAAGCTGACTCTTCTTGGCCAAAGTTTCAGACGGGTCATCTAGTCAGTCATAAAAAAATATTCCTGTTGGCTACTTGAGTTCCCTGTTATTAATTACCAAGGCTATGGTTACTTGCAGTTGGTAGGTTAGTTCAGCTTTGGGGGTGGGGGTGGAGACATCTCAACAGACGAAATATGCATGCTCGTAAGCTAGAGCACAGTTTGCACAGTAGTCTACTGCCTCTACTTGTCACCTCGATGGAGCATCATTAATACAGGACAGCAGCTATGCTGGACCTTCAGAGGGGCTAGCCTTCAAGCGGCGTCTCATTGCGCATGCGCCCTCCATCCGCCGCCAAATGGGCGCCGTTTATTATGCTGGCCGTCGCGAAGCCTGACATAGAGTAAGGGGGAGGGGAGCGGGGCAAACGCACCCATCATCTTAATACCAAGGCCGAGCGCGGACATAATCTCTGACACGCAATTATTGTTCCTTAAGCGAGCCGTAGCTCTTGTCGACGCCAACGTCCAGACCGCCCGGAGGCTGCAGAATTCCATCTGGCACAGTTATGGATAGAACCTTGCCGTTAGAATGGATTATACATAGTCGTAAGCCACTATAATATCACTCACTGCACACTCAAGCAATTAACACTTTTTTTTTCCTTGTCTCTCTCTGTACTATTGTGACGGCAAGCCATTACTTCTTCGTTTCTCGGACCAATGTCTTCTTTTCAAGTTATAATCTGCATCGTAAGAAATCTGTTCCATATATTTTTATATCTGTCTTCTTCAATGGTACTTCAATCTATAAACAGAAAATGTGATCAAAGATGTGTTTAATTTTCAGGTTATGTCAATATGAATAGTTTCAAATGCGTCTATTATTTTTCATTGTTCAAGCTTCGAGTCCATAAAGTGCTATGTTCCGTCAATTTTACTGAGTAATGATTGACAGTGAAGTAGGGCCGGCGCTAGGAATTTCGGGCCCGGGGTAAAATGTGCGACAATGGGCGGATATTTGGCTTCATGGCCTGAGGGCCCCTACAGTCAGTGATTGGGGCCCCCCAACAGCCATCGGGCCCGGGTACTTTTGACCAGCTTACCCCCCCCCCCTCCCCCTTAACGGCCGGACATGCGTGTGAAGTAAACACGTTTATCTGTTTATTTTATGAATTCTGAAAACGGAATACCAGTCTATGAAATGAAAGGTCAGAGACAGTATAAATATGTCTTGGTCTTTTTGTCTTTGAATGTTAATTAACAACTAATACTTCCACACAAATTGTGTTCAGTGTATCCCGGCTTTAAGACCTCGCAGAAGCCATTCTAATTGTCTGCCTCTACCGTTGACGATAATATCAAACGTCACATTCCGTACTGTATCGTACAGATTAAGGGCCTGGACTAGCCCATAGTCAGATACTTTTGCTAATGACTTAATGTACTTCATTTATAACTTATTTTTCAAAAACTATTCATTGATAAAGCTGTTAAAAATCCTTTGCTTGATAACGCTCAGGAATTTTGTAAGACTTTTCCAAATTTAAACCGAGCGTGGTGGCTGAACGGTTAACGTTCTGGCCTCGCATTCGGGAGGACGCGGGTTCGAATCCCCGTCCGGTATCCAGATTGGGGGTTTCCATGGTTTCCCCAAATCACTCCAGGCGAATGCCGGGATGCTTCCTTCAAAAAGGCCATGGCCAAATTGCTTCCCGTTCCTTGTCCCCAGTCCCATCCCACCTCTAATGGCCTTAGCCGTCGACGAGGCGTAAAGTAATAAGTAAAAAAAATCCAAATTCAAATTATGACGGAGCTAACGAAAATAGTCTTTAAAAATAACTGTAACAGATATCTGATTTTTGCATAATTTTATGTATAGCAGTAAGCGTTAACGATTTCAACTGAATAACATTGCTTACGTTTTTCTTTTAAATATTTATTTACTTTTTCACCAGTCCTAGTTGATAATCATTTTCTTTTCTTTCAATAACCGTTCTCGTTATTTAAAACCATCAACAAATTTAATTTTTCTAAATTAAGAATGATTTGGATTTCAAGTAAAATGGCATCTAAAATGCTTTGTTCATTTAAATCAGTATGGATATAGCAACTGGTGTTAGGCATCTAGGCATGTACCCTATTGCCCATAAAAATCGTTACAGAAATAATAGCATATTATGGCTTATATAATCAAATGGTGATGAAAGAATATTATGTGCCCCCCTGTATCTTTTATATTGAGACCTTTTCTATATTAATCTAAAACGTTATAGAAATTTGTTTGTCGCTGACCCTAACTGCAGGATCGTGCTATGACTATTGATGGGGTATGCCAGGATGACTGTCACGTGGGTTCTATGGGGTTAACCTAAGATGCCCTATGACTTGCGCCGACTTTCTTCATGTATCTTCTGCTCTTGAATTCTTGATTCTTGAACCTATCCTCTTCTTCTCTTGTGCTAGTAAATAAACATGAACATCGAGGGTAACTTGTATCTAAGAGAGGGAGCGGACAGCTATGAGCAACTTGAAATGAAACAATGTTTCTGGAAACCTCATTTTATGTGTACTGAACCGTAAACCATCTACAGTCGATGTTGTACAGATTGGAGGTATTCCGTAACTCGTGTTACTGATCATAGGGACGAAACTTAGCCCTACAGCTCACAACAAACAGAGTATGGTAAGGTTGGTGCAGCGAATATCTATCTCCGAGGCCTAGATGTTAACTTGTAGCTCGTCAATGAAGAAGTGAGACTGATCAATGTATTCTAGCTTGCTGGAAAAGTATTGGATTGCATGCTCAGCACTGCACGTGTAGCTTGCAACCTGAACTGTCGATCGGCAGAAAGTCGAACAACAGGACGTGCTTACCGACGTCTGGCTGCAATGAAACTTAGAAAACTTACATGAGTTCGATACTAAAATATTACAATAAATGACGTTCCGTCACATGTTCATGGTTAGTATATTATTTCATGTGATGATGACAGATGAATTTAAAGAATATCGTAATAACGTATATCAGCTTCGGGACATAAAAGCCATTAAAATAAAATTTAATAATGGAGCAACCCACAAAACTTTTTCTCAACTCAATCTTTACAGTTCATAGGCAACTAAATAATTAGAGAGAGGGGAAGACAATTGGCAAAAAATCTCCAAGGAAAAAGGCAATTCTCTTAAGAACGAATCTTGCCAGCACTAGCCTCGAGTTATTTCGTGAAACAATGAATAGTCGGAAAGGATGCGGTTTCATATCACATAGCACATCAGCAGTGCAAGCAGAAGGGGACCACTTCATACGAGAGTAGTTGTTGACCGGAATGATGTACGAGTAGGTGATTTCTGAACAGAGCACGATGAATGAAAACTCGCTTTGTCTTTACATTTGACAAAAACCAAAATGGTGCCACCATCCTATACCCTCTATCTCTGTGTTATGTTACTAAGCAAACGGCAGCTACCATTCGTTCGCTGTAGTGAAAGTAATTGCTGCAATATGCATTCATTTCGCTTTCATGAATAGTAAATTCATCGAAAATGTTTTATTTACGAGCAGATTAATTATGCAAAAGCAATAACGCTGATTGAAGTTGCCTTGAGTCGTGAAAACCATTATAAGATCCAAAATTAATTCACAAAACTTGACAGCAAACTTTATTAAAGTGACATGATAATTAACTCAGTGGTCAGGCAGACCACAAATCTTCGTTACTTGTCATTAACGCAGAAAGTAGTTCATGGTTGGCGATTTCTCGCAAAATATGATACTCTTATTACAGTCGATACAGGAATACAGTCTACAGATTTGAAATCGTTAAATTTCAAGCGAATTACCGAAAAAAATTCCAGTGCAAAATGATCGAAGTTTAATATCTGAAATCTCAACATGCGTAGGTTTTGTCTTCTTTTATCTTATAACCAGCAACTACCGGCGGTCCGGAGGCAGTCAAATGAAAGAAGCGACCAGAAAGGAGGAAGGATCATATAATAGTGTGAATCTTAGCGAAGATACAAATGTTCGAAAGTTTAATAAGTTTGCATTATTCATGAAAACAACTTCGAGGTGTTTTTCCAATCAATAAAAGTTTATATTCAAGGAAAAAAGTGGTTTAGGACCTTGCTTTCAAATGTTGAGAATCTGGTTCTGGGTTCAGATCCCGGTGGGGCTATTAATTTTTAAGAATTGTGTTTCATCATTTGAGCTATGCCAGGCTGTTCCGTGGTTCGGATTCCACGTTAAATTGTAGGTCAGCCACAGCAAAGGCGGAATGCGTAGTAAATCGAAAATCTGTCCCCAGATCGCACCAATACATAATTACATTTTCTCCACCAACTGCCTGTTTTCAGTTTTTTCAAATTATATTTATGAGAAAAGTGTAGCAAAATATCAGAATTTTTAAAGCTCTGTAACCAGTTTCATCTCTGTGGAAGCTTGCTATGTGTACGAAATACTACAAGGAAACTTTGTTGTTGAGACTTCAAGTTAATCTTGAAGTTCCATCTACCAAGTTGAATTAGAATAAGCAGCGAGATGAAGGGCGCTGCTAACTGAGACTCTCTCATTAAGACAACATGAAATTATTGTAATGTGTGACGAATTGACGTTGAAGATGGGTCTTAGTAATCTAAAATCCATGAACTTGAATACCGGAATTTCCGGCTAGCAAATATTAAATTTTTAATTAGTGCGAGTGAAAGGAAAGATAGTTCGTTTATACCCATCGGTGACAGTAGATTTCTTTTCCATTACCAACCATCAATTGTATGTTTTTATTTCCTCTTTCGTCCAGCCAGAATTATTTTACTTAGTATAATAATTGTAAGGGGGGAAAGAAAAATATGTCACAGACACTTTAAGTTGAAGTTATTAAAAATAGCCAAATACTATTTTGTTTCTCATAATTTTCACGTATGCGAAATCCGATAAAGACATGTTTGGGATTAGGATGTTGCGCAGAATGAATTTTGCCACTCATTTTGACGGAGTCCACTGGGTAGGGGGACATCCATAAATTACGTGAGGTGAAATAGGGGGGGGGTCCAGCGAAATCTCACCAGATCTCACCAGGGGGGAGGGGGGGGGGTCTACGGAAATCTCACGTGAGATTTTGCGAAAAATTTGGGGACAGTAGAGCCAAAAAAAAAGGTCTACAATTTGCGCCAAAGTTGATTTTAGGAGGGTATTTCGTCAAAAAAGTTAGGGTATGACCTAAAAAAAAATATCTACAAAAGTATCCAGGGAGATTTGTAGGGGGGGTTCTCACGGACCAGATCTCACCAGAGGGGGGGGGGTCCGGCCAGATCTCACGAAATCTCACCAGGGGGGAGGGGGGGCCCAGAAATCCGAAAAAACACCTCACGTAATTTGTGGATGCCCCCTAAGCGGTAACGTTCAGCTATTGCATTCCGGAGGACGCGGTTTCAAATCCTCGTCAGATTTCGGTTTTCCATGATTTCCCCAGACCAATGTTGGCATGATCCGTTCAAAGGCTTTGTGTTAGCCTGTTCGCAAACAGCTTCCATTCTGGGAAGCAGATGTGTAATCCCTACAGCATTCAACTAGAGGAAGATTCTACAATTAACACAAGCGGTTCGTGTTTCCTGAAAACAAAGAAACAGTACTAGCTAGGCAGATTGATGCAATTGTCAGTGTCGTATTTCAATCGCCGGGATTTATTGTATAATAATTACAGAGTTTAATAAAAGTAATATTCCATGGAGATAGGGGCAGCCAAGCCAGGCTTGTAAGGGACCGTGCACAAACTACGTGGCTTGGTCCGGGGGGGGGGGGGTGTCTGGAAGGCTACGCTGGGCTACGTGGGGGGGGGGGGGTTCCGAGCCAGGCCACGTAGCTTTCCTTTCATAACAATTTTCACAGTTAAAATGGGGAATAGAAGTCACAACAGCATGTGAATATTTATTTCCCTCAGTTAATTATGTCCTTATGTAATTTACAATAGTCTGACAAGAGGAAACGGTACAAAATGTCTTCTGGAATCAAATGGGAATAAAGCTACGTGCTACGTGGGGGGGGGGAGGGGGGAGAGGCAAAAAGCCACGAAGGGCTACGTGGGGGGGAGGGGGGGTTGACAGGAGGCCAAAATGCAGCTACGTGGTTTATGCATGCTCCCTAAGTGCTACTTCAGCGCGGAAATGTCATTCACAAATCCTGCTGATATGCTGAGTCAATCAACAGTGCCGATTTGAATTGACTAATGATGTTAATAGAGTGTACCTCCGAAATAAAGCAATATATGTTGCACTAATTCCGCGAGCAGCTTCTATCGAGTCATAATGGGTAAATAACAGCTAGGCCGAATTTCTTAAGCTTCAGGCTGTACACCATGTAGGCCTTGATAACATCATTGGCCAGACCTTCCAACTAACCATTCAGTATCCATTGAACCAAACATGAATTCTTCAGTCATTCTGTATATCTTTAGTTAGCTGCGGAAGCATCGTTTATAGGCGTAGCGAGACACATCCTTGCAGGTCACTTTATCAACTGACCATTAAATGGAATTCTGTAAACTGTTAGCCACATATTATCATTTATCAGGGTAGATTCTCAATTAGTTATCCAACACGAGCTACCTTTCCTTATTCTGGGCTGCTGAAACTATTTATCAGCTGGCTTAACATCTTCTTCAGTAGTCCGCTAGACTGGACAGAAGAATTTCGTATCCAGAGTCAAGAGATTTCTTCAGCTACACCCACGCTACGAGGTTAGTAAACTCTCCTCTAGATTGCTACCACGTCAAACGCCCACAAATCAATCACTTGGTTACGCTTTCAGTGTTGTCAGCAAGTCAGGACACTTCTCAATTTTCTTGACACTTCAAATTCAGTGAAGTCAGACGTCTGTTTCCTCTGACATGTAACAGTTCGTCAGTGGCAGCCACAGTACTGTAAGAGTCCTGTCTAAGTGACAGCACTGAAAGGGTAGCCGAGTGGTTGATTTGTGGACGTCTGATGTGGTGGGAATCTAGAGGAGAGTTTACTAACCTCGTGGCGTTTGTGTTGCTGAAGAAATCTCTGGTAGCTTGATACGAAGCTCTTCTTTCCAGTCTAGTGGACTACTAAAGATGATGTTAAGTCAGAATTAGTTTGACACCAGCTGATTAATAGGTTCAGCAACGCAGGAAGACTAGCTCGTGTTAAGTGGCTAGTTGAGGAATCTATCCTGATAAATGATAACTGGCGGCTAACAGTTTACAGAATCCCATTTAATGATCAGTGAAGACCGTAGACAATACAGTTGATACTATGACCTGCGAGGATCTGTCCAGCTTCGCCTATGAACGATGCTTCTGCAGCTAATTGCAGATAGACTGAAGAATTAATGATTGGTTGAATGGACACTGAACGGCTAGATGGAATGCCTGACCACACGAGGTTACGAAGGCCTTCATGGTGCACAGACTGGAGCTTAAGAGAGTCGGCCAAGCAGTTAGTTACCCATAATGACTCAACGAAAGCTACTCGCGGAATGAGAGCAAGAAATATGTCTTTACTTCGGAGGTCGACTCTATAGACGTCCTTAGCCAGTTCAAATCAGTACTGATCATTGACTCAGCGCATCAGCAGGTTTTGTGAATAACAAGTCCACGCTGAGGTAGCGCTTACAAGCCTGGCTTGGCTGCCTCTAACTGCATCGATTATTACTTTTATTAAACTCTATGATTATTATAAAATAAATCCTCATGGTTCAAATACGACACTGACAGTACCATGTGGAAAGAAAGTATTGAGTCCCGTTAAAATCTACGATTTCATCAACGACATTGCAATAATTTCAAAAAATAAAATAAAAAGAGAGATGAAAAAAATAGACAAAAACTATTCATGAAGCTAAAACTAGATTATAAATCTCATACCAAATACATTGCGTAATACACACATTAAAGCAAAATATCAGTATCATTTGTAGCGGATTGCGGGGGGGCAGATTTAATTGCTTACCTTGCGGGATTTAAATCGCCACCTTCCACTACCTTATGCAAAGCACATATATTAATTTCAGGAAACAGAGGTGAAATCATTACTTCTGTTATTAATATTTGAAAAGATCCTAAAATATTGATTTATTTGGTACTCATGAATGCTTACAGACATAGGTATATTTATCATTAATCTTAAACATCTGTCTGTTCAAAATACAATTCAATACAATACTTCGTCTCACAGATGCGAAATAGCAAATAAGCCAAGAAATTGCAATACATGCACATTACAAAAAAAACTCTCTTATACATAACGAGAGCGATTCTTGTTTGACAATGATAACAAGAAAACATCAGATTTAACTGGATTACATAGGGCGCCAGGGAGTTGATTTGTTCCCACAAATAATGGTTATTGAAAGTTTCCAAACATTTAAATTCAAACTGTATACAGAAAACAAAAAGCACTCGGCTTTTAGACACAACTAGCTCAGGAATTAATGTCCGGCGGCTTATGAACTCTTACTCATAAGACCGTTAAAGGGCTGTTTCAATTATTTGTCTGAGTACAACTGTTTCTGGAGGTATAATTACCGTGTCTGTCTGGCTGCACGAAGCGTCGCAACAAGAGCGATATCGTCTCTCAAACAGCGCACCTGTCCTGGTATTGTAAGGCACTTGTCACGTCAAACAGCACAAGTGACAACCTCGACCGGACTTGGCACTCAGTCACCCAAGCTTCCAGAATGGAACCATCAATACTGCTCTGGCTAGCAGTGGCCAGGGCGATCGTTCCAGCTCAAGTGACCTCTTTTCGCCTATCAGAGCTCGTCTCTCCCCACCTCCTCGGCGAGCATCATGGAAACACAAAATTTGTAAATTTCCAATCACGTGAGGAAATAAACACATCGGATTGGCTTTGCAAAAGTATCCCCTCTCGCCGCCTAATACTTTGCCTCTCATTTGTTAAGAGTCTATGGGTTTTGTCGGGATTGTTCGGGAGGATATGCAGAAATAATTTTTCCATGACCCCGAGCAAACGGCGCATCTACGGATCCCTTCCGCAAAATTCCCCAGAGTCCAGTCTTTCTCACCGGTATCAGTGTCAACTCGCCAGAGAT
Source organism: Vandiemenella viatica (assembly GCA_031002005.1). Classification (NCBI taxonomy): domain Eukaryota; kingdom Metazoa; phylum Arthropoda; class Insecta; order Orthoptera; family Morabidae; genus Vandiemenella; species Vandiemenella viatica. The sequence continues at coordinate 85,999,097 of JARYHS010009186.1, forward strand.
AATCCCCTCATTTCCTCGACCTACCGGACACTTCCGGCTTAAGTCAGAGTGTCGCTCACGCTAACACAACCCTTAGCTAGACGCGGATTTCTGTCTCCAACTCAAAGAAAGAACATAAATTTATTTCTTATGTATATTAAATCAAACCTTAATTAATTTAAATTGTACGAGATGACCCATTTAGTCATCTTGCTACACATTCCATGCAAAGATGGGGAACTATCCAACAATTATTAAGCCGAAGGCACTATATGGTTCAGAATGCCTGACATTTAAAAAAAAAATTTAAAAAAAAAATAAATGGGAAAAATTGGGTAAGAAAGAAACGATAATACTCATTAAAACTCCAGGTCCACAAAATAACAAATTCAACTATTGGACAAACCGAAGATATGAATATTTATACAAGAACCTACAGGAAATTACAGACAATATGAAAAAGAAAATTAGAAATTCATAGACACTTACGCTATAGGTTACTTAAGAAAAAATTTGACTTCGTTTCTAAATAAATAATCAAAATAGGGTAGATGAAATAACCAAGAGGCGATTATAAAGACTCCACGGTTGACATCAGTAACAGCGAACGAGACTGAATGATGCTGCCAAATTTCGGTCCTACAACCAATGCTGATATTCAAGAGAATGACGTCATATGAACAGATGCAGGCCAAAGGATGAAGATTTTTCGAAAGAGAGTTAAAATAATTCTGTATTACAATCGTGCTTCACAGTGGTCTATAAAGGGTTAAACTCTTAATAGAAAATACGTATCAGACTTTGGCTGTGTTATAGCTGAACATCACTTCTACTTTCCATTTCTTCCTCGCGCGAAGAAATTTTTAAGACTTAAATGAATGTGAAAACAGTCTTAACCTCTTTGACTCATTCACTAAACTTGTGCACTGATATCTTATTGAAGGTGCTTATTTGATCGAAATCAAAGTAGAAATTTTCTCTAAATAAATTAAAAATTCATCAAAACTACTTTAAAAAAAGAAGAAGGATCCAAAAAATTAACTGAAAATAAGTAATAAAAATCATACTGCCCAACAATGACTGTTTTAAGAAGGATCTTGTTATTCATCATTAACGTTATGTGTGCAAGTCTATTAAAAAAGTCTGAAGTTTCAGAACTCATATAATGTGCAGTCTGTATTTAAAAGAGATGTTCACGTTACTGGTATATTACGTACATCACAAAATAGATTTTGATGCTTCTTTGTCGTATCAACTGCAATGAAAAATCATTTATTTTTAGACCCGTGGAACAAAAACCAACCGAAATAGTTTTTATCGCAGAATTAAATTCTTTTGATATTCATCTATCAGAGTTTTTTTTATGATTTAAACAATATTGGTAGAGCGTGGGAGGAGTGATTTTTTATAAGAATGATTACTTATCCATAATATATTTAACAATAACAACTAAATTTACGTAACTACACTGTATTTCTAATTGGTTTCTTTATTTAAAATTCTTATTCACTATTAAAATTCCATTGAAAGTAATTTCACTATCTCCAAATTCTGATTACCATTATCAGAGTCTTCCCAGCGCACAATGTGGCATGTTCCAGAACTGTTCTCTCTTGTGCTTACGTCAGCAGGGCCTTAAAATAAAATAAAAAAAGAAAGCAACTGCTCCCACGTCCGTTCTTCTGGAATATAATGATAAAAGATTAGCTGCTGCACATTCGAATCCTACGTCGTCGCGTGCCGCACGAAACTGAGTTCATCCATAAAATATTACGCTTCCGGGTGAGTAAAATTATACCCCAGAAACACTCAGCCAATGTTCTCTCGCGTGTATGCTACAAGGCAGCCTTAAACGATGTCAATGAGGCAAAGAGTCGGTAATGAGAGCGTTTGGCAGCGGTTACCGGTGATAGCCTGATGTATTCATAACAAAAATATCTGATTCTTAATGTGCAGTTTTACTACTGCAATTTCTAAAACTTCAATGCTATACTTTTGCATAATCCCTCAATTTATGCTCTCTCAGTCCATCACAGTCTGCCTTATTTTTCTGAAGACCGTGTTGCCCAAGAATGTCTTAAGAGCTCTACCGTTCTTGAAAGACCTGTCCAACCTGATTCGATACATCATTAGCATAATTGATAAAATTGCCAAGGAGAAAATTAGAGTTTTCTTCTCTACTGAATATCTTCCTCAGGTGCCGTCTTGTTACGGAAGGTAAATGCTTATCATGGAATAGTTCTCCCTGTTATCCGTTGCTCTTTGAAGAAAGTAACATCAACCAACCATTGCCGAAGGTTCCGCGAACAGGAAACATTTCAACACTAAGGTCCTCCATCCACTTAGATGATAAAATACGTAAGTCAGCACATATCATTTCGAAAAATGTGACCAAAATTCTCTCCTTTCCTACGTTTCCTTAGGGTCTGAAGACTTGATTTTTCTGAACACGGCGAAGGACTTTATCGTTCGTTATGTGATCCATCCACGGGACTTTTAACATTCGGCGGTACAGTTTGTAATATTTTATGATTCGTTAGCGAGTACCAAACTGTAGGTCTAGGCGCAGAACGTTTAAACTGTTAGTATCTTGCCCTCGCAATGCCGATCGTTATTTACGCTTCGTCCTCAGGTTCCCCCAATTTAGTAACTCGGCACTTTATATTTGAATCTGCCCAATCTTTTAAGTATATTTCTATTCTGTCTTCTTAATGACGACGGAGACCTTGATTCTTAATTTATTTTTTACTTTTTATTTTTTTATAATTAACTTTGAGTCCATACCCATACTGTGTCCATACACTATGAAATGCTGTCTTAGCTGCTGTATATGGCGATACGAAAAACTGTATACAAAAGTAAAGTAATAATTACAATTGAATAGTTTTATTAAAACAATTCCTTTCGCTTTTTCTTTCAAGTTTTGCATTGACAGGGCCGTCATTATAGCCCGTAAAGGATGTTTGGAAACAAATAGTGAGAAAATTAATCACACCAAGGTACTAAGGAAACATTTTCGTGCAGAACTTATCATTTCGACAAGTGTGACTAAAATGTAACGAACGAATATTCTTCTTTAGTCGTTTATGGCAAGCAGTGAAGAGCTGATGTGGACGAAAAATGGGTTCACAAACCAATATTTACCAGATGTTAGGCAGGAAAATTACCGCTCAGACTCAGTAAAACAGTTGTGAATTTCCAGCTATTCATTCCGTAGCATGTGTTGCGGCGAAAGATGAAACACTGCAAAAAAGAAAAAAAGAGTCAGTGAACTGGATAGTAAGAAATTTAAAACACTACTGAGGTTAACGGAAAATTCGCCTGTGACGACAGCGTTGTACATAGTAAATTTTTTGTTTTTAAGTTCCCTTCTTGAGAAGAGATTGCAAAAACAGATGAAACTCCTGAAAATGATGTATCTACTCGTACAATTGTTTCTCCTCTGAGTGATGCTGAAGTTCCGCTCCCTCCTGAAAAAATAATTCTTGTCATGTCACTGGAAGCACAGCTTCTTTTTTTTTTCTCCTTCGGACTTTAGGCTCGTTGATGTCTAGATCGTTAGAGCCAGTAGAGGATTGGAACACGGAAGGGGAAGGAATTCAGCCGTTATCCTTTGAATGAACCATCCCGGAATTACCTAGAAGTGATTTAGAAAAACATTAGAAAATTGAAATCTGTATGACAGGACGGGAATTTGAACCATGTCCTCCCGAACCCAGGGTCGAGTGTTATCTGAAAGCTTCACATTATTTGATTTGTTAAAGTCAGTCTGTTCATTACAAAACAAAGCGTATTGTTGGTACCAGCACTAACATTATTCCACTGTAAACAGTTTTTAATATTCACCAGACAGTTGACTACATAGACTGCATGGTCCTTTGACACGTAGTTAAAATTTCTGGATTTCTCGCAGAATACCTGGAATTTGCTGAAAAAAAAAAAAGCAGCTCTCGTCTGCCTACATAAAACAAGAATAAAAATGACAGCAAATAACAATATTATTTGAATCATTTCCTGAAATATTTTTTCCGCTAATTGGTTCTGATGTTCATGTTAATTCCTTACTGCTAAATTTTATGTTGAGTACATGGGGCAAAACAGTGATGATAGTCGTTGGTATGATAACAATACTAGAAGTAAATTAAATACTTCCATAGTATGCACCATTTCTTTTATAATCATCATTCATAGAAACAACAGCGAGAAAGAAATATGCCCTACAATTTTAGATATACGTTGTATATTTACGTTAAGAGTTTTTGTGTATGTTTAGCCTACATATGACATCGTAAAGCAGAAAGTAATGTATAGTTCATTAAATAACAAAACTTGTTATGTACGTATTTTTTTAATAATGATCGTCTATAACAGCTGAACGTATAAAACAACACCAACATGAACTTTTTTATTATCTTCATTGCACTAAGCGTTTTCCTTCAAATTTAGGTCAACCTTATATATATGTTTGAATGACACAACATAAGCTTTCGATTTGTTTCACCTGTTTGATTAGTCACCACAAAGGAAAGAACGACCAAATGGGACAATAAGTATGTAATAAGCAATTATTCACTGTTTAATGGAGCAACGTTATGTGCTTTTCCCCTTTAATCTAAATGAAAGCATAGTTTTTTTTTATTTTAAACCTTATTTCTTTTTTCATAACAGTCATTTTTTATTGTAACAATAAGTCGAAGTTGATAACATTCATCTATTGTTAATCCGCAAGTTGGCTCAAACAAATGTGCTTGGAAGAACGATGCTACCGAAACGATGTATGCCACTAAAGGATGTGAACTATCACAGATCCTACTTAAAACAGTTTCGAAGAGACCAGTCTTAACGTTCTGGCCTCGCATTCGGGAGGACGGCGGTTCGAATCCCCGTCCGGGCATCCAGATTTGGGTTTTCCATGGTTTCCCCAAATCACTCCAGGTGAATGCCGGGATGCTTCCTTCAAAAGGCCATGGCCGAATTCCTTCCCATTCCTTGCCCCCATCCTTTCCCGTCTCTAAAGACCACGTTGTTATAAAGGGACGTTAAACTGTTTAAAAAAAAAAAAAAAAAAAAAAAAAAAAAAAAAAAAAAAAAAAAACCAGTCTTAAGCCACAAGCTATTTATACATTTCAATCAATCTCGAATGCTTGCTCCTACGATAATGTTCAATAGTTGAATGAGAATTAAATCATTAATACTCACTTATATTTGTTAATATTACGTATAACCTGTAACATTTTTTCTCTCCAAAATTTAAAAAAAAAACTGCTTAATGTCTCTTAACAGCGAGGTCTTTAGAGACGGGAAAGGATGGGAGGCAAGGAATGGGAAGAAAATCGGCCATGGCCTTTTGAAGGAAGCATCCCGGCATTTGCGCGGAGTGATTTGGGAAAACATGGAAAACCCAAATCTGGGTGCCCGGACGGGGATTCGAACCGCCGTCGTCCGGAATGCGAGGCCAGAATGCTAACCGTTACACCACCACCCTCCGTCCCAGAACTGTCCAAGAGGAACTGAATTGCCAGCTCAAGTTATTTTATTATATCAATTCCTCTAATTCGAAGCAGATCTGACATTTGGTAGTTGAAAATGACGATCTTTCATCAGTTATTTTCTGATTTCAGTGAATCTTTCTGGAACTTAACATTTCTGTAGTCAGTAACACCTTTAAAACCTTCAAAAACCAAAAACGTTTTTCAAGGGCTTAGTGTGAAAACAAATCTTTTTGGCATTTCTTGGTGTTATTGATTGTTTACTGGCCAAAAAATGATTTCTGTATGACGATTTATAAACAAAAATAAATTTTTGAAACAATAATGAGATGTTTGATGTTTAAATGGTTACCTTGGTGGATCCTTAATACTTACTAGGTCCTAGTGCAGAAGGGATCTTTCATCGAATCTGAACTGCACTGACATCAGCGTTTTGTAACTTAGATGCAGGTTGTTCCGGTTCCTCGTTTTCCCATATTAAGATAAGGTTGTGGAAGCTGAACACATGTATTAACAATTGGTTATTTTTCTTAATAAAGCGAAGGAATCTTATAATTTTCCCGCCAGGGTGGTTCAGTGCGCTGAGGCACCGCACACTACATCCGGGAAGGTACAACGGACCGGGCACGAGCACGGGTACCCACGTACCAGCCGTTCTGATTGCGATTTTTAGTTGTTTTTTCGCTGTCATACAGGCAAATTACAGGGCGTTCCCCAATCTCCACCTAATAAACTACACATTTCACAAATAAAAAATATATTTGTCACATCCAGCAGTTCATAGTTACAAGTGGCAACATTTCACTTCCCCCATTAGTGCATGAGTGCTCTGGCGATTTTTTTTTTTTTTTTTTTTTTTTAATTTGCTTAACGTCTCTCTAACAGCGAGGTCTTTAGAGACGGGAAAGGATGGAGGGCAAGGAATGGGAAGGAATTCGGCCATGGCCTTTTGAAGGAAGCATCCCAGCATTTGCCTGGAGTGATTTGGGAAACCATGGAAAACCCAAATCTGGATGCCCGGACGGGGATTCGAAGCGCCGTCCTCCCAAATGCGAGGCGAGAACGCTAGCCGTTACACCAACACGCCCGGTGACGAATTGGTGTTCCTACGTACTCGTTCGTTTTTATGGCAATTAACAAACACTGTAAGATAAATTTCAAAAAGAAATTTTGCCAAAATTCAGCCAGAACTCTCGCAGACTAGTGCTTGAATTATAACAATTCTCAACAAGCATTTTATTAAGTTTTCTAGCATTTTCCATACCCTGAAGCTAACCCTGGCTACGCTCTTGGCTTCGGAAAATTCATGCGGCCTAAAAACCATAGCTCGAAATTTATCCATAAGTAAAACTCATCTAAGGCAGCCGATCCCAGACTGTTGGGAAAACTGATAGCGAAGAAATAGGTGGAATATAAGTTTATTTCAGAAATAAATTTTCCAATTTTTGTTGAAAAGAATCGGGTCTTTTTCCTTTATACTACCGAACCTTTCATAGATGCAGATAATTTTGTTAAACACACTATTTTGATAATATTGGTCGTTTCTGTTTGACTGCGTCGATCTTATTGCTTGGTTTCCATTCGTCATTCACCTTCCAACATCGATGTCTTAAGCTGAGAAGAAGTCAAGCTTAAAATTAGTTAATCATCTAGTAGAATTATTTAGAGTTTAATGACTCAATCCTGACCAGTGAGGGGATTTGTTTGAATTAGTTCACCGGTTTCCGCTATAAATGTTGAATATGAGATCGGTTAATCTTATTAAAAGAATTGAACGAAAGGGAGCGTACATAAGCCACGTAGCTCCATTTTGGCCTCCTGTGTACCCCCCCCCCCCCTCCCCAAGTAACCCTACGTGGCTTTGCCACTACACTCCCCCCCCCCCCTTCCAACATACTACGTAGCTTTTTTCCCTTTTGATTTGTACTCTTTTCTCATGTCAGACTACTGTGAATTACATACGGAGATAATTAACTGAGGGAAATAAATATTCATATGCTGTTGTGAGTTCTATTCCTCATTTTAAGTGTGAACCGTGTTATGAAAGGAAAACTACGTGGCCTGGCTCGGAACCCCCTCTCCCCCCACGTAGCCCAGCGTAGCCTTCCAGTCCAACCCCTCCCCCCCCCCGGACCGAACCACGTAGTTTGTGCACGGTCCAAAAAGTTACAGCTTCACTTGAACACATGAATTTCGTTTGTATATACAGATGCACCTTCATTCCGTATTTGGACAACGTTAAGGATGGTCTGTGGACTGCAGTTAGCAGCAATAAACCCGAAAATAGATGAATTCCCCTCCCGCCGAAAGTAGCAAATCACTACCATCGACAAAAACGGCACACCAGCCCACCCATTGAATCACTTTGCTACCGCCAACTACAACTCATTTCGGAAGGGGAAAAGGGATATTAACGAGAGGCCGAAAATACGGCGCTTGTAGATATATATCGCGGATGGCTTTATTTCAATTAAATTAAATTTCGGCAATTTATAACGCGCAGTGCAGGGCGCCGGCAATTTCTCTGCCCTCCTCGGTGGAGCCTTTTTGCACGCCGAGCCGAGGTCTCACGGAAAAAAGGAGCAGATGTTAATGAAGCTGCTGCGATCGGGCGAGGCCCGGCCTCATAAACCAGTCGCGTTTATGAGGCCATTAATCGGGTGGGGCCTGGCGCGTGCGGTTTGGCGAGAGGAACCGGGCAGTGCTAAGTGTTCCTCCTCAGTCTGCACGTGCGGCAGGTGGCTCCTCCAGACACCTGTGCCAGCTGCTCGCCGCAGCTGCCTCCCGCAAGTGGACCGCCGCAAAGTGCCTACATCCGACCTCCTTCCTTACAGCTTGAATACATTTTTCTTACTTTCTCCTTTAGTGCATCCCAGTGGTTCAGGTACCCCTGGGGTACGTGATGTTGCTTCAAGGGTAGTGTTGCAAACTGAAAAAAAAAAAGTTTTTTTTTCAGATTTGTGAAAAAAACATGAAAAAAAACCTAGCACCCTTGTTTTTTTTCTATTTTTTTTTCAGAATAAATATATTTGATAAATTACAGTTTTATTTATGGAACTTACTTTTTACATGTGTGTTTTAAACCTTACTAAATCATATAACATCTTACATAATGATTCATAAATGTATCTATATAGGTAACATAATTTTTTATTCATCCTCTATATCGGTACCACATTCACTCGTATCAGTACTACCAACACTAGTTCGGTCGGAGTCGGAATTTTCTGTTTTATCTTCTGTTCCCTCTAGATCCATAACTTCAGAAATAGTTACATTTTCTTTTACTGGTTGTATTGCATGCAAAAGCTTTTGAGATTGCAATTTTAAATTGTGAGCAAAGTACAAACTGTGAATGAAGACTGCGCCGATAGTTCTGTATTACGGTCTTTTAAGTTTGAATTTAAATCTATTATCATACAAAATAGGAGCTTTATTTCTTTTCAATCGTTGGTTTACGCCATTGGTTGCAAGGAAATTATTCATAATTACTGACAATGACTTAGTATCACTATACGCTGCGAGTTTAACAAGTATACGAATATAAGGAAAGCACAACAAGTAATAAAAAGAGGCAAAAAACCGTGGTTAAATTTCCTAATTTTTTGAAAAGATTCGTAGGTCTACAGATAAATTTGTAGGGCCTGGCAGCACTAGTTCAAATAGCGAGTATCAATCCAAACAATGGGGAACGGGGATTCCTTCTCACGCAACCTAGCCTTTTCGGGAAGTCCCCATTCG
>JARYHS010009186.1:86009305-86030305 GCA_031002005.1 Vandiemenella viatica
GTATTTACTGTTTAATATGGAATCCGAACAACTGACCGTCGAGGCGTGGCTCATACGATCAAATACAATTCTTAAATTCTTCGCTTCCATCGGGATTTGAACCGTAGTCCACGCTCCAAACATCAACTTTGCTTCCACCGGGATTTGAACCGTAGTCCACGCTCCAAACATCAGTAAACAAGTTTATTAACAACTGAGCTACCAGACCGCTATGCAGAAAGGTATTACAAAGACTTACACATCCTATGCGTCTATCACCGTTCAGTAATTTTTCAAAATTACATGTCAATATGTATTATCTATACAGATATCCACCCTACAAACATCAGTAAGCAAGTGTATTAATCACTGAGCTACCATACCGCTATGCAGAAAGGTACTACAGTAATTTTACATAATTACATGACAATATGTATCTTTATATATAAAGATGAATGTATGTTTCTTTGTTTGTTTGTTCGTTTGTTTGTTTGTTCTTCATACAAATCCACAGTTTTCATCCGATAACTTTGCACACTTATCCTTTCAAACAAGGAAAAAAATACTGTCTACATTTGGTTGAAAAATTATCTGTATAAATAACACATGGTGTCTCATAACTTCGAAATACGGTGATAGACAGACACGTTGGATATGGTCGTCTCCGTGCGGTGTTTCCGTATAGTGGACTGGCAGCTTAGTGGTTAAAGCGCTTGCTTACGAACGTGGTGGTCTCTGGTTCAGATCTCCGGGGTGGCTAACATTTTAAAAAAATATTTTTCATCGTAAGAGTCAGGCCTGGGCCGTAGGTTATTCGGATTGAATGTTAAACTGTAGATATTAGAAAGTTAGAGGTGCAATGCGAGGCAAATCGTAGATAGTCTTGCAATGTTGTAGGTGTACACTTTTTTACGTTATAATGATCCCTCAGGTGTTGTTCGCAGTCAGTAATTAATTCTTCATACAAATCCACAGTTTTCATTCGATCTCGATGAAACTTTGCACACATATCCTTTGAAACAAGGAGAAAAATACTGTCTACATTTGGTTTAAAAATTATCTGTATAAATAACACATGTTCTCTCATAACTTCGAAACACGGCGACAGACAGACGCGTTGGATATGGTCGCCTCCGTACCGTTTTTCTGTATAGTGGACTGGCAGCTTAGTGGTTAAAGCGCTTGCTTACGAACGTCGTGGTCTCCGGTTTAAATCTCCGTGGATGCTAAGATTTTTAAAAATTGTTTTTCATCGTAAGAGTCAGGCCTGGGCCGTAGGTTATTTGGATTGAATGTTAAACTGTAGATATTAGGAAGTTAGGGGTGCAATGCGAGGCAAATCGTAGGTAGTCTTGCAATGTTGTAGGTGTACACTTTTTTACGTTTTAATGATCCCTCAGGTGTTGTTCGCAGTCATTCTGTGAGTGTGAACCACAGTAATATTATTATAAATACGGTAGTAAGTCTCTGTCTTTTTGTTACGTTTTGACGACTAAATGGCTGTATCGTTGTGATGCAATTTTATAAGGAAATCTGTATGAATGGCACAGGATATTTTTTCCAGTAAGATTAACAGTTGTAGTCACGAAATTTTGAGACCTTATAGAATGGTGACAGAAATATGTTAAAAATTGATTCTCTTCAAGACAGGTTTGACGGTACAGTGATATAATGATAGATTTCCTGTCATATTATTCCTACTCGATATTGTTTGGGACCAATCCTTCGTTAGTAACTTTCTATATTTAATTCTGGCAAAAAAAAATTCTTAATCCACGCGTACGAAGTTGCGGGTACGGGCTAGTTATCTATACAGATAAAAAGTATCACACGTCCATACTAATGCCAAATAGCATCTCCTTGTCAAAATTTTGTTACCATCGAATTAGCCGTTTAGCCTAACAAACGTAACAATCAGAGTTATTTATTTATAATATGAGTATAGATGTGCAGTGAACTACTATAATCTGGCGTTGACGATTTTCCAATATCTCTCCCACGTAATTCTATCCCGTCATTCGCCACGGAAAATAGTTTTTCCCGAGCGCCGCCACAGCACCCCACCCAGTTAACGTCCGACCGACGGCTGCGTTATTTGGGGATTAATTGTAACGCGACAGCGTTAATGTCGCGAAATCAGCATAACACGCGACACCGGCGATATTTATCCGGCCGCGCCAATCAGGACCGGCTGGCAAACAAGCGGCCGCCGCCACATCAAACGGAACGTCGAGCTGTTTATGTTTCCGAACCAAATGGAGCGTAATCGCGTTCCGTGTACACTGCAAACGGGGCCCCAGCGATCCGCACGCATTTCCTTTGTCGGCGCTGCCCGGGCGGCATTTTATATCGCAGTCCTGATTAATGTTTAACTTTCAACTAAACAGTGTGGCGGAAAGCATAATTATTAGCCGGGATTCAATGTTGGCCCACGCAGAAAGCCCTAATTTAAGTCTATTAAGCCGCTGGTGGGTTTAACAGTATTATACGCCAAAGTTTCGAATCACTGTTCGTTTCCGATGAGATTAATTCTAACGGTCAAGTCCGGCCGGTGTTATAACAGGAATATCTGTAGCTCCCGTCCGCTTGGGGGCTGCTAATGCAAATTCTGTTTTTGATTATATGATTGGCTTACAGAGCCCGTGCGCTAACGAGCATTCTTGTTTTAATGGTAAGCTCCATGTACAGGAATACACAACGAAGATGACAATGAATCAGGGTATTTCGATGTTAGTGATTTCTTTACGCAAGAAGCGTCGTTTTATGAGCTTTTCAAATACGTTTGATACGTTATTTCGGTACATGAGACTCCATTTTAAGCATTAAGTTCTCCACTTCTGATAAATTGTTAATTTTCAGTTGTATATGGTTGTTTATAATTCGTAGTTTCGTCCCTAGAGTTGTTTCCCTGCATGCGTCGATATGGCTTGGATGACATAAGTCTTTATCAAGTATTTAAACTGTTGCACTAAACACGTTCAACAAATTTTAATTCTTAATCGTATTTTATTCGGAAGGATAACGCAGAATCAAAGATCATTTCTTAACATTTGCGATTTCATACACAGATCTACTATAGTCTGTTCACTCTGAAATGGCTGCTCAAGGTCATGTTCCCCTGGCGCCGCTACTCACCTTCCTCCCGTTGGCCTCCCCGGCAATCAGATCCTGTGTCCAAGCAGGTGGTTGGCAAATTTTTGTGAGAGGACACTTTCCCCTTCGCATTTAGGGGTAAGGGCAGAGGACTGGGGGTAGTACAGACTGACCTTGAGCCGCCTCTGTTATCTGACCGGGCAATAGTAATTACTTATTAACTTTAAGTCCATGCTACAAGAGCTTCCAGTGGGCTCTAGTAAAATACTTGTCTCGCCGATTTCCACAAGCTGAGGTTTTCTCTTCTAATTTTTTGTAATCTAAAGTTTGTTTTCCAGCGTGTGTTGATGTTTGTGGTTGGTCAACGTAGAGGTTATTAAAACATGATTGTTGCAAAATGATATGCTCACAAGTTTTAATGGCTTCTATAATCCTATGCTGCAATATATAATCCTACGTAGAGCTATATTATTCTTCAATAGGTATTCCTAAAGCAAAATATTTGGAATGCCTCTCGGCGTATAGTACAATTTCTTTTCAGATTAATTATTAAGTGCAGAGGCAGTAGAGTGGTGATAATTACTCCATTGTCAAGCTTGTGCCGCAGTTGCTTAACTATCCCAAAAACATGGTCATTTACTTTTACTTATGTATAACTTATACAACATATTTCAATGTGACTTCCAGATAAGTGAAGCAGAGCACATTAAAGCTAAAAATAACATCCTACTTTTACATCATTTTCAAAATAGTTTAATCAATGGCCGAAGTCGTTGTTTTACATATTCACATTTCACTGCCCATTTCCTGTAAAACCGTAACGTCCGGATTTATTGGTCTTGACAAGTTGTTGAGCTTGCAGAAGGAATATAATTGGTTGAGTGTTAACGCTATGGCCTCACATACGGAAGGGCGCGGGTTCGAATCCTCGTTCGGCCAACCAGATTTTGAATTTCCATAGTTTGCCTTAAACTCTCAAGGAGAATGGCTGAATGATTCGTTTAAAGGGCAATGTCCAAATTCCTTGCCACTAGTCCTTTATCGCCTCTAATGATCTCGCCGTTGACAATGTGTCAACCATAAATAAAAAGAGGTATCGAAAGGGAAACCATTTTTTCCGTTATGAATCTTAATTCAGAACTTTTAATTAAAATTTTCATTTGGCCATGACAGCAATATATCAATATCAACGGTGTATCTTTTGTTTACAGTGTATTCATTTTTAGTCATCACTATTACTTTCTGTGAACAACACAGGCCGATGCTGGCCTCGGTAGCGTAGGGGCTAGAGTGCCGAAGGTCGCCGCTTCGAATCCGGCCGCGGGCATGGATGTTTAAGTGTTCTGTGTCTGTGTGAATATCCTGTCTGTCCTGTGGTGTCTATACTTAGGAATTAAAAACGTACTGGAGAAACTAATTCACTGGAAGAGATATCATAAACACATTGAGCTGGCTGAATGGCTTAGTTGCAAGCCCCCCCCCCCTCCCCCACACACACACACACAAAAACGGGCCGAACGCGGTACTTGAACAAAACCACTGATCTCGTAGACCGGAATAAACCTGGCGACTTTTGCAACACGGAGCCATGATTCGGTTCTAAACTGTGGAGAAGGTGAAGTGGTGATAATATTACACCGTCAGTACACTGCTGGTGTCCAGATTCATGGTTCCTGCTTCTACCGTTCGCGTCACCCGGACAGCTATACATAGACACTCACAGCAACGGCCAGGCGACCCGCATGTGGCAGCTGTGGCCCTCATGTCAGCAACTCAGCTCGCTTACACACCCACACGCACGCACATGCACGCGCAAGTGCGTGCTTCTGCAGTGCAGCCGGCTGGGCAGCTCAAGTACCTCCACCGTCACCTGCATCTCTCATCAAAACAGTCCGGAGGTACAATAAGACCATATCGTCAACCGCTGGCAACCAAGGCCAGAGATCGATGGAGTAAGTGGAGCAAGATTGCGGTACTCCATACAAGAGTAGCAAACGTAATTTCTTCTACTTCTCATGGATAAGAATACAAATGTGTCTCCATTCACGGAATGATCGCAGATGTTTCCACTATTCAAAGTTACGTTTTTATGTAACTGTATCGTGAATGATGAGATAATACCTTACGCCAATGTTGTCTGAAGAAACAGCTCGGACGAAGAAAATAATACGACGAATGTTAGTGTAAAGGTGACTTGGATGTGGTACGGCTGACGACGATGATGCATTCAACCATCTTCTTCAATCAAATTTCCAAAACCTTACGAAAATATCGGCTTTGGAGCAGGAAATTTTAAACTCTCTCTGATATAGGAAATTAACTGAGTGCCGTGTTTATTTTGTGTTCCTTGTTCTCGTATCTTGTCGAATGATCCTCGGTAAACCATTCAATAGCGTACGTTTTATTTATTTCGTGTTAGAAACATCCATAGTTGAACAATAAGAAACGTTAAAGTGTTATAGACCAAAACTTGGTCACTTACAGTGCAACTTTCGAAGGCATCGGGCAAGTCAACTTCCGTGTAGGAGCTTGGACACCTGTCGACACTAGAGCATGTGTTGAGTAGTCTGAACTTCTCCGCAGTCGCACTCGATATTAGCGACCTCAGCATAGCCTCATCTTGCTAGGTTAACCTTGGATCTGCCAACTCCTGATCTCAGCCTATTGAGAGACATTTCAAGCAAGTAGAATAAACACGGGTAATGAAACCCCAATGCTAGAATCTTTTTGTCATTACATTGCGAGATCGTCTCAGTCCCACTTTAATTCTTCCGAATCCTTTCAAACTCAACAGATTATTTTTGTTTTCTTATGGTTTTAAGGTCATTAGAGGCGGGATGGGACTGGGGACAAGAAACGGGAAGGAATTCGGCGATGGCCTTTTTTGAAGGAAGCGTCCCTGCAATCGCCTGGAGTGATTTGGGGAAACCATGTAAAACCTAAATCTGGATGCCCGGACGGGGATTCGAACCCGCGTCCTACCGAATGCGAGACCAGAACGTTAACCATTCACCCACTACGCTCGGTGAAAATTGAACAGAAATTCTTCAAATAGTACAGTGCGAATTGTGAAGCAAATTGTACCGAGCAAGTGAATAAAATACCTGACGGGGTTTTGAGACAAGTGTGTAGCCAGGATTAGTCTTCGAGTAGGGAAAACCAAGTAAACTTAATGAAAATACTAGTTGAAACTAGTTTTACCCGAAAAAAGTAATAGACAATGAATTAACCTATTTTATCACTTCGAAAGTTCTGGCTAAATTAAAAAAAAAAAAAAACATTTCTTTTTCAATATTAAAACTGGTAATTGTATTTCCATATATTTCTGCTTGACTGCATGAGGGATAGAGGCAGGGTGGCACAAGCGCCTCACACTGCCTACGCCCATGTTTTGAGAGCTAATAGCTGAATGCTATTTATAGTATTAATTATTATTTTGTACATACAAAATTATCGGTTGTTATTGGCTGGGAGTCCTTGAACGGTAGTTAAGCAATCTAGGTAATAGAATTTTAACTTGTAGCACGGTCCATCTCTGTTATGGCTACCGTAACCTAGGACGTTAAACCTGTTGTGCAAAGGGGATTTGCAGTTTCACGGGTAGTCGGAACCACGGTGCATCCCAAACCTGTTTCGCTTTACTAAGGTAAAAATAATACTCCGTAGCCGTCTACTTAAATGCTGAAATAATACTCCAACATCAATTTCTGACAGAATAACACAAAACAGTTGTAAAAATAATATTCCGTAGCCGTCTACTTAAATGCTGAAATATTACTCCAACATCAATTTCTGACAGAATAACACAAAACAATGTTTAGCAAATATGGCCAGTTTTGTTGTAAATAATTGTAATTGATTTTGTTGATGATGTGTGTATTGCGTTTGTATAATTTTTCATTTCCTCGAAAATACTGAAACTATCTTTCTAATGCAACTGTCAGAAAATGTTGTAAAACGACGTATAAACAGTATAAAATACAAATTAGTATGCTAACCTGCCTTTTAGAACAGCATAAATTGTTGAAAATATATCAATTATAAATTTGTTGTTATACGCGCTATAAATACAAATGGTGCTGTAACAGCCCTAATACCTGTATTTTGAATACTATTGGACTGAATGAAGTATTTGTAGTGAGCTAATGTTTGGTTGAAAGTGATTTGATATGTTTATTTTGTAATTCGTTGTAAATAAGTGTATATAGACTTTGTTTTAGGTAAGAATATTATTCAAAGACCATTTAATATGTTTAAGAACTGAATGATGCAAGAGAATTTATTAAAAGTTTGTAATTACTTGTATTAATGTAAGTTACGATGTCTACAGGACAATTTTCCACCATTTGAAAGGATTTCTGTAAATAATTTTGTTTTTAAATATCTCTAGTTACCATTTCTAATCATTTTGTAATGTTATTAATTAATTTTGTATCAATTCCGATTGTTTTTAATATGTTTGATTGTTTGAGTGATTGTTAATGATCGAGAAATATCGGGCGGATGCCTTTGAAGAATTCTCGTAATTTCGATAGACTCTATATAAACAGATCGCCTGGACAGAGAGTTTAGTTGGCATTAAGTATAAATTCAGTGTTACAGAGACATTCATGCAAGTATTCAGTAAGTCAGTATTGCATTTTTGGATTGTAACAACTATGCTTGTGAATGTCGCAGACTTGTTTTGATTTGTTCAAAATAAACGAAACATCTCAACATAACCTTGTTTTTGGTGGACTTTATTAATTAATTAATGCAGTAATTAACCCACCAAAGAACCTTAACATGGCGACCGTTGACATGACAAGGAGTTCTTAAACATCTGTGGGATGTTTATCTTCTAAAAAGAATCTGCAGGAAATTGCGACGGATTATCGGCGATAAACCTGAGAGGAAATTTCGACCGGCTAGACACGTAGAGGTTGTACAGACGACGCGAATTTGACGGCAAGCTGACCTACTTCGGCCTAAGGCGGAGATTTTTCCATCGGGAATCGGATGTAATCTTCCGACGACGAGTGGATTTCCTTCGGCCTCAAAATCGTCTTCCTACAGTGAATTGTGAAAAGTGTGGTTAAGTGTTTGAAGTCAGTGTGGTGTTTAATGATTAATTAAGTGCTTCTAAGTGAAATATAATGTGATACAAAAGTGAGGAATAACTGTAAGTACGGCATTGAATATTCAAGTGATTTATTTTGCATGTAAATGTGTGGCAGTTTGGAAAGATTTTAATTTTCCTTAATTTTGTTTTTTATATTGATTTTGCTAATTACTAAAAATGGCTGATAATCAGAACCTACAAGCATTCCTAGAGTCTTTTGTAGCCAGTTTTAATGCAAAGTTTTCCCAATTTGACAGCAAATTTTCTGAATTTAGAAATGAGTTAAAAAGTGATACTGACAGTAAGTTTTCCAAATTCGACAGCAAATTTTCTGAAATTAAGTCTCAGTTTTCCGAAATTGATGACAAATTTGATAATAAATTTTCCAAATTGGATAGCAAATTTTCTGAATTTAAAACTGAGTTAAATCTTGACAGCAAATTTTCTGAAATTAATGATAAGTTTTCTCAACTGCAACAAAGCAATGATAAAACATTCTCTGATTTGACTAAATGTTTTGATGTTAAAATCACAGAGCAATTTCAGGGTTTTAGCTCTCAGTTCCAAGAAGATATTAACAATTTAGATTCTAAATTGGGGAAGGTAGTAACAGAATGTCAGGAGAAATTTGAGAAAGTTACAAAATTTTGTGAACAGAATAAGGCTGAATGTGAAAATTTGATTTATAAAGAGGTGAAAGAAGTCAGTGAAAATTGTGATAAGATGAAGCAGGAATATGTTGCTTTATTCCAAGCCAGTGATAGTAAAGCTGCTCAAAGGGTCGATGAGTTGAGACAAGAGGTGGGATTAAATATTAATACATTGGTGCAGCAGCAGGAACAGTTAGCGCATGGATTAGAAAGTAACGTAAATCTGTTAGAAAAAAAGGTTACTGGGTTACAGATTCAATTAAGTCAGGTTCCCTTAACAGGTAATCCAAATTTCAGTGTCGATGTAAAAGAAGAATTTGAATTCTATGATGATAGTGGTAGGCTTCACCCTATTGAATTTATAGATAATTTTGAAAGGTCAGACTACTTTAAGTTGTTACCCGACAGTAAGAAAATTGCACTTGTGGGTAAACATCTAAAATCTTATGCTAGGGCATGGGGTGATAGACAAGCTAGGGAAGTGACTGACTACAAGCTGTTTAAAGAAAACTTTTTGAAACATTTTTGGTCGACAAGCAGGCAAATTCAAGAAAAGAGGGAGTTAATGACTGGTAGGCCCTATAAACCTGGTAGGGAAACTCAACATGATTTTTTTCATAAATGTTGGATCCGTTGTAAGTATTTAGACCATCCTTATGGAGAGGAGGAATTTATTGATTTGATAGGAGCTAGGTTACCCCAGCAAACAAGAAATTTAATTGCCACTTTGGATGTAGTAAATGTGGATAGAGTTTCAGAATTGTTGAGACGCTTGGATGCCCAGGAGTCATTCAATGAACAACATTATCACCATCAACACCATAGGAGGGGCAGCAGGAGTCCCCCTAGAAGGGGTAATGGGTCAAGGAATGGTAGATCCAGGGGATGGGATCGTGATAATTACGCAAGAAGGCATGATAATGGGGAAGTGAGAGAACAGAACCCTCAATCTGAAAGGGAAAGGCAGCATGGGGGGCAGACAAACTAAAGACCACCCCTGTGATGGGCCCCGCAGTGGTGGACAAGAATGTGGGTCCAGGTACCAACTGCTATAGCGTTAATTCCATTTTTATGAATAATCCCCGAGAAGATTTATTGGAAGAGGTGGGGGTAGCAGCAAGTGAATTTCAGGATAAGGTTATGATAGATGTAATTAATAATGTTGATGATTTAAAGACTGATAATAAGATAAAGTGGGAAGGGGACCACCATAGTACCGTATCATTAGAATCCGTGTGCGAAAGTAATAATTTTCATGTAGAAGATTTTCGAAATGGTCACTGCCTAATTACAAAAAGGGGTGCAGAATTTATAGTGCATACTACAGTGTGGCTATCAGAAACTTGTAAGGTCCAGAATGGTATAGTTGGGACTATGTGTGCTAGGATAGGTGGTAATGAAGTTTGTAGAAGTGCTGAAATCGAGGAGTTTCTCAAATATCTTGAAGATGAAGGTGATACAGTGGTGTGGATAGGAGACACAGATGAGGAGGAGAATTGTAAGTCAAAGTATTTGTCTTCTGAAGAGAGAGTGGTTGAAAAGCCTTATGTACCAATCCCTAAGTTGGAAAAATGTCCTAATTTTGACCTAGCTGATACGTTATTTAGCTCTTTATTTGGTGTAGATAATGATAATGAAGAAATGGGTGGGAGGAAGGATTTATCTGAACCAGTTTCTTATCTGGAAAATTGTACAGAATGTGACTTAGATGACACTATGTTTTGTACCCTCTTTGATGTGGAAGCTGATAGTGAAGTAGTAGTTGCTGAGAAAAATAATTATTTGGTGGATGAAGTCAGTAAGCCAGATGTTAAAACAGTTTTAGGTACTGATTCAGGTAATTTGGTAAGTTTAAGTAGCAATCAGATGATGAAGAGTGGGGTTGGGAGTAATGATGGACTAAACTGTAGTAGTGAGAATAATAAATTTGTATTACCAGTTGAGTCAACAGCATTGCTTTTAAGTGACAATCAATTTGCTAAAACAGAACCATTGTATGTCTCAGCTGTTGCGTGGTTGTACCAAAGTCTGTTGTCTGAGATGATTGGAAGTTTGTGTTTCTGTATGTATATAATGAAGCTTTGTGAGAATAGAAATGTAATATTAAATGTGTATACAAAAGTTGAAGAAAACTGGAAGGTTAGGAAAAAGTAACTTACATGGTTCTGGGTTTCCAGGGAAATCCTGGAACCCACTTATGAGAATTAATTGAAATGCATGGTTTGGGGAGGGGTCAACAGCCTGTAAATATCTAATTTTGTAAATAAGTTTATCAATTGATGTATGTAAATAGTTTGTGTGAGTACTTAAGTTCAGATGCAGATGTAAGCATTTCAATGTATAATTTGTGACAGTTTTGTGTAGAGACTTTTGGTATTTTCATGATGTTGTGACTTTCTACATTTTGGTGACAAATTATCAGCTATAAAATGTAAACAGACTGGTGTAATTAACAAGCAGACATCAAGTGTGTAATTTGGAGTGAAAAAATTGTAACTTAAGGTGATGGCATTGAACGTTTGTTGTGTAAAAACAGTAAATGATAAAATAATTGGACCTGAGAAAAGACAATTATTGTAACCCAAAATCAGTGCCATGGACTATGTGCAGATGTTGTATGTGATAAAGAATTGTACTTGTTCATTGTAAAAGTCATTATGGTTGATTGATTGTAATCTGTCCGTGTCTGCATTATGTGTACATTCAACCTGCTTAGATTCGTGACGGATTCAATCAATTTTATCTGTGTAAAATTAAGTGAATCCTGGGGAGGGGTTGTAACAGCCCTAATACCTGTATTTTGAATAGTATTGGACTGAATGAAGTATTTGTAGTGAGCTAATGTTTGGTTGAAAGTGATTTGATATGTTTATTTTGTAATTCGTTGTAAATAAGTGTATATAGACTTTGTTTTAGGTAAGAATATTATTCAAAGACCATTTAATATGTTTAAGAACTGAATGATGCAAGAGAATTTATTAAAAGTTTGTAATTACTTGTATTAATGTAAGTTACGATGTCTACAGGACAATTTTCCACCATTTGAAAGGATTTCTGTAAATAATTTTGTTTTTAAATATCTCTAGTTACCATTTCTAATCATTTTGTAATGTTATTAATTAATTTTGTATCAATTCCGATTGTTTTTAATATGTTTGATTGTTTGAGTGATTGTTAATGATCGAGAAATATCGGGCGGATGCCTTTGAAGAATTCTCGTAATTTCGATAGACTCTATATAAACAGATCGCCTGGACAGAGAGTTTAGTTTGCATTAAGTATTCATTCAGTGTTACAGAGACATTCATGCAAGTATTCAGTAAGTCAGTATTGCATCTTTGGATTGTAACAACTATGCTTGTGAATGTCGCAGACTTGTTTTGATTTGTTCAAAATAAACGAACATCTCAACATAACCTTGTTTTTGGTGGACTTTATTAATTAATTAATGCAGTAATTAACCCACCAAAGAACCTTAACAGTGCTCTTATCACTAAACAAATTTATATCATCGATTCTTTTGACACAATTGATTTAATGTTTTCCAGCTGCATATATTTCTCATTCAAAAACTCAAGTGTAAACTGTAAGAGATATGATATAAAATAATTTGTCCATCAACTTTAGATTCATATAAACGTTATTATAAATTGTAACGGCAAATCACTTGAATTGTAATGATTCAGTCAATTATTGGATATTTTATAGATCGTAAACAAGTTTTCTAATGCTTCCTTTAGTTCACACAGTTTCATCACTATCTTAGAATATATCAATCGGGAGTATTCTCTGTAAGCCTGGACTTTTTCTGCCGTTGTCGGTTCCTAACATAATTTTTTGAGGGATCTTTGTGGTTATGCCATCCATTGTTATCTTAAGTCTTGATTACAATTGCAGTTCACGATATGCACGAGATGTTTTATCAGCTCCTTCATTGAAATACATCTATCTTTCCTCTATCAAATTTCTTACGTATCAAAATTTCGTAACCATAATTGGTAATGGGGAAATTGATAGTGCTGATAGCCAAGTTTATTTGTGAAGTAGATATTACATGTTGATTTAGT
This sequence comes from Vandiemenella viatica, assembly GCA_031002005.1. NCBI lineage: Eukaryota > Metazoa > Arthropoda > Insecta > Orthoptera > Morabidae > Vandiemenella > Vandiemenella viatica. Next base: position 86,022,196 of record JARYHS010009186.1, read on the forward strand.
GTTACTTTTGTATAAAAAGCATTACACTACAAATATTTTCTATTTGATGGCCTCTTTCGAGTCTTGATTCTCTTTCGCGGTGAATTTGTAAGCCAAATGCGAACAAATCTTTGGTATGTTTGAAAGTATCGAGCAGATGTTCAGTCTACCAGCTCTTTTGATAACTTTTAAAACTTAACTTAGTCCACAACCCGAAGGTTGGTTGGATCCTCCCTATGGAGGCATACTAAGGCATTGTGTCAGAGGTAGGACGGCTAGTTCCTTTCCTCTGGGAACTACAGTTTAACGTGGAATACGAACCACGGAGCGTCCTGGCATAGTTCATATGATTAAACACAACTTTCAAAATTCCTGTGCCTGCCGGGATTCGTGCCCAGGGCATGAGTAGCGAACGTTTTGAAAGCAAAAGCCTTAGCGACTGAGCTACCAAAGACTTAACCTTATTAATGTTTGTTTAAGTTAGTCCTATTATTGATGTAGATCTTAAACTGAAGATGAAAATTTCAGAATACATGATGCAATAAGACTCTCATTTCATATAATTTCTAGCTTTGAGTTAATAGTTCAAAGGTATTGAATACTTTGTCATTATTATAGATCAGCATCGCTCAGTGTCATTAACTAATTTACAACTTGCTTGAATTAAGATTGAAGCTCAAAAGTACTTTAATTGGATCACCAGACGCGAAAAAGCTATGATAAATGTCATTCTGAAGTGTTCTTGTTGACCTTCGCACGCACTTACAGAGCCACTCTGAAGGTCTGGATGTATGCCGAAACACACTCTAAACCAGCATTGTAGTTCGTGACCTTACATCTGATTTATTCCAAACACGCTCGGCAGCGTATCCGAACAGGGTACGAAAATTAGCATAGATAATTTGTTAGCAGGTTGTTCTAACTCGCTTTATCATCACACAGTTCCCTGTACGGGCAAGTGAGAACTCGTATAACAACTCTTCAAACCCATATAATGAAAGCCTAAACGATACACGGCTACCGCTGAAACACCTTTCTTTTTGATCCGTATTTATTTAAAAAAAAATATCCAATCACATGTTTGCATATATTACTGCTGTCTCATTAGAACAGCTCATGTATCTTACTTGACGAAAGAATTTGCCTAGAAATGTTTTCCACCAAAATATTTCAGTTGAGGTAAAAATTCCAGCTATTTGATAAGCAGAAATAATTAACAATCAGTTCAAGAATTAAAAATATGTGTAATTCTTAAGAACACAGATTGAACATGTTACTGATGACAATGGCTATTTCTGAATTTCTAACATATTAACGACTATTTTGCATCTTTAATAGATGATATTATAGTAACGTAACGAAATAAATCTATTTCAGAATTTCTAAAATGCGAAGACTTCTTTGCTATATAGCAAAATACAAACTAATATTATTTCTACTCAAGCGCAAGACATTTTGCGTGCAATAGAGCCATTGAGTTAAAACAGAAATGAGAAATAATTACATGTTAGGTAATGAAGTATTGAGAAATAAATTTTACCGAGCGTGGTGGTGTAACGGTTAGCGTTCTGGCCTCGCATTCGGGAGGACGCCGGTTTGAATCCCCGTCCGGGCATCCAGATTTGGGTTTTCTATGGTTTCCCAAATCACTCCAGGCAAATGCCCTGATGCTTCCTTTAAAAGGCCATGGCCGAATTCCTTCCCATTCCTTGTCCCCCATCCTTTCCCGTCTCTAAAGACCTCGCTGTTAAGAGACGTTAAGCAGTAAAAAAAATAATAATAATAAATTTTAAAATCGCATGGTATATAAATTTGGCTAAGAAGACAGAGCAATATTCAAAATCTTCAGAACAAACTAAGAAATCCTTAATTAATAACGTTCATAGTAGTGTTTTGACAAGTGCATACTTCCGCCTTTCACGGAAAAAAGTAATTAAATGTTTGAACCATTGCATGATGTTTGTAACTGAATAGTTATCATTTGTTGCGTCAGAAATTATACAATGATAGATATAACACAGTATACGTCACTTCTGTAAAAATTCAGCAGGGCCTACAACTAAATTTTTTGATACATTCTCATGAATGCAATATATGGGCTGAAGCTATAAACTAGTGAACCTTGAGACTTGTACTAGATGAATAAAAGCACAACATAAGGCCGTAACACCCTAACCGCAGAATTGAAACACATGTAATTAAAAATTTAAACAGCACAGGCGAGTTGTATGAGAATAAATGAGAACAAATTCTTTAAAACATGTCTAACAAATGCTATGGTTTCTTCGTTGAAATTTTTTCTTCTCTTTTAGAAAATCCATTTAGAATTGATTAGTTAAGGCGTGGTTTGCAATAGTGGCTGCCTGAAGCTATCGTCATTGACGTTCTAGAGCAGGCGTTATTATCGCTTTCTATAGCTCTGCGTAATCAACCGTAGAAGCAGCGTTTGAATAGACGCTCTGTTTGAATAGCGCAACTGACACAAGCGTAATGAACCGCGTCTGCGACCATAGGAAACCATTAATTATCTCTTTCCTTCGCATTTGCTACTCTTGTTTCAAACAACTTCGCTGCACTTGCTATTGACGGATGCAAGTTGATTAAGCATTCGATAGCTTTAAACAAACGTTGCTGGTGCATCATCGCAAGGCTTGAAAGGTCATTGTACAACACCACCTTAAATAAAGCAGGAAGATATACGAGAATATACTACAAAACAATCGACAAAAATGAATGGAATGTTAGTGAGGAAGTATTTTCTCTCCGAAAAGATCTGATTATTAAACTTTTCAAACCACAGGAGTGAATTTAAAAGCAATTGAATGGCAAATATGCATTTGATTTCTTTTATCGCTTTTCATTATTCGTTGAAAGCGTTCTTTCATGCAAAGATGTTAGGAAATGTTAAGAAATGAACTGCCGACCAAAAGAATCTTTAGATTTTTATTTACTAATTACTTAAAACTCACGGTCATTCATAGCTACAATGAAAACATTTTTTCACTGTTTCCTTTGAAAAGAAGCAGGAACAAAGTAGAAAAAAATAATTTTCTTTTGAGAAGAAAAAAATTTAATACAGAAAAGAAAGTGCAAACAGATTTCTCAAAAGTATTTGGTAAGTTTAACTTTGTTCATCAAACTGGAATGATTGTGATGTGAATTCACATAATATAACTTAATAAATTAACATAAATTTGATTTTTTAGACTAAATAAAAGCGTTAAACAAAGGCGTTAAACACTCTGGCCACATATAACTCTGAAGTGCACTGGGCTCAGCATTTTTTTTTTTTTTTTTTAATTAGGTTTTTATTTTTGAGTGGCTTTTCATGCGATTTAGAATATCAGATACATCTTCTCACCTATAAAGGTAACAATTTCATAAACATACCTCTTACACAAAATTGCCATAAACGTTGATTAAAAAAAGGCGATAGACACATTGACCCGTCTAATAGAGACATGGCTAGATTAACATAGCAACAAGAAAGTCATAGAAAGCTCTAAAGTAATCAGAAAACAAAACATAAAGACACAATTTAAAAAAAAGTGTGCTGTAACCTTATCCTATCTTTAGTTTTGTCATCTATGACACAGTATGGGCAGTCATTACTTCTGTGTATGGAGCTTTACAGAAATGAAGCATGGATTTGTGGTACCAGTTAAAACAACTGAAGCATTTGGAGTCAGATGCAATATAGTAATCTTAAAATTTAACTCAAATAATAAAATAAAAAAGTAACATGTTTAAAAAAGATAAGTGAAGAAAGAACCCTGTCAGAGTATGTTAGATAAGGAAGAGGTGGGGTGAACATATTTTGAGACATGGCATATACTTTAAACCAGAAATTTTTATCTCTTGTATATCGAAAACCGCTCTAATGATTTGGATTAAATTTCATATTTAGTTAACTTTTTCATTTCATGTTTATCTAAACAGGTGTCTACTTTGACAAAAAAAAACGCTATTTTATAAAAAATGAGCAATTCTTGTAATTTGTATACATATAATGGTATCTTGGAAAGGGCTTTAACGATTTAGATGAACTTTCATATTTAGATAATTTTTTACTTTCCAAATTTAATAACATCGGTGACATTATTGGAAAAACGCGAGAGTGATAATTCTGAGGGAATAAAAGACAGAACAATACTCGTGCCACTGAATAAAGATGTTGACAGATTCAACGATGACATTTTGCAAATCTTTTCGGAGAGTACAAAATCTATTATAGTAATGATTCGATGAAAGACCAACCTGAAGGAGCACTCGAATTTACAACAATTTCTTAACATTTCAGACTTGCCACCACACCAATTGAAATTTAAAAAAAAATACATTTATATTGCTGCTGTGTAATTTTGATTTATCAGAAGGTCTATGAAACGGTATAAGACTCATTTTGACAAGTTTATGTAATAACATAATAAAGGCAAAAATCACTACTGGTGAACAATCAGACAAAGAAGTGTACATATACCTAGAATCACTCTTGACTCATCAAAAGGTCAACTCAGATGTACCATGTAGCGATACTAATTTCCAGTAAGAATTGCATTTGCCATGACAGTACACAAAACTCAAGGCCAAAATTTGCATTTGTTGCAGTGGGCATACCCGCAATATAACATAGAAGACAGTATTAGTTTATGTTAAAAACTTATATTTAATGATAACCATAAAATGAATGAAAGCCATAATATAGCTTATTATTTAAAATAAAGTATTGAACAATGTGCATTCATGAATTTTATATTTAAATGACTAAAGTTCCTATGTAGATAGGTATCATATATAGTGAATATATCATATATATTGTCTATATTTATCTAATGGGAAGGAATTCGGCCATGGCCTTTTGAAGGAAGCATCCCGGCATTTGCCTGGAGTGATTTGAGAAACCATGGAAAACCCAAATTTGGATGCCCGGACGGGGATTCGAACCACCGTCCTCCCGAATGCGAGGCGAGAACGCTAACCGTTACACCACCACGCTCGGTAACCTGCAAAGAACTACAACAAAACTATGTAGAACTAAATTCTAACATACTGCTCATTAGACTTAAAGAGGCTACATCCTGAAATAAGGATTGATATAGCTGCAATAATAATATCAAACTTTTAATCATGTTCATTTAATCTGTATATATACTCAAATTCTAGAATAGCGAGGCATTGCCGGGTCAGCGATTAAATAAATAAAAATCTTCATATCGTAAATGGTGGGAGGCGACCTTTCGGAGACGCCTGACTTGAGTGTCTGCGTAGGCGTGCGTCCGGAAGACGCGGCGTCGCGAATATTGACCTTGGCGGGCGCCACAGTGCGTGTCATGTTTGTTTGGGCGTGCGCCGCGCCAGCTGTGAAGGTCCAACACGTGCGGAGCATCCCAAATGCCGGCTTGTTCTCTATCGCCCACTCAGCTCCCGTCCACTGCTGTTACGACCAGTACCGAACGTGTCCAACTAGATAATCGCAAACTGTGGATTTTTTGACGATACTCTGACCCAACAAGTGCAAAATTACGGTCTGTATTAACTTTTCGGAAATTAAAGTTTACGAGGTCCCCATAGAAAGCCAATAAACGAATTCTTAGCTAACCTGGCAGCTTAGAAGCTTCAAAATGAAACAGTACACTTTTAAAAAATGACTCGATCCTGGAGGGTGGACTCACCTCAATGACTCGGCAACCTTCGGATAGTCTCGAAAATGCCCGAAGTGTTAGTTACATCGACTGCCACCACAGCGCTGCTTGGCTATACAGGTACTTACAAATGAATAACTGCATTGACTCTATTCGGGCTTATATTTTAAAAAGTAAAATTTCAAATAAATAACAGAATTTGATTATATTTGCACTTATACTGTTGGAAGAAAGTGCAATTGCGATGCCTGCTAAAATACGATTGTCTGATACAAATTATAATGCGGGGCAGAGATATAAAAAATTAGAATGAGTCATTCGTTTAAATTTATATGTTGCTTTCTGTCTCTTACGGTGACTAGGTACAGAATTTCGTGTAAACAAAAGAGCATCCGATGTTCTCAGTTACTTGAACAAATTGACGACACTAGAATATTTGACAGACGATAAGAAACAGTGAAGCTTATTAAAAGTCAGAGGGAGTTTGCACGAAACATATAGATAATCATGAAATATATCAAATATACGTATAATAGTTATTCGATTTTGAAATTATACTTAGAAACATTTTCATAACATCAGAAACTTCCGTCATCAGTAAAAAAGATTGTGATTAATCGTTATTCGTTTTTAATTAGAAATTTTTTCAGGAAATTCTTACTACAACCACAGGTGACACCCGTCATTTTTTGAAGAGTCTTTAAACTAGTAAATGAATATGGGATTCAGAGCAACGTTAATTTTTTAAACCACTTCAAATCTAATCCGGTAACAGATTATGAGTTTCACACTGCATTACAGAATATTATCATTCGAATGCAGCTTTATGTCAGATTCACTACTTCATGAGAAGTCCGTAAAATAATTACGAAAATGCGCTTAAGACGATAAAATACTCATCATGGCGATAAAGTATTGAACTATCTCATAACAATTTGAAACAGCAGTCTCCGCACATGTGTAGCTTATATGAGACTGAAAAGAAATTTACTTTATAGTTCTGAATAAATCAAACAAAACAGCATCTCTATTATCTACCTTTATGCAATAAGCTTGCTTACTACTCCATCAAAACTGGTTGGTGATGGCTTCAGTAGCGTAGAGGTTACAGTGACCGAGGGCCGCCAGTTCGACTCCGGACGTAGGTATAAGTGTTTAGCTTAATTATTATTATTATTTTAACTGGAGGCTTTTTTCGGTAAGTCGACGTCTTGATTATTGAAGCCGGGAAATGTTTAGAGATTAGGAACTGGATAAAATTCAGCCATGATCTTTCCAAGGAAACATCACGGAATAATAATGTACTGATTTCTCGAAAACCGAACTCTCCGTGGTTGGACTGGGAACCAGACTCGATTCCTCCCAAATATCAAGCCCGAACGTTAACAGTTCCGTGGGATTTGTAACAAGAACTTGAAAGTTATGAGAAGAAGCGTACTAGGCGCAAAATTGTTAGTGTATTAGACGGTGCAGTGAATAATTTTTACGGATTTTTTTTTTGTAAATTATTGTAAATGGTAAGCGGAAAACAAGACGTCCAAAATTCCAGATGGTGGCTGATATTATAGTAGAGTCTAGAACAGCATAATAATAATAAAATGGTTAACAGGGAGTACTGTAAAAAAATGGAGAATAGACGTCATGATCACCATCCTCTAACAATTTTTTAAATATTTTTTTTTCACTTTCGCGATTCAATCCTGACACTTTATCCCTCCAGAGGAATGATCTTATTATAAAACGTGTTTATCATACTGCCGGCTGGCTATGGCTGTCGTTATCTTTTAGGGAAGCGGATGTGTTGTCATCTGTCTGCAAAACGTGTAACTACAGGACGTTTCGTTTATGACGCGTCCGCGTGCACGGCAATAATCGCCCGGCCAAGCGGCGGCAACTCATATCGCGCAGCGCCCGTGCTCAGAAACGCCTCTTACCTGCGTCGATGTCTTACCTTATAGCAATGTTGGCCATCGGCTTCAATATACGCTTGACATCTTCTAATGATGTTTTGGCTAACTCTCTGCAGTGTTTGTGAAGAAATATTATTAATTTTAGTTCTTATGTTTTCCTTAAGTTCCTCTTCCGTACGAGGATTTGAATCATAAACACGCTCTTTTAGGTAATCCCGCAAAAAGAAATCACAAGGTGTCATATCTGGAGAACGCGGAGGCCATAATCCACGACTATTAATTTGATTTTCATTGTAAACATGATTTAAAGGACGCGTAGAATTTTCGGCTGTATGGGGAGTTGCACTGCCTTTTTGATAATGACCTTAATTTCTTTCATCTTCTGTCAGCTGTTCAAAAAAGGTTTTTAAAATATTGTCCACATAGCGAGAAGACGTAATTGTTTCAGTAAAAAACACTGGTCCAATAATTCGCCCGATATCGTCCGAGGGGTCCCCCACGCATAATCAGAGCACGGAAATATTGTCGGAGCACTATCGGAAGTGGAACTTAGGGAATACATAAGAAGTAAAGTTAATA
>JARYHS010009186.1:86031305-86098251 GCA_031002005.1 Vandiemenella viatica
AAGATTTGAATTTTGGATAATATTTGTAATTATATCAGCTATAAATGCGCCTCAGTCTGTAAGCCTTATGAGTAATTAATAAATGTCAACTTATGACAGCAATCGTTAGTAAAAAGTAATTGTCGCTTTTCACTCTTTTTCCTTTAATATAATTTCACAAATCACAATTGATATAAATATTAAATATGAAAATTGCAATTTATTAATTAATTTCATAGTGAGTGATTGTTGAACAGGGTATTAAATTTATTAATTTCTTAGTGTAGAACTATAAAATTAACGTCCCCAGGTAACTACCCGTCACAATATACATGTGATCCCAGTAGTAAAATAATGAGTGTTTCATTTTGATGTTAACTGAGTAAACTGAGATATTTGAGATAAAGGTCTGAAGATATTAGTAACCATTTTTTCATGGACGTAATTTGCACAAATTTTCTAATGAGATTTAGTATTTTCTCTCGCAGTTGAAATAATTGCGGTAGTGTTAAATTAAATTTCAGCGTTTAAGCAGTTTAAGGTTTGCCAATTATGTACTTGTTTCAATGGATTCCTAGATTATTAGACTTTTAATCGGTTTAAGACTTATGTTTACGTAATTAGAATCAACGTCAAGGTAGTTTCTTTTAATACGTTAGTCCTACAACGCCAATACGAGGGTTTATTTTTATCTCTCAGATGGCTTACAGTAATATTACGAGTTAAGGTTCCTTTCGATTTTATTAAATAGAACGAAATGTAATCTCACATTATCCGTTAGCAAACATGACACACCAAGAACCTTATGTGACCTTGGTCTATAACTTCATAGACATAGGTCACAAATATTTCAAGTGATAAACTTTACCTTCTGATATCAAAATATACAAAAAAATTTTAGATAGAAAAAGCTGTAGATAAAAATATATAAGCAAGAAATTTCAGAAACCATTACTTATTACGTTTATTGTGAGAGTTTCATTCCTAACGGCATTAACTCTCGTCTACGTCGAGATCATTAGAGGCGGGAAAGTATTAGAGGCAAGGAAGAGGAACGCATTCGTCCAGGGCCTTTTGAAGGAACCTTCCCAGCATTTACCTGGAGTGATTAGGGAAACCGAAATCTGGACGGTCGGACTAAGATTCGAACCTGTGTCCTCCCGAATGTAAGACCAGGGCATTGTCAGTCACCGACCAAGCTTAGTTTATGATTTTTAAATACTGTCTTTGCCGGAACTCATCATTCTAAACACTTTATGTTATTTCTTACGACAGTATAAAGCATTCTTACTAGAAATTGTGATAAATCGTAATAGTAACATCACACAGCGAACATAACAATTAAGTCTGTAATTCCTAACCATACTTGAGTTAGCGGCCCTAACAACTTGAAACCGTCTCACTGTATCATAATGTTATTATTCCTAGAGTTTTGAAACAAAACATCTAGATTAAATAGTAGGCCTATCTCGTATATAAAAAATCTTAAATAAAATGAATGTAGTAGCTATTGTGATTCAGAATTAAGAACTAAACACCTAGGTCTGAATTAATTAAGTTAATTGCCATGGAGGGCTTGTCCGATAGCAGTTCATTTACAAACTCATTTTTCTTCTTTCCTTTTCCAATCTACTTTTTCCCTCTACTAATTTCAACTTTCGTATACTTTTTAGCGTTTTTGGTAAATAATTAATTATTTACCTCTGTTTGAGCAACGAAAAATAGCTATTCACGTCAGCTTGGGCGCAAAATAACGTCATTCAAACGAACGTATGTATAAATTCAGAAAAATAATGAAAATTGGTCCAAGGAGGTCTCAAAATACATTCTTCGTGTATGTTTAACGTATTTTTACGAATAAACAAAAATAAGAAAAGTGAGCTGTGAATCTGGTTCTAATATTCGTTTATTTTGTATTTTCTGTTTTACGTCATGGAATAACAATTTACTAGGCATGCTTTGGAAATTGGTGTTTTTGCATTTTTTTCGCTTAAATGTCGCTTTTGATCTCTCTGCTAAAAGGAATTACTCTAAACTGACAATTTTGACGACCACTTATTTATTTATTTAGCACTGGGGAAAAAAAAGTCTTCAACATGATGATCTTTCTACATAACAATTCAAAGTAATTAGGTAATACCACTTTTGAGATCTCCCTGGTAACAAAAATGGTCGTAAACTGACAGCTTTGACGACCACTGATGTCTTTTTTTTTTTACCACTGAAAAAAAAAAAAAAAATAGTGCTCAACAAGACGATCTTTCTACACAAAAAAATCTGTAATATAATTTTACAAAACTTGAAATACGTTATTCAGTTTAGGATCAATAGAACACAAATGATAAGCAAATTTGAGGTCTGAAACGTTTTTGGTTAACGCGTTGGTGGCCTGTGACAGACAGTGGAGAACCGGGGATCCGTTTCACTTAAGAAACGGAAGCCTGAAAAGTGACCTGGAACGAGGAGAGAAGTCTTCTCAGTAGGATTCATATTGCCACATCGCCTGTGCAGGTCAAAATCTATGATTGCGTGTCTGAAGACTGGACTCTCTGATGCAGAGCCGCGCGTGATACTTGTACGTGAGCCACGGACTGTACGTGGCAGGTGGCGAACACAATGCCACAGCAGTATACAATTACACCTGAGCTCCGGCTGGGTCAGTCGCCAGCTGGCTCTCAGCTGACACGCACAGTGGTTACGGACCACTGTGCGAGCCGACTCAGCCACTGGAGAGCCGCATCCAGGGGACAATTAATAACATACCGACAATGGTCGCGCCAACTGAATTTCTGCGATATCATGCGTCTGTTGTCGCCAAACCAAGAATCTGCGTAGGAAATGGTGGCACTGCGGAAAAGTCTGTGGCAGTGTTGTTGTTTGTTGACAACCTACTGACCTGGGAAGGGGATGACGACGAAGTATATTGAAAATGGATGTCTGAGATATACTAATAGAATTATACAGAATAAACTTCGCACCAAAAATGGGTGAACTATTTTCTTTTCTTCCTTATGAGTTTACGCCTCGTCAACGCACTGACCTCGCATTCTGGAAGATGGCGGTTCCAGTCCCCGTCCGAGCATCCAGATTTGGGTTTTCCATAGTTTCCCCAAATCACTCCAGGCGAATGCCTTCAAAAGGCAATGGCCAAATTCCTTACAAAGCTATCGCAGGAACTCCCATCGCCAGGTCTCTACCCCCTACCGTGTCCAAACATTTGGCTTGCAGGAAAACGACAGGACGCCGGCCTTTTGTTCCCCCGTGCGTTCCTGATGCCTCCACAGGACATTTCTTTAGCTATATCATCCTCGCAGCTACAAACAATATGCTGCTCGTTTCCGTGAATATACTGTCAATGAAATGATTCAATTTTAATAATTTCAAGTTCCCTGTCTCTAGACCCATCTCGCCTGTAATGACTTTGACGTCAACGTGGTGTAAAGCAATAATTTTAAAAAAGTAAAAAAATAGTCAAGGTCATTAGAGGCGGGAGAGGATTGGGGACAAAGAACGGGAAGGAATTTGGCTATGGGTTTTTGTAGCAACCGTCTCGGAATTCGCCTTAAGTGATTTCCCGTAACTATGGGCAGTAGAACACAGGATAGACGATCGGGGGTTTGAACATGCATCTTACCCAATACTAGACCCGAGCGTGTGTGAACCAGTAAGAATAACGCATAAGAAGAACAAACAGAATAATGGTATAGTACTAGCAATAATTAAGACAGTTGCACAGTTATGATTGTTGTAAATACCTACAAGGGATGAAAGCTAAAGTGGATAAAATAGGATAGAAATAAATAAAGGAGTGAAATGTGTGGGTGTAAATTTCAAGAGAGTTATATGTACTTATATCACAAAATGTAAAAGTTTAAAATCAACAAAATAGCTTTCTTTTTCTATGAAAGCTTTGCCCACGTCGGCGCGGAATCGGTTACCATGATGGCTTTTACCCATTCCAGGGAACATCTAAGAAGGTTGACTGGGGCGGTTTGCCGTTGCCTTCAGTCTGAAATCGTGTATATCATTATTGGTGTGTTTGACTGATAGTGCGTGTGATCAGTATACTCGTAGAGTGTTATATGAAATGATAGATGAAGAGGGGAGTGGGTGAAACCCGGTGTCGGCGCATTCAGGCCTACTCTTCCGAGAGCAGCCGAATAAGCCACAATGATTAACGTTCCAATCAGACGAACCATTCAAAATCAACAGTGTCATGTACCCTCACTTCATACCCACTGCGGAGAAGTTTGGGATTTAACTCAGGACTTCGGCGCACAATTTGGTAATTGTACATTGTACACCAGCACTCTCCTACCTCGCAGGCCAAATCATGATGAAAATTTCTTCCACCACCCGGATTCGAACCAGCTAACACTCTGTCAGCGTCGGACACCATCACGGTGCTGCAGCCAACTAAGCCAACGGAGCGGGCAACATGGCTTTGGTCAAGAATATTCATTTGAATGTCAGTTCGTAAGCTACATGCAAGATATTTCAGATGAAATGTACCAAGCAAGCCAAGTTAATACTTCAGCACTAGATCATTCTAACAAGGGACACCTTCGACCTCGAACGCTCAGAACCGCACGGAATTATGCTTAGAATAACAGGAGATCATAAACAAAACAGTGGTGTGTGTCATTTCCATGCAAAACTTTGCATTCTACCTCAATTACCATTTTAATAGGCAGAAACAAAGGAACAAGACATCAACACAATATGATGGAAATTATACGTAATTCAATACGTCACTGTATCATTACATTTTCAATCAACAGTGTCAAAAACTCTATGCTTAAAGTACTTAATATTGCGCAAAACACACATATACAGCAATACCACACACCTGAAAATGCTTATATTAGTCCTCAAAGTGCAGATGCGGGTTTTCGATGAAGTGGTTAAAACAAAGTGGAAGAGAACAATGTGCACAGCTCACTAAAGCCACGCTATCACATTCCAAATCGCTTTCGCATTCCCACAGTTCAATATCAAAAGACACACTAATTACATTTGCAAATGATGATGTTGGTATGTCAATGTTATAACCTGGCTTTCCACAAGCATATTGCAACATAGGCTTATAAGTAGGCGTAGCAAATTTATTGTAAATCACAGGGTGAAGTTTCATGATGAAATAACGATCATGTATCTTCGCTTGTGGTTTGGCACATTGTTGTCTTACAAAATCAGTAATTCTTCTGATATTGAGCATATATTGCTGAAAGAAGTAGACATAAAGGTGTTACCAGTATATAGTTGTTTTTGGTGGTAATATCTTTGTTTGGAAAAATTGCATCTAGAAGGATACGATCTATATGACCTGACCAGGGACCACACGACAATAGGCTAATTTCATTTTTTACATGTTCGCCAAGAACTGAAGTTAGAAAACGTTTAATGTGTTATTTAGCCATTTTTCCACTTTTGCTTGCCTCCACATGAATGTTTCGTGGACCGGTTGTTTAAAGTATCTTTAAAAATTTTTTTACCGAAAGTGCCTCGCGTCTCTTGAAACAGATGAACAGTACAACTAATGGTGCAAGCAAACAAGTGAGGAGTTCTGCATGAAAATGACGTACACCACTGTTTTGTTTATTGTCGCTTGTTATTCTAAACATGTTTTCGTGCGGTTCCGAGCGTTCGGGGCATTTTACAGAGCAAGCAACAAAATGATACTAATTAAGGTAAGAATCATTGGAATGAATGAAACAGTTACTTGCTCGTAGAGGAATTGTTAAAAGGTAGAAAGCAAAGAGTTAGGGTAGAAAAAGCAGTATCAAAACAAGTGGAAGTGAAAATGGGTGCGCCGCAGGGCAGTGCATTGTAATCACTGCTATTCAATATTCTAATGGATAATTGTGTTGATGGTTTACAGGGAAGTTAGGTTCTTTTCAAATAATATAATGTTATACCGTATATTGGGATCAAAACGGAAGAAGCCTGTGAACAATTGCAGAGTGACCCGTTTATTGTCCAGTTAAGTTTATTTTCAAATATTATGTCAAGAAATTTACACTTCAAGTCTTCAACAAGCAATATCTTTTCCATCCGACCTTCATTAACAAATTATTATTCTTACTAGCTGGTACCCACTACTTAAATCATGTTTGTAAAGAATTTGGATTGACAGCTACCGACATCTAACCACCATAGTACACGATAGGAGACACGATAACACCACCACACACAAACACCACTGGTCTATGCTATGTAGTTGTGGCAGCAGAGTGACATATACGGAGACACATGTATTTGGTAGAAATACGAAAATGCCCTGCATCGACCATCTTCAACCATCATATCTCCCACATCCCCACAGCTATCGACATTCGGTCAACGTTATGCACGATAGGAAACTCCATGCTACTTCTACACACAATGACCAGTGATCTGTGCTAGGTAGTGGTGGCTGAAAAGTGAAATATAAGAAAACAAACGTCTATATATATATATATATATATATATAATTATAATCTGCAGATCAGGGTCCGTTATTTTCTACTGGCCTTATTTGCAGCTGATATCAAGCTTGCAAGAATACTGCGAAAAATTAACTGATTTGCAAGAAATTTGGAGTTACGTTTTCGACTTATCGGGCTTTTCATTCTGAATGGTTTTCTACACTCCGCTTTACTCGCAATTCTATTTATGATCAAAAGGATATGTCTGCATCTCTGTAACATACAATCTACTACAGTGTCTTTCATTGTCTTCGTACCAAGAGATGCACATACTCTGTTTACAAACAGTTTTAAAATTTCAAAAAATTACTGAAAATGGTGGATCTGAAATTAATACAGGAATACAAAAATCTGTTGCGAATATACAGAAATAAAGATTAGAATATTTTACGAGATTTATAATTGGATAACACAGTATTTATACATAATAGGCGTTTCAGATCCAGAGACTAAAACCCTATTAGAAGTCAGCTGTCATGAAGCAGAAAGCAAGATTTTGTCAAAATTGTGCAACGAAGTAATTTAAAAAATAATAATAATAAATGGGAAGTTTGATCCATACTTTCACGTGGTGAAGTCTGTGGAATATAATCATTTTTACTTTGGCCTACACATTAATTAACATGGCAGTAGTTCCACGGAGAGGCATTACATTTTGTTTTAGTCATTCAGTTCAGGTGCAAGATTTCTGCAGTCACGTATGATGTGTTTAATTCAGAGTTTCACCGTGACACAAAAGAACCAAACGGTATTTCAAGCGGAGGTGTAATGGGCAAATATACAGGGTGTTACAAAAAGGTACAGCCAAACTTTCAGGAAACATTCCTCACACACAAACAAAGAAAATATGTTATGTGGACATGTGTCCGGAAACGCTTACTTTCCATGTTAGAGCTCATTTTATTACTTGTCTTCAAATCACATTAAACATGGAATTGAAACACACAGCTACAGAACGTACCAGCGTAACTTCAAACACTTTGTTACGGGAAATGTTCAAAATGTCCTCCGTTAGCGAGGATACATGCATCCACCCTCCGTCGCATGGAATCCCTGATGCGCTGATGCAGCCCTGGAGAATGGCGTATTGTATCACAGCCGTCCACAATATGAGCTCTAACATGGAAAGTAAGCGTTTACGGACACATGTCCACATAACATATTTTCTTTGTTTGTGTGTGAGGAATGTTTCCTGAAAGTTTGGCCGTACCTTTTTGTAACACCCTGTATAACATCAGAACGAGCCTGGTTGATGAGCGTTAACCTTCGGTCGTAGCATTTTGGAGGATGCTGGTTGAAATCCCTGGCCGGCCATCCATATTTCAGTTTTCCATGCTTTCCGAAATCGCCTCTGGATGGTTACTTCAAAATGCATAATTTCTTCCCGATCATTGTAGTCAATCTTCTCTTATTTCTCGTGACTTTGATGTCGTCTAGACATTAACCGTAACAAATAAAAATGTTTAATGTTCACGTTACAAAAGGGACGCCTGCTGAGAATAAGTGGGGTAGAGCTCCTTAATACGCTCTTCAACCTAAGATTACAGGTGAGGAAAGTGAACTCTAAGTTGCGATCGACTTATACCTTCCTCGAGCAGTTTTCTCCACTCACTTAAAACTTTCCCTGGGGGTCAGCTTCTAGAAAAAGTCCTAGTCTAATTGGGGATAGCCTTTCACTTGAAGGATAACAAGTAATCCAAAACTGGTCTGAAATTTTGATCTGCATAGTTTTTAATACGAGACCAGCGATATAGGCTTTGCCTCAGTTCTCTTGAGTTCCTTTCACTACGTTCTGGGGGAAAATCATCTCTCTCAGCTGTTTGTTATCAGAAAGCAAGCGTAGTGTTGAATTCTGTGCGTTGGCGCGTATCTGATGAAGAAAGCGTCGCCCACGCGCCGCCGCTGGAGGTAGTGTCGCCACCGCTGTTCTACAACCCAAAACGTGCAGAGGTCAAACCGCAGCGCCTGCGAGTCAGGCCGCCGGCGTTGCGGCCAGGCGGATGCGGTGAACACTGAAGCGTGCCCGGGCACACGCGAACAGGGCCATGGACCTCTGTGCTTCCCCAATGAGTCAGCGGAGGATCCTGGACTAGACTCGCTTCCAGGTGAGCTCACCGGAAGCCAAAACGGACAGCTGCTGCAGGTCGTGCCGGGTGATAATGAGCGGACGAGGGCCGGCACCTGCTTGCAGACCAGAGATAACGCCCACCGCAGCGAAGGTACGCAGTGGCATACTAATGGACGGCAAGTGCTGGGCGGTAAGGTCTAAAACCTCTCCGCCTGATCTAAGAAAAGCCATTACAGATCCTGCTTACGACTTTTTCAATTACAACGCCAAAGGCAGATATATTAGATCAATCTGAACATGCGTAGTGATGAAATTTATGTCGGTGAACTAAGGACAAACCAGGCATTTGTAGCACTTTGTTTACAGCCTTATTACTGTTGTTTCTCAGCGTCAGTCCAGAACACAGTTTCCAAATAAGCTTCAACTTATTTAATTAAACATCGATTTTGTATTTTTTTGGTCACAGTGTAGCGGATTTAATGGGAACATGAAAATAATTTTGTTGGGCGTAACATTGTAGCTAACTGAACACGTGTGCAGTATCAGCTAAAATTTGGTTAAAGCACGGCCCATGGAATACTTTACCGGTTGGTGGGTGAGTGGTATTTTGGAGGACCCAGTTTCAAATCCCCGTTCGACCACCCAGAATTTGACTTTCCATAGTTTCACGAAATCACTCCAGGAGAAGTCCGGGTTGGTTCCTTCAAAGGACATAGTTGAAATCGTTCCTGTTCCTTGTTCCCCATCCTCTCCTCGCTATAATGACAGCTACGTAAAGGAGTTGGGAAGACCGAAACAAGCATAAAAAAGTACCGGAATATTTTGGCACTAGATCGATTTTTTTCATAATTCGAGGTACATTTTTTGTTTATAATCAAAATGTTAAATTACAGAGAAGAAACTGAAAGGTAGAAAAATAAGAAACCATCAGCAACATAGGCGATATAATTGTTAATGATATACTGAACACAGGGCAAACTAAATGCTTGCAATTCCTGATGCGCAACAAAATCAATGAGAGTACACAAAGCCCTATAGATTATAGAAAATTAATTGAAACCGTGGCTAATTTTTTGGTAAGTAAACTGTCGAGAATTTGGTTTGCTATAATGCTCTTGGAATTAAAATGGTTTTCGTGAAAACACCGCTTGTAGTACAAATTTTGTCATGATGTCATTCGGTTATCACAGCGAGACAGTATAATGAATATCCCATATTCTATGAATTTTTAGGTGCTATGAAAAATACTGAAGTTCTTTCCCGGCTAGAAATAAAGGACAGTTGTCGCATTGTATAATCTGCAGCCAATAACCAGACTCTAACATAGCAAAAGATTGCCATCAAACTTAAAAAAATGTCACTTTTTCTCTCCCATACTGTGTAAATTCCAAGGTTTTAAAACAAATCTGAAAGCATAATTATTACAATGAGAAGAGGTATTCTTTTTGCTATTCGTTTGACCAGTGGGTCTCCTAGAACGAGGAGCTAGCCAGGAATAGGTAATCAATCTAAAAACTGCGCATAACACTTTGGTAGAGTCCCATTTCTCTTAAATTATCCAAGTTACGTGTATCTATGAGATAATTGTAAAATTATTTATGATTTATGAATTTTATGTTTTTCATTTAAGTGCCATATATTACGTACCTGCGTCAGTTTTTGTAGAAATATTAACAGAGCTATCTTTCCGAAAGCCATTCAGTATAATTCCTTCAATCAGTTTTATTAGCTCCAAATGATAGTGTACATTTTTTATCGGGGATAGTGTCAAAGACTCTCAGTGTTTAAGTATATTTGTCATTCTTCAGCCCTACCACTCGGAACGCTACAACAAATAAAATAAATAGCAACGTAGTAAAACTCTTATATTGATTTCATCTGAGTAATTATCACATATTATGACCTTCTTCATTCTGCAGTGCCTTAAACAATTCAATGAAAATTACTGTAGTCACTAATGAAATTAGTGATGATACGCCATACACAACAAAATAATCAAAAAAATAATTAATTTTTCTGCAAACATTTCAGCCCTCCTTTTACATGTATTTTCCTAAAAGTGATAAAATCCTCATCACATTTTTGAAACACTCTTCCAGACTTCGTAAATTCATATTTAAACTCTCACACAGAGGAAAATTTATGGTCGTTCTATGCAATGATTTTCCCTTCTTGTAGGTTTTTAAACTCTCTGCTGTATCTTCACTTTTCCGAATGCCGTTTAGCCGGTGAAAGAATTCAATAACGTTCATGTATCTCCAGTCTATAAACAGAACATGTTCGAATTCCGACCTTAATCGAAGAGCAAATATTATTAACAAATGCAAGAAGCAAATGATTAAAGTAACATTCATGTGAATAAAAAACTTTACACCAAAATAATAAGTGAAAGTTTTCCCATTTATTGTACCCCATCTGCAGGCTGTTAATATAAACTAAAAATTTTATGCCAAAATGATATTTCAGTTTGTCAACGTTTATAAAAACATGACGTGTGAGAAGCAAATAAATCCGAACAATAATTTTGAATTTTTTTTTAAAAATAAAATTAAACCTTTGTCAGCGGTAAACAGTGAAATTCGAAGTGTGAGAAAAAAATCTGTGTGGTAGAAACTATACAATAAAAAGCTGGTTTATGACGAATAAGTGTTTTTGCTATGTGGATAAGAAATGTATAGATACAAAAAAAAAAAAAAATAAAAAAAAAAATAAATAAATAAAAGTATTGAGGGTGGAAAATTGAGACTAGAAAGCTATAGTGTATAAATAATATTAGTAGAGCACCGCAACATTCTCAGCTTAGAAACTTCTGTTGCACAGGTGACTGAGCATAAACATTTTAAATATACTATCGTGTTTTCAGACTATAAGGTTTCCGAGTTACATGAGCATAAAAATACTAAACAAAATTCTTTTCTTACTCTAATGTTTATTCAGAAAACTTACGATGAACCACCTATTAAACTTGGCAAAAGGGGAGGGTGTGCAGGAGTGTTTGTAATAGGTTGAAAGAAGTGGGTGGGCTAAAAAAAGGCAACTAACTATAAATTTATTCATCGTTATCTCACGGAATAATGTAAAGAATTTCTAATCTATACTATGTACTTTTTATAGTATTTTCACATAGTTTTATTGGGTTTTTTTTTATCTGCTTAACGTCTCTCTAACAGCGAGGTCTTTAGAGACGGGAAAGGATTGGGGGCAAGGAATGGAAAGGTATTCGGCCATGGCCTTTTGAAGGAAGCATCCCGGCATTTGCCTGGAGTGATTTGGGAAACCATGGAAAACCCGAATCTCGATGCCCGGACGGGGATTCGAACCACCATCCTCCCGAATGCGAGGCAAGAACGCTAGCCGTTACACCACCACGTTCAGTGTTTTATTGTTAAAGAATAATCGATGAAGAATAATTATAAATTATTTTTATGGAGAGTCACGCAAATAAAATCGGGATCTTTTTCAAGTATAAAGGTATTTACAATGAAATATAATTTATCATTATGAGAATATATTAGGTTTCTTTCACGTAAATAGATTTCAGTTTAGCCCCATAAGATCCAGATAAATATTGTTTATGAATTTTTCGGAGACAGATCATAATGCGAAAGCAACATGTCGTTTCAGGTCATCATGAATGAAATTTAGATAAGGAGAGACGTAAATCTTTCCCTAATTTCGCCGTTAACTTCTTTGGTATGTTTATAATAATAATTCCGTATGGTCGTAATGACCTGGTGACAGGGTTTCTGCTGTCTGCGCATTCCACCCCTTTAACCTAACCCGGTCATCCTACTGGGTAAACGGGACCCTACAGTATAACGTAGAATCAGAACTACGGAATCCTTCAAGCTGTGCCAGAGGTGAAGGGCCTTTGAAAATTCCCGCCGAGACAGGGATTCGAACCGAGGAACTTTCGATCTCCAGTCAGACGCCTTAACCATTGTGCCACCAGACAGCTGTTTAATACCTTTGATCTGAATATATGGAAATATTATTGATGGAATGTGTCTCTGGTTCATCAAAATCGTCACAGAGTTCAATGAAATTCAGGACGCAGACGGGGTCATTTTTATTCCGAGCGAACCAGTCCTCTCAAACGCTGAAAAGTAGCAGGGCGGAGTGACAGCAAGTAGAGAGCTGCTGTCGATGTTGAAGAGGCGCTGTCAGCCGATGGAGTAGCGCGGGCGCCGCTGTATTTCATTAGCGTGCTGACTGTCACGGCTCGACTAATCACGGCACTGGCCGGGGAGGCTGCGTGTGTGGGGGGAGGGGGGAGGGCACAGTACCCGGGACGCACAGTAATTAGTGTGGCGCCGGGGACCGGGTGGGGGAGGGAGGTGGCAGACCCCAGGGTGCAGCTGGCCGCCAGTGCTGGGCCTGACAGGCGGTCTGCCGGGTCGCCTCGTCCTGCAGGAATTGGCGACCTCGGTGATCGAAACGTTGCACGCTGTCTGTATTTGACAGAGGAAATCAATTGCATAAAGTGGCTGACTAGCGGCAGCACTATCCTAACCGTGACACCGCAATTGATTAATCGACAAAAAAAACTGAAAGTGACAAAACTGTTTTTGATATCTAGCCTAGTTCTCAAAATATCGACCGTCAACAAGTAGTTATAATTCCTTGTAATTTGGAAACATTTTTTTATGGTCCAGGACTCATCTCAACCTAGTCACCATATTTTTGAGAAGTATATCGCGAAAATTAAGCGAAATATGGAAAAATCTCAAACTTTCGATTTATATTGTCCAGTTACATATGAATCCATCATCAAGTTCGGCTTTGGCGAAATTTTTCTTCTGGTCCAGGACGCATTTCCTCACTTTTGAGGCACTATATTTCGAGAACTAAGCGATATACCACAAGAAATTTAATCCACCCTTTTGATTTTACTCGTCGAGAATCCATCATCAAATCACAGCGGCACGTTTATCGTAGAATCCTCTTGATTAACATCCAAGAAATATTGATGAATCATTCGCTATGTCAGTAAACACAACCCATTATTTAATCTGCTATCGTATTAATATTACGTTAAAATGATTATAAAATTTCTTACGGTTGTATATTAATTACATTACCAATTTTAAAATCGCGTACGTATATGTGCTAAAATAATGCAGTGATTGCTTTGAAAATTATAGAGCTCATATTTACAACATAATGAAGTTTACTAGACTTTGATTAGCCTACCTTTCCAGCTTGAATAAGATTTTTCATGTCCTGTCCACTTTAATAATTATAAAAACTAACCCAGCCCGCAAGCCGGAAGTTGGTTGGATCCTCTCCAAGGAGACATATTAAACCATTGTGTTAGAGGTAGGAAGGCCAGTTCCTTTCCTCTGGAAACCCACCAACATCCTTGCGTAGCTGATACGATCAAACACAATTCTCCGGGATATGAACCAAAGACTTGACCAGGAATTTTTGAAAGCAAGGACCTTTACTATACCGGTCTTTTAATAATTTAGCAAGAATGAAATATTTTGTATAACATGCATTTTCCCGTTGCTTCATCCTCATGGATACTGGAGGAGTGTGTAGTAATCCTTTTGCGTTTTGTTTTTCTTCGAATAACAGAGCATAATTGTTTATATGTTTATAATGTAAGATCTGTGTAACTCTACCATAAATTAAATTCGTCAATCTAACTATGGTTATTGGGACGCTAATCTTTGAAGTAGTGATTTGAATAATGGTTTCCAGTTTTCTAACGTACTAAATTCCATAACACTGGAGGAATAAAAAAATAAAAGTTGCGTAGGCAAAAAAAGAAATATTAATGTTTATGTGTGCAGTAGTGTGTTATCTGGTGGAGATATCGAAGAAAATAATGCTGTGTGATCTGTTTTTTGTATGACCCAATTATCATCTCTTGCTCCGTTCCCGGCCGAAACACACCGCAGATTTTAAGCTGCATCATGAGGTATCAAACTGTGAAACAATCACCCAAATTGGGCCGGTAATTTTTTCACGATGCCTCTACAAAGTAGAAGAAAAACACAGCCCGTCTGTTGATATATAACAGCATAGATTTATTGAACACACAAAGGGTCAAGTCCGTTGCGAATTTATATTCAGTGGATTCTTTAATCCCCATCTATTTGTCAGAAGAAAAATATATCAGTGATTATATAATGTTAGGGATAGTCGTATACCCTGAAGACAGACTTTCAGCTGATATTGTGGCTGGACCTAAGGCTTAACACCCTGCGTCCTAGCTTAGTACATACAATGATAACAAAACTTTCCCAGAGGTAAGATAAAGTGAATTTACCTTTAACATTATCTGCCGGATGGGGATTCGAACCAGGGACCCAATAGAGCTGTTTGCACCTTACTTAGTACTAATTTGCTGTAAGGTTACGAAATCGTCAATTTTAATTAAACCTGAACTTACTTGGAATTTTGTACAAACAAAGGCTGTTTTTTCAGATTTAAATTCATAGAAATTATGTTTTTGATCAGCGAGGGAATCAGAAGAGAATAATCCACGCTGTGGACTATCACAAATGTCTTTAAAATGACAAAGTGTAAATCAACAGAATGGAGAAGAGTATTTGTATATACAGAAAGATCAGTTTTAGCCTTCAACGAATCTGGCAAACAACTCATTCTTTTAGCTAAATTAATTGAGAAACTGAATTTATTTTTCTGAGGTGTTTGCACAGTGAAACGAGGCGTTAAAAGTTACTTAAAAACTGTAAGTTTTTTTTTTAAACATTTCGTTATTCACCTAAAGTTAATTTGAGAACCACTGTAAATGTAAATCAGCATCACAGAATCTGGAATACAAATCGCGTCTTTCCGAATGCAAGGAACAAACGTTAACCGCTCATCTGCTTGAATCAGTTCAGCCCCCCGATTCAGTGGAAATTTTGTATTTTAATCCATTGGGACGAATAAAGATACAGTTTGACCGGATTATTGGTATGCAAAATTTCTTTCACACAGCGAGGACCGCAGTAACAAACTGAATCTGCGTATAATCCTGGCCTGGTATGCACGCATTTCAAATAAATTAAGTGAGACAAACAAAAATAGTAGGAGAAAACTCATAACATACCCAGTGACAAGCGAGAAAGATAATAAAACCACACAAAACATACCTAAAAATTCATCGCTTTGAATACGGGGTTATTTAAAAGCTAAAAATCATGCAGCTGCATTACACAAAAAAAAACAAAAACAAAAAAAATGTACTCATAAACGGAATGTTTCAAAGCAAAACGGAAATGCCAATTCATTAAAGAGGAGCTTCAAATCAGGGAAATGATGATAGCCACTGACAATTATGGATGTGGTATCAAAATAAATGTGTAAATGTGATTGCAGTATGCAATAAACAGAAATTTAGTGTCCGGTATTTTCCGGCAAATGTAACGCTGAATGGTGAAAAATAATGGTCGCAAAGCATAGAATTGCGAATAATAAACACGCTACACATTGACGGGGCAGGAAGGGTATAAAATTCGCAGTACCAATCTCTGCTAAAAAATGTCACCTAACTATATATCTCAGCTAGTACCATATTTCACTCCGTACTAAATTAAAAAGTACAGAAGACTAATTTTTCTGGAATATTTGAATTTACATGATTCCAATTCAATTATTAGTATTGCAGATTAAAATTCGGATAACTACATTATAAATTAATTCAAAACAAGCTTATGGCATCGCACCAATAACTACAAAAAAAAAGAGGTGTTTATAATCTATTACTTAATATTAACTAAGCCATGCAAAAATAACTTTGTATGATATTAAATTGTTTAAGACCATTTTAATTTACCTCTTAATGCAACACACATATTCGGTTTCCATCTCTTCTTTTCTCGCCGACAGAATCACCAATCTAGAAGGTTTTTTAAAACAAATAAAATTAATACTATTCTTCATCATCATCTCAACTGTTAGGATGGTTGGTTCTTTTTTCTCTCGGAAAAATTTTAACTGAGGTGGTTGCATCTTGCTTTTACCACCAGACTAGAACCAGCTAACCTTTTACCTGACGCCGGACACAATTACGATGCTACGACCAACTGAACTATCGGGGCAGTCTAAAACTGTATCAACGTATACTACATTAAGTGTAAAGTTAGTTTTCCGTAGTACTGTATTCGAAATACCAGAGATGTTACTTTTTTCACAACAGATCGGGTTTTGTTATTAGTAATAACGAGTAAATAATATAAATAGATGATATGTTTCATTGAGTGACAGAATAGAATATTATACATAGTTTATGAAAGAACAATTTTGAAAAAGAAATTTTTCGATCCTCTTTTAATACCAAGGAGATGGTTAGTTAAAGCATTTTACTAATTAATTAATATTTATGCCATAAAAAATTGAAATAGAAAATAATCTTTGTATTTCTTTCCATTCCTGGAAGATACCTTCATAATTTTTTTTATTTTTTTTTCTGCGTCAGGGAGAAAGAGTTGCTTTACATTACAAAATGTATTTGTAATAGCAATCGGGTATGTTAATATCTATCCGTTTTTACTGTTTCATTACAACTCATATGGCACACGAATTACATGATCGTGTCTACAATTTTTTACGTTGCGTTTATATTTATCACTAATTATTAAATCAACTATGTCGGAGCGTTAGTGAAAGGGATCAAGATTTACTGACTTTAGAAAGGTGAAGACCTTTATCCTGAGAAAGTAATTATGGCAGTAACTGAGATATTAAAGATGTTTTACAATGAATGCCGGCGGAATATTAACATCCGCGCATGAGACATATTGCCCTTAGGTCATATGTTTTAATGCCAGCAGTTGCCATATCCTACCAGATATGGAGTCGGTTCAAGGTTGGTGAGCTGTTAAATAACTGAGAACACGATTTAACCTTCGCTGAATACGTTTAGAATTGATTAACGCACAATATAACAAAATTATCTGAAATTATGTAGTTAATGTTTCAACGAATAAAAACATTCATTGCACATAACTTGTTTACGAATCCGTAATATAATTTTTTTAACGAGTTTATATCGCTCCCCCCTTGCGACACATAACATTACCGTCTATATATATATATCGTGTTGATTAATTACAAGTAATTGTCCGGCGGAAAATATACTTTTGCCAATATACTTTTTATTACTCATTAATTTTTAGTGACAGGTTTATTCAACAAATGAGAATTTGCGGAGGTAGGTGAAACAATTGCTGCACCATTGTAACGTGTTAAATATGGTTCAACATTTTTATGACTCATAGCCGTTTACTGTATCAAATAATTTTCTTCAGTAGGTACTATTATTTTGCCGCGTTGAATATGTGGTCATCAATGCACAGCTTATTTAAGAAGTTGTAAAGCAAGTTTATTGAAATATAGCTGAATATTATCTATAAAAATATCTTTGTCTTACATTATAATCCTCTGAAGTTGCATAGCAGTTTGATATTGTATATTGTTTATAGTTGATAATACATTTTACATTTGTTAACAAATGGTTCATGGTAAAATAGCAAAGAAAAACTTAAGTGTTTGCATTTTATAAGGTAGGCCTAATGCAAATCAGATTACTTGCCTGAAATATATACTTCAGTAAAATTCGTTATACCTAAATTCATTTGTCCTGAGATCAATACTGTAATTTGACTTTTGAATGGAAGTAGGCTTTCATTGTTTTTGGTTATAACAATAAGTAATGGAGATAAACAGTTACATCGTAAAAATCTATCGAATAATTAAAATCATATATTAATAAGTACTTACATTTTGTGTCCCTAAAGTGATTCTTAACAGAAACGTATCCTACATGATAACAAACTACAAAATTAAAACAATAGATTTTTTTTACATGCAGATTAAGTATTTACTACATCATATACATTGAAATTTAAAACGCAATCGACACTTTTTAAATATTTAGCCTTATTTAAGCTCATTACAAGTACTTTAAAAACCTATGTTTGCTTATTTTATATCAAGCGTGTTTTATGCAGAGGTTATGTGACAAACCGCAGCTACAATTTCCAATTTCTTTAAAATTATACAGCACGGCTTCATTTTTATGAACCTGATATCCGTGCAATAAATTTTAAGGAAGATATAATTCCAATTTCAATCTTAGCTCTCACTAATTTTCGTCTAATGGCTTTAATCAAGACGTCGCTGTAGTATACATCTATTTCAATAATAAAATTTTTGCTAGATGGTGCTGTTAGTTCATATAAAATTTAAATTTTTAACACGACGCGCTGTTTAATTTATTGTATTCATTACTTTCTACTTTTATAACACTTATTGAAAACGTCAGAATGAAGTTTCCTTGTTATCTTCAATGTGCTGTACTTATGGGAGCGACAGTTTCCGGAAGTGAGATAGTTGCTGAAGTTCTTACTGTAATATTGAATTATTTACTTTTGTATAACTGAGAAATGTTGCAGAAAATTGAAACTGTTTAAAGAGTTACTAAATAAGATTAAAATCATTGATAATGATCGAAATGTACCAAAGCTTGTCAGTAATTAAGCAGGAAATAGTAAATTGAAACTATATTTGGGACGAATAGTTGGAGGCAACAACAAGTTTTAAAGAAATCAGTTTCATTAGTCTTGTTATTATATTACGCTTTTCTGTTGTTATCGTTGTCAGTCATATGTTGTCATAAATTTTGGCTGATTCTATGCAAAATTTCGCTTATATACTATAAAGTTCTTTGCCCTGACTCTAGAATTAATGGATTTGAACTGTAAGGAAGAAAATACAACAGCTCATTAGATGAAAACTCGTAACTGAAAGCATTTTAGCAAAATCTAACAATAATCATTTATATATCCCTATCTTACAATCCGCAGACACAGAAATGTCCCTGTATGCGTACTTTTGGTCCAAACGAATTTTTAATTTGAATTCCTTCATTGTTTGATATAAATCGGGTTATTGTCTTAAGAGTGTCTGCAACAGGCGGGCGCAGAGACATAATGTTACACAGGAAAAGGCATGTCAGCGATAGTGACAAGAATTTTGAGTGGCAGATCAGTGGATAAGTCAATCGTCTGCATACTCAGAGTGACGGGTTCTAATCCCGCTTTGGCCAGAGACTTTCACGGGAAGTGATTTGATTACATGTTGCTCCGTGGTTCGTATTCCACGTTTAGCTGCAGGTCCCAGAGTAAAGGATCTTGCCGTCCTACCTCTGAGACAACGGCTTAATAGACCTCTTTCGAGAGTATCCAGTTAAACATTTAAGTAGTGGGCTAACTTAAGTTTTTCTGTTTACTTGCTAAGACGTTGGATATTAAAATATGATGACAGCGATGGGCTATTTCACTCCTGGCTGTCATGCTCGCATCATGAGGCGTGCAGTATTGTGGTGTAGAGGGTACATGGAGGTACAGGTAACTTCTTCAAGGTGAGAAGTAACCGCCAGTAAATTAAAAATACGAGAAGTGTCTGCTGGGCGTCTGACAGCGTCACCTGTATGCGTGCGTCGCCTGACATATGGGCACCCGGATGCCCGGCGCCGTCCTTGCAGGCCGTGCGATGCGGGACTGCTGACCTTCAGGCACCGTGCCAATACCAAGGACGGACAAGCAGGTAAGCCTCGTGGCCGGAAGGGACTCGGCAGGTGTTCCTCGCGAACTGGTTTAATGTCAGGGACTCGCTGCTCATCCGCCGCCGACAATTAACATACACTTAGTTTCACCACCGGCGGAAGTACCGCGGGCATGTCCTTCTGTAACAACACTACCGCCGGAAACTGCGAGCAACAACAGTGGCCTTTCGGTAACGAAAACCCAACAGCGTAAGAACATAAAAAATTAATTTGAACACCTTTGTCACCAGAGAGCTACCAAATTTCTGTTAGGGAAAAAAAAATGACCTGGTGGTAAGATTTCTTATCGGTTGTGCAATCCGCCCCTATCTTAGCCACCTAGCCCAACCCAGTAATCCGACCGGGTCTAGGGGACCGACAGTTTACCGTAGAATCCGAAAATCGGCGTATTGTACATTGTGCAGCAAGCTGTGCCAGAGGTGAATGTAGTAGGTTTAAGGGATATTAAAACTATCCGCCGAAACAGGGATTCGAACTGGGGACCTTCAAATCTCCAGTCAGACGCCTTAACCGCTGAGTCAGCAGTCAGCCTTCTACTAGGCTACATCAATGGGATTCAGCAGGTACTTCACTTGCTTACATAGAACCATTCTCCTTTTATAAATATGATACAACACTCTGGTTTGTGGGTGAGTGCTAACAATTGGCCCTGGCATTCTACACCACACCTTTTTGATTTCTACTCCGCTCATAAAGAATTATAGTTTCCCCAACATCATTTCAGGTGCATGTCCGACTAGTTTCTTTATGAAGGACGTTGCGTATTTTACTTTCGTTACTTTCCCCCAAAGGTCTTCGGCTATTGAGCTGATGGACAATAAGCTTCTCCAAAAGCTAAATCAAATGGCAATTATTGAAGCAAAATTTGAAATATAGAAATTTCAGTAAACCGAATGTAACATCTTCGAAGAGTATTTCTATTTTTTCCCTTGGTTTAAAAAAAAAAAAAAAAAAAAAAAATCGATTTTTCATTTATTTCGCGTTCACATATTATTCCGTTTCCTGAAACAGATACAGCAGTTTATGTTTAAAACTGATACAGTGTTTTTAGTTTATAAGATTGCATTAAGAACCTGAATTGTAAATACGAAGAATAATAATTTGTTTACTTATGATTGGTTTCATTTACAACGTTGTCCGTGCCGTGTTTACTTTGTGCTTTGATGATATTATAATTATTTTGTCGGTTGATGGGAAATTGATATAAATACTGTACTGTATTACTTCCTTTTTAACTTATGACTATGCGCACCATCGACGTCGAGGTCTTTAGAGGTGGGATGGGATCTGGACAAGGAATTCAGGAATGGCACTTTTTGAAGAAAGCATCGTGTCATTCTCCTGTAGTGATTTGGGTAAAGTATGGAAAACCCAAATCTGGATGCCCGGACGGGGATTCGAACCACCATCCTGCTGAAAGCGAGGCTAGCGCGTTAACCGTGTGCATTACTTCCATTACTTTATTTCTAACTGGAGCTAGCCTGACCTTATTTTTTGTGGTTTTGGCCGCTTAAATCATTCATCAAGTTTCAACTGGGGAAGACTCAGTATTTTTACTTTGCAAAATTTCCTTCAGAAACTTCTCTCAAATATTTTCTACTTTCTTATCTAGTAGACGTAGGTTCATCCATAATAAAACAGAAGAAAACTATATTAATGTAGTAAAATATGTTTAACGTTTTACTAGCGATAATTTACCAGGAATCAGTTTAACGTAGAATGAACATTCGAAACAAATGCACGATCGAGCTTGTTGCAGTTTGGAGATTCACTTCACGAACAGGTCCCGATGAGTTCGCTCTATTACTTTCGACCAGACAAAACTTGTTCAGACTAGTCACATCATTTTATCTTGGGGCACGCTTGATCATATTAAGATATACTACATTTGCTGGTTTGTCCTAACGCGCTTAGGACTACCTAGTTTGATCTAGGATGAGGTAGTTGATTCTACCAAGCTTAGGAAAAATAAATAAATAAACGGTTAGACAGTTTCCAACATATCATTTAATTTGCGTATCATACACTTTCAAGGAAATTATTATGGTAAGAAACCGAATCAGGCGACTGAGCGATAACACTCGGGCCTAGCATTCGGGAGGACGCTGGTTCGAATCACCCTCCTGCTATCAGTATTTCATTTTCCCATAGTTTCCTTAAATCACTCCAGGCGAATTATGGGTTGGCTCTCCAAAAGCCTGTGGCCGAATTCTTGGCCGTTCCTTGTCTCTCCACCCTCCCCCATCCTTTCCTGCCTCTGATGACCATGGCATCAACGAGGCGAAAGATCAAAACATAAAAGATAATACAAATAAAAAATAATTTAAAATATTAATGTAGATTACATGTGGCAGGGAGGGATAATTTCCGTGTACATTTTATATGAAGATCTCAGCACAGATAAGAAGATCTGTCATCTACATCTCTTCTCACTCCAGTGGCAGCAGAAGAGATCTGATAGGTATGCTTTAAAGTTATATTTTTGTCGCTGATGGTAACTACTCGTATTTTATGCAGCTGCCCTATTCGGACGGTATTGCAAGAAGAAGGCGCAAATTCGGTTGATAGTTACGGAATAGCATTTATTTTTCAACACTAGAAGTATGAAGTCTTAGTATACCAAAGAAGAGGATATGATTAGGAAAACAAAAAGTGCTTCCATCCTGGAGTTGGTCCGACATTCCTAGAGGAATCGTACCATACGGAGATGGAGTTGCCTGTAACCTATCCCCGTGTTGCTAAGTATTGATGTCTGCGTTAATTATTTTAATTCGATGTGTATTGCTTTTATGAATATTTAAGAAGGTAGAGATTGAAAACAGGTGCTGGTTTACTTTTCAGAAAGAGAACTACGGGGCCGCAAAGTTTAATGACCCGGCCCAAAAAGACATACGATGTATGCACTCTCTCCATACGCATCATGTACAGTTTGGATTACAATCATGGGATTTTTATTACAGAAGCCAGTGATCAGTAATCCAGCGATTGTCGTAAATATCTTTCATCATCCGAGTCGAACTAGCTGATCCCAGACAGAGAACAGTATAATGGTGCAGTAACGACATAAGCCAACTGACGAGGAAATATATATATATATATATTTTAAATTGGCATTTGGCTACAAGGCCATGCAGCCAGCACTATGTAATTTTGTAGTTTGCAAGTATGTATTGGATCACCCAGTGTATTATAGATTCTCCGTGGTATAGACGACACAAAACAAACACAACACTTAATTAAAACCAGCCATGCCCGAGGCCGGACTCGAACCGGCGACCCCTGCAACGCGAGGCTAGCATGCTATCCCCTACGCTGCCGGGGTCGGCTGACGAGGAAATAAGATGGGCTATGTTTTTTTACCCCTTTTGTGGTCGAAATAGATGCGGTGACTTTATCTCGGTTCGAAAATCCAAATGACAAATTTAGTTTTTTACTTGCTTCGTATAAATAGAGACTAGATAAAAGGGCGAAAATTTCTCGAATGAAATGCTATGAACAGTGAACCAGAATACAACTAAGCCGAACAGAACACACGTAGTATGTCCACAACTATGTTATATTTGGTGCCGCTATCTAGCGATTATATTCATAAAGGAATGTATAGCAAAATACGAATGTTTCCCTAACAGAAAAAATATCCGAAAAATTTTTTTCTATAGAAAAAACACCCCGTATTGTATAGTAAAACATAAATGCTCCTTACTATATAAAACATACACACTTTGCCGATATCTCCGTGAAATGTTAAATTGCTATCTAGCGGAAATGCGATCAATCCTTATCGACAAGAGCGAAACCTAGTGGCATGGCTCTGAATTGTCTCATACGCGTGACGTTGACAGTTAATTACGGGTTGACTTCAGATAAATTCCTTTTTTAACTTATGATGTTACCAAAGTGTAGACCTCATCTTTAAAATGATACCTCATTTATCGCTTTGGCTTAGTTATGGAGGGAGATAAGCAGCTCATTACATATATTTTTTTTTTTTAGTAACAATGTATCCTAAGGATAAATTTAATAACTGTAAGTATTTTTGAATACATGGATGTAGTGTGATTTATTTTATTTGGAATTTTTGGGTGGGTAACCTCAGAGGTTCGGCTGCCGAGTAACTTATTTTTGCTACCGTGTTTTCCAACTCCGTGATAATTCTTTTGCTTGATGTGGTAACGTTAATACATCTTACGTATTCCTCGTTTGTTCAGTGTCAATGTGAGAGTGGAAACATCTCTCTAAGAGATTACAGAGAAAACTTGTTCCAACTTGTTCCACTTTTACAACGAGGTAAACACGTTTGCACGGCTCGCAAACAACAGACATTAACTTCCGCCGAAATTTGCCTGAGCCACCAGTGCGAGGTGGAGCGGCAAGTTGGCCGCGCCAGCTGTTGACCCCTGCTAATTATCGCGCCTGCTTCTCCTCCTCCAGATGGCGCCAAGTTGCAGGAGCAGCAAGTTACGAGCCGCCACACTCTGCTGGAAGCGCGTTTTTGCGGCCCTCTTGGACGTGCAGGCACTGTGCCGCGCGGGATCGAGGACGCACG
Organism: Vandiemenella viatica; assembly: GCA_031002005.1. NCBI lineage: Eukaryota > Metazoa > Arthropoda > Insecta > Orthoptera > Morabidae > Vandiemenella > Vandiemenella viatica. The sequence goes on from JARYHS010009186.1 coordinate 86,055,950, forward strand.
CGCAGACGTGCAAAACAGCGGCCGCACGCCGCGCGCCGCGCGTAATCCGACGCCTCCTCCGGTGTTTTTATCACTCGCAGGACCTCCGGCTGGTGTCGCACTGCCCCACTTCGGGATATAGAGTCAACACTTGTGATAGCTGTCATCGTAAACACCGTTGCTTCATCATAACAACAGCGTCATCTTTGAAGTTACTTTTACACAGGATGTACAGTTCCCTGCCCTCCTAAACATACTGGATTACTGTATTTTGATTTATTTATTTATTTCGCTTGGCAGAAGAAATACAAAAACAGTAACTACATTAAATAACAGTAAATACAGGGTGTTACAAAAAGGTACGGCCAAACTTTCAGGAAACATTCCTCACACACAAACAAAGAAAATATGTTATGTGGACATGTGTCTGGAAACGCTTACTTTCCATGTTAGAGCTCATATTGTGGACGGCTGTGATACAATACGCCATTCTCCAGGGCTGCATCAGCGCATCAGGGATTCCATGCGACGGAGGGTGGATGCATGTATCCTCACTAACGGAGGACATTTTGAACATTTCCTGTAACAAAGTGTTTGAAGTCACGCTGGTACGTTCGGTTGCTGTGTGTTTCCATTCCATGTCTAATGTGATTTGAAGCGAAGTAATAAAATGAGCTCTAACATGGAAAGTAAGCGTTTCCGGACACATGTCCACATAACATATTTTCTTTGTTTGTGTGTGAGGAATGTTTCCTGAAAGTTTGGTCGTACCTTTTTGTAACACCCTGTATAACTACTACTACAGACCGAGCGTGGTGGGTGAGCGGTTAAAGTTCAGGCCTCGCATTCGGGAGGACGCCGTTTCGAATCCCCGTCCGGGCATTTAGATTTGGGTTTTCCATGGTTTCCCCAAATCATTCCAGGCGAATGCAGGGATGCTTCCTTCAAAAAGCCTTGGTCGAATTCCTTCCCGTTCCTTGTCCTCACTCCCATCCCGCCTCTAATGACCTCGACGTCGACGTCGACGTGGCGTAAAGCCATAAATAAACAGAATAAAAACTACAGACTTATGTCCAACGATTGCAGCCATTCAATTTCTTCTGTGGTGCTTCATTAATATGATGCATTGTACCACTGAATCTCCTAAGAGGGCATTGCATAGCGATGTAGTGAATGGTTTGCTCGTAGTTACCGCAGTCACAAGGAGTATTCTCTATCATTCCCCAATTGTACACACAGTAGTTGCATTTACCGTGGCTGTAGTTTGATGATAAACAAGCAACAGATAATTTTTTTTTTTTTTTTTTTTTTACGAAATTGTTGCTTGCTGTATTTCGGTGATAAACAAGCAACAGAATTTCGTTACAAAAATACTGAATTATCGAAAATTTGTTTTTTTGTTAGCACCACAGCTCAAAATAAGCAATTCTATCTTGTCAATGTGGTTTTAAGCAATATAGTAACAATAAATATTGAGTTAAGCAATGCAGAAATGACTAACATCGCGTTAAGTAATTATTTAGAAACTGTTTATGATAATTTGAAAACAATAATATTTACTGGATCCGAAAATAGGGTGAAATATAGACGTAACGTACTGTCGTCCTATTGAGAGAGGTGCATGGAATGATAAAGATGACCATGACCACAAGCTGGCACTTGATTTCAGGCATCAGGGTGTGGGAAAATTTTCTTTCTTAGGAAAGGGTGTAAGGGATTGGAATAAATTGTCAAGAGAATTGATGAATAATTTACCGAAAACACTAAAAGAATTTAAAGTAAAAATTAATTTAGGGCAAAAGTAGGTTAGAAGAGGAAAGGAGAAGGGTGTGTAGGAAGATTTCTACCGGAGCATGAACTCCATCGCAACTTTATCAATTATAATAATTCAAACAACATAGTGGTTTATCACCCGTGTAAAGGTCATTTTGAAGATCATTGCTACTTGGGGAATTATAGTTATATTCGATTGTCGAGCTATTGGAAATCGGCGATCATTAAGATGTTGAGCGCGCTCGAGCATTGAGTAGCTATCAATCTGCCCGCTTGCGGTCAGCACCTCATTATTCAGAGTGCAGTCCCCTTCCTATTTGTAGGTCAACCTGAGAAGTACAGGCTATCAAGGAGCGATCTTTACTGACGTGCAGTCGTCGAGAGTAATCGAGCATAGCTCAATAATCACTTGTTAGGAGTCTGCCACCCTCCCACGCCACTTCCATCTGGAGCAGCCGTCTGGCAGTTTGCATTAAAAGATCCACTAGCTACCGTATGAGGGCTTAGATAAATTGGCGACAGTCGGAATCCACCTTGCGCCACGTTGTTAATTGTATTACTCGGTCTTAGAGGCCAATAAACTGGTTCTATTGCAAGTCTCGCCTTCCTTCATGTAGTAACAACTTAAATTAGTTTCTAACCTTCTGTATGAGGCCGTCAATGCACAGTGGTGTCAAGTATTAACCCAAACAGCACAACGGTAAGGTTCTAGTGGAGCTGCAGAAGAACAGAAGGGGACGCTTCGAGCAGAACTAGAATTCGTTAAGGTCAGTTTGTCAGCCCACTAGCCTTGCCCATACAGCTCCCTCATACCTGCTTAGATACAATAGCTTAGTGATACAAGCACTAAATACTTCTGCAGATAAGTCAGTTCTTGAGTACTAATGACTCCAGAGATAAGGTTGGGTGAGATTCAATAATCTTGTACCAAAACAGGTTGAAAGTTTAATGGGTGGGAGATACGTCAAAACTTTCCGAATTACTCTTTGAAACATTGGAACATCTACAGATAACCATTGCTCATGTTTCAAGTATCTAGGTGGTGAAAATACTGCGGATGTGCTCAGCGAAATAGGACATGGAAGTAGAGTGATTCGTCAACTTAGCTCACTATTGTGGAGCAGCAAAATAAAAAAAAAGATCAAAAATACTGTAATGTCAGTATAATGATAGGTATCTGAACTTATGGTTCAGAGATTTTGGAGATCACACTAGATAAATGTAGATTAAGTGGCTGAGAAGTTTTCCGCGATCTTTGGCGATGTTATCCTGGTTGTTTTGGTGGAACCTGACGTCTCAGCCAGCATTACGTGGCTTTCTTCAGACAACTATCTTGGCTGGAACAGCTGCTGCTACATATAGTTGGCTGAAACGTCGTGTTTCAATAAATTGATGCGGTTCCACCTGGCTAACCAAGATAACATAAAGGTAGCTTGCTGGCCTCTGACATGGACTTCTGGAGACAGAACATGCTACAAATGATACAATCAGGAAAAAATGAATGTAGAAAGCATTATCATAGACACTATAGACGGGAATTGCCTCACGTGATTCGATCACCTTCGACGAACAAAAGCTACCAGATGGTCTTGGGAACAGATATCACACGAAAGAAAGAAATTAGGTAGACCATCAACAAGCTGCAAGAAGGACGTAGAAGAAGCCATGTTAGATAGACGACTTCAGGAATACGAGAAGTGGGATAGAGTGTAATGCCAATCGAGAAACAGTAAACTGCGACAACCGTAAAAGAACCGCATCTTTATATATATAAAAATCTCGTGTCACGATGTTCGTCCGGGATGAACTCCGAAACTACATAACCGATTTAGATGAAATTTGGCTTAATGTGTGTGATTTAGTCCAACTTAAAAGATAGGATAGTTTTTTATCTGGATTATAGACCTCAATATTTATTATTTGCGAAATAAATGTTCATTAAATGTTTGTCATAGGACAATGGTTTGTAATTATTTGTAAGCCGCCAAGGATAAGCGGTCTGCTGGCTAAGTGGTTAGGGCGTCTGACTGGAGATGGAAAGGTCACCGGTTCGAGTCCCTGTCTCCGCGAGGATTTTTATAGACACTTAACCCGGCATTAACGCCCGGCGCAGCATGCTGTATGAGGCGAAATACTGCAGGACGGTACTGTGGTTCGAATTCGACGTTAAAATGTAAGTCCCCTGTACCAAGCTGGATGGGCGGGCTAGGTAAAGGCGGCTACGACAGGGGCAGAATGACCAGCCAGTAGAAACCATGTCACCAGGTCATTACGACCACACGTAATTATTATTATAGTTCCATAAGTTTCTAACAGATGGCGATGTGTTAACTTATCTATACAACACTTGGTTAGCTAGGTTGGGTAATCATCCAGTAGATCACGTTCTGTTTCAATTTATTTATGCTACAGTTTATTCCTAACAGATGGCGGTGTGTTAATTTATCGAACCATCCAGTAGATGGCGTTGTATTTCGATTTATTTATGCTACGGTATATTCCACACCATATGTGTGAGTTTCTTCAATTTTAATTGTGCTGTGTATTGTGTTATAATTATACTGTATTGTTGTTCATCGTTTGTGTGTCTTTATACCTAACGACAAAGTAATTACACACATGAATATAACATTGAAGAAAACGTTACGATAAATTCGAATCGTGTAAGCATTTCTCGCTAACTTATCATTTTTCTTCTTCTTTTTGTTATGGTCAGCTAGACTCCACGTGTCAATTTCAATTCCTCTCCTGTTGTTTTTTCTTTCTTCCTCCCCAGTACTCCTTCATTATTGCACTCCTCTCTACCTTTGAATCCTGCCATATTCAAAGTCTGCTATCGAAAAAATTTTCTTTCCATACGGTTCACTGGTATTATTTCGTTTCAAATCTTTCTAAACCTCTTGAAAGCCTGGTGTCATCCATGCTATAAATGTATCAAAAGAATATCATTCTTCTTTTTCTGTTATTTTTTTCCATGTTATTTTATATTTCCTTATTAGTTCTTAACTTCCATTTTACTGTATTTTTCAATGGACCCAAAAATTCCGGCTTCACTACAGTATTATAGTGTCTTATTTTAAGGCTTTCAGAAAGGCACTTTTTGTTGTAATTCAAATATTTTTCAGTGAAATGTCGCCAAAGAATCTAACCTCGACAATGCGTGTAGCAGAGAGACAAGACGCACGACGAGAGAGCTCATCAATCAGCAACACAAATCGCGACGAGTAAGGAAGTTCAAAGAATCAGGACAGCTGAGCATCGTATGCAAGAATCTCAAGAACAGCGTGATGAACGTCTGTGACAGAACATATCGAGAACAAGAGCGGCACGAGAACAGCTCATAGCTACATTTAGAGAAAGAGAACGAGAGAGACAGTAAATCAGCCGTGCTTTAACACGTGTATCATTTGTTCGTCTTGCGTTCCAATATGCACCAGCCATTGATTACTCTGCACATTCTAAAACTGCAATCGGTGCAGTGAGCAAAATATGCCAGTATTGTCAGGCGTTGAAATTCCGCAATGAAGCAGCCAGCATGTGTTGTGCATCAGGAAAAGATGTATTATTACCACTACCCAATCCGCCAGAACATTTACAATCATTCTTGCTGGAGAATCAAACGATTCGAAATTGTTTCTGCTCAAGACACGCAAATTCAATTCTTGCTTCCAGATGACGTCTTTTGGGGCAACAAAAATTTGCGATCTTACATCTGATGGACGTTATTTTGAAACTAAATTCAAAATACAAGGCCAGGTGTACCATAAGATTGCGTCGTTGATACCGATGCCAAACGATGACCCGAAGTTTCTCTAAATCTATTGGAAATTGTGAGGAACGCTTGAAAACTAGGTGCCAGTATAATTTCATCGAACAAGCAGAAGAGAGAGCAATTGTGGTATTGTTGGAAAATTGTTTTAAAAATAATAATCAACTTATTCAATTGTGTTGCCACAATTAAAAAATGACAACTATCAAATTGTCATCAAAGCTGATAAATTACCATCAGGAGAATACGCTGGCAGATTCAACGCGCCAACCGTAGATGAAGTTGCAGTTTTTATGGTTGGTGACTCAGTTGATTAAAGTCACACGTCAAGATAGAACTGTTAGTATAATTTCGGATCTACACCGTTCGTATGCCGCACTCCAGTATCCACTGATATTCTGGCAAGGGCAGAATGAATATCACATCAACATCAAACAGCGTGATCCAGTTGCTGGTAAATTTAATATTCAACTATTTAATTCTTTATTTTATTAGTACAGTAGACCCGCAGTATTCCAACCAGGGGCCGGATTATAGCGGGCCCACTATATTGATTTCTTATTATTTTTTTTACTATTTAATTTATTATTTTTCAGGTAATAAAACAAATAAAAAAGTTACTTCAATGATGTACTACGCCCCCCCATTGATGATTAGACGTAATTAGGATAACTATATCCTTCGATATCGTCAACTGTGCCTTCAATACGTCGTGGATATGTACGCCAAGGTTGAAAACAAACATTTGCGATTTATTCGATACAATCAGGTTAAATTACGATCGGAGGAATACATCCTCTTACGAGATACTGTTATCGGCAATATTTATGAAAATTTTAACGCCAATGATATCGGTAATACATTTATTTTACCTTCAAGCTACATCGGCAGTTCACGGAACATGAAGGAATATACGAGATGCGATGACTTACGTACGTCATTAGGGGGCATCCACAAATTACGTGAGGTGTTTTTCCGGATTTCTGGACCCCCCCTCCCCCTTGGTGAGATCTGGTGAGATTTCGCCAGACCCCCCCCCCCTATTTCACCTCGCGTAATTTATGGACGCCCCCTTATGGTCGTCCAGATTTGTTTATTACATTTACATGTAATCCGAATTGGGAGGAAATACAAACTTAGCTATTACCAGGCCATCAATCAATGCATCGTCATGATGTCGCGGCACGTGTGTTCAAACAAAAATTAAAATCATTGATTGATTTAATCGTAAAACATTCAGTTTTCGGTAACACACGTTGCTATCTGTATTTGATTGAGTGGCAAAAGCGAGGTTTGCCTCATTCTCACATTTTGATTTGGCCTGAAGTTAAAATCCGTCCAGAAGAAATTGATCAAATAATTTCAGCCGAAATTCCGGACCCATTAATTGATCAAGAATTGTTTGATATTGTTACCAGTCACTCGAATCACGGACCGTGTGGTGCTTTTAACATGACATCGCCATGCATGGAAGGTGGAAAATGTAAGAAGCGTTTTCCAAAGGAATATACGAATGATACTATTACGGATATCGATGGTTATCCGTTGTATCGCCACAGAAACGCTGAGAATGGTGGCCAAACATTTACAATGCGAATGTCAAATTCTAGAAACCAAGTTGAAATTGACAATCAGTGGGTCGTACCATACTCACCATTGCTTCCAAAAACGTATAAGGCTCATATTAACGTCGAGTTTTGCAGTTCTGTAAAATCCATTAAGTACGTTTGCAAATATGGTAATAAATTCATTGATTTGGCCGTATTTGAAGTTCAAAATGTAGATAAAAATGACGAAATAACACGATACCAAATAGGTAGATACATCAGGAGCAACGAAGCTATCTGGCATATTTTTAGTTTTCGCATCAATGAAAGAGACCCTTCCATCCAGCATCTTGCAATACATCTTGAAAACGATCAACGTGTATATTTCACCGAAGAAAATATTTTCTAAAGAATAATTGAGCCACCAAAAACGACAAACCACAAACTGAATTTTTCACATTGTGTCAAAAATCTGATGTGTTCCGCCAATTCGCAAAAAACATTATTATATACCGATGTTCCAAGCTATTTTTCATGGAACAAATTAGGTAAAAATTGGTAGCCACGTAAACAAGGAGAACCACATCCTTCGATCGCAGGCATATTCAAAGCAAAGACTTTGCATCCAAAACAACGTGAATGTTTCTTTCAGCGTTTGTTATTGGTGAATGTTCCTGGACCAGCTTCTTTCGAATGTTTACGAACAGTTAATGGTCGAGTGTTCAATACATTTCGAGTGTTCAATACACGTCCAGATGCATGTCGCGAGTTGCAGCTGCTGGTAGACGACAATTATTAGGACCTGATACTTGCTGATACAGCGTTGACAGCCACGCCGAATAGTATTCGTCAAAATGTTTGCAATTATTTTGACATGTTATCCAACACAATCTTCGATTTTGTGGGAAAAATATAAAAACAGAATGACTGAAGATATAACTGAAATTTCAGTTTATATAAATAAATAAAAAGATTTTTTATATAAATATTAATTTTTATATAATTTCAATTAAGTAATTTGTAATGAAATGTAAATTAAATTTTTTTATGATCGTTTGTCCTTAATTTTAACTCTCCGTAACTCTTTACCAATTACATTTGAATTTCCAAATCGACTACAATGTTTCTGTCTTTATTAGTGAATATTAATTTGACTACTTGAGGAAGGTTAGAATAACAACGTACTATAATTAGTAAGTCACAGCAACGCGTGACCGGGTCAGCTAGTATATATATATAATTTTGAAATTTCCCGGGTTATATTAATCCGATTGGCAAGATTTTTTCATTGTTGTGTTGGAAAACATGTCTTAAATATATCTATACATTTTGAGCTATATTGCATGTTTAGTCTCTGGTCAGTTATTAAAAGAAGAACGCTTGTTTTGATACAATCGGCGATTTTTCATTTGTATAAATCTTGGATCAGAGAGTTTGCATCAAATTCTGCTATAAAAATTGAATTATCTGCAGCCAAGTTTTACAAAATGTTTAATATTACTTTTGGTGAATGTACTATGAGCAAAACAAGGGTTTACGAACGTTTTCAAGATGACCGTGAGGACGTTGAAGATGAGGAGCGTGTGGGTCATCCCAGCACATCAATAACCGATGAAAACGAGGATAAAGTGAAAGCAATGGTTGTGTACCATCACCGAATCACAATTAGAGAAGTTGATGATGTTGGCATATCAATTGGCTCCTGCCATGAAATTTTTTTCTTCTGTTTTGGATATGAAACGTGTTGCAGTAAAATTGGTTCCAAAAGTGTTGAGTTTTTCGAACAAAAACAGCAACGAATGGAAGTTGCTGAACAATCGCTAAATGAGGTCAACAACGATGCAAAACTATTGAAATATGTCATAACAGGTGATAGAACATGGGTTTATGTGTATGATGTCGAAACTAAGGCTCAATCGTCCCAGTGGAGGCATTCTGGATCGCCAAGATCGAAAAAAAACTCGACAAGATCGGTCAGATGTGAAAGTTATGCTCACTGTGTTCTTCGATTTTAATGGCATGGTACAGCATTAGTTCCTTCCACAAGGTCAAACAATCAGTAAGAAATACTCCCTTCAAGTTGAATGCCGATTGCGTGAAGCAATCGGAAGAAAACGTCCGAATTTGTGACAAAACAATTTATGGCTATTGCATCACGATAATGCACCTGCTCATTTATCACTGCTTGTTCGTGAATTTTTGGCAAAAACAACACTGTAATAATACCCCACCCTCCATATTCACCAGACATGGCTCCGGGTGACTTTTTTCTGTTCCCAAAATTAAGAAAACCTTAAAGGGTCGACCTTTTACAAGCACAGATGAGATTAAAAGTGGGTCAAAGCTATCACAAAGTTGAAGTTCCAGAAGTGTTTTTGGGATTGGAAGAAGTGCTAGCATAAGTGTATGATAGCTAATGGGGACTATTTTGAAGGGTATGACATCGTTGTGGGTGAAATTTTTTTTCCAGAATAATGAAAATTCCCGTTATTTTTTGAACACATCTCGTATATATATATATAAATTAGTTAACCAGAGGAGTTGTAAATGGTACAACTAAATGGGGCAGGCATAACTGATTATGCTGATGAACATGGAAATGACGCCGCGTGCCGAAGACAGTGATAAGTGCCGCTTGGCCCGCCTGATGCTTCAACGTCTGCGGTGAGAGCGGGTATTAATGCTGGGTGCTGTAGCGTCCATTAAGCTGACCGCGTGTGGGGCACGCGCGATGGCCGATTGCCGCCTGAGAGATCGCCTCGTGACTGCGCATAACACACGCGGCGGCAGCTGCGCCGGTATGCGCCGCCGCTATGCCAGACAGCTGCCGGACATTCCTGTCCGGCAGCAAACGGTTGTCTGTCGCCGACTAACTGTGTGGTAACGTTCGTAATTGACGCTGGAAAAGACCCCTCATTTGAATTTCTACTGCACGCTTCAAATGTCAAAAAATCACTGTAGATGTAGCATTACTCCAGATCGCGATACCACTAGATTATCCTTTCCTTGTGAGATAATGACGTCATAATACTGCAATTGTCGATCACAAGACGTATTATTTTGAAGCAGTAATTAGGTTGTAATACACCTTGGACTACTTTGCGAAATCGCTACAGTTCTAACAATGTTATGCTGGTCCAAGGTGCATTCCAGTGTTCTTATTGTTGGAAAACAATGCGTCTGGTGACTGAATGACGCAGTATTCTGACGCCATTACCTTGCGTGGTGAGAACAAATATCGAGGATTCGAAAACAAAACAAAAAATATAAAGATACCATAGGCTGCATTTCTTGTGATTACTATTCTTGGATTCGTATATCACAAAGATGGAAGTTAACTGTACTTATAAATGAATGCAGTTTTTCTCGGTGTTGTTTATTTGGGAAACAAACCGAGTAATATTATTGTTGAAACAATAATAATATTTGTTTCGCGAGAAAAGTTCATAAATTAACCGTAATTGATTCACATTTAAAGACTGCAGGATTACAATCATGACAAAATATGGATTTGTTTATATGTATGTGTGCTTGGATATCGCGATCTACAGTAGACCCAAAGATCGTAAGAGCTACTTAATACTGGCTATACCAGTTTCTACTCTTTCTTAGATGAAGACCCATACAAAGAAAATAATAAATCTTGCAGCGTTGTTACTTTATTATTCACTGTCAACGTTTTTGATAATATACCTTTTCGGTATTTTACTGGTAATAAATACGACTAGATACAGCGAATATACTGTTCCCTGGGATAGGAGTAGCTTTCGATAAAGCACTCCAGCCATCCTGATCTGGGTTTTCCATGGTTTTCCCAGATCACTCCACGCGAATGCGGGGATGGTTCCTCACAATAGCCCATGGGCGCCTCCTGCCATATCCCTTATAACCCTTCCAAACCATAACCCCTTTCGATAGGTGCAATGCACCCTCCGCCACACACTTTTAGTGAATCGCGGAGTAATAATAATAATAATAATAGTAGTAGAAACATCCTCTCTGTAGGCTTAGTTAGTTGCGTTATGCTGCCTGGCACGTGCCACAGGTTACTTGGTTCGAATCCTGGTGATAGAAGAAATTTTCATCGTCAGGCACTGGCAGACAGGATAGGACAGGGGTTGGTGCCACAAAGCCGTGGGTTAAATCCCAAACATCTCCGAAGTGCGTATGTAGTGATGACATATAACACTTTAGATTTTGATTCGTTCGTCGGATAGGGACGTTAAGTCTGACAACCTCATTGACTCGTGTCCTTCGGAAGAATAGGCCTGAATGGATTGACAATGAGTTTCAAATATCCCTTCTTCAATCTGTCGTTTGTTCAGAACACTAACAATACAATGAACACACACACATCTCAGTCAGTCACATAGAAAAGTAATGAAGTGCAAAAAATAAGAGAGAAGAAGCGTTTAAATATATTTTCTGTAGCGGTAATAGTGAATCTTACTGAAAGGTATGATTTGTGGTACACAAAAAGATCTACTGACACTTGTCTTCAGCTTTATAAATCCTCAACAAAACTACATTTTTCATGTTATGTGTTAACCTGAACTGCATTTACGTATAAGTGATTTCTGGCTTCTAACTAGATCTTTGAACTAGAACTAGCAGTGAGACAAGTACGTTCTCTGCGTTCCATATGTGTTAATGCATGTATTCAAAAATACTTTACCGAGCGTGGTGGGTGAACGGTTAACGTTCTGGCCTTGCATTCGGGAGGACGCGGGTTCGAATACAAGTCCCGGCATTCAGATTTGGGTTTTCCATAGTTTCCCCAAATCACTCCAGCCGAATGCCGGTATGCTTCCTTCAAAAAGGTAATGGCCGAATTCCTTCACGTTCCTTGCCCCAATCCCAGCCTGCCTCTAATGACCTCTCTGTCAATGAGGCGTAAAGCCCAAGCAAAAAAAAATATTTTAATTGTGTTAGAAAAGATCTGGATTTAACAGACATAATTTTAAAAAATCAGGTGGAAGCCATTACACTAGCCATGTTTTAGTAAACTAGATGCTAAAAAGACTACATATACAGAGATAACCTAAATGCGTAGTTTTATGAATCTGTACCAATACACAAAAGTCAAGAATTCATTCTTCATTTGGTGACCAGTCATCTCTTTATGAGAGTGAATCGCAAACATCAGATCTTTCATTTTAATAACAATAAATAAAAAGTACGCGTAATAGCAAAAAATCAGTGATTGTAACAGTAAGAAAACTAGTTTCACATATTGAATTCTCACTGTGTAGGGTATACTTGGCTCTGAACAAGATATTATGGATTTTTGTCACTAAACAGCCTCAAGACACGATCCTACTTTTAAGTGAATGGTTTTTGCTAGAATTTCATTTTTGTATGTTGTTACCTCTTCTAGGATAAAGGGAAGTAATCTAGAATGTTGATGATCTAAAGTCAACGTATGTTGTAAAACCTCTGCACCTCCCCAACTTTCGAAGCAAGGAGCTCACCGGGCTAAAATTTAACGGATTATCTAAGCTTCTTGAGTTCATGAAAAAGGAATTTTTTGAAATATAATGCCATCCAAATCAAAGATATTATGGCAAAAGGCACCCTCACGAATGACTTGCTTCTTGAGTTCATGTAAAAGGAATTTTTTGAAATATAATGCCATCCAAATCAAAGATATTATGGTAAAAGGCACCTTCACGTATGACGTATATACAGGGAAAATCACCACCAATACAGGAGTTTTGATATGTTTTTGGGGAAAAACTTATCTATGTCCCAAATTATATTTACATGAAACTACAAGTAGTACTCTCGAATGTTTATGGCCATTAGTGATTACACATTAAGTTTGCAAGTCAATAACTAATAAAATAAGGACAATAATGAAGTGAAATTTAATGCGTCAATTAAGCTTGGCGATCGCTATGTATGATCAAGATTTGGATTATATAGCCTTATCCATAGCAAAGATATTACTATATAAAAATACACCGTAACACTTGAAGAACGGGCGATTTGGATTATATAGCCTTATCCATAGCAAAGATATTGTTTAAAAATACGCCGTGGCACTTCAAGAACGGATGTGACGATTACAACTTGTCCTATCATTCCCCCAGAGTCTATTGTCATTGCTTTCTGCATACCAGGTTTGTTAGCTGGAAAATCCAGTATCTAACCCACTAAAGTGTACCGCCACAAACTGATAGATAGTGTCATTTTATTGATGGTTGACACCCACTACAAAACTTGCCGTGTCCACCCTGCTAAAAACGAATTTCAGTCTCAGCCTATAATGAGATGCGATCTGCTGGCAGGTAGTAGGAACAATGGCCCAGCAATCCAAGCTCCCGGTGACCCCTCGCCAAGGCCGAAGGAACACAATGCCACCCAGTATGTCATCATAGCGGCAGCCGGAATGCAAATGCCGCGCACGTCCCAGTCCATATTGCGACCGACTACTCCTCCCATTTCAATTGCTAATTTTATAATCGAAAGCAGCTTCGATTTGTTTAGCGCCGATTTTATAAACACGCGCTGCCCGCAAGCGTTGTACGTCACAGGCAGGTTTTTGTGAGAATAAATATCGAGGATTGGAAAACAACACATACGAATATACCGTAGACTGCATTTCATGCGGACTCCTATTCTTGCACTCTTATATTACAATGATGGAACTTAAGAATGCAGCCGGCATTATAATCACGACAAAATATGGATTTATGCATGTGCGTATGGACAAACTACGATCACATTAAATTTGGTTTGGCTTGAATTTGCTTACGACGAGTGCACATCAATGTTACAACGAGAGTTGTCAGCGCTAGAGGAGACCTACAGTTCAACGAGGAATCCGAACAACAGTAGTGTTCTGGCGTAGTTCACATTACATAGCAAGCTGTGCCAGAGGTTAAGATCGAGTTTATTTATTTATCTTATGGCCACTGCACATAATCAATAATACAATTATCTAAAATTGTTTCACACAAACAAAAATGTAACAATTTTTATATATAAAGATGAATGTATGTTTGTTTGTTTGTTGGTTTTTTTGTTTGTTTGTTTTTCATACAAATCCACAGTTTTCATCCGATCTCGATGAAAACTTTGCACACTTATCCTTTGAAACAAGGAGATAAATACTGTCTACATTTGGTTGAAAAATTATCTATATAAATAACACATTTTGTCTCATAACTTCGAAATAAGGCGATAAACAGACAAGTTGAATATGGGCGTCTCCATACCATGTTTCCGTGTAGTGGACTGCCAGCTCAGTAGCTAAAGCGCTTGCTTACTAACGTCGTGGTCTCCGGTTGAAATCTCCGTGGAGGCTAAGACTTTTAAAATTTGTTTTTCATCGTAAGAGTCAGGCCTGGGGCGTAGGTTATTCGGATTGAATGTTAAACTGTAGATATTGGAAAGTTACGGATGCAATGCGAGGCAAATCGTAGGTAGTCTTGCAATGTAGTAGGTGTACACTTTTTTACGTTATAATGATCCCTCAGGTGTTGTTCGCACTCAGTGTGTGAGTGTGAACTACAGTAATATTATTTATAAATACGGAAGTAAGTCTTTGTCTTTTTGTTACGTTTTGACGACTTAATGGCTATATCGTTGTGATGGAATTTTATAAGGAAATCGGTATGAAGGGCACAGGATATTTTTTCCAGTATGATTAACAGTTGTAGTCATGAAATTTTGAGACCTTATCGAATGGTGACAGAAATATGTTGGAAATTGATTCTCTTCAAGAGGCAGGTTCGACGGTACAATGATATAGTGTTAGCTTTCCTGTCATATTATTCCGACTCGATATTGTTTGGGACCAATCCTTCGTTACCAACAACTTTCTATATTTAATTCTGGCAAAACAATTCTTAATCCACGCGTACGAAGTCGCGGGTACGGGCTAGTAAATTATAATTCAAAGTGGACGTAGTGCATCCGATGTAGAGCTTTATTTGAAATATCTATAAAGTATATTGGTGATCCCTGCAGGCTCGAAGTGGGCAATCAAAGGTCACGTGACGGATGGTTTGCTTTTCCTTACCACAGTTGCAATTCGGTGAATCTCTTACTCCCCATGTGTATATAGCTGAAGCAGATCTGCCATGGCCAGACCTAAGAGTTGTGCAGGTCTTGCGAGGAAGGTCGAGTCCCTTTAGCGCCTGTTGATTATCGAACAGGGAATGCCATTCTGGTGTTGCTGAGGCTATCCACTCCAATTTCTCTCCCGTTAAAATTATTAGATATAATCTGCTTTGCAGATTTGATGAATGGGCTTCTTGATTTAAGTCTCTGAAATTGGGTTAACAGGTCTTTGTGGATGGGCAGATCCAAGTTATGCCAGATTTTATTATATTGAGCAATTAGACGATTGCGTCGTCTTATCGTAGGGGATTCGATGTGACACAAAACTTGTAACCAGTTCAGTGGAGTGGCCTTGATATATCCACTAATTATCCGCATTGTCTGGTTCAAAACTATATCTTTTTGACGTTGGTGCTATTCATCCAGATAGACGAGCAGTACTCAGCTGCAGAATACAGTAGACTCAGTGCTGATGCGCGAAGTGTGGAAACGGGTGCTCCCCAGGAGGTGCCAGTTAACTTCTGCAGAATATTATTTCTGGTTCTTAATTTTGCTGCAAGGTTGTTTAGATGGTTATTGTACGACTAGATTGGATTAAGGGCTTTTGAAAGTCCCCGCCGAGACACGGATTTGTACAGGGGACCTAACGATCCCCAGTCAGATGGCTCAACCACTGAGAGCACTTCAAAATATGGTTTTATTATTCGTGAAAATTTTTCTTTTATGTCTCTACGTACGAAAAAATCATCGAATGACGTTATTTGGAATTCGGTCCGAAATTGTTCCCAAAGGAAAGCTGCTATAAACATACTAACTTCGATGACATAAAAGAACGTTTAGCATTTTACGTATATTTTAGGTTTCTAGCCAACTACTTAATTACTAATTAAGTTACTTAAAGTGTAATGTGTAAAATTTAGGGGAATATATTTCTTAAAATAAAGGGTGAGTGAGGTTTTCATTTTAGGAGATAGTGAAACGGATTGCAGTAACTGTGCTCCTTCAAATAAACTGAATTTCTCATTTAACGGTTTATTAAGTCGCCTTACCTTTTGTCCAAAAATTAGTCAACATATTGAAATTCTCTGTCTACTCTCGTCTTTAATGAGCTCTTTTTAATGAGAATATTTTGATTTTTGAGTTTAACTTATTTAATTAATTACTATGAAAATGATTCCAAGGGCGCCATTCCAAAAGAGGAAAATTAAGGGAACAGAGTTCTGCCTTACATTTGAATGTTAGAATTAGGAATTTATTTAAAACCATCGAATTTTTATTCTAGCATAAACAATTGAAACATATTTAAATATGAAGTTTTACAAAATTAAAACACATGATATGTATGCATGGATTCTGGAGTTCTGTTCCACAAGGACTAACATTCGTTTATCAATAATCGTACAAGTTCCACGGTTAGCTCACTGAAGTCAAATATATGTTTGGAGATGCAATTAGCAATTTTTATTGCTCTCAGGGTTGTACTGGGCTTTTAAATCACTATGGCAGCGAAATGTCAACACTTTTCAGTCAGAAGGGATAGTACATTACCATGCGAAGTCCTCACTGTTGCTGCAGTATCCACACATACAAAAATTAGAGTTTTCGCAGCAAACAGTACTGCGCAACCCCTGCCACGTTCTGCCGCAATGTTTGCTCTAGCGGTCCTCTTCCCCCTCCACTAACTGTGGCCACCCTGTGTCGGCCTGGGCATTCCAAGGCCGCACTATTGTCTGTCTTGGGCCAGACGACTATGCGGCGCCAAACTGGAATCCCTTCGTCACCGAATTGGATCGGTGTAGGCATGGTCACCCAATGCTAATCTTTGCATTTCAATAGTCCCTTCTAATAAAACATGTGGTGACGTTTTGAGATCACCACAATATTTACAGCGGTACTCCGTAAACAAATATTTTGTCCTAGAAATTTGAGCATGTATCTGTGGAGTTGATAAATTCCAACAGTTAAAACTTATTTATAATTGTACATATTGTACAAAATTGAAACATATTACCCAATTATCGACATGGTAATGACAAGAGTAAAATTCGTATATTGATCATAACGGACTGAAAGATCCGTTGGTATATTTCCACTGTCACTGATATTAGAAAATGAGTGGTTCCTACTCGTCGGTTGAAACGAAAAATTTATCAATGAACTGGATTACTAATCTTTGGATAAAGATGAAGCAAAATATTTTGAAAGAGGTACTAGCATTTTAAAGGGGTAACGAGCAATAAATGCAGTCGTAGAAGGAAAATAATAGCGGAAACAGCTACAGAAATTTAGCGTCTGAGACGCATGCCCCAGATAGGAGACAACCACCGAAGGGGTCTCTCGTGCCATATCTGTGCCAAAAACAATATTTGAATAGTGATGATTACTCGGCGGGGGCGGCCGCCTGTTGACGGGAGGAGCGAGGAATTTTCATCAGACTCGTATTTACCGTTGAAATTGCGGTGTCGGCTGAATGAGCTCGTTAAAGCGTTGCGGGGCGCCCTACTCGAGTACAACGGACGCCCGCCCGTGGAGAGGCGCCGCGGCGTGGCAGGGGCGAGTAGGCAACCAGTCAGACCAGCCACTGTGCAGCCTCGTGCAGCGTGTAGGAAATTCACAGCCGTTGACCATTGATGACGATGCTATCTGAAAATAATCAAACAAATGAAATTAATTACGAGGGCTGTCCAGAAAGTAACAGACGTGTTGACCTGGCGCAACAATGGATGCTCCTAGCGCCGCCATCTTGGCGTCAGACTGTTCATACATTCAGTACGCAACCAGCCGTGGTAGTTTGCACATCGTTCCTATCGTACTTTGAATACAGTAGAGTGTTAAAATGAGCGCTGCAATTAAAAATCCCGCCAGTTGTGAAGTGCGAGCTGTAATACGGTTTTTGTTGGCGAAAAATCACAAACCAATTGAAATTTATCGCCAGATTTGTGATGTGTACGGCCAAGGAATAATCAGTGAAAGCCGAGTGAGGCAATGGTGCATTGATTTTAAAAATGGTCGAACCAATGTTCACGATGAGGACCGCATGGGTAGGCCTAGTGTTGTGAGTGATGAACTGGTGGTGAAAATCAACGAAAAAATCCGTGAAAATCGTCGTTTCACGATTACGGAGCTTTCAGAACATTTCCCCCAAATTACACGGAGTTTAGTTCATGAGATTGTGGTTGGTAAACTTGGTTACCACAAATTTTGTGCCAGGTGGATTCCGAAAATCTTGACAGAAGACCACAAAAAACAGAGACTGGCTGCAGCACTGACGTTTCTGGAAGACTACACCAAAACTGGAAACCAAGTTATCGATTGTATCGTAACTGGCGACGAGACTTAGGTAAAGCACGTCACCTGTGAAACAAAACGGCAGTCTATGGAATGGGGACACACGCATTCGCCCAAGAAACCGAGGAAGTGTCTGCAAACGCTGTCAGCAGGAAAAATTATGGCTACTGTGTTTTGGGATGCTAAGGGTGTGATTCTCGTTGAATTTCTTGAACGTGGCCAAACAATCACTTCAGAAAGGTATTGCGAAACACTCAGAACATTAAGACGCGCGATACAAAACAAGCGTCGGGGAAAACTCAGTGAGAAAGTTTTGTTTCTCCACGACAACGATCGTCCACACACGGCCAATCGTACCCAAGAGCTCTTGGATGGTTTTGGATGTGAAGTTTTCAATCACCCGCCGTTATAGCCCGGATTTGACACCGAGCGACTACCACCTGTTCCCGGCGATGAAGACGCGGCTCGCAACACAACGGTTTGAAACTGACGCTCAACTGCATGCCGGTGTAAACCAGTGGTTGAAGTCTCAGGCGGCAAATTTCTACAGAGGGGGTATCGAAAAGCTTGTACCACGTTATGATAAGTGCCTTAATTTAAATGGCGATTATGTTGAAAAATAGCCTAAGCGTTTACCTCTAAAATGTATATAATAAAAATCGTTTTTTTCACTTTGTTTATTTTTTATTACAAAACGTCTGTTACTTTCTGGACAGCCCTCGTACACATCTTGATACTTTTTTTAAAAAACAGTGATACTAAGTAAATGAATACCTTACACCCCTCTCTCTATGTAAATGTCACTGCAGCATACATTTCTGGCCGAATTTGAGGACATTACAAATTCTTTTCCATCATAACTAGTTTTTTTTATGTTTGGGTAACATTGGATTCGAACTTTACTCAAAATACAAATAATAATATTCTAGAAAAGCTAAATATAACATCATTATTAAAAAATAGACATAAAAAGATTAGAATAAAGCCTAGTTATATAAATTTTTGTTCTGGCCTTTAATATTAAAGTACAAATCTAAAAGCTTAATATAATTATTGTAAAAGAAACAAAATAATCAGCTAAACAAAATCTAATTAATAATTTATTAAATAGACAAAATATAATAAAATATAAGAACGAACAAATCATCATAAATGTTTTATTAATCGCAACTGTATCATAAATAATATTAATAAAACATGATTTGATTTAAAACAGCCTATGGTGGAAAAATTTGTGTATATTCTTAAGGGTTTCCACATGAAGTTCATATCGAATATTATAATTGGAAACGAGTTAAAAATGTGTCTAACTTATGGAAAAATACTCGTAAGAGGCGATAGAGTAGGTATATCAATGGTGCACCAAATAAACAATATGAAAAGTGTCAAGCCAGCATGAGCTAAAAAATATTATAGAACGATTTTGAAACAACAATTGCAATTCTAAACCCAGCAACATTAATTAAATATACCCAAAAACCGATACCTGCAGCTTTACGAATATAATTGAGCAACCCCGCTATAATCTTAAAAGAACTAAAAAACTTATGATATTTCACGGTAACGATATTTATTACACAAAACTAGAAAGTATGTTTTAATATTATTTTTCTAAATGTGGTAGATGGCTTTAACTAGCCCTACCGCTCTACCGAGCGTGGTGGATGAGCGGTAACGCTCTGACCTCACATTCGGGAGGACGCGGGTTCGAATCACCGTCCCGCCATCCTGATTTGGGGTTTCCATGAAGTCCGCAAATCACATCACGCAAGTGCTAGGATGGTTCCTTCAAAAAGCCATGGTCGAATTCCTTCCGACTCTTTGCTCCCATTCCATTCCCACCTCTAATGACCTCGACGTCAAAGAGGAGTAATGCCAGAAGTAAAAAAGAAAAAAAATCAGCGAAAGAACGTATTTTCATATTTTCACCTTCTTGTTATTCCTGTGCATGGAAATTGTGATTTGTATATCCATCTGCACCTCACATTATTAAAAGTTTTGCAGATAACTGTGAATGCAACATAGCCTTTTTGACATAAAATGTGCACCATGATAAATGACCTCGTCATTATTTGTTAAAAACTAGATAAGATATATATTCCGACCAGGACGCTAAATATATGCCACCGAAATCCCTCTACAGCGGGATGTCGCCATCTTAGATTGCCTAAACATATTAGGTGAATACTGCAGCAGAAGCAGAAGAGAAGAGTGTGTCATTTGTTTTTTGTCATTATCTCTTCGTAGTCTGTTTTTTTTTTTACTGCTTAGCGTCTCTTAACAGCGAGGTCTTCAGAGGCGGGAAAGGATGGGGGGCAAGGAATGGGAAGGAATTTGGCCATGGCCTTTTTTAAGGAAGCATCCCAGCATTTGCCTGGAGTGATTTGGGAAACCATGGAAAACCCAAATCTGGATGCCCGGACGGGGATTCGAACCGGCGTCCTCCCGAATGCGAGGTGAGGGCGCTAACCGTTTAACCGTTACATCACCAGGCTCGGTGTCTGTTTTTCCTTAATTTTTCAATTATTGTAATATGAATTCTTTTAAAAAACGATTCCTTCATCTTTTTATATATGATTAGACCATAACGACGAAAAGGCACCAACATAAATCTATTTTGGTTCAAATCCTCCACTATGTAGGCCTAATATAACATTACATCCTAAAATAAGTACCGGAATTATTTTCTCAACATTAATTAAATTAATAAAAGAGTATAGGAGAAGAATTGCAGTAAAAATGCGATTAATAAAAGTGTGAAGGACGCTAGAATATGGATATTTTTTAAACCGAGAGATTTTCCCATTTGTACAAACTTGGCAATATCTGGCCAATGGTAACCGAAATTAAATCTCATCTCCGACCATCTAGCAGAAAAGCCCACAAAACCAGTTAGTCAGACAGAGTCAAGAGTCTACACTGGCACCCGTTTAAAAATTTACCAGGCTAAGAAAACATCATCCAATGAATGGATGGAGGTAAGTATCGTTACTATCCTATATAAACTCTCCCCAGATAAAGAAAGCACCGTTCATCACGCACTGATTTTACACTCTGGTTGATCGTGCATAGCACTGTTTCATAGCATTCTTCACTTCGCATTAGGTAATGTCATTTCGAAGATTTCAGCTACAAATAGCAAATCTCTTTACCTACCTCTCTCTCTCTCTTTTATATCTATATTAGATGTGATGATGTACTATCGTTTACTTTGAATACTGAATGGGTGTGTTATTGCTAAAAATAACTATTTAATTTGTATTTATAAAGCTGTCTGAATCTTCTATACATGGTCGATAGATGGGGAGGAACCCAGAAGGAGCATTCAACAGTGTTTATTGACCCCAGTATGTGTGTAATATTTATTTATGAACTAGCCCGTACCCGCGACTTGGTACGCGTGGATTAAGAATTATTATTTTTTTTTGCCAGAATTAAATATAGAAAGTTGTTGGTAACGAAGGATTGGTCCCAAAAAATATCTAGTAGGAATAATATGACAGGAATGCTATCACTACATCATTGTACCGTCGAACCTGTCTCTTTAAGAGAATCAATTTCCAACATATTTCTGTCACCATTCGATAAGGTCTCAAAATTTCGTGACTACAATTATTAATCATACTGGAAAAAAATATCCTGTGCCCTTCATAATGATTTCCTTATAAAATTCCATCACAACGATATAGCCATTTAGTCGTCAAAACGTAACAAAAAGACAGAGACTTACTTCCGTATTTATAATAATATTAATGTGGTTCACACTCACACACTGACTGCGAACAACACCTGAGGGATCATTATAACGTTAAAAAGTGTACACCTACAACATTGCAACACTACCAACGAATTGCCTCAGATTGCACCCCTACCTTTGTGATATCTACAGTTTAAAATTCAATCCGAGTAACCGACGGGCCAACCGTGACTTTTACGATGAAAAAACAATTTTTAAAAATCTTAGCCTCCACGGAGATTTGAACCGGAGACCACGACGTTCGTAAGCAAGCGCTTTAACCACTAAGCTGCCAGTCCACTACACAAAACACGGTACGGAGGCGACCATATCCAACGTGTCTGTCTACCGCCATATTTCGAAGTTATGAGACAATATGTGTTATATATACAGATAATTTTTCAACCAAATGTAGACAGTATTTTTCTCCTTGTTTCAAAGGATAAGTGTGCAAAGTTTCATCGAGATCGAATGAAAACTGTGGATTTGTATGAAGAACAAACAAACAAACCAACAAACATACATTCATCTTTATATATAAAGAAGAAGATTAGTGACCCCATTATTACAACTGTAAACGAGGTTTTGCAGAAATTCTTAAAATTACCACATCTTTCTTCGGTGACATATTGCTTTTTTTTTTTTTCTTTTTTTTTTTTTTTTTTTTTGTTAATGCAGTGGTAACCTATTTGGTGAGAATCGAAAAGTTTTCGGTTCACCCCAGAGTTTTGTATGCTTATTGTTAGTCTCGATTTACGTGTACTTCACATATTGGAAAGTTTATTTTGTGTGTTTAGAAGGTATTTTTTCTTAGAGCTTTACGCATCGTCAACTTCGAGATAATTTTAGACGGGAAATGATTGGGGGCAACGAACGGGAAGGAATTTGGCCATGGCCTTTTAAAGGAAGCATACCGTCATTCACCTGGAGTGATTTGGCGAAACCATTATAAATCCAAATCTGGATGCCCGGAAGGGTATTCGATCCCACGTCCTCCCGAATGCGAGGCCAAAACTTTATCCGTTCACCCTGCACGCTCGGTGCGTTGCCGTAGGTGTTCTCTGATATAATCAATTGCCGTTGGAAAGTAGCACAGGTTGCTGAACGTTCAAAGTTTTCATGGATCAAAAAAAATATTCTGTAGCTGAAGTAATAATCAAATAAAAACATAATTTCCTCACGCCGGTTCAACTTGGTGTAAACTAATAACATCGAATTAATTTTATACCAAAATATTGACCTTGCTCCTTAAACTTATTAGCAAACCAAAACTTCTTAAGATTTTCTTTTCTGTTAAACTTTAGTAAGTGTTCTTTCTTTTATTTTTCTGTTACTGTAAAGGGAAAATTTTCCGTTCCATTAACTGTTTCTAACAAGGTAAACTTAACTTGGCGTGGCCAAGATAATTTTTTAATTTTTATAGAATTTCTCACTTCTTTAAATGCATAAAGACCTTCAAACTTAGAGAGGCAGAAATAATTAAAACTGTATAACGTTTACCTAACCGTTATTAATTATTTTTGCTCAAGGAACCTTTTAATAGCAGGTAAATGTTTTTTCAAGTGAGTTTCATTTAATGGGATTCGACTCGATCACCAGAATTTGGCTTTTAAGTTTTTAATTACTATGGACATCCACTTGCGGCCTGAAGACGAATATCAGAAAGCTACAGTTTTGTGATGAGGTGTTAATATATCCACCATTTTGGTATATATTAATATGGTGGTAGGCCATATTTTCGTAGTTGATGAACAATAATTTTATAAATAATTCCGTCAATAACATGTGTTTTTGTGATTTTTGTTTTTATTTGATTTCCCAGATGCGTTTCGTCCTTGTGGTGTAGGGCATCTTCAGTGGAGATATATTGGTATACGTCAAATGCGGTCTGTGAACAGCACTTCACACATTTTCACATCACTATTCATTACAGTTTCAATTGAGCATTATATCACTAGTTGTTTTTATTCTGCATTTGTTGTTGTAGTGAATATTTGCTGTTGATTTGCACATGTGCATTACATATGGTTTGTTTTGTTTAACATATTCTTACAGTAGGCACTACTGTAAGGGTCAAACGCTTCTGGGGAATCAAACAAAAACAAAATTCACCAAAACAGATGT
Organism: Vandiemenella viatica; assembly: GCA_031002005.1. NCBI lineage: Eukaryota > Metazoa > Arthropoda > Insecta > Orthoptera > Morabidae > Vandiemenella > Vandiemenella viatica. The sequence continues at coordinate 86,080,233 of JARYHS010009186.1, forward strand.
TTTTGACGGAATTATTTATAAAATTATTTTGGTATATTTTGAGATAAGTGATCAACGTGCCTTCAGATCCTACCGCCGGTATACCGTCTATTCTGTATCCTTGATACAGTGCAGTATGGTCTTCAGTTTAAGTATCAGTAATTCCACAATATGCTTGAGAAAATAGTTACAAATATAACGACTAGGCAACGGATAGTTATTATTTCCTTCAATCAGCAGACAGTTTTCATTAACATAATCACCTTGCTTACCGGTAAAGTTCATCAGTGACTTGGTGATACAGTGCTCACGATGACGACAGAGAATGTGATGGTCGATAGTCGAGTTTTTTCAGCGGATTTATTCTACTAGTCTACCGAAAAAAAAAAATTCTCAGAAGTAATTTTGTTTGCCAGTGTTCTCCGCTAACAAGTGTTACACGAGACTCCGTAAGGATTAGGAATGGAATCCTGTTTACACGCGATTACATTTTAGCTTCACTCTTGTTATTACTCACTGGGTAATTGGCATTACTGCAGCGTGAAAACATTGTTTGTAACTTGATACACTTCCTCTGTTTCCCTGAAATTTTAAAAAGAAACTTTTTCAGCCTATTTGCTGTATCAAGTTAGCCATCGATTCAGTCTTTTATGCGATATCATATATCTGTATTTTGGAAAACATTTGTGTAGCAGATGGCTGATATGAACAGCAGTATAGACACGGGAGAGTCGTTGGGATTAAAGCATATAGGCAGAGATTCCAAATCAAAAAGTATGCTACTTTATTTAGGTTCCACTTGAAACTGAAGGTACAACTACGATATACGAAAAGGAATACGTGGCAACATGAAATTCCCTTCCCAAGTCGCAAATTCAAACGATTTTTTTCTTTCCAATGCTGTATTATAAATGCTGTTATGTTTTTTCTTCCAAATGGTCCTATAACAGGACAGTAAGCGGTAATTAACCTAAATATAATATATTATTTTAAGGTTTCATATTGCCATGTGACACTATTACTGAAAATCCTTGTTAACACTTGGTAGAACATTTTGAGAGTTTTATTTAATTTACATTTCTCGTCAGGTCAACATTATATAATGCTAGCCTTTTTTATTCTAGATCACAGAAAACATGATTTAAATATCTGCCTTACAGAAGCTGACATTAAAAATGAACTATACCATTGATAACTCTAACAAATATATTTTTTAAAATTTTTCGCTAAGAGTTTGATAACTTTTTAAACACTTTCTCTTAATTGTCGTGGTTGAAGTTTGCTGCAATAAATTCCACCACTTCTGCCAGAAATGTTCCTGGAATATTACTCTTGTACGTTGCAAATCTCTGCGAGTAAATTTACCCTGTCGGCATACGTTGATTCAGTATCATCACTTTTTAACGAATATTTCAATTTGTATCGCGAAAAGAAGTCTGATGAATATCAGGCAAATGACTGAAAGGTTTGATAAACAAGGTGTGTTACTTTGTTGACCATAAACAACAATGATACACTTCGAGAAAATCGCCGGATGTATCAAACATGTGTCGTTCGGCACAAAAAAAAAAAATAGTTAAGATAAAGGAGGATTTTCATCAAATAACAAATTCAGAATAACGTATAGTTTAAAATAAAATAACGTATAATGCTTCGTAGAGTTTCAGGAATAAAGAAATTAGTCAAGTATTTAGGATTAATAATAATAATAAATGTCCTGGTACTTGTTAGGCAACTGCTTTAATATAATGATTAGAGATTTTTTTTCCTTTGGGGCTTTACATCGATTTCAATAGAGGAGGAAGAGGATGGGGACAAAGAGGGAGAAGGGAGTAGGCTTTTGAAGAAACAAACCCAACAGTCGTCTGGAATGATTTCTGGAAACCATGGAAAACCGAAATCTGAATAGCCGGACGGATATTTGAACCCGCGCCCTCCCAAATGCTATTCCCGAGTGTTACTGCTCATCAACGCGGCGCAAAGTTATGGTGAAATTCTGCTCAGTCTTTCATTCAAACGTACAGCACTAGTACATTTGATTTACCCAATTCAAAAATTGTTATCAAATATAAATGATATTAAACAACATTTTTTAAAGAATCATTTTGAGCATTACACTCATGAGGAAGCCATATATCAATCAAGATCAATCGTCAATTTATATTGAAGGCGAAATGTTTCCAAACAAAAAGTTTCACAAGAATCACATCCACTTACTAATTGCATTGCAGTTTTACCAATATCTAAATCTACATCCATACTCTGCAAATCACAAACATTGTGGGTGGCAGAGGGTGCTAAGCACCAATCCTAAACCCGCGCATTCCAATCCCGAATAGCATGAAGAAAGAAGGAATACATAAAAGCATTAGTACGACATCTTATTTCTCGAATCTTATCCCTACGGTCATTGCGACCTAAATAGGTTGGCGGAAGAAGTATTTCATTGCACTCCTAATTTAAAGATTTTCTCATATTCTCCAATAAATTCAAACGAAAACTACGACGTCTGTCTTCGAAACGATCCCAGCCCAATCTATGTATCAATTCTGTGACGCTTTCATAAGGGCCGTAGCAACCAGTCACGAATCGAGCGGCTTTTCTCTGTACCCTCTCCAGTGAATCAATCAAGCCCTTGCAATACGGATCCCAAACTCCAAAACAGTAATCCAGATGCTGACGCACTAGTGTTTTATACGCTATCTCCTTTGTATGAGCATTACAGTTCCTCAAAATACGACCTATGAATCGCAATTATGTTATGTGCAAGTCCCATTTCATGTTGCTTTGTACTATCACTCCCAGATACTTCAGGGAATCAACCGTGTCAACAGGTGAATTGTTTATTTTGTACTCGTGAACAAACTGATTCTTTTTGTTACTTATCCGCATTGCCTTGCACTTTTTGCAATTAAGTGTAAGCTGCCATTTACTGCACCAATCGGAAATAGCAAAATTCAGTGTGTTAGTTACAGAATAATGTAATAACATAAAAAAGCTTGTGAAGCTATACTGCGCAAAAAGAATTTTAAATGAAAGTTCTTAGCGAGCTATATCATCCTAAATTTCTTGTGAGTTTTTAGCTATACGGTTGAGAAATTGGTGAGTGGGTGGGCACATTTTTAAAGCCTTTTGGAGATCACATATCGAGAACTACAAAACAAAATACCAGATTGGTGCATAAGTCCGTAGAGTTTTTGTTTGGCGGTAGCCCGGTTGCTATGGGTTTATGTATCGAGTGTGAGTTCTGTTTTGGAGTTTAGTTGTTGCGCTTGAGTTTACAAATTGGTTTATTTATTGTTACAGATACTAAGAGGAGCCATTGATGCTAGAAAATGGAGTGTCAAATGAAGAAAGTGGAACGTTTCAAACATATTTTTCAGTTTGAGTTCAGTAGTGACGCGAAAGCAGTGGAGCGTCGTCAGATACATTGGCACTGTGTGAGGGGACAATTTCATCGCAGAGAGAAATGCAAGAAACATGGTTTTCTAGTTTAAGTAAGGGTCGTTTCGACATTAGTAACATTCCACGTTCAGGAGGAGCTTCGAAGTTTGATGAAGTCCGTTTAGACACATTAAACCACAATGATCCTCGCTAGTATAGTCGAGAACTAGCAAATGTGATGAACTGCGGCCATTCTACTAACGTGCAACATTTGTGTTCAGTGGTCAAGGTTCAAAAATCGTGTGCATAGGTACCGCATACGTGAAATGATGCTACATACAGCAAGATAACGCCTGCCCGTACTCTGCTAATCTGCTACAAAACAATATGCAGAAGTGGGCTTGGAATATCGTTCCACACCCACCTTTTTTAAAAACTTTTGTTTTACTTATGGCTCGTCGACGGCTAATTTCATTAGAGGCGGGATGGGACTGGGGATAAGGAAAGGGAAGGAATTCGGCCATAGCCTTTTTGAAGGAAGCATCCCGGCATTCGCCTGAAGTGATTTGGGGAAACCATGGAAAACCCAGGATGGATATTTCGAACACGCGTCCTCCCAAATGCGAGGTCAGAACGTTAACCGTTCACCCACCATGCTCGGTCACACCTACCGTACTCACATCCTGTATTTGAAACAGAGACAATTCGATTTTTGCACATGTATTTGGCACAAAACTCATTGCGCAGCCTAGTAATTAAAAAGAGACGATTTTATACAAACAAATAATTTCACTAGAAGAACCTGCTCTTTATTTCTCTTTACGATAAAATTGAAAGGAGAAGATATGATGTGAAACAGTTATAACAAGAACTTCCCTTAATGATTTTGATAAAAAATTTTTTAAAAAGAACAACTCCACATACGTCTTGGAACAATGTACCAATGTTGTAAAAGAGAAAAGACGATGCTCAGAATATTATTCCACACTGCATGCTGAAACCAAACTGAATATATCTATGCCCAAGTGGTAACGATATTCAGTTAAGCTGGAGTGAAGCAGTGTTTCTAGAAAAGCTCAGCAAGTCGTTCCCAGTTGAGCTCAAAGCTAGTTGCGAACGGCGATTTTAAGCCAGCGAAAACAGCAACTATTGCCGCGCTCACCCTTTCTCCAAACACACATCAGCGTGCGACGTGATTTAATGGTTTTTAAGGCGGCCCGTAATTTACTACGGCACACGGCGCTGCGAAAGCTTAATGTACTGCAAATAGCACGGTGCGGCCGCGCGGCGCACTTGTTAATCTAAGTACGGCATTAGCAGGCGAGCGGGCCGCGGGGCACATTAGCGCGTGCAATAAAGCTGGAATAACTGCCCGGCTCGGAAAGCACCTCGGAGCACGCGCGGCCGGACCGGCAGGCATTGTTTTACGCGGCCACCCTCGCCGGCCGGGGGCAGAAGAAGGTGCCCCGACATTTATTAAGTGGGCGTGGCTGCGGAGACGGCTCCCTCGCCTCGCCCATTACGGGAGTCTCTCTTTCCCTTGCGAGACGGGTTCGGAGTTCGGCCCGTGTTTACATCCTGCGTGTTCGCGTTCGGGGTGCGCAATTTCCGGATCCACTTACTCCCCAAAACAAGCATGCCACTGCGCTCTGTTTTATGGAGATATAATATGACTTGAAGCATAACCCGCTAGATCTGGGAGGTACAACGGACCGGGCACAAGCATTGACCTCCGCATACCGACCGTCGAGGCTTGTGGCTTTAAGCGGTTTTTTGTCAGCCATCAACGCGAAAACCGTGACGTCACCGATCTCTCCCACATAAATTACACATTTCCCAAACAAGAACTACACTAATCACATGCTGAACATAAATACTCGTTTAACAAAAAAATGGCAATAATTTACTTCCCAAATTAGTGTTTAATACGACCTGGCAGTAGGTATAAAACGAATGGCATCAGCAAAGGAATGCAGCCGTGATACCATAGTTAAAAATTTGTCCATACCAACGATGAGTAATACTCATCAAAGGGAGTTACACCAAAATGTGGGGAAAAGATTGTGAAGAAGAACACATAAACCTGCCTAGTTAGCTGTGGTATTTGAGACACCATTTCAGTTTATGGCTCCGCGAAAAGAGGTCAGGTGGTCTGAGTCCAAACAATTTTTATTACTCGGATTTTGGACAGAATGGTAGGAGAAGTGTTGGTTTAGAATTCCTTGTCACTAGATGGTGTACCAAAGTACTACGTTAAATCTGAAAACTCTCTCTAAGGCATACTGAGTGAGTTCAAACGATATTTCTGTTGCTGATCCATCCATCGCTTGTCGGTACTCCAAGCAAAGTCAACACGTATCTCTGACTTGAATCTGTAGCGGATTGGTTGGGGGGGGGGGGATTATTTTCTTACCTTGCACGGTTTATAATCTCCACCTTCCACTACTTTATGCAAAGCACATATATTAATTTCAGGAAACAGAGGTGAAACCATTACTTCTGTTATTAATATTTAAAAAGATCCTAAAATATTGTTTTATTGGGTACTCATTACTGCATACAGATGGAGGTATATTTACCATTAATCTTAAACATCTGTCTATTCAAAATAAAATTCAAGACAATACCTCGTCTTACAAGTGCAACATAGCAAACAAACAACTATCGTTAATTGAAGTTAAGAAATTGCAATACATGTACATTACAAAGAGTTGCAAAGTCCATATGCAACTGTGGCAAAACCTCTCTTGTACATAACGAGAGCGATCCTTGTATGACAATAATTACAAGAAAACCCCAGACTCTGGATTACATAGGGTGCCAGGGAGTTAATTTGATCCCACAAATAATAATTATCGAAAGTTTCCAAACATGGAAGTCAGTCTTTCAATGCAAACTGGAAAAAGAAAAGAAAAAAAAATAAGCACGTGGCTTTTGGACACAACTAGCTCAGGAATTAATGTCCGGCGGCATAAGAACTCTCACTCATAAGACCGTTAAAGGGCTTTCTCAACGATTTGTCAGAGTACACACTGTTTCTGGAGGTATAATTACCGTGTCTGTCTGGCTGCACCGAATCGTCGTAACAAGAGCGCTATCGTCTCTCAAACAGCGCACCTGTCCAGGTATGGTAAGGCACTGGTCACGTCAAACAGCGCAAATGACAACCTCGGCGGGATTTGGCACTCAATCACCCAAGCTTCCAGAATGGAACCCTCAATACTGCTCTGGCAAGCAGTAGCCAGCGCGCGTAGTCCCAGCACAAGTGACCTCCTCTCAGAGCTCGTCTCTCCTTCTCCCCGGCGAGTATCATGAAAAACACAAAATTTGTAATATTTCCAACCACGTGAGGAAATAAACACATCGGATTGGCTTCGCAAAAAGTCTCCCCTCGATGCTGGCTAATACATTGCCTCTCATTTGCTAAGAGTCTTCGGGTTTTGTCGGGATTGTTCGGGAGGCTATGCAGAAATCAATTTTCTCACGACACCAAGCGAACGCCCATTGAAGAGTTCCATCCGCAAAATTCCCAGCGTCCAGACTTTCTCACAGGTATCAGTGCCAGAGATAATCCCCTCATTGTCTCGAACTACCGGACACTTCCAGCCCAGTCAGACTGTCGCCCACGCTAACACAACCCTTAGCTCGGCGCGGATTTCTGTCTCCAACTCAAGAAAAGAATATCTATTTATTTCCGATGTTTCTTATATCAAACAATAATTAATTTAAATTGTACGAGATGACCCATCTAGTCATCTTGTTACAAATCCTATGGAACCACCTCCTCCAGGAAAGGTTTTACTTTACCGTGAATACGTCTCTAAATTTGTTTTCATACTAGGCAGAGGGATTGGAATGAGGCAGTTTAGCATTCGTTCCTTCCGGAAACGTTCGCGCAGTATATCTTCAACCTTTGCATAACTACGATGCTCGATATGGTCCCTCTGATTACTTATTTTCAAGGTAAATCAATTTTGATCATAAAACATTAGCGACATGTAATCTTCACGGGCTCTCCGCCGAATAGTGTTGTAAAAAGATGAGCTCTGGTAGTCACAGTGGTAACACCAGACTTGAAGATGGCAGCAGAGCTGGCCGCCTAAAGCTTGTCTTTCTACAATACTATCCGGCGGGGAACACGTAAAGAACACTGTCAGCAATGCGCCGGGAAAATCTTCGTTCACATAAAACATTAGTGTTAAATGGTACAGTGAAGATATTTGTGGTTAAATTGAGCATGAAAAAAAATGCAGTCCTTTGTAAGACTATACCTATTTTAAAACCAGATTGAAATACAAAATTTGTATTCGATTGAAAAAATATTCCCACAACCAATCAAATGCTACCCACGAAATACCTATTAGTGAGATAAACAGTACCGGGGAATCAACAGCACAATTACATCTGTAGTGGCTGCTCAGAATTGACATAACTAGTTTTCTACCGTACATCAGTTCGTGACGAAACCCTACTTACAGAAGCGAAAACAATGCTTATCTACAGGAGACGTGTTTAAAAGTGCCCAGGGAAAAGGAATATCTCCACACCTCCTTTTAAGGGCTCATCTTCAACGGTATAGAGTTATTCATCAGTAACGGAAAGGAAATCGCCATTCGTCATTCGGTTGGAGAGATATTTGGAATAAATTCGAAATCGAGTTCAACTTTTCCGAACTGAGAATTGACTTTGCGTCCATCAGAATGTGACAAGTACTCGGAAACGACAGTGGGAAATTTATATTCTCTTGCGATGAGTGCAAAGATGAATTCTCTAAAAGTAATCGCAATACAAATAAAGTCTCTTCAGCTACAATCATCTGCTGTGAACACATAAACAACGTAGCGTAAGAAGGAAAATGATCTAAAAATTTGTAACACATAAATTTTAGTTGAATTTCTCTTTTCCGCCTCCGCTGGTGTCGTAGTTCTAAACAGAGGAGCGCTACGTATAATTTATCAGTGGTTTCCACTGCCACTATATTCTTCCGAGACGTCATTCTCAGCAAGCAAAAGTTGTTCATTTTGTTCCGGGCGCGATCTCAGTGGTAGAACAATCTAGCTTCCAGCGCAAATGTAACCCGAATCGTACAGTCAAATTAAAAATATATTAATACTAAAAAACCAGACATGACGGAAGTTACATTTGGTCCAAGCGTACGAACCGAACTCCACCAACGTTGAACCGGTTCTTTTAAACAGTAAACTACCCGTGGTACTACTTTTCGCTGTATGGAATGATTGCGTTAAATATAAAAAGACGCGATATATAATGAAAAACTTCAAAATTTAAGCAAAAAGTGGCGAAGTTCATTTGAACCCTGGACAATAAAATTTTCTATGCAATAATATGGACACGAAAAAAAAAATGTTTGTCGTGAATTCTCGATTTCGCGTCACTACACACGTCACTGTGACGTCATGATCGTGCTCACCTTATACTTTGCGCGCCGTATCGTGTCACCGCAGTGGCGTGTTCTCCCACTTGGGCAGGTGCCCGTGGCTTGCAGCGCGCTCCACTCAATCAGACCGGCCGCTTCGAGAGCAGAAGATCGATCATCTCGACTCGCCCCGTTTGCTGTTGGCAGTGTTTTAGCAGCCGCAGCAGAGCCCATTAATCACCGCTATCGACCGCACGGGTCTGAGTTCGAGCACCGTTAGTACACGCCCAGCCTCCGGTGTGCACGACCGTGTGTATCTTGTCACTCGACGACAGAAGTAAACAACACTAGCACGGTGCACAGAAGAAAGGCGCCAGTTTAATCTCGTTTAACTGTTTCACACTTTCGGCTCAAAGAAACTCATCTGTCGTTGAAACAAAACTTCTCTTTATCACCGCCATTTTTTATATAGTTTTTAAATATTTTTCTTGCTACTGATCTTTTTACGTTTAGGAACATTAGACATTTTATTTTATTGAATAAAATGTTACGTTCAAGCTCCATAAAACAATTGAACAAGTTTCACATGTCTCAAGATTCCACCAGAAACTACCGCGGTACTATAAGTCACCATGAATATCACCTGCTATTGTTATTACCGATCAGACATACAGGGTTATTCAAAAAGAAGGAAAAGATTTTTTTTTTCACAAACGGTAATAGATACCAATCCGCGCCACTCACTTTTTTTATCTTGGGCTTTACGACTTGTCGACAGCGAAGTCATTAGAGGCGGGATGGGATTGGGGCAAGGAACGGGAAGGAATTCGGCCATGGCCTTTTTGAAGGAAGCATCCCAGCATTCGCCTAGAGTGATTTGGGGAAACCATGGAAAACCCAAATCTGGATGCCCGGACGAGGATTCGAACCCGCGTCCTCCCAAATGCGAGGCCAGAACGTTGAGCGTTCACCCGCCATTCATAACTGAACAAAGAAAAGCTCAAACTTTAACTGTAATGGATTTCGCCCAGTTCGGATTCGTCTAACACTTTCATTTGAAGCTCGAGGAAGACCAGTGCTTTATCCCTTTGCATATGCGCTCATTTTCTACGAATTTCGTATGCTAATCATAAATTTGTTCATGACGAGGTGGCACGACGAAATGCTCGCAGTACATCAACATATGATTCACTTTTTGCATATTGTAGCACACAAAACGCCTTCTACTGTGTCGTCTCCATTTCTACGTAAACAGACAACAGCTCCACTAGCGGCAGCGAATGGAGTTAACAGTCGGGGGTTACAGACTTTGAATCTTCGTCTATTCAGTGATGCTCCTTCTTTTGGAATAAACCTATACTGTGATTTAGTTCTCTCAATGCTCTTGTGAATGCTTACCAGTTGTACCGGTCCCAGTTTTATGACAGACTTAGTTTCTCTATACATAATGAGGTAATTTTGAACAAGTGGAGGGAGAGAATGTTTGATATGAAAATATTAACGTCTGAATATATGATAAGGTCTTGTTCTCATCTAATCTAAATATGAAGCACTCTCTTTCTACCGATGAGTCTGTAACGATAATACGACAACCATTATAAATAATTACCAACAGTTTGCAAACAGTCTTCTCATTTGTGGATGCAGGACTGAATACATCTTCTCGCCCTTGGGATTGTAAACGGCTCGTGAAAATAGTTGAAGTAGAAATAATCAATGGCAATCAAGTGTAGTAGATATCAGAAATCTCTTCATTACGCAGCGAGAGAATGATCTCTGAAGTTATGTGGTAGGTAATACGTCCAGGAATTGATTACAAAAATCATGAAAGGATGGAAAAGAAAGAAGTAAAAAACGCAGTTATATCTAATTGGTGAGAGCATTTCGGGTTAAGCAGCTCAGAATAAATAAAAAAAATAGTGAGATATATTCGTGATCATTTCGAAATTAACCTAGTTATTCAGTTTTATACAATTTTATCTTAAGTTTATGGAGGACTCTTCTCCACTCTAGCATGAAAACGATCAAAATTAACTCTAAAATCTAACAGAAGACTACGTATAAGAAATAGTATCCTCAAATAACCTACATAACACTAAATATTTCAGACTTATAATAAAGCAACTGTGTGATGTTACAATATTTGGAAATAATTAGCTTTATTAGTTGAGCACATTGGAGGACGTAGATTTCTGCATTCTTTATTAACTACTTCATCTGAGTAGCGACATTTAGAAACATTAACCTAAAACTTCGGCAGTTAGTGATTTTATCTCTGTCCAGTCTTTGGCAGGAGTGTCTTATCTCTATCCATTACTGTTCATTATTTATGAAGATAAAATAATGCGATGAAAAGGAAATAGAAAATAGTTATTGACTGGGATAAAGGATTATAACACAGACATAAATTTCATGATAGAAACAGCATTTAGAAAATGAAAAAATCCACACATTAACTCTTTAAGAATGCTGTCTTCATAGGCCTCCAGCCGAAAACACGTTTCGCGGTTAACTTTGCGGGATTATCAGTTAAAAAAAAATTTCTTCGAAGATTCAGAAGTGTAAAGTCCTAGGGTAATTTAAACTACTTTTTTAAAAATATGTTAATATACAACTTTTTATTAGTATTTCAACAACCTCGTTTGGTTATTTCTTCGCACCACCGTTATAAGTGCTACCTCGTGTGATAAAGACAAAACAGTCACTAGCCAACCGTTATATCTCAACAACGTCATCTTGTTTTATTTGTATTAAAACTACGTCGCGGTCTCTAACTCTGTCCGTAGGAATACTTTTCATCACAACCATTCTTTTTCAACAGAGCTTGTACTTAGAATAAATACGAATGCGATGTAGAAACACTTTAGAATTTGTTTTGTGGCACACATGAACTACCATTACAAACTTGTGCCTCATAAAACGCTTTTTATGACGATTACATTGTCCATAGTTCCAACGTTGCTTTGGGGAGGAGTAAGTATGTGGAGGGGACGTTCCCGTAACATAGTGCTGTTGCATAATTCAGTTACAACGAACAAAAAAGCCATACGAGCCCCAAATAATGCTCAGACTTGCTTCGGTAGTGCATAAACCAGAACTTTGTTGATAGCTTTGAGGTGGCTGGAAGTTTACAATACTTGGAAAAAGCAGCAAAGACTAGCTATTATCTGCTTCAGAAACTTAGAGACACTATTCTATTCTCAGTGTTTATTGGCATTTAGTTCCCACGACCTGTTATGTAACCTTGAATTATTACATTTAAATGTACTTGACTATTACGTGAGAGCAATCTATTTTGCAGCAACAGTTTCCTTGTTCAGATATTAATGTTATTAAAACAGGGAGAGAATAATACACACTTAACATGTATTTATCAAGTATACAATGTCGAAGAAGATAAATAAAAAAGGATTAATTTTATACTGAATAAATAATACACTCCTTGTTTTGGAATGCCTTTACCCCTCTGTTGAATTAACTCACACGAGTGTCCACAAGACATAGTAAGGCAAGAGAATTATGATTAACTGTTATTTTATTATCAATTAATTAATAACATGGACAAATATCATTGCATGCTAAAGCTGAAAAATAATATGGTACCTAATATAATGTTCTGGGGTGAATAGCCGAGTGAACAGCGGTGGTACTCACGATATTTCGGCGATCAAATCTCAGTCCCCATCTTCACCAAAAGAAGATTTCGAACGCCAAAATATCTTTAGTTAAACACCTTTTTCACTCGGCTAGTGACCCGGGAACATTATAATAATTCTCTACGCCAAGAAAATCTTCTTATGTAATCTTTATCTCGAAGATATCATTATTAGAACATCTAAAACCTTTACAGAAACCTGGATTTCAAGAATGTCAGGACAAAGAAAAAATGGAACCCATTTGAGGGAGTAGGCTGAGAGTGGTACATGAGGATTAAGAATTTTATGGCAGCTGATTGGAACTATTCGAGAGACTGAGCACATAAAAAAAGATATTTTAAAGAGTACATCCAGTTCATCCCAGATGAATGACTGTCAGAAATGACACGTATACAGATACTGTCACTTTGCAATTTCAAACGTTGCGCGAAATTAGTCTCCATACTGTTAAATAATTTACTCTACCAGTAAAATAAATAGAAAAAATGTTATATCAAAATAACTGACCACACATTTGGTTCTCCATTTTAGCTTTAGAGGCTTTAAATGTATCGGATCGTTCTCTCAGAAATGGTTACAATAACTTTGGTTAATAGAGCTAATGTGAGCAATACTAATTTTGCGCATTACTACATCCAAATGAAATCATATGAAAGATAGGCTATGAACGTAGAGTTTTGCCTCCCAGCTCTCGAAAAAATCTACATCATACTTATTTTGAGAGAGTATTTTTTGCTTACTCTACGCCACAAGTGTCAGATCCCGACTAGATGATAAAACAAAAGGATAGCTGCTGTTAAAACTATTAGTCATCGATAGGTCTGAAGTAGTAATATTTATTTTCATGAAACGTCATAGACTACTGAAGATTTTAATATTCAAGCGCCTATGTTTAAATATATTGTTTCAAAAAATGCCAAGCAACTCATCAGATAACTTAAAAAATTATAACTACTTTCGTAACGATTTTCAAATTAAATTTCATATATATCGATCATCATAAAGCTGAAGGTATCTTTAATTTCCTTGATTTGTCTCGTCTCTTCTTTTACCGTTTCAACTGAATAAAGAACTTTTTTTTTTGCTAATGGCCTCACGCCTCGTTGACGTCGTGGTCATTAGAGGCAGGAAATGACTAGGGACAAGGAACTGGAAGGAATTTGCCTGAGTGTTTTGGGGAAACGATAGAAAGCCCAAATCTGGATGTCCGGACGGGAATTCCAACCGCTGTCCTCTCGAATGCGAGGCAAGAGCGTTAACCATTCAACCACCATTCTCGGTAATAAAGAAATGATTACTAGATAGAAAATGGTGACAAACTTTGCTAAGGAAAGCGTAAAATGGTTATTCAGGAATCCTACCGAATACTAATACATCAAATCTTTTGGTGAAAGTTTCCCTTAATGACTTTTCTCGGGAACGATATAGTTTTATTATTTTTAACAGTAATAATAGCTTGTTAATTCTTTTTCTGACTTTTCGGAAAAATAAACTTCCTAAATCAGCACTGGAAGATACTTCTCTGATGTAATGTGTAGTGTAACGGTACACAGAATATTTTTAATGGTTGTATCAAGCTGTTGCGTCGTTATAATGTATTCCTAGTGCTTTAGCAGACTGTAATTATGACATGTTGATTTACTAACAAAAAACAAGCCATCAATCGCTAAAAATAATTAAACCCGTATTGAAGCTGCCAAGTTTGAAGGCAGGCTGTTAGCAAGGGAATCTCTGGGCATCATTTATCGCTGTCAGGCGATACCAGAAGCGCCTCGTTTGTATATTACACGCGCACTTTCCAGATAATGCATGGGATGTATGTTTTAACTGCGTCCGCTACGATTTATTGCCATTTATAATCCTTCAATAAACCCATTGATCTTCACTGTTACTGCTAGGAAACATGTTACTTTAATCTACAAACACCGAAGTGATAAATCTATATTAGCGGATTATTTTCGCTGCTGAGCATACAATGACTACTATTGGTGAACGGATCATGTGGTACGCTGAACACGGCTTTCACTGCACACGCAAAGCTATTCTAATGAATTCACCAACAATGGCATAATTTACGCAAGTCTTCACTCTCTCCTCACTCTTTTAAACTATACTCTCAACGGATTTATGAGTTGAAGCAAGTAATAAGCGTTTCAATTCAGGAATAAATAAATTACTCAGGGCACAGCGAAAGCTGTTTACAGTTGAGTGTATTTCAGAAAAAAATGTTCTGCTGTCATTAAAATTTGAAGGTAGTTTTTGAAACTACTATGAATGTGAGTTTATTATGTCATAAAAGTACTCCACGTAAATAAGTTTCTGTTTCAAACAGATAGTTATATTTTCTCTCACAAACATTTTCGATCTGACTTTGGAATTTCGATCATTTTCCCTAAGCACCATTATGGATTATTGTCTAAAAACAGGAAGGGAATATATATCGACACATCATTGAAAGGCAAACCATTTCGGTATTTAGGTCCGAATGATTTCAACAAGAAATAATAATAATAATAAATAGTATTCTGAATAGCCACATCCGAATAGTGATTCTAATAAACACCAAGTCTCAGTTTTGGTAAAAAAAAACCGCCATAAGAAAAAAAAATTAGGAGTTTATACTGTCTGCTACCAACCATACACATCATCATCAAACAATATGAATTCTTATACAAGACAGTTAACAGTTTTATGGAGCTATATTCCACTTACACTACTGCACACTTCTTCGAATAGTTTCTAATGGTTTATTTTTAATGGCAATCTAGATGATGTCGCTGCAACGAAACGTTCAAAATGTTGCAAACAGAAGCAAACCTAATTATCTAACCTTCCACTGTTTTACTCCTATCATAATAAATACCAATAGGTATTACCTATAATATTGTTCATTTAAGTGCCGGATTATTTTCTTCATTTTCCTTTTAACAAATTTCTGCTAATTTATTAGCAATTAACATCATTTCAGGTCAAAGCAAAAGAATATGTGCTACAATTTCCTTAATTGCTGATCCAATCGTCCAGCTGAGTGTTGTAAGACGCAGGAATCATAAAACTATCAAAATACTGTCGTAATTGTTTCATTTTCCTCAAGGATAGTATTACTGCCAAACAAATTGTTCAATTTTTAGTTTCCCATTCTCCTGAATACACTTTTCGGAGATTTTTCTCGCAATAACAAAGGCCAATAGTTCGAAAACTCACCACAAAATATTTTTTACGTATGGAAAAACACAAGAGACTTTAATACCAAGGTCAAACGTTTCGTAGTCAAATTATTTTCCATATCTTGTAATGGATCGTGCTCTGGCCTCGCATTCGAGAGGACACGTGTTCGAATCCAGTATGGCAAGCCAGGTTTGGGTTTTCCATGGTTTTCCCAAATCACTCCAGGCGAATGCCAGCGTTGTTCCTTCAAAATGCAATGGCCAAATTCCTCCCCGTTACTTACACCAGTCCTCTCCACCTCTAATGTCATAAAGTGTAAAGCCATAATTACAAAAAAAAATCAACTTTCTGATAAAAAATCAATCTTCACGAATTCATCCTTGTGCACGAACGTCGAACACATCACGTTTGTATCACGATCAGCTGGTTAAGCTGTTCGGAAAACTATAATAAAGGTGGTCAAACAAATATCTCTCTGTAAAAACGCGGTTTGGTTGAT
The DNA here is from genome assembly GCA_031002005.1 of Vandiemenella viatica. Classification (NCBI taxonomy): domain Eukaryota; kingdom Metazoa; phylum Arthropoda; class Insecta; order Orthoptera; family Morabidae; genus Vandiemenella; species Vandiemenella viatica. The sequence goes on from JARYHS010009186.1 coordinate 86,096,296, forward strand.
GTTTCAAAATGCAGGGCCGTGAAAATAGGATGCCAATATTTCAGGCAATGTAATCGCCATACCGTTGTAGGCACAGTATTTGCTTCCCAGCCCCATTTTTTGAACCCAATAGATTAGAGGAGGCTCACTTTATGATTCCATGTCCTTTAAGTACACCGTCGTCTTGGCTGCCGCTGTGTATGCTAATTGGGAAGTGAGACAAAAATATTTTCAAGTAGAGCGATAGATTGTAAAAAAGAAAGATGAAGCTAGCTGATAACTATGCAACAAGAGGAAAAGGATCTGTCTACAATGATTTTACAGTCGCCTGCTTCGAAATAATTATAATCGATATATGAGAGGAGGTAGAGGAACTAAGCCATAGCTTTCTGAAGGAACCATCACGCCATTCGTTTGACGTTATTTCAGGAAAGTGAAATTTGGATCGAACCTGCATCCTCCCGAATGCAATGCCTGGATGTCTACCGTTCACTCTCCATATTCAGTAATCAATTCAGTGCGGGTTCTCTAGACAGACGCTTTAAATATGGTAACTTATTGCACGGTTGAATCTCAAACAATCTCTACCCTCACTAGGAGCCGTTGATCAAAATTGACATACAAAAGTTAGAGCTTAAAGAAGCTTCCCACGGCCCGTGCATTTGCCGGTCGCGCCGGCTTAACTATCAACAGCGGGCCATGGGATGGGAGCCGCCTCTGCCGGCAGGGATGGCGCGCCTCTATCCATCACCCAGTCGGTAAACATCAAACGCCCGGTTAGCTGATACGACTCTAGGCAAGGTGGATAGGAGGTGGCTGCGGGGTGGCGAGGGCTGTCCTGGGGCATGTGCTGACCTGTATAATTCAGCTGCATGGCATGGCCTATAAAATCACGAACTGTGGGAAGCCACCATTAGAAGGATAGACGGAGTATTCATATGGTTTAAGGTGGGATTAACTTTCCTGTTAACGTTTCAAGTAATTTAAGTCTTATTTATGCTCCTGAATTTTGAATCGCGTGGCAAAAAGGAGCGTGGGTGACTGGGCGAATGGTAGCCGTTTGTCTTTTCGAGCAGACCGAGCAGGGTGGTGTAACGGTTAGCGTTCTCGCCTCGCATTCGGGAGGACGGCGGTTCGAATCCCCGTCCGGGCATCCAGATTTGGGTTTTCCATGGTTTACCCAAATCACTCCAGGCAAATGCTGGGATGCTTCCTTCAAAAAGGCCATGGCCGAATTCCTTCCCATTCCTTGCCCCTATCCTTGCCCCCCATCCTTTCCCGTCTCTAAAGACCTCGATGTTAAAAAAAGACGTAAAGCAGTCACAAAAAAAAAAAAAAAAAAAAAAAAAAAAAAAAAAAAAATTCGAGCAGCAATATTAGCGAAGACTGTGGTTATGCTGTTATGACGACTGGACGCGAATTCCTTGAGACTAATCCTCTCAAGTGTATGGTAGTCCTAAAATCCTTCCTTCGTTACCATAGAGTGGTGTGTACTTCTCGCTTAAGATAATTTAACTGTAAATCAGAGACGTTTATCGTTCTCTTCGCGATCAAAGAGCTTCTCCGGATTCAGACCAACTGTCGTTAAGCATCTCTACTGCTTTCAGACGCTGCAGAGATAATCCCGTTTGGCTGAAGGCGAAGTTACGAGAGCGCACACTTGCCGTGAGACCCGCTTTGCCTTCCCTCACAGCAGTTAACGACGCTCTGCGTGGGCCGCGCTGGGTGCAGCGCTAATGAAAGCATGCATCTTTAAGCAGAACTCTTTCAAGTCGCGGTAATCCCAAAAAGCCTTCGGCGACACTCGCGGGAGTTCGTGCACCCCGCTTCTTCGCTCTCGTGCGAAGCTAAAGCAATTCTTCACTATGCTGAAAAGCTTTCCGTGACTTGTCTAAGGAAAAACGTCCAATCTCGTTATCCTACTGTCTTCTGTGCCAACAGAATAAGAAAGGTTTCGCTATCAAGTACAAAATATGT
>JARYHS010009186.1:86099251-86117251 GCA_031002005.1 Vandiemenella viatica
AATAAAATCAATCTAACTCATTAGAAGACTACTTAACGATGACTGGAAAAAGAAATATTTTGGAATTTTTATTGAATTCGTAACAATCGGGAAAGGACATTTCCCGAGTTTGCGACTTCACTAATTTTTTTCTGGAATTTTCTCATAATCCCGTCTATTATCATCCTCATGATAAAGGTGTATAAGAAATGAACGTCAGTTTCATCTTTAATATTTCAGTGTTTGATATTTCTGTTGCTATGAAGTATATTCATCTATTGTAATAAATTGTTTTCGCATCTTTGTAGACAATTCATCCCTTTCACTTCTCAATCAACTAACATTCTTTACTTTCAGTATCACTTGTCCTAAAGTTCCTAAGCACTCTCTCATATTTCCTTTCGTTCACAGTTTCCGATTTATGAATATTAATCAAGTTGAAGCTTCAGTCTCTATTACGTTATCAATTAAATTTCCAGTCTTTAAAGTTTCGACTCAAGAAGCGGAGTGTATTGTTAGTTGAAATCATCGGTACTGTATGTTCTGGAGGTACCATAAACAGATAGATGCACTTAAACTCTTAGCAGACTTCATAACATTGAGTAAGGGTCACCTACTGTATAGTTCCAATTCTTACTACCGTCAGCAATTCTTATATCAAAGATCATGTTGTAAGAACATACGCTTTTACAAAGAACTACAGGCACATTGTCAACAGAATTGTTTGAATTTTGTTTTGGTTAATCTTTTCCCGTTAGGTTCTTCTGAGGACCCAATTTCAGTGCTTTGCCTTTTGTTGTTCCATCCCCTTCTTGGAGTATTCCTTTATCTTATCACTATGTTTTTCCTCTCTTGAGACCATTTCGATACAATTTTCTTTTCGTTCTTCTTATAGAATCCTTCCATGTTTAACACTTTTTTCTTAAAGGATTCTCATTCTGATGCTTTTTTCTCACTTATGTTGTTTTTTTCGTGTTTGTTTTTGACTTTCCTCTCCTTTTTGTTTCTTTTTTTTATGCAACTTCTTTAAACGAAAACATTGCTTCACTGTCATCATCAGGTGCAGAAGTGATCTTGGTTTCGTTCAAAGGTAATTTCTGTTACTGCTTCACCATCGGCACAAAGGCCTCATTAGGGAGAGTGCATAAACCACATAGAACCATTTGAATCTCCTGTGAACCCCCCCCCCTCCCCCACGTAGCACGTAGCTTTTTTCCCCTTTTGATTCCAGAAGACCTTTTGTACTGTTTTCTCTTGTCAGACGGAGATAATTAACTGAGGGAAGGCCTCGCATTCGGGAGGACGCCGGTTCGAATCTCCGTCCGGGCATCCAGATTTGGGTTTCCCAAATCACTCCAAGCAAATGCCGGGATGCTTCTTCAAAAGGCCATAACCGAATTCCTTCCCATTCCTTGCCCCCTATCCTTTCTCTAGAGACCTCGCTGTTAAGAGACGTTAAGCAGAAAAAAAAAAAAAAAAAAAAACTGAGGGAAATACATATTCACATGCTGTTGTGTGTTCTGTTCCGCATTTTAACTGTGAAAAATGTTATGAAAGGAAAGCTACGAGGCCAGGCTCGGAACCCCCTTCCCCCCACATAGCCCAGGCGTAGCCTTCCAGCCAACCCCCCCCCCCCCCCCATGGGCTGTGCCACGTAGTTTGTGCACGCTCCCTTATGACAGTGGATCTGACTGTTGTGACAGAATTATCCACTTCAACACCCGTGATTTCTAAGCAATTTCTTAATAATTCAGTTTTGCAAACAACCTTAAATTTTTCCGACTATGTCTACTAATAAAAAGGATAAAGTAGGGAACAGTATAGCACAGTGGCTGGGTCATGATTGAAAGCTGCCTAGTGAGTGACTAATGTGTATTCAACAAACACAATTAGTGGTGACTGTTCGAGCTCACGAAGCCGTTCAAGGTTAGCCTTGAGAGAGCCACGGCCAAACGGTACCGCCCAGCCTACAGCAGATTGCTGCTGGCAACCTGTCTGTGCTGGCTGGCGTTACACAACAGGCACCTGCAGATTGTCAGCTGAGTCACCGCTGCGTCAACACGTCGACAGTTGACAGGCTGTGTCTGCTATACAGACAGCGAACATCGCCATTACATCTCGTTCCCATGGCGCGTCCCTCGGCGCGTGCTGGGAACGCCTGTCATCTTTGTCGCATATGCTAGCATGGACGGCGCGCCTAGACCCACTGCCAGGCGGTAGAAGATGAAAGGCGCGTCCTGCCTAGCACGCGCAGTGGGAACGAATCTTTAGAGGGATTATGCTACAGCCAGAATGTTTTGGATACTGCATTAAAATAGTGCTGTTTTTCTTGTATTGAAAGAAAAATAGCACTCCCCCCCTTTCTGGTGAAACTTCGTGAGATTTCGTTGAACCCCCCCCCCCTCCTCCTGTAAAATGACGTGATATTTTGGAAGGTACCTCTCCCCCCCTCCTTACCAAATAGTGCTGTTTTTCTTGTATTGAAAGAAAAACAGCACAATTTTTTAGAATTTTCTTACAACTATTACGAATTTAGATTTTTTTTTGATGATGATCTTAGAGTGGCTTCTTTAAACGGGAAAGAGAGTTATTGGGTAGAAAGCTAAGCTGGGCTACAAGGGGGAGGGAGAGGGTTTGGTCGTAGCAACGTAGCCTTTCATTCATTTTATTTGTCACACATAAAATGGGGTACAGAATACACAACATCATGTGAAGATTTATTTCAGTTATTTAATTATCTCGTATTTTAGATGCCGAATGCACCGACAGTGCTGTGCATGCGAGTTACTTGAAGTCACACTGTTTTTCAGGGCAATGTGTTGATCTATTCTGTTGACGTAAGGGCGATGTCTCAGTGTGTTAAATGTATAAAAAAGAAGTAAAATGATCGGCATGGTTGTTCTAATACATATTATGTTTAAGAATTTTTCTCATTCCTGTTAATTTAAAACCGGAAACTGTTGGCTTGGTCGTTACTGTGTGCTGTTGCTTACACAATTTGTTTGGGGATGAGTATTTATCTGAGAATCCTTTCAAAGCAGATGTAACTCAAAACTTGGAGGATTTTCCAACCCCAAACCTGATTCCTCTAGCAGGCGCAGGTTGTTTTGCCAAATCTGAAGGATTTCAAATGAGAATTTGATTCAACACCAACCGTGACGATTCAGATTGAAGAAACATTACTGTCATCACAGTTTTACATGTGTACTAATTATGAATTTTTTTTATTAGGTAGTAAAAATGTTGAAGCAGTAATGTAATTGATTGTTTGATGAAATTGTTATACAAAATAAATTGAAATGAAATCAGCTTAAATAAAAAATCTCCTCCTGTTCTCAGAACTTTCATACCTTTTCCGCACATTTTTTTTCATGATTTTTGACATTTTACAATCACACGTTTGAACTTCGCACAAAACACGAGTTGTAACAAGCAGCGCACTACGCGATAAGGTGCGTTCCCACGGCGAGTTGTTTGAGAGACGCACATTATTAGCCAAAGAGTACGGATCATCGCGCGCCACAGGCTAGACCTCGCCGCCGGCTCCTTTGAGACCCGGCGCGGTCCGGCCCCTACTACAAAACAACGTGCCGTGGGAAGGCACCTTTCGAATCCTCTCCTGGCTGTCAGTCAATCGCGCTGAGATTACCATGTCAACGTGTAACGTGCTGCGCTCTTTAGGAAAACACACCCATTAAATGTGAGGAGAAGGAGTAGGTGGCGTAACATGTCGTCCATGTTCGTTAATACGCATCGCTTGTTAATCTGAGGCATGCAAGGATGCTCCATTGTTCCGATTTCACATTAACCGGCAGGTGCAGGGTACAGAAAATGTAAACTCTTTCGTTTAGCGTCTGTGCCTTTCGGGGATGAAGTACGGATGTTTAAGTACACACTCTGATTTACTGAGTTTTAATGGAACCTACATCTTAACTTGGAAACCGAACCATACATCAGATGAACATCAAATAATTGTTTTAAAAAAAACATAAAAACCGCCTTCAAAAAAGCACATTAAAAATTTAAAATAACTTTATACCTTGCTTAGGAAAAAGTAAATCTAAATGGACAATATTTTACATTACTGACATTGAAATTTTTACATTAATTAATTATTTTTGGAGTCGATGCCAGCTGTCTTATCGCGAAGATTGAATTACTGAACTTTTTTGGTGTTAGAGGCGAAACGGGGAGTAGTAACAAAAATTCCCAATATTTTACAGCATGTCGTGAGGCAGATAGTGTTATTGCTGGAGACAACTTAGGGAAACAAATTAACAGTATTTTAATCTGTGGTTCGACCTTATTGGTCATCCAGGCATATCTCTGGCGCTACAGTGTTAGTTGGTAGGCTGCATCATGCAGTAAACGATTTACAGTTAGCATAATATCGGCGTATCATTTATATGTTTCAGTTTTGTTGAAACATGTTTCTAGCATTAATTGTAGGTAAGCAGTAACATGATTTTTTAGGTATTATTGTTATTCATTATTGTTTTTATCTTTTTGTTTTTCTAGCTTTCGCTGGCACCTACTCCAAAAATAACTAATTAATGTAAAAATTTCAATGACAGTAATGTTAAATATTGTCCATTTATATTTACTTTCTCTTAAGCAAGGTATAAAGTTATATCAAAATTTTTAGTGCCTTTTTTTTGAAGGCGGTTTTTTTGTTTTTTTAAACAATTGGGTTATTTTTAATTTTTAGTGGTATTATAATTTGTTTTGTATTTTAAATATGCCGCAGCAGTTCCCATTTTGCTAACTTTCTGGTAGCTCAGGGATTAAAGCACTTGCTTTCAAAGAAGAATTCTGTATTTATATACCACAACAACTTCCAGAACGGGGTGAATTAGGTGTTGTGTTAAGGAATGTCAGTTTACATTTTGGTCCAGGCTATGTTTTGATCGTATCATAACATCTGTTAATGCTGCTGGTCGATAACCGAAACATGTAACATCTGGGTATTAATACATACCACATACAGAAATCTGTCTCTGGAATATATCTGTTTGCTCCGGCATCACACAGAAAATATAGATTTTTAATTTGTTTTCACAACGTGAAAGCTTGGGATCCAAGTTGAAATCTGAAGTACATGTTGAGACATTACGACACATTTATTTTATAAATATTATGCCATGACTTAAAAATAGCTTAACTGATTTTGACGCGATTTAAAAGTGTGGATTTTTGTAAAGAACATTGGAAATTAAAAGGGGTGGGAGTAAAGGGGAAGAGAGATTGGGCTTTTGTAAACCAAATGTAGATTGCCTTTTCTGATTGATATAAAGTATAGGTGTATAAATTTGTATTGATATCAGATAAAACTGTAGGTATGTATAAAAAACAATTAATGGGTGTGGCGACGAAGAGTATTTTGGTTTTTGTAAAACTAGTGTGTGCAGTATTTTTCTCTTTGTTTTAAAGTATAAATGTGCAATTTTCCATCGAAACCAGATAAAAACTGTAGCTTTGTGTAAAGAATATTTGTAAAAATTAAATGGGATAAGGGAGTGAATGGTAGGGTTTTGTAAACAGAATGTAGACACTATGTTTCTCTTTGTTTTTAAGTATTCATGTGCAGTGTTCCATGGAAATCTGATAAAACTGTGGGTATCTATAAAGAACATTGGAAATCAGGAGGGAGATAAAACTGTAGGTATGTATAAAAACAATTAAGGGGTGTGGAGACGAAGAGTATTTTGGTTTTTGTAAAACTAGTGTGTGCAGTATTTTTCTCTTTGTTTTAAAGTATAAATGTGCAATTTTCCATCGGAACCAGATAAAAACTGTAGCTTTATGTAAAGAATATTTGTAAAAATTAAATGGGATAAGGGAGTGAATGGTAGGGTTTTGTAAACACATTGTAGACACTATGTTTCTCTTTGTTTTTAAGTATTCATGTGCAGTGTTCCATGGAAATCTGATAAAACTGTGGGTATCTATAAAGAACATTGGAAATTAGGAGGGGTGGGGGTAGAAGGGAAGAGGGGTTGGGCTTCTGCAACCTAATTTAAACACAATTGCTCTCTATGTTTTAAAGTATACGTGTGCAAATTTCCTTCAGAATCGGATAGAAACTGTAGATTAGAGGATGGAAAGGAAGGAGCGGAGTTTTGGACTCTCGAAACCAAATGTAGACAGTATTTTTCTGTTTGTTTTGCAGTATACATGTGCATACTTCCTTCAAAATCAGAAAGAAACGGTAGCTTTGTATAAAGAACATTGACAGTATTTAAAGGGGTAAAAAGAGGGTTAGGGTTTGCTTTTTTGTGAAAGTTATGAGGACAGTATTTTCTTTTTCTATTTGTTTTGAAGTATACGCATGCGAAGTTCCACCGAATCGGATTAAAATGTGGGTTTTGTACAAATATTAAGAGAAGAGGAGTTAGGGTAGTTTTTTTTAATTTTTTGGTCAGAAATCTGATCCATAAAAAATATAGAACGGTCAAATGGTGTCGACTGTAGCTCTCTAAAAAGAAATTGACAGAAATCAAGGGCGTGGAAATGGGGAGAGGGGTTCAGTTTTTGCAAATCAAGAGTTGGCATTATTTTTCTCTTTGTTTTATAGTAAAAATTTGCTAAGTTCTGTCTAAACTGGATAAAAACTATGGTTGTGTATAAAAATTAAGCGGTTTAATGGGGAGAGGGGGTAGTTTTTAGATCTTTTGGTCAGACATCTTCTTCGTGAAAAAATATTATATATAAGCAGCAACTTTCATGGTAATCGGTCAAACGATCGCGACTGTAGCTTTTTATAAAGATCATTGACAATAGTTAATGGGGTGGAAGGAGGGAAAGGGGTTGAGCTTTCGCAAACCAAATGTTGACAGAATTTTTCTTTTTGTTTTAAAGCATACATGAGCAAAGTTCAATAAAAATCAGATAAGAAATGTAGATTTCTATAAAATTAAGGGGTGTCAAGGGATACATGAGGTGTTTTTTTTATTTATTTAATTTTTATCAGAAACCTTCTCCATGAAAAATTACATGTATATGCCAACTTTAATGGAGACCAGTTAAATGTTGTCGACTGTTGCTTTGTATAAAGAAAATTGGTAAAAATTTAGGGTATGGATAGGGGGAGAGGGCTTCAGTTTTTTCAAACCAAAAGTTGATTGTATTTTTCTCTTTATTTTTTTACTATGCATGTCCAAAGTTTCATCGAAATCGGATAAAAAATGTGGGATTGTATAAAAATTAAAGGGTGTAAAGGGGAGAGGGGTGGTTTCTTTATTTATTTATTTTTTTCTCAGATTCTCCATGAAAAATTACATGTATATGCCAACTTTGATGATAATCGGTCAAACGGTGTCGAGTGTAGCTTTTTATGAAGAACATTGACAATAATTAAAGGGGTGGAAGGAGGGAGGGGGTTGAGCTTTGGCAGACCAAATGATGACTGGATTTTTCTCTTTGTTGTAAAGTTAAAAAAAAAATCAGATAAGAAATGGAGGTTTCAATAAAATTAAGGGGTGTAAAGGGGAGAGGGTAGTTTTTTTATTTTTATTTTTTTGGTCAGATACATTCTCCATGAAAAACTACATGTAATTACCAACTTTAATGGAGATCAGTTAAATGGTGTCGACTGTAGCTTAGAATAAAGAAAACTGTCAAAAAATGAGGGGGTGCATAGGGGGAGAGGGGTTCAGTTTTTTTAAACCAAAAGTTGACAGTATTTTTCTCTTTATTTTTTGCTATATACACAGACGGAAAAAAAAATCCCAACACCAAGAAAAAATTATTGTAGAGTAATGAAATTTGGACAATGCATTTGTCAAGTTAACATGTTTAATTGATTAAATTTTCAAGATCACAGGTTAATTTAAGCTCAAGAAAATGCATTTCAAATGTGAAATACTGTTAAATTAATAGCCGGTGTAACCTCCAGAATTTTGAATGCAAGCCTGCAAACGTGAATGCATTGTGTCATACAGGTTTCGAATGTCACTTTGTGGTATGGAGTTCCATGCTTGTTGTACTTGTGCTGTCAATACTGGGACGGTCAGTGCTGGCTGTGGATGATGCTGGAGTTGTCGTCCAATGATATCCCATACGTGTTCAATTGGAGACAGATCTGGTGATCTCGCAGGCCAAGGTAACATGTCGACACTCTGTAGAGCACGTTGCGAGACAACAGCGGTATGAGGGCGAGCGTTATCCTGTTGAAAAACTCCCCCTTGAATGCTGTTCATGAATGGCAGCACTACAGGTTGAATTACCAGACTGACGTACAAATTTGCAGTCAGTGTGTTTGGTATAACCACAAGAGTGCTCCTGCTGTCATAGGAAATTGCTCCCCAGACCATGACTCCAGCCCTGTAGCGTGCATTCCACTGACTACAAGCCATCGCCGTTTGCGACTCCAGTGGTGTCAAGCCAGAGCTCATTGGAGGACGGAGTGGAGATCTGTTGTGTTTTCTGATGAAAGCAGGTTCTGCCTTGGTGCCAGTGATGGCCGAGTGTTGGTCAGAAGGAGGCCAGGGGAACGCCTGCAACCAAACTGTCTGCGGCCTAGACACACTGGACCTACACCTGGAGTCATGGTCTGGGGAGCAATTTCCTATGACAGCAGGAGCACTCTTGTGGTTATACCAAACACACTGACTGCAAATTTGTACGTCAGTCTGGTAATTCAACCTGTAGTGCTGCCATTCATGAACAGCATTCAAGGGGGAGTTTTTCAACAGGATAACGCTCGCCCTCATACCGCTGTTGTCTCGCAACGTGCTCTACAGAGTGTCGACATGTTACCTTGGCCTGCGAGATCACCAGATCTGTCTCCAATTGAACACGTATGGGATATCATTGGACGACAACTCCAGCATCATCCACAGCCAGCACTGACCGTCCCAGTATTGACAGCACAAGTACAACAAGCATGGAACTCCATACCACAAAGTGACATTCGAAACCTGTATGACACAATGCATTCACGTTTGCAGGCTTGCATTCAAAATTCTGGAGGTTACACCGGCTATTAATTTAACAGTATTTCACATTTGAAATGCATTTTCTTGAGCTTAAATTAACCTGTGATCTTGAAAATTTAATCAATTAAACATGTTAACTTGACAAATGCATTGTCCAAATTTCATTACTCTACAATAATTTTTTCTTGGTGTTGGGATTTTTTTTTCCGTCTGTGTATGTCCAAAGTTTCAACGAGAACGAATAAAAAATGTGGATTTCTATAAAAATTAAGGAATGGATGGGGGTAGAAGGGGTGGTTTCTCAATAAATTCATATGGCACCACTTTGGAGGTATACACTATCCACTAAAAAAATTTCATTTAAATCGGTTCAAAATTGGCAAAGATATCGCTGAACATACATACAAAAAAAAAAAAAAAAAACGAATTGAGAACCTTCTTCTTTTTTTGAAGTCAGTTAAAAACTAATCCATACCCGTGAAAATGTACTCCGACCAAGATTTGTGTCTTCTATGTTGCTTATAAATACATAAAAATCATATGCGTACAGTAAAAAATATCACAGAACACATAAAGCTGATTTGTAGCGATTGGAGCATAGAATTTTATAAAAGAGAGTGGTTGGTGCACCTTCGTCATCATTAATTAACGTTTCAGATTCTGATGACTGTCCGCTGTATCCTCTTTCATTATTGACGTACTGTCCAAGATTCTTCCTCCACTAATTGGCTCCTATGTCTCTCTAGGCCTGCTGCACCCAGATTGTTCGTGGTCTTCCGATAGATCTCCTTCCTTTCCTTTGTTCAAGAGAGTTAACTTTGGCATCTTCCCCTTCTCTAAATTCACAACAGCCATTCCAAATTGTTCCCACGTTAGCGTCTGTTCTAATGCTTCTACCTTTAATCTCTCTCTGAGATTTCCGCTTCTGATTCTATCCTTTCTTCTGACACTCATTTGTGCCACCTGTAACCTCCTTAAATCTATCTTCGTCCATGGCAAGATTTCAGAGCCATAGATAGACAGAGATTGGTGGTATACTTTAAAGAACAAAATGTTAGCGTCATTCCCTATGTTTCACATCCGGATTATATACTTGTCCTATTTCCTACTCTATCTTTCCATTAGGGGTAATTTTCCTTTCCAAGTACGCGGACCACTACGCCCATTCTAAGATTTTACCGTCAAGTGACACCTCCTTTGATGGATCAATGCTGCTTGATACTTTGATCATTTTAATATTTTCTACATCCATCTTCAAGTCACGTTTCTCCGTTGCAACCGCTCATTTTTTTCAGTAAAGGGTAAATATAAAACAAAAGTTGGCGACAAGGCTTGAGTGGTTGTTGGGCCAAGAATTCTAGAGTATTTTCTAGAAATGAAGAAAGTATCATGACTATCATGTACTTTATTTAGTACTTGGTTTAGTACTAGGAACAAGTTTCTTCGTTGGTCATGGTGGAAGAGGAACAGAAGAGTATACCTTAAAAAAATTAAACAAAGAATTCTGATAAAGCATAATAGGCATTTAGATTAATTGCCACCGTGACATGATAGATCCATTGCTGTAATATCAACTGAAGTATGAGGTTTTACTTTACGCACCTCACCTTCGATATCCTTAATATTAGATTTTTTGCTCACAAGTTTTAAAACATGACTAGTGCGGATATTATACAAATATACTTTAAAAAAATATAGTTTCTTTTACCTGAGAAGCTTTAAGCCAGTCAGGCCGTAGTATGGTAAACGGAATCTAAAAACATTCAAATATCTATAGCGGACACGGTTACAACTAATTGGACGTAAGGAAATTAGTTATTTGTGGACTTTTGTCGGTATATCAGATTATAGTTTATTGTTCCTTCCCTATTCACAATCGTAGAAAAGTCAGAATGCTTAAACTATAACTAAATGTTCAGTAAAACAAATAAAATTTTCCTGGTAGACAGTAAAACCGGTAGATATTTTGTAATGGGAAGCCAATCCCTCTAAATGCTGGAATGCCCACTCTAGATTATCTTTTCCGATGCTATAGTCTGTATTAAAGTGAACATTTTCCACAGTATTTATAAATTTTGCTGTTAATTTTAGAGGAGTTTCGGACATAGTTGAAATGTTAAGCTTCTTGGATTGAATAACTGCACTGATTAATATTTGGAAGGCACTAAAAGACATGATTCTTTTAGTGCGTATTACACGAGCTAGTAATCTGATTGCCTGATCCAAGGCAGTCATAATATATTTATGAAACCGTCAAAGGAGGTTAATGTTAGTCGAAAAGTGTTTAGGCAAACAGAAGTTACGCTTAGAAAATAAAGGAATTAATAATTAGGTCGGCCGTTTGTCTTCAAAATACCGAAGAAGATTTGTCTAGTTAAAGGGTTTTAATACGTCGGAGCGAAACAATATAGTATAGTATAGTATAGTAAAGATTTCTTGTAGAGCAAGATGTAAAAAGCAGGTACAAACCAAGTTTAGACAGTAATATTGCACCTCATCTAGTAGAACTAACATATCTACCGAAGAAAAAGTTAAGGCTTTAAGGAGTAATTAAAGTATCGCGGAATAAAATACACAAACTCTGGATACTCTAATTTGAGTTCACAAATGGCTGTAAAACGTGGTTTGAGATTAACAGCGAAAAAACCTTAATTTCTTAATGTAAATCAAATATGATTTACAACTTCATTAATAAAATGTTTATGAGATCATGGAAGTGTTAGATAGATGACAGACTCAAAAGTACTCAGTTTTTCGTTAATTATGCCAAGTTTTCATTCTGTCCACTTGTGGAAATCCATAGATTATTCAGATATGCGAAAAATTTACTTTTTACCAGAGAAATGCATTATTCTTTCACAATAAACTGATATTAATATACGAAATTCACGGAACCATAAAACTTTGTCACTAACAAATGCAAAGCAGTGAACAAACTGATAGAACGTTCCTTTAAATCTTCAAACTTACAAAAATATACCCTTCAGATGGAGGTAAACAATATTTGAGGTTAAAAACAGATTTTCATTTTCTGTTACAGCACCAGGTCACATAGAATTGTAAGATGTACCACAGGTGCTAAGGCAGATCCTAAACAATCAAACAGTGGAAACCCCATCAATTTCTACGGACCAAAATCGGGAGTCCATTATCACGAAAAATCAGAGTTTAATCTGAAAGACTTTTGTAACAGTAAGTTTATAATGCCACAAACAACGTACAGTTTTACAAAAAAAACTTTAAAAAAGGAGGATTAAATTGTTCATAGCACCTCCATCATACATAACGTACTTATTCCAGTCCCTTTCAGTGGCCGAAAAATCATGTAAATGTTTTGCTAATGTGTTGTATATTCTTTGAGAAGAAACGTTTCAACTACAACGGGCGACAGGAAACTAATATTAATGTACGAATTTTGCGTTGCATAATTTCAGTCAGATCCTAAACTTTCAATAATTTTGAAATACCAAAAATAACTAATTGTAGCACAAAAACTTCAATAACGTTTGTTATTTTTGAGCTTAATCAAATGTTCATCTTTGATCGATTGCATTTCTATCAAATATCTTTGGCGGCTATATTTTGAGATTAAGAACAGATTATCGCTTTACTCACGTATTCGGTTACGTAAAGTCTTAGTTTTTGTCCGCAAATTTTAAGTTAGATCTTAAGCTTTCATACTGTGCAAACTCCATTAAAATCTGTTTTTTCGTGATGTCGCTATAAACGAATTCACAGCACAATACATGTAAAGAATTGAAAAACGAAAATAGTCACATTATTCATTCAATCACTTTAACCTAGTAATTAACAAGTTTGTCAGTTGTCTCAGTTATTTCACTTCCGCGTTAGATTTTTTCCTAAATACTGTAAAATTATAATTAAAATAAAATAAAATGTAGTATTACTCATAACAGGAGTTAAGTTAGCATTTTTCCTAATCATGTACTGAGCAGTCAATGAGTCACTGAATTGCCCTTGCTCAAGTGCGACGTAGTTTCTTGCATGCATATTCAACATCCATATCGTTCAAGGCCGAACATTATTTCTAATCACGTAAGGTCATGGTGGCGATAAGTCCTACGTCCTTCTTTACGTGGAATCTTGTAAAGCATTGTTTGCAGAAACTAGCAATATTTTTAATATCAGGTGTATACCGCAATATTTGGGCACAATTCGAAATTTATTCCACCATCTCAACATGTTTCTCTTTTAGCGTAGGTAGAAATGGGAATTCTGGAACTAAAATATGAACGGAATAAAATTCACGAACAAAGTAAATAGTAGGTTTCCATTGCTGATGGTAATAATTTACTTTCTACTCGTAGTTTTGTAAGCATAATGCGACCAACATCTGCAAAAAGTCTAAAAGACACGGTTTCATGCAAAATTCGACCCAGTCTCTGGTGTCTGACTATTCCCAAAGTGATGATCAAATCCCATTTATGTTAGTGTCACACATTTTTTATATATAATTCCATGTTAAATTAGTATGGAATTAAGTGTAGTTAGTTGCACAATACCTCCACATAAAGGCATTAAACTGGCAATTTTTAGTACGACTTTAAACAGTGATATAAACTAACTGAGAAAGAAAAGTTAGAACAAAAGGTAAACACCAATTCGTTAGAAGATTTCGATCATTATTTCAAACCAAGATATGTGATGAATAATTTCAAAAAAAATCTGAACGAATTTAAAATTAAAATTTGCAAAAATAGGTGAGTACAAGAAAGAAAAAAATGGGGGTGTCGGGGAATTGACACCGGAGCGACATGATCCCTTCGTCTGCCATTAAGCTTATCTTGGTCCATTCTTGAAAAGATTACTGCATTCATCGGACATAAATACTTTTTTATGGGGTTTTTGAACAGCTGACAGCTTACAAAAAAGAATAGTTCCTGGAATATAGTAGAAGTTATTATGAGGCATAGATCTAAAGGTTTGCTTACTCTGACACGATTTTTTTTTTAGTTTATTAAAAATCGATTGATATTGTTGAAGGTTGCAAACTGATTTTATACTAGCTCGGACTTGTTGGTATAAAATACATAATTTTTTTACTGTTGAGAACATGATTTCTAGTATTATATGTATGTTACTTTTCCTATTTTTTCTCGAAAAATACTATTTGGATCGTTAAAGTAACGGATGAAGGTGGATTTTTGTTTCGTCTTCAGAACTTGTTTTACCACAAGCCAACAATAAATTTTCTATTGCATTAATTTGATCCTTACAGTACTGACTGGACAAACATTTGCTCACTAAATATTCGACTTTAATGTGTCGATAGTAGACAATAAAACAAGATAGTTGCTGACAAAATTATACTATTAATGGGTTGACGTTATGATCCAGCCTTAATGAATCTGTTGGAAAACAGTTTGTAGTAAATTTTTATAGTGAGGAATACTTATTTTGACTCAGGTTATGCGCAAATAGTAATGTTGTTTGTTATATGGATCACGGTGTAGTTACCGAATATACAGTACTTGCTATGGAAGTACATAATTTTGTCACATTATCATCTCTCTTAGATATAATTTTTGAATTTGGAAATTACATCAATATTAAATTGTTCCATCTTTTCCGGGCCACAGTTCCCGTCTCAACTGCTTGACTTAATGAATATTTCACACAATTTCCAAACACGGATTGAAGAAAATGTTAGCACATCCGGTTTTCATATGAAATTACTTAATTAGCACCTCTATTGTAAATTAACATTGCTACATTACTCATACTAGCACTTGCATTACCAGTTTGAAAACTAATTTCCAATTCAATTGGAGTTAATGATATCCACAGTTTTTCGACAAAACTGTTATTAGGTAATACATTAAATTGAGCTCCACTTAAAAGCTCCTGAAGTAACGTTTTACAATTACCTTATTTGACAGATCAGCAACATCAAACCACCTGTAAGCACAACCCCAAACAAAGAACGTATGAGTATTACTAGTAATCACTGAGTTTCGTTTAATTTGCTCTACTGCTTTCCATAGAACTCCATAGAGTTGATGTTTTAGATTCTTGACTATCTCTAGAAGACTCTAGTGTTGTTGCCAAGTTATTATTAATGCAGCAGGTATTAGTCTGTTTAACACGAAATCTAATTACGAACAAAGTCACTAAATGCAGTCTTTAGAAATGACGATAATTGAATGTTTGTCTAAATAGTCAAATATTAATCAATAAAATCGACAACGCTGACAGAAATTCTTAAATACAAAATTTCGTAAAAATGAAAGAAATCAATATGAGTTCTCTTTCAGCTTTCCACAGTTCTGATCATAGTGAAAACTGATATTTGGATTCCTCGATTGCTGGCCATTTAACGATAGCTATTAACATCGATTAGCTACTCCATAACTGTGAAGAACCATACAATATTTAGCTCCAGCTACCTGTAGTGTTTACAAAGTTCCGTTAGATATATGCCTGAAGTGTCAAAATATATTGCGACAAGATAATCTGTCATGATCATTGAATATTAAAGTAGAAATTTCGTATGAATACATTGAAAAATTCACGACAGATGTATTTCGGAATGACATCCAGCAAATATTGCTACCAGCAACGTTCATATCTCGAAATGACCGTGAAAATAAGATAAGAGAAATCAGGGCCAGAACCGATTCATTTCTGTACTCATTTTTCCCACGAGCGATTAGGGAATGGAATAGAAAGGATTTACCGGGCGAGTAAACTTAAAATTCGACAGGAGTAGCTTTCGATAAAGCACTCCAGCCATCCTGAACTGGGTTTTCCATGGTTTTCCCAGATCACTCCACGCGAATGCGGGGATGGTTCCTCACAATAGCCCATGGGCGCCTCCTGCCAAACCATAACCCCTTTCGATAGGTGCAATGCACCCTCCGCCACACACTTTTAGTGAATCGCGGAGTAATAATAATAATAATAATAATAAAAATTATGTCATTTATGGGAATACTTTATTTAGTTAAATAAAGAACTTATTGAATGCGCTGTACTTCAATGAATCTAGGTTAAAAACTTACTTCTTGTCTAATTCGTTCCTTATTACTTTAAAAACACAGTTTACGCTACCTTTGTCCTGATTAACGTGGCCTTAAATTTTGAGACATAATTTTAACACCACGGAAAAAGAGAATGCGATAAGATAGGCTAGAGACAACAGTGTGGTAACATTAAACAGAACAGGAAACATTAAAACAGAGATATAGTAGAAAACGGGAAGCCCCAAGGTAGTGAGGGTAAAACCGTAATTACAGTCTTTGTAAGCGAAAAACTGTAATTCTGTGGAGAATAGTTGTGGTGTGCGCTCGAAAACAGCTCATAAGACACAACAAGCCTGCGACTTAACGCCGTCATTTGCACTTGCTCGAGGCACCTACATGTTTGTTCGCCACACACACAGTGAGGAACCGGTAGGAACACGCAGTATTTCAAGTTAAGCCTGCAGTAATTCTTATAAGAGATGCGCAAATTGGGGGAAACTGTAATTCATAGACTGTTTTGTTTCAGGAAATTTAAAACACTGTTTTGTGAGAACAATAATTTCCTGCCATCCGGAGAGGAGATAAGGTTGCGAGAGAGTAAATAGAATAGTACAGCCAAACAAACTGGAGGATGCAACAAAAATTTAGCACACAGTTTGTTAACAGTAAGAAAGCTTATGTTAACATTATTAGATAGGGGTAGCACTAAATAAACAAAAACTGCAAATTTTAAAATGGCTGCAAAAATTGTAATGCTTTAAAACCTTAAGTTTCTATAAATCACTTTTTCACAAGAATATTCTCTGATATAGGAAGCCTAGCTACTATTGTAAATTAAATGTTTTCCGTGGGAAAGCATTTTTTAAGAAAAACACTTGTTTCCGGCATTTAAAAAGCGATCAACTTAGAGTTGATCAGTGCCTTTACTATCCTGGCATTAGCGTCAAGTTATTATTACTATTGCCAACCCCGGCAGCGTAGGGGATAGCGTGCTAGCCTCGCGTTGCAGGGGTCGCCGGTTCGAGTCCGGCCACGGGCATGGGTGGTTTTAATTAAGTGTTGTGTTTGTCTTGTGTCGTCTATACCACGGAGAATCTATAATACATTGAGTGATCCAATACATACCTGCAAACTACAAAAAAATTACATAGTGCTAGCTGTATGGCCTCGTAGCCAAATGCCAATTAAAAAAAAAAAAAAAAAAAAAATACTATTAACGGAAAACTGATATTTGGATTGACACACCGGGAACTGAACCTGTGTTCCAAATAGTCTGACGTATGAATGTTGACGTTCACAAGCCAGCCTTGATTAAAACTGATGAACCCTGAATAATTAATTGGTGATTCTTTCAATATTTTGCTTTACCCCTGGAATTTCAAACAAAATCGATTTTCCGAAATACAAATTTACCAATGATAGCAAAACGACTCACCCCCAAAAAAACATATTTATAGAAAATGAAACCTCTTTCCCTTTATTTTGGTCTCTCTCGATTTAAGTGGGAAGTGATTGTAAATACGTAAATAACATGGATAGTTATGACCGACTAAATAATTTAAAAACTGAAGGGTATGCATCAAAATGAATTGTGATACAAGTTTTTAATGGCCAGAGAAATGGAAATTTGGTAGTTGGTACTTAAGTTTTATCGTTTACTAAACCTGGAACCGTATATGCTGACATTATTCATCTAAGAGTTTGCAGGATCACAATACTTGCCATAAACATGCAAAACATGGAGAACGGAACAAAGGATAGGATATAAAACAACGAGATTAAACGCCAAGCAATATCTGAAGTTTTTCGTAGTCGTATCTGGAGTCTTGTTACTCTCGCAACTGGAACAAAGACGTCAATGCCCCAATTATATCAACAACCAGTTCTCGTTATGTATATTCGTCACCGTTCGGTTCGTGGAACGCACAAGATACAGTTTGCCGTGTTGTTCTAAACATCCTGTTGCGTGCAGTATCCGCACGTCAGCGGTTTCGGTCTATCGCTGGAGATCCGCTGACACCGAGGAAGCGAAACTGTTTTAGCTCGCTCGTTATGTGGTGACTCATTATGTTACAGAAACGTGAGCCACTCATCATCACATG